>CM070683.1:16276954-16949223 GCA_036346265.1 Melocanna baccifera
CAGTCAAAATCTTGGAAGTGTCAGAGCGAGTCACCCGGAATAAAGCGGTCCGTTTTTGCAAAGTTCAGTGGAGCAACCATTCCGAGGAGGAAGCCACCTGGGAGCGCGAGGAGGATCTCAGAGCGGAGTTTCCGAACCTATTCTCTTAGTTGGCCCAGATCTTGGGGTCGAGATCTCGTTTAAGGGGGTAAGGTTTGTAACATCCTGTTTTTCTGAGATTTTTAAAGCCTGGATTTCAAAAATGAATTTTCTGGAATTTTCTGAAATTAATTGAAGCTTCAAATGAATTTTAAAGTTTTAAATGATTTAATGTGATTAAAATAAACATTAACATAAGTGGAAAATATTTTATTTGTGTTCCTCAGGTCTCAAGGAATTTTCTGGTATTTTTGGTGAATTTTTGGGATTTATTTGCTATTTTCTAGAGCTTTTAGAAGTTTATTTGAATTTCTGGAAAAAGAAAAGAAAAGAAATTAACCTCACCGCCCGATCTCCCTCTCTCCTCGCGTCGCCCATCCGCGCCGCGCCGCCACGCCGTACCCTTTCCGCGCGCGCTTCGCCCGCCGCCCGATCCGCCGCGCCACGCGCGCGCGCATCGCGGCGCGGCAGCGGCGCCAGCGCCGCCCGCCCTCGCCTCGCCTCGGCGCCGATCGCGCGCGCGCGCGATCTCCGCCGTCCATCCTCGCGCCCGCGCGCAAACCTAACCCTAACCCTAACGTGCGTCCGGCCGTCCGATCTCGCGCGTTGAATCCTAGCCGTCCAACCCGTCGCGTTGCGCCGTCGCCAGAACGATCGGATTGCCTCGGTTCGCGTGATAAAACTCGCGCGCCGCCTCGGTTCGCGTGCCTCGCCGCGAACCGCGCCGCCGCCCTCGCCTCGCTCCTCGCGCTCGCGCGCCGTCGCGGGCGCTCCGCCGCCGCCGCGCTGCGCCGCGCCGCGCGCCTCGTCGCGCGCCCGTCCGTCGCCGTCGCCGAGACCTCGCCGGTGAGCTCTCGCGCCCTCCTCGCCGTCGCCGCGTCGCCTTCCCGTCGCCGCCGCCGCCGCCCGCCCGCTCCGCCGCCTCGGTCCCGCGCGCGCGCCGCCGCGCCCGCGCGCGCGCGCGCGCGCGCCGCGCGCGCGCGCGCCGCGCGCGCCGCCGCCACGCGCGCGCATCGTCGCCGCCGCCGCTCGCGCCACTCCATCGCGCGCCGCGCGCGCGCGCGCCGCGCGCGGCGAGCCGCCGCCGCGTCGCAATCCGCGCACCGCGCCGCGCCGCCGCAATCCCGATCCGCCGCTCGATCGGATCCACGAGGGCGATCGCGCCGCGTGCGCGTCCCCCTCGCCGTCGGATCCCGCGTCGCGCGCGCCGCGCCGCCCGCTGCAGCGTCGGCCGGGCCCGTCACGTCAGCCCTAGGCGGCGTGGCATCCCACGTGGCATGCCACGTCGGCCGTAGCCCACCCCCCGCCACGTGGCGGCCACGTCGGCGCCACGTCGGCGCCACGTCACCGTGCCGCGTGGCGGCATATCTTCTTTGCCGCGTCGGCGCCGCCCCGCGCGCGTCGGCCCTCTCTCCCCGTGCATTATTCGTGGACCGGTTCCACGGTGGACTCGGTATTTCGTGGACCGGGTTCACGGCCGATAACTTTTCCGATTTTCCCGAATTAATTTTGAATTAATTTTCCGAGAGCCGTTCTCCTCCGTCCTAGCTCCGATTGACCCGTTCTTTTTCTAAATTCATCTAAAATCGAGCTCTAGCTGTTGGTTCTGGTTTTGTGAATTTTGAGTTCTTTTGCTTGTCATTTTATGTGTTTCTTTGTTTCGGTCGCTTTCTCTCGTTAGATTCGGATTCGGAGGAGCGGGTTTCGCGCGAGAAGACCGGAGTACCCACGAGCATAACGAAGGCAAGTCGTGTCCCTTGATCATGTTGAACCCAATTTTACAAACTATTATTTAATTATTTTGCTTTAAATTACATTGCATTGCTATTTTTATTCAAACCGTTGCACGGTAGTTATTGTCCCAATTGCAATTATACCTCCTTGACACTTTGAAATACCATGATGCCTTTGTCACCATAGGTTGGGAAATTTATTAGTGATGCTAGTTTATTTATCACATGGGTTGATGCGATTAGATTGCTTAGCGGTTTATATTTACGATTGGTCTCATCACACATGTTAAATTATTAATTTGACTTAATGACATATGGAACCGTGGTTGGTGCCACGTGTATTAAAATTTGTGCCACGTCATTGGTGTGGCGTTGGCTTGGTTATACAAATTGGTTTTGCACTCGGGCGAGTGATCGTGCGATAAAGGGAAATCTGATTGTACTTTGGGGATGTGGTAGTCTCGCCGGTAATGTTAAGGACTTAACTTTGTGCGCCATTGATCGAGCTTAATCGTGCAAACCACATGTCTATTATGGGATGGACTGGCTGATTAATTTGTAATATTTCAATTCAATTACGCCATTGTGATGGACATGGTTCTTGATTTCCATGTGGCGCAAGAGGGTGTGATCACGAAACCCTAGCGGGCGGGATTGTGTTGAGGTAGAGCATTGTAAAGGCCTTGTTGTGATTTCCTTAGGCCTAGGCTAATCACATCGTGTGGGTACAGATTGTGCAACCTCTGCGAGTGTAAAACTATTCGAATAGCGCGTCCTCGGTCATGGGCGGTGCTCGGGGATTTCACCACGAGGTTAGTGTTTCATTTATAACTTGGTGGTTTATGTTGGGAGTGGGCGGGTAGTTCATTTGTTGGTTTAACTTGTGAATTGGTGTTCACAAGTGGTTCATGTTTATTCCTTTGATTATCTATTATTCTTGTTTTGATTAACTTTAGCTTTCAAGTTATTTAATATATTTCATCAATAAATGCCTTTATGCAAATTAACCTTTCAGCCTTCCTTTGGTAAGCCTTGCATATTATATTGCATTTATTGTTACAAGCGACTTCTTGAGTACCAATGTACTCACGGCTTTACGCCTATGTTGCTCGATTGAGGAGAGGAGTACTATCGGCGGGAGGTGCGGAAGGAGAGTACTCGGCGACTTCACGGATTAGGCCGTTCTCCACTCGATAGCTTTGTGGCTTGTCGATTGGTCGCTACGCTTTATTTTGGATTTCATTGCTATTTTGTTAAGCCCTTAGGCTAGAGATATTGTAAGCTTGGCCATAAGGTCGTACCTTTGATATTTTATCGATATTCTAGTTTTCCTTTATTATTATCGTGTGTATGACTATGATGACATCTATGTTTGTTGTGTGCACTAGCGTGATCTGGACTAGTGCGGTTTACGAGAGAGACCGAATTTGCATATTCGGGTCTCGGCAGAGATAATATCGAGCCATATCGTATGAGGACGAAGCCCTAGTTAAATTGGTCGATAGCCCAAAAATTTATTTTCTAAATCAAACCAACTAAACTTGATATTTAGTAATATCTCTATCTTCTTACCTCATTCTTAAGGATTCTTGTCTCTCGCCCCAACTCTTGCAAAATTTGTTTTCCTAAAGTTATAAACGATCTTTCCTTTATAAATGCATTAGATGTCCCAAACTTCCTCTGACCAGACGGGAGGATGGAGGTCACTTCTCGCGTTTTGTTGCGGTGCCTCGGTTTAAGAGATTGCCGTCTACCTCACCAAGGATGAGAAGCAAAAGGTCAGCGCATCGGGAGCATCTCGGGCTATACTTCACCACCCGAGTCGGCAGCGGTGCTACATCACGATTTCAAGAACACGGTGCGGTGGGAGATGTCGGCCAGGAGTTGCGCACAAAGCCATCCGTCGACTTTGCAAGCTATACAAGATCAACATGGCGGACTCGTCAGGAAGTTCAAGGAAGCGATGCGGAGCCACCGAGACTACGAGCGATGCAGGAGGAGCCCGACGCGATCGCGATACCTCTACCGTCGCCTACACCGCCGAGCCCGAGGAGAGCGTCGTATCACCGGAGATCGTCGCGCCTACCTCGGTCGGTTCCTCCAGCCCGATCGAGAGAGCGATGCGCGCCGATCCGCAACTTCGTGGGTTGTCTGGCGATCGAGGGCGATAGCGATGTACCCTATTTGTCGGGACCGGTGGGAGCCTTGAGTAGATAGTGCGAGTAGACACGTTGGATTTTATTTGCGGTTGAGTGTGATGTGAGCTGCAAATATTGCCTTAAAAGCATTATATTGCGATCATGTCAAATCTTTTATTGGAGTTTATTTTGTTCGATTTCTTAGTTAGCCTTTTGGCTAAGTGTTTGTTTAGTTAGGTCTCCATTAAGCAAAACCCCTTAGACGCATTTACCTCTTATCTATGCTTTTCCCTCTCGTCTTTCACCTTTGGTCGATCGTGATTGTTTTCTTTTGAGCAAGATGGTTGATACGAGAACTCCTCGGCCGCCATCGGGGAACCGGGACCCGAGAAACGATCTTTGCGCGGCGGTGCCACCTACCTTGGATCCCGCCTCGATCGATTCTTGATGGCGAACTCGAATGATGCGAACTATGATGCGGGTATGCGACTATGATGCGGCGGCAGCACGAGAGCGATACCACCGCGGCACCTCGTCGTGAGACCGGCTATGCGAGTTTATGAGGCGAGACCGCTGTTTTCTCGAGTTCGTCGAGCCTTTGGAGGCGGCGATTGGGTCCGTTCGATTGAGAAGAAACTGAACTTGGCTCGGTCTGCCGGCGAGAGAAGGTTTTGTATGCGGCACATCGGCTTGAGGACCAGGCGAGTGGTGGGAGAACTCTTGTGCCGCCCATGAGACCCGGCACAACATCACTGGAAGGAATTCGCAAGGCTTTCCACACGCTCATGTCATGGAGGAGTGGTTGAGATGAAGAAGGATGAGTTTCGGGAGTTCCAGCGAGAGGAACACATCGGTGAGTGAATATCTCAATAAATTCACTCGGTTGGCTCGCTTCTGCGCGCGAGGGATGTAGCGGCGGTGCAGCTCGCGAGAAGAGGTTCAAGAAAGGCTTGAACCCGGCTTTGAAGGTGCAAGTCGTGAAACAGCGACTATGCGATTTCAGCGGTTGGTGGATAAGGCCATTCTCATCGAGGAGAGTCGCGCGAGCTCGAGAGTCTCGCAAGAGGAGGTTGATCGGCGGGGATCACGGTCACACCGATCTCGAGAGGCCTCGTTTTGGTTCCTACCGGCTGCCACGAGCGCCACGGCGGCGGCGGCGGCGATCTTGAGGTTTGGACCCGGCTCGGACACGCGCGATTTGATCGGGCGGCGTCTAGTAGTTCCGATGGACAGCGGCGGCGAAAAGCAATAATTCAGCGGCATCCATCACTTGCTTCAAGTGTCACGAGGTGGGACACTATGCTAGCAAGTGCCCTCGAGCGAGCCCGCGCCGATTCGCTTTGACTTGGGAGCCACACCGGTCGTACCCCTACCGGGAAGCGGGGCGAGCAGCACCCGGCCTCGGGGCGAGGCCAGCGGGGCGCCGGTGGTGAGAGGTCGGTGAACCACGTCACGCGAGAGGATGCCCGAGCAGCACGAGGCGTTGTGATCGATGCGTTTCGTACATTCGATTCTGCCACCGTTTTATTTGATTACGGAGCTTCGCATTCGTTTGTTTCTCGGAGTTTTGCTTTAAAGCAACAATTGAAAACTGTTGCTCTTGGATCTGTTCTTTTAATCAATCCCGGATCGAGTTGAGATCCAACCTAGGTTGTCGGAGTTAGGATAACCATTCGGGGAGTTGAGTTGGGCCGACTGATTTTGTTGGATATCACGATCCCTAGATGTAATCTTGGGAATGGATTAACCGAAGCGGCGGCGATGTTAGGCGTGGGAGCGAGCGGTGACCTTAACCAATTGAGATGGAGTTAAGGTGCGATTCGCGGCCGATGAGTGCCGGCGAGCGGTCATGATTTGCGAGTAAGGTAATCGGTTGGAGGATGTACGGTTGTCGAGAGTACCCGGCGTGTTTCGAATGATCTTCGGGTATGCCACGAGAGAGGAGGTTGAGTTTCGATTGAGCTTGTGCGGTACGCTCCGATTTCCAAGAGACCCTATCGGATGCCGGCCAATGATTTAGCGAGTTGAAGAAGCAAATTCGGGAGCTTTTGGATAAGGGTTACATCGGACCAGTTCATCCCGTGGGGAGCGCCGGTGTTGTTTGTCAAGAAGAAGGATGGTAGTCGGCGCATGTGTGTGGACTCTGAGCACTTAATGAGGTCACCGTCAAAAATAAGTACCCTCTGCCCGGGATCGATGACTGTTTGACCAGCTTAAGGGAGCGGAGTGTTCTCCAAGATTGATTTGAGATCGGGATATCATCGGATGAGGATCGTAAGGAGGACATACCCAAGACGGCCTTCTCGACTCGTTATGGTCTATCACGAGTTCACGGTGATGTCATTTGGTTTGACTAATGCTCCAGCATATTTCATGTATTTGATGAATAAGGTGTTTATGGAATATTTGGACAAGTTTGTCGTTGTGTTCATTGGCGACATTTTGATATATTCAAGGATGAGGAGGAACATCGGGAGCACTTGAGGTTAGCATTGCGAGAAATTGAGAGATAATCGATTGTATGCAAAGTTCAGCAAATGTGAGTTTTGGATGAAGAAAGTCGCCTTTCTAGGGCATGTGTTGACAGCGAAGAGTCGCGATTGACCCGGGAAAGTAAGTGATGTTTTGGATTGGCGATCACCCACTTGATTACCAGTCGGGAGTTTTAGGTATGGCGAGGATACTACCGTCGCTTTATTGAGGATTTTCGGTGTGGCGGACCCCTCACGCGATTGCTCAAAAAGGAAAAGAAATTCACTTGGGCGCGAGTGCGAGAAGAGTTTTGAAACTTAAGGAGAGTTTGACCACAGCCCGGTGCTTGTGTTGCTGATATTAACAAGGATTTTGAGATATTTTGCGATGCCTCGCGCAAAGGTTTGGGTTGTGTCTTGATGCAAGACAAGAGAGTGGTAGCCTATGCCTCACGCCGATTGAGACCGCATGAGGAGAACTACCCTACCCATGATTTAGAGTTGGCGGCCGTAGTGCATGCTTTAAAGATTTGGCGTCATTATCGATGGGTAACGGATGTGAGGTTTACGGATCATAAAGTCGAAATACATCTTTACCCGATCAGAGCTTAACCTCGAGCGAGAGAGGTGGTTAGAGCTGATAAAGGATTATAATGTGGGCATACATTATCATCACAGGAAAGCTAATGTTGTTGCAGATGCCTTGAGCGAGAAGGTATCTTGCAATTCGGTGATAGTTCGAGAGAGTCGGCCCGACTTTGCATGAGAATTTGAAGCTTAGCCTTGAGTTGGTTGAGCGGGATTTTTGGCGACTATGGAGATCAGACCTACTTTGGATGGTCGGTTCGCGAGGCTCGGTCGGATGATGAGGCATTTCAGTGGATCGAAAAGAATTTAAGTGAAGGTAAAGTCGGGATTTTGGTGGATGATCGGGAACCTTGTGGTTCAAGCGGCGTTTGTGTGTGCCCAACAAGCAAGAACTAAAGGATGTGTTGTTAAAAGAGGCTCATGAGTCACTATATTCGATTCATCGAGCGAGTACCAAGATGTACCAAGACATTAAGGATAAGTATTGGTGGCCAAGCATGAGCGTGAGATCGTTGAGTATGTAGCCCTTTGTGATGTTTGTCGAGAGTAAAGCGAGCACGAGAGACTGCGGGTTTGCTCTGACCATTAAAAGTCCACGAGTGGAAGTGGGAAGAAATTGGTATGGACTTTATAGTCGGTTTGCCTAAAACCAAAGAGGTCATGATTCAATTTGGGTCATTGTGGACCGTTTGACCAAGGTTGCTCATTTCATTCGATTAAGGCGACTTACGGTGGTGACAAATTGGCGAGCTATATATGTCGAGATTGTCGGTTTGCATGGTGTGCCCAAGAAGATTGTGTCGGATCGTGGATCGCGATTCACCTCTCGGTTTTGGGGTAGTTTCCATAAGGCTATGGGAACTCACACGAATTCGATCTGACATATCACCCCAGACAGATGGTGAGACAGGCGAGTTAATCAGTTACGGAGGACATGTTGAGAGCTTGTGTGCTTGATCATGGGTCTAAGTGGGACGATTGTTTACCTTTTGCGAGTTCTCATACAACAACGATTATCGAGCCGGTTTGCGAGATGTCACCGTTTGAGGCATTGTATGGCGAGAAATGCGAGACCCCTCTCAATTGGAAAGAGGCGGGGAAGGTCGAGTTTTGGCGGATTGTTTGAAAGAAGGCGAGGATAAGGTCCGCTTGATTCGAGAAAGGTTGAAATCTGCCGGGCAGACAGAAAAAGCTATCACGAGATACAGGCGCAGGAGGCGAGTTTTGAGCGGATGATTTTGTGTATCGAGGATCACACCATTCAAAGGTGTGAAGAGATTTCAGCTAAAGGAAGCTTGCAGAGATATGTTGGTCCGTTCGAGATTACGAACGCGAGGAGAGGTTGCTTATCGATTGGAGCTACTGCGTCCTTGATGGGGTACATGGCGTCTTTCATGTGTCCCAGTGAAGAAGTGCTGCGCGTACGAGAGGAGGTTGTGCGATTGAGGCCGTTGACTGCGGGAGGATCATGCTGTACAAAGAGCACCAGTCAAAATCTTGGAAGTGTCGAGCGAGTCACCGGAATAAAGCGGTCCGTTTTGCAAAGTTCGGTGGAGCAACCATTCCGAGGAGGAAGCCACACAGGGCGCGAGGAGGATCTCGAGCGGAGTTTCGAACCTATTCTCTTAGTTGGCCCAGATCTGGGGTCGAGATCTCGTTTAAGGGGTAAGGTTTGTAACATCCTGTTTTTACGAGATTTTTAAAGCACGGATTTCAAAAATGAATTTTCTGGAATTTTCTGAAATTAATTGAAGCTTCAAATGAATTTTAAAGTTTTAAATGATTTAATGTGATTAAAATAAACATTAACATAAGTGGAAAATATTTTATTTGTGTTCCTCAGGTCTCAAGGAATTTTCTGGTATTTTTGGTGAATTTTGGGATTTATTTGCTATTTTCTAGAGCTTTTAGAAGTTTATTTGAATTTACGGAAAAAGAAAAGAAAATAAATTAATCCTCGCCGCCCGATCTCCCTCTCTCCTCCGCGTCACCCATCCGCGCCGCGCGCGCCGCCGTACCCTTTCCGCGCGCGCTTCGCCCATGCCGATCCCGCGCGCGCGCGCGTCGCGCATCGCGCGCACCGGCGGCGGCACCAGCGCCGCGCCCCGCGCCTCGCCTCGGCGCCCGATCGCGCGCGCGCGCGATCTCCGCCGTCGTCATCCTCGCGCGCGCGCAAACCTAACCTAACCCTAACCAATCCCGGCCGTCCGATCTCGCCGCGTGGCCCAATCCTAGCCGTCTAACCCGTCGCGTTTGCGCGTCGCCGTAACCGTCGAGCTCCTCGGTTCGCGTGATAAACTCGGCGCTTCGCCTCGGTTCGCGTGCCTCGTCGCCGCCGCGCCGCCCCTCGCCTCGCTCCCGCCTCGCGCGCGCCGTTCGGGCGCTCGCGCGCCGCCGCTGCCGCCGCCGCCGCGCCCTCCGTCGCCGTCGTCGTCGCCGTCGCCGAGACCTCGCCGGTGAGCCTCGCCGCCTCCTCTCCTCGCCGTCGCCGCGTCGCCTTCCCGTCGCCGCTCGCGTCGCCGGACCGCGCCCGCTTCGCCCGCCTCGGTCCCGCGCGCCCCGCGCGCGCCCGCCTCGCGCGCGCGCGCGCGCGCGCGCGCGCCGCGCGCGCCGCGCCGCCACGCGCGTCGCGCATCGTCGCCGCCGCCCGCGCCCGCTCCATCCGCGCCGCCGCGCGCCGGCGCTCGCTGCGTCGAGCGCCGCCACGCGTCGGCAATCCGCGCCCCACCGACCGCGCGCGCCAATCCGACCGCGCTCGGTCTGGATCCACGGCGATCGATCGCGCCGCGTGGCCAACCCTCGGCCGTCGGATCCCGCCGTCGCGCCGCGCCGCGCGTGCGCGTCGGCCGAGCCACGTCGGCCCTAGGCGGCGTGGCATCCCACGTGGCATGCCACGTCGGCCGTAGCCCACCCCGTGCCACGTGGCGGCCACGGCGGCGCCACGTCGGCCGCCACGTCACCGTGCCGCGTGGCGGCATATCTTCTTTGCCGCGTCGGCACGCCCCGCCGCGTCGGCCCTCTCCCCGTGCAGCATTCGTGCGCGCGGGTCCACGGTGGACTCGGTATTCGTGGACCGGGTTCCGCGGCACGATGCCTTTTCCGATTTTCCCGAATTAATTTTGAATTAATTTTCCGGAGCCCGTTCTCCTCCGTCCTAGCTCCGATTGACCCGTTCTTTTTCTAAATTCATCTAAAATCGAGCTCTAGCTGTTGGTTCTGGTTTTGTGAATTTTGAGTTCTTTTGCTTGTCATTTTATGTGTTTCTTTGTTTCGGTCGTTTTCTCTCGTTAGATTCGGATTCGGAGGAGCGGGTTTCGCGCTGAAGACCGGAGTACCCACGAGCATAACGAAGGCAAGTCGTGTCCCTTGATCATGTTGAACCCAATTTTGGCAAACTATTATTTAATTATTTTGCTTTAAATTACATTGCATTGCTATTTTTATTCAAACCGTTGCACAGGTAGTTATTGTCCCAATTGCAATTACACCTCCTTGACACTTTGAAATACCATGATGCCTTTGTCACCACAGGTTGGGAAATTTATTAGTGATGCTAGTTAATTTATCACATGGGTTGGTACGATTAGATTGCTTAGCGTGTCTATATTTGCGATTGATCTCCTCACACCTGTTAAATTATTAATTTGACTTAATGACATATGAAACTGTGGTTGGTGCCACGTGTATTAAAATTTGTGTCACGTCATTGGTGTGGCGTTGGCTTGGTTATACAAATTGGTTTTGCACTCGGGCGAGTGATCGTGCGATAAAGGGAAATCTGATTGTACTTTGGGGATGTGGTAGTCTCGCCGGGTAATGCTAAGGACTTAACTTTGTGCGCCATTGATCGAGCTTAATCGTGCAAACCACATGTCTATTATGGGATGGACTGGCTGATTAATTTGTAATATTTCAATTCAATTACGCCATTGTGATGAACATGGTTCTTGATTTCCATGTGGCGCAAGGGGGTGTGATCGAAACCCTAGCGGGCGAGGATTGGGTTGAGGTAGAGCATTGTAAAGGCCTTGTTGTGATTTCCTTAGGCCTAGGCTAATCACATCGTGTGGGTACAGATTGTGCAACCTCTGCGAGTGTAAAACTATTCGAATAGCGCGTCCTCGGTCATGGGCGGTGCTCGGGATTTCACCACGAGGGTTAGTGTTTCATTTATAACTTGGTGGTTTATGTTGGGAGTGGGCGGGTAGTTCATTTGTTGGTTTAACTTGTGAATTGGTGTTCACAAGTGGTTCATGATTATTCCTTTGATTATCTATTATTCTTGTTTTGATTAACTTTAGCTTTCAAGTTATTTAATATATTTCATCAATAAATGCCTTTATGCAAATTAACCTTTCAGCCTTCCTTTGGTAAGCCTTGCATATTATATTGCATTTATTGTTACAAGCGACTTCTTGAGTACCAATGTACTCACGGCTTTACGCCTATGTTGCTCGATTGAGGAGAGGAGTACTATCGGCGGGAGGTGCGGAAGGAGAGTACTACGGCGACTTCACGGATTAGGCCGTTCTCCACTCGATAGCTTTGTGGCTTGTCGATTGGTCGCTACGCTTTATTTTGGATTTCATTTGCTATTTTGTTAAGCCCTTAGGCTAGAGATATTGTAAGCTTGGCCATAAGGTCGTACCTTTGATATTTTATCGATATTCTAGTTTTCCTTATTATTATTATGATGACGTGTGTATGATCTACTAGATGACATCTATGTTTATGCTAGCCACCCCCAACCGTGTGCACTAGCGTGATCTGGACTAGTGCCTCCGGCTTTACCTAGCATATCCGAAGGGGCCATGATGCCGACCTTTAGCTTTTTAGCATGGTGTGCATTTTCGATGTCATCCCGCCACCAAGCCCCCAACGACGAGATCGTGACTCTAGGGCAAGCCATTGGAACCTTCATCCAGTGGCCCAAAAGAGACATCTGCCTGGAGGCTTCTTCACCGATGGTAGGTCCACAAGGGCAATACGAACCAGAGCAACTTGCACTGATGCCATCTCCACAAGGTCTATCTCTACCACCGCTACTTGCACCGGTGATGAGTCCACGGGAGCTATTCCCAGTGCAACAACTTCCATCGGTGCTACCTTTACAGTTGACCTACAGCCGAGGTAGCAAGGACAGCCGAGGCAGGAAGAGCAAAGCAAAGAAGACCAATGATGATATCCCATACCTGCCATTAGTCTGCAAATTCGTGCTTGTCGAGCCGATGATCGACCCGGTGAAGCGCCTCCCATTCCTACCAATTAGTTGCGACCAATTACACATTTGATATATGGAACAATCCAATAAACCAGAGGGAGAACGACGCTCAGGTATCACTGTCAAATTCAGGCTGCATCATTTCCAGCATGAATTTTAAGATGGTGTCTTCGTGGTGATCTTCGAGGATTTATTTGATCTTTTCACGCTCAACGCTCTCGACGCCTCACTCGTTCGATGCTGGACGCTGTAAGCGTGTACAATCATAGTCTCCATTCATGTCATATCGATAAATGTCATATATAATTTGTTGCTTTCGTGTCTGTATATATAGACACATGGTGACTAAAGCTAGATCATCCAACTCACTGGTTGGTTTCTTGGACCCACACTTGGTCGCCAGTCATACCATCAACGAATGAATCTTGGCCGAGAGGTATATTGTCACAAAGATCGCTAGCTTACCGCGATAAGGAATATGTACTTATGCCCTACAATTAGGAGTTTCATTGGATTTTAATAGTAATTGTACCAAAATGGAACAATGCAATATACCTTGATTCTCTAAGTAAGAATAAAACCGACTACACAGTTGTCGGCAAAGTAATCGATAGGTAAGTACGTTTTCTCCATACATACCTATATTGTACTCTTTCTTTCCTTCCGAATGACTAAGGTCAACCTTTTCGAATCATGTAGGGTGTTCGTGACATACGTTCGAATGGCAAAGCTCTCGACGCAACGGGCCAAAACCCTGACACATGATCGAAACTTTAAAGTATTCGCTAGTACATATTAATTAATCCTATGCAACAGTTGGTAGTAATGCCTCTTGAATTAACACATTCTATTTTTTGCAGTGCCACCAGCAGTAGCCGGGCAACACGTGTGGATTCTACGTTTGCCACCATATGAGACTACTCCTCGATTCCGCGAGGATCACCAATCCCAATTCTAAGGTTTGTCAATATTCCTATAATTACTTCATACTTATCAAGTTATATATATACGCACATTGATATTCCTATCGACAGGCTACGTCCATCCCGAAAACTGCATTGAAATATGCCAACCTTGAAGGAATTCTAGGAGAGTGCACGTACTTTTTGGTGGCTCATGTCCTAAATCCAAAGGGAGAGTTCTACATCATACAATGATTTTTTATTGCTCCTATCATAGACGGTTTTTGGTTACAAATAGTCTGTGATATTGATATATCACAGACGGTTTTTTGTTAAAAAATCGTCTGTAATAAGCCTATATCATAGACGGTTCTTTCTTACAAATCGTCTGCGATGGTAGCTATCACAAACGGTTTTTAGTTACAAACCGTTTGTGATATTTACTACACAGACGGTTTTCAAATCGTCTGTGATAACCTTCGATTATCACTGACCCATAAATTCAGACGGTTCAGAAAACCGTCGGTGATGACATTTTTGAACTGTTTATGATACAGTTTTCTATAGTAGTGGTAGCCACTCCCTTATAGAGGACAGAGGTTTAACCCTAGAACACACATAAGATTCCAACACAAGAAAACCCCTAATCTCTCTCCTATAGTCTTTTCTCTCACACATAGGGGCTTATATAATGGAGGCTCCTCACCTAATACCAAATCCTAAAGAACTAGCTACTTCTAGTGGATACAACCACTTACAAATGGGTAAACTCAGTAAACCACAGATAAACGGGTTTTATACTTACACACGCCTACGCAGTTTTCAAAGCACGACTTCTATATGTGGCTTTGATAGCCCGATATGATGTTCCATCCTCCAAGACATAACCTAAACTACTTAGACTACTACTGTGGTATTGCCAATCACCTCTCCACTCAGTGTCAGATAATTTTCTCAATTGTCACCCACCGGTCTTCGCAATGTTTCTCTCGAAGCAGCCTCCACACAGAGATGTGATGCCTAATGACTTATCGTCAAGATCGTACGCCTCCTCCAAAGGACCATCATCGCTTGAAACAATCAAGGCTTATAGCACAACCACACTACACCATAGTCCGTAATGCCCAATTATTTGTCGCCAAAATCGCATGACTGTTAAGAGGACTGTCACCAATTGAAACACGCAAGTCCAATAAGCACACCATATGTTGACATTTGCCTCTTCACGATTCTTGTCTTTCTCCTGTGCTTCTCCACTTGAGATGATGCTCCACCCAGTCTTACGCGACATGCTGCGACCTCAGGGCTCCTTTCTTGGGCTTATTCTTGTCATTGACCACAATAATCGCCAAGCGCCCTGCACACTAAAGACCAAGCAACCATTCCAAGCATAAATAACATGCACTTGACTTTCATTAGCAAACCAACACATACATGGACTCACACCATGACTCACACTACCGAGAATCAATTGAACTCAACCAAATCCACAGTGGCTAGTGTGACTGTCGGATCCCAAAACAACAACTCTGGAACCCTCTGTGTAAATCGCACTATCCCAGGAAAAGCTAGTGCACACAGGGTTAACAGGGATTCATATCATGTATAACAACTACACTTTATTATAAGATAAATGTATGGGCCTCATGGCCAAGGTTACAAATAAAAGCTCATGGCCAACAAAAGTAAAATAACGGAAGATAAATCAAAAAGGTTTAGCCCATCCTGCCTGCCCACATGCGAATGACTATAAGACGTGGCCTATTCATTGTAATCCTTATCGTAGTCGATGGCGTCATCCTCTGGCAACAGAATTAAGCAAGGGGAGCACATTAAGTACTCTACAAGTTACACTAGAAGATTTAACAGAGTGAATGCATACACAAGGTTACTTGTGCGAAAAGCAATATTGATGTAATGTAACATCCTGATTTTTTGGAGTTTTTAAAGCTCTGAATTTAAAAATAAATTTTTTAGAATTTTTCTGGAATTAATAAAGCTTAAAATAAATTTTTAGAAATTAAAATGATTTAATATGACTAAAATAAACTTTAACATAATCTAAAAATATTTTATTTGCACTCCTTGTGTCTCAAGGAATTTTTTGGTATTTTTGGTGAATTTTTGGGACTTATCTGGTATTTTCTAGAGATTTTTTGTATTTTCTTCGGATTTTGGAAAAGAGAAAACAGGAAAAATCTTAAAAACCCCCGTGGGCCGATTTCCCTCCCACCCACGTCCCCTCCGCTCACCACGCGTTGGCCTGCCTCGTCACCGCGCGTCCACTCCCGCACCGGCCCGGCCCAGCTCCCCTTGCCCGCGCGCCCCATTCCCTGCCTCGCCGCGCCACCATCCGTTCCTCGCCCCGCTGCCCTCCGCTTCTGATCCGTCTGCACCATGCCTCACCCGCAACCATCCGATGTCTCCCTATGCCACGCGTCACCCTCTTTCACCTTCATCTCCGATGCGGAGTCGTCGCCCGTGTCCGTCCTGAACTCCTCGGGGTGCGTGCTTAAAAGCTGCCGCCACCCTCACCTCCTCTCCTCGTCTGTGTCGCGCCGCTGTTCCTCACCTCGTGCCGCCGTCGAACCGTGTCGCCGCCGGAGCACCCCCGCCGCCGACGCCTCACCCGTCGTCGCCGTCACTGGACCCGCCGTTCCCTGTCCGCACCGGTGAGCGCCGCCACCTCGCACCCTCCCGTCCTCGTCGCCGAGCACCGCCGCCGAACCTTTCCCGCCGTCGCTCAAACCCCTCCACCGCACACCACAGTCGCCGGAGCCTTCCCGCCACCGCGCCTGCATTCGCCGCCCCCTCGGCCGCGCTTGTGCACGCGCGCTCCGCTCCTCGGTCCCCGAGCCCCGCACCCACACCGGACGCATCCGCGCCTTGTTCCTTGCGCCGCACCGTCGCACCGCGCCTGCATCGCGTCCACGCCGCGTCGCTTTGTGCGACGCGCCCATGCCACACGTTGCCCATCGAATGGCCACCGCCTCTGATTGCAGCCGCTAATCTCAATCTAATCCAACGGTCTGGATCTCGCCGCGTGTCTCACTCATGACCGTCCGATCCCGCCGCCGTCGCTGCACCCGAGCCATGCCATGTTAGCTCTAGCCATGTCAGCCCTAGGTGCCATGTGTCACGCCACATCAGCAGAAACGACCCCTCCGGTGCAACGTCAGCACCACATCAGCTGCCACATCAGCAGTGCCACATGTCAGCACCGCAAGTTGCCATGTCAGCCCTAGGCCGACGTGTCAGCACCGCCCCCCGTGCGCACTATTCTGTGGACCGGGTCTATCGTGGACTTGCTTTTCCGTGCGCAGGGTTCACAGCACTGTGTAATTTCTGATTTTCCAGTATTTTCTGTAGAATTAATTTTCTGAGAACACGTTCTCCTCCATCCTAGCTCTGATTGACTCCGTTTTTTTCTAAAGTCATCTAAAATCGAGCTCTATTTGTTGGTTCTAGTTTCATGGTTATGTGATTTTGTTATTTCGGTCGCTTTCTCTCTCATTAGATTCTGATTCCGGAGGAGCAGGAGTAACGCCAAAAGATCCCGAGTACCTCGCTAAGCATAACCAAGGCAAATCATAACTTTTGATCATGTTGAACCTAGTTTTCAATCTATTATTTAAATACTTTGTTTTAAATTGCCTTGCATCACTATATTTATACAAACTCTTGTATTGGTAGTTATCATCCCAATTGATTAATTCCTCCATGTTATTTTAGACACTATGATGCCATTATCACCATAGGTTGGGTAATTTATTAGTGATGTTATGCTAGATGTCACATGGGTTGTACAATTAGAATGCTTAGCCGCTTAATTTACGAAAGGGTTTATCATTGTATGTGAATAATTAATTTGACTTAATGAAATGTGGAACCGTGGTTGGTACCACGATTATAAAATTTGTGCCATGACATTGGTGTGTCATTGGCATGGTTATTATACAAACTTAGTTTTCACTCGGGCGAGTGATCATTCAGTAAAGGGGGGAAGTATGATTCCACTTCGTGGGATGTGGTAGTTTTGCCTGGGTAACATTAAGGATTTAACTTTGTGCGCCATTGATATGAGCTTTACCGTGCAAACCACATGTCTAGTGTGGGATAGACCTGGCTGATTAATTTGGGATATTTCAATTTCAATCTCGCCATTGTGATGAACATGGTTGCTGATTTCGATATGACGCAAGGGGGGTGTGATGCGAAACCCTAGCGGGCAGGATTGGGTTGGAATTGAACTTTGTAAAGGTCTTGTTGTGATTTTCTTAGGCCGACGCTAATCACATCGTATGGGTACAGTTGTGCGACCTCTGCAGAGTGTAAATCTATTCCAATAGCCGTGTCCCCGGTTATGGACAATACTCGGTGATTTCA
The DNA here is from genome assembly GCA_036346265.1 of Melocanna baccifera. Taxonomy (NCBI): domain Eukaryota; kingdom Viridiplantae; phylum Streptophyta; class Magnoliopsida; order Poales; family Poaceae; genus Melocanna; species Melocanna baccifera. The sequence goes on from CM070683.1 coordinate 16,294,532, forward strand.
CACGAGGGTTAGTGATCTCATTTAAACTTGTGGTTTATGGCTGGAAAGTAAACGGGTAGTTCATAGTTGGTTTAGCTTGTGGATGGGAGGTTCACAAGTGGTTTAATTTCAATTCCATTGATTATTTATTTATTATTGTTTTCCGTTAAAGTCCGCTTTCTATCTATTTATTGAATTTACATTAAAATGTTATTTTATGCAAATTAACCCTTTCAGCCATCCATTGGTAAGCCTTGCATATTATATTGCATTCATTTATTACAAACGACTTGCTGAGTACCAATGTACTCATGGCTTTACGCCTATGTTGCTCAATTGAGAAGGAGGAGTATTATTAGCAGGAGGTACCCGAGGGAGATTACTTCAACGACTTCACGGATTAGGACTTCGCTCCCTAGTTGATTGCCTGTGGGCATATCGAATGGCTACTGCACTTATTTTGTTCTTTCCGCTGCTAGACTTTAAGCCCTTCGGGCTAGTGATATTGTAAGCTTAACCATAATGGTATCAAAGCCATATCGACTGTAGGACAAAGCCCTAGTTAGAATGGTCGTTTAGCCCAAAATGTTTTTCTTATAAATCAATCCAACTAAATTGGATACTTAGTAATATCTCTATCTTCTCACCTCTTTCTTAAGGTTCTCGTTCTTCACCCACTCTTGCAAACTTTGTTTTCATAAATCTTTAAACTGATCTCTCCTTTATAAAATGCATTAGATGTCCCAAGCTTCTTTCAGCCAGACGGGAGGATGGAAAGGACTTCTTCGTGTTCTGTTGCGGAGCCTTGGATTAATGAGATTGCCCATCTACCTCACCAAAGACGAGAAAGAGAAAGGCCAACGCATCGGAAGCATCACCCGGTTGTACTTCACCACCAGAGTTTGTAAATAAGTTCTACACCACAGTTTCAAGGACACCAAAGCTTACAGGGAATGGTCAACACAAGGAGCTGCGCACAAGGCCATTCGATGACTTTGCAAGCTATATAAGATCAACATGTCCAGACTCATTCGAAGGTTCAAGAAGTAGTACGGAGCCACCCCTAGCATACTAGAGCCAGCCAGGGAGGAGCCCCGACCTCAGTCGCCAGTACCCCTACCGTCGCCTACACCGTCGAGCCCGAAGGAGAGACGACGCATCACCGGCAATCGACAAGAGTACCTTCGGCACTTCATTCCAGCCCCAGTCGAAGACTAGTCACCTCAAGTCCACAACTCGTAGGTGGTCTACAGTGATTCGGAGGATGAGAGTAGCAAGTCCTACCTGTCAGGACCTGAGTGGGAGCCTTTAGATTAGAGAGTATGAGTAGAACGTTGGATTTTATTTGCAGTTGTGTGTGATATGAGCTGCAAATCTTGCCCTTAAAAGCATTATATTGTAATCATATCAAAATTTTATTGGAGTTATTTCGCTCAGTTTTGTTGTTAGCCTTTGTGGCTAAGTGTTTGCTTCGTCTAGATTGCCATTAGAGAAACCCCTTAGACGGATTCACCCTCTTACCTATGCTTTTCCCTTTTGCCTTTTTGTCCTTGAGAAGTCAGCAGTTGTTTCCCTTTTTAGAGCAGCAACGAGATAGTTGATACTAGGAACTCTTCAAGCCACAGCCAGGCAAACTAGGACCCAGGGAGCAGTGCCGCCCAGCCACCTCAGGCAATTCCACCTAGCTTGGACCCAGCCCTTAGTCAGTTTCTGGTGGCTCAGACGTAGATGATGCATGCAATGATGCAAAATATGAATGCTTTGATGCAACGTTAGCACCAGGAGGTAGTAGCACCTCAGGCAGCTCGTCAGTAATCCAGCTATACAGAGTTTATGAGGACGAGGCCGCCCACCTTCTCCAGATCTTCAAAACCTTTAGAGGCAGATGATTGGATTCGTTCAGTTGAAAAGAAACTGAACCTGGCCCAGTGCACCAATAGAGAGAATGTGTTGTACGCCGCGCACCAGCTAGAGGGAGTCACAGCAGAGTGGTGGGAGAACTACTGCACTGCAAATGAGGACCAAAATAGCATCACGTGGGCAGAGTTCACCACCACCTTCTATCACGCCCATATTCTGGATGGGGTGATCGAGATGAAGAAGGAGGAATTCCGTAAGTTGCAGCAAAAGAATATGTCAGTGAGTGAATATCTCAATAAATTCACTCAGTTAGCTCACTACGCACTAGAGGATGTAGCCACGGATGATACTCGCCAGAAGAAGTTCAGGAAGGGTCTGAACCCTGGATTGAGGGTAAAAGTGGTGGGCAATGATTATGCCAGCTTTCAGCATATGGTGGACTAGGCTATGCTTATTGAGGAGAGTTGACGCGAGCTAAAGGAGTCTCGCAAGAGGAGGATGATGCAGCAGAGATCTTAGTCGCATCAGTCCCAGAGAACCCGTTTTGGCACATACCAGCCAAAGATGAGTATCAGAGCACCCGCCTTTCAGACACCGCCCCGGGCCACGTGTCGGGCTTCACGGACAAGGTCCCAATGGATCGTAGCCAGCAGCAGAGGAGCGCCAACCTAGCAGCGTCCGTCGCTTGGTTCAAGTGTCATGAGCCAGGACACTATGCTAGCAAGTGCCCCTAGAGGCAAGCCCCTACGCCAATTCGCTTCAATCTGGGAGCCACACCAGATCGAACTCCTGCCCTAGGAGCAGGACGAGGAGCACCCCAGGCATCAGGCCAGACCAGCAGGACACCACCAGTTGTCAGAGGCCAAGTGAACCATATCACCACTGAGGACGCCCAGGCAGCACCAGAAGTTATGATCAATAAGTTTCTAGTCCATTCTAGCCTTGTTACAGTTTTGTTTGATTCTAGAGCTTCACATTCGTTTATTTATCAGAGTTTTACTTTAAAGCAACGGTTGAAAACTGTTGTTCTTGGATCTGTTCTTTTAATCCAATCCCCGGGTTCTGAGTTGAGTACAAACCTAGGCTGTTTAGGAGTCAAGATGACCATTCAGGGAGTGGAGTTCAGTGCCGATATGATTTTATTGGATATCCAGTCCTTAGATATAATCTTGGGAATGGATTGGCTTAAGAAGCATCAGGCAATGTTAGATTGTGGGAGTAGAGTAGTGACCTTGACCAGTTCAGACAGGAGTAAAGTACAATTTGCAGCCAACATGAGTTAGCCAGAGGAAGTCATGGTTTGCCAAAGCAAAGTGATCAGGTTGGAGGATATACAAGTTGTCAGAGAGTACCCCGACGTGTTTCCAGATGATCTTGCAAGCATGCCACTAGAACGAGAGGTTGAGTTTCTGATCGAACTGGTACCCGGTACCGCTTCGATTTCCAAGAGACCCTACCGGATGCCTACCAATGACCTAGCAGAATTAAAGAAGCAAATTCAGGAGCTTTTGGACAAGGGTTATATCAGACCGAGTTCATCTCCGTGGGGAGCACCAGTGTTATTTGTTAAGAAAAAGGATGGTAGTTAACGTATGTGTGTGGATTACCGAGCCCTTAATGAGGTTACCATAAAAAACAAGTCCCCTTTGCCCAGAATTGATGACTTATTTGATCAGCTTAAGGGAGCAGGAGTTTTCTCCAAGAATGATTTGAGGTTAGGATACCATCAAATGAGGATTCGAAAGGAGGATATACCTAAAATAGCTTTTTCAACTCGTTATGGTCTATACGAGTTCACAGTGATGTCTTTTAGTTTGACCAATGCTCCAGCCTACTTTATATATCTGATGAATAAAGTGTTTATGGAATATTTAGACAAGTTTGTTGTTATGTTCATTAACAACATTTTGATCTACTCCAAGGATGAGAGAGAGCGTGAGGAACACCTAAGGATGGCATTTCAGAAATTGAGGGATCACCAGCTATATGCCAAATTCAGCAAGTGTGAGTTTTGCATGAAGGAAGTCGCCTTCCTAAGCCATGTGACAAGTAGAGGGAGTCGCAGTTGACTCTAGAAAAAGTAAAGGATGTTTTGGATTAGTAGTCACCTTCGTCAGTGACCCAGATCAGGAGTTTTCTAGGAATGTTAGGATATTACTGTCGCTTCATTGAAGGATTCTCCAGTGTAGCCAGACCCCTTGCACAGTTGCTCAAGAAGTAAAAGAAATTTACATGGACGCCAGAGTGCGAGAAGAGTTTTCAGAAACTAAAGGAGAGTTTGACCACAACCCCAGTGCTTGTGTTACCTGATATAAACAAGGATTTTGAGATCTATTGCCATGCTTCTCGCAAAGGATTGGGATGTGTGTTGATGCAAGAAAAGAGAGTGGTAGCTTATGCCTCGCGCCAGTTGAGACCTCATGAGGAGAGTTACCCTACACATGATTTGGAGCTAGCAGCCGTAGTGCATGCTGTGAAAATTTAGCGTCATTATCTAATGGGTAATTGGTGTGAGGTTTACACGGATCACGAGATTGAAATACATCTTTACCCAGGCCGAGCTCAGCCTCAGGCAGAGGAGATGGTTGTAGATTATAAAGGGCCTGTTCTTTTTGGCTGCGGCTGATGGCTTTTTGACTGTTTGCGATAGAGATTTCATAAATAGAGATACTCGTTTGCAATTTCTGATGGTACAGATATTAGTTTTTTTAACGTGTACTATAATTAACTTGTAGACTTCATCTTAAAAAATACTCCGTTTAAAAGTTAGTTACTGTAGCAAAAGCCAAAAGCGACTTTTAGAAACCGCAAAAGAATAGGGCCAAAGGATTATAATGTTAGTATACATTATCACCCCAGGAAGGCCAATGTGATCGCAAATGTTTTGAGCAGAATAGTTTATTGCAACACAGTGATGGTTAAGGAAAGTCAGCCAGCTTTGAATTAGGAATTCCAGAGGCTCAGTTTGGAATTGGTTGAAGAAGGATTTCTGGCATCAATGGAGTTGTAGCCAACTTTGGATGGTCAAATTCGTCAGGCTCAATTAGAGGTTGAGGCATTTCAACGTATCAGGGAAAATATAAGTAAAGGAAAAGAGTCAAGATTTTCAGAGGATGCCCAAGGAACCCTGTGGTTCAAGCAGCGGTTGTGTGTGCCTAATAAGAAAGAGCTAAATGATTTATTGCTAAAGGAAGCTCATGAATCTTTGTACTCAATTCACCCTGGCAATACCAAGATATATCAAGATATTAAGGATAAGTATTGGTGGCCAAGCATGAAGCGTGAGATCACTGAGTATGTGGCCCTTTGTGATGTGTGTCAGAGAGTAAAGGCAGAGCATCAGAGGCTAGCAGGATTGTTACAGCCATGAAAAATCCCCAAGTGGAAGTGGGAAGAGATTGGTATGGACTTCATTACCGGTTTGCCAAATACCAAAGAGGGTTATGATTCGATTTGGGTCATCATGGATCGTTTGACCAAGGTTGCTCATTTCATTCCAGTCAAAATAACTTACACTAGTGACAGATTAGCAGAGCTGTATATATTGAGGATTATCAGTCTACATGGAGTGCCAAAGAAAATAGTGTCAGATCGTTGATTGCAATTCACCTCTCATTTTTGGGGAAGTTTTCATGAGGCAATGGGAACTCACCTGAATTTCAGTACAACATATCACCCCTAGACAGATGGTCAGACTGAGTGAGTAAATCAGATTCTTGAGGATATGTTGAGAGCATATGTGCTAGATCATGGAGCCAAGTGGAACAGTTGTTTGCCTTTTGTAAAGTTTTCTTGCAACAACAGTTATCAAGCCAATTTACAGATGTCAGCGTTTGAGGCACTATATGGCAGAAAATACAGGACCCCTCTCAATTGGAACGAGACAGAGGAAGGTCAGGTGTTTGGTCTAAACTGTTTAAAAGAAGCTCAGGACAAGGTCTATTTGATTCAGGAAAGGTTAAGGACTACCCAGGCTAGGCAGAAGAGTTATGCAGACACCAGACGTCGAGATATGAGTTTTGAGCCAGATGATTTTGTGTATCTCAGAATCATACCATTCAAAGGTGTGAGAGGTTTCAGTTAAAAGGAAAATTAGCACCAAGGTATGTTGGTCCGTTCAAGATTTTGAAACGCAGGGGAGAGGTTGCATATCAGTTGGAGCTACCTGCGTCCTTCAGTGGGGTACATGACGTCTTTCATGTGTCCCAGTTAAAGAAGTGTCTGAGAGTGCCAGAGGAGGTTGTGCCAGTTGAGACTGCTGATCTTCAGGAGGATCTGTCTTATAAGGAGCATCCAATCAAGATTCTGGAAGTGTCAGAGCGTGTGACCCAGAATAGAGTTGTTCACTTTTACAAGGTTCCATAGAGCAACCATTCAGAGGAGGAAGCCACCTGGGAGCGCGAGAAGGACCTCAAAGCCGAGTTTCCAAACCTATTCTCTTAGTGAGCCCAGATCTCGGAGTCAAGATCCTATTTAAGGAGGTAAAGTTTGTAACATCCTGATTTTCTAGAGTTTTTAAAACCCTGAATTTAAAAATGAATTTTTAGAATTTTTCTGGATTTAATAAAGCTTAAAATGAATTTTTAGAAATTACAATAATTTAATATGATTAAAATAAATTTTAACATAAGCTGAAAATATTTTATTTGGACTCCTTGTGTCTCAAATAATATTATGGTATTTTTGGTGAATTTTTGGAACTTATCTGCTATTTTCTGGAGCCTTTTGGATTTTCTTCGAATTTTAGAAAAGAGAAAACGGGAAAATCTTAAAAATCCCCGTGGGCCGATTTCCCTCTGGCCCACGTCCCCTCCCGCCGCCATGCATTGGCCTGACCCAGCTCCCCTCGCCTGTGCGCATCGTTCCCCGCCTGGCCGCACCACCATCCGATCCTCGTCCCGCGCCACGTGGCGCACATCCACGCCCCGCCATCCTCCGCTTCCGATCCGCGCCTCCTCTCCTCATCCGCATCGTGCCGCACCGCCATTCCTCGCCTCGTGCCACCGCCGCCGCCGTCGAACCGTGCCGCCGCCGGAGCACCCCCGCCGCCGACACCTCACCTGTCATCGCTGTCACCGGAGCCACCGTTCCTCGTCCGCGTCGGTGAGCGCCGCCACCTCGCACCCTCAAGTCCTCGCCACCGAGCACCACCGCCGTCGCTCAAACCCCTCCGCCGCACACCATGGTCGCCCGAGCCTTCCCGCCACCACGCCCGCGTTCGTCACCCCCTCGGCCGCGCCTGCGCACGCGCGCTCTGCCCCTCGGTCCCCGAGCCCTGCACCCGCGCCGGACGCATGCGCGCCTCGGTCCCCGAGCTGCATCGCTGTGCTGCGCCCACCTCGCATCCACGGCGCGCCCATGGCACGCATTGCCCATCAGACGGCCACCGCCTCCAATCGTAGCCGCCAATCTCGATCGAATCCAACGGTCTGGATCTCACTGCGTGTCTCACTCATGACCGTCTGATCCTGCCGTCGTCGCTGCGCCCGAGCCGTGCCACGTCAGCCCTAGCCACATCAGCCCTAGGTGCCATGTGTCATGCCACGTTAGCGCCACATCAGCAAAACTAACCCCTCTGGTGCCACGTCAGCTGCCACGTCATTTGCCACATCAGCAGTGCCCCCCGTGCGCACTTTTCCATGGACCGGGTCCACCGTGGACTTGCTTTTCTGTGCGCCAGGTTCACAGCACTGTGCAATTTCTGATTTTCCAGTATTTTCTTTAGAATTAATTTTCTGAGAACCCGTTCTCTTCCATCCTAGCTCCGATTGACCCCGTTCTTTTTTCTGAATTTATCTAAAATTGAGCTCTATCTGTTGGTTGTAGTTTTAAGGTTTTTAGAGTTCATTTGAATTTTATTTGATATAATTTTGTTGTTTCATCGCTTTCTCTCTCGTTAGATTCTGATTCTGGAGGAGCAGGAGCAACGCCAAAAGATCCCAAGTACCTCGCTGAGTATAACCAAGGCAAGTGATAACCTTTGATCATGTTGATCCCATTTTTTGATCTATTATTTGAATACTTTGTTTTAAATTACCTTGCATCGCTATATTTATACAAACTCTTGTATTGGTAGTTACCGTACCAAGTGATTAATTCCTTCTTGTTATTTTGGACACCATGATGCCATTGTTACCATAGGTTAGAAAATTTATTAGTGATACTATGCTAGATGTCACATGGGTTGTACGATTAGAATGCTTAACCACTTAATTTACGAAAGGGTTTATCATCACATGTGACTAATTAATTTGACTTAATGAAATATGGAACCGTGATTGGTGCCACAATTATAAAATTTGTGCCATAACATTGGTGTGTCATTGGCATGGTTACACAAACTTGGTTTTCACTCAGGCGAGTGATCGTACAGTAAAGGAGGGAAGTGTGATTTCACTTCATGGGATGTAGTAGCCTTGCTTGGGTAACATTAAGGATTTAACTTTGTGCACCATTGATCTGAGCTTTGTAAGTCTTGCATATTATATTGCATTCATTTGTTACAAACAACTTACTGAGTACTTTTGGACATGTCGAATGGCAACTACGCTTATTGTATTCTTTCCGCTGCTAGACTTTAAGCCCTTCGGGCTAGTGATATTGTAAGCTTGACCATAAGGTCATACTTTTGTATATTTAACGATATTTGAGTTTTTCCTTTATTTTAGCGTGTATATGGTTGTTGTTATATCTATGTTTGACTGTGTGCACTAGCGTGATCCTGGACTAGTGCGGTATACACAAAGAGGCCGGATTTGCATATTCGGGTCTCGACAGGCAGTAGACTTGCGTAAGGGTATTCGGCTATATGACCAGGGATTGGTAATATAGACGTATGCATTTACCCCCAGTCGCCTGCTAGTTGTCTTATGGTCCCGCTATCGCCTTTATCTTCAGTTGCTGCATCTTTTGATTGATAATTGATTACTCATAAGAAAGTTTTTACTAGAATATCTCCTAATGATTCTTTGTGCTATATTATGTTTGATGATCCTAGAGAGCTATCTAGTGTGATTGATAATGTTGCTAAAATTTCGTGTTCAAGATCACTAGTTAGTACCCATGCCTACAGATATAAGTTCAATTTGATTGAAAATTATGGTGTAGATGATAAATTTTATGTTCATAGAATTTGCATTACATGTGATAAGCTTGCTGAATAGAAATTGTATATTATAGATAAACAACCTTTTATGCCATGTCATGAACACAATGAAATGAGTGTCAACAATAGTGCTTGTTGATTAAAAAGATTTCATAAGCCTACTTGTTTACTCTTTAATGTGCAATCATGTAAAAATCATCAGAGTAGCGTAGTTGAAGTATGGAAGACATTCAAAATTTTCTTTCCCGTATCTGAACAACTAAATCTGATTTTGCCCATTAATGATCTATCGATGTCTTTAGAAAAGTCAAGAGCGACTTTCTTTTATAGGAGGGAGAATGATGTGAATAGCAATATTGCAATGCATACATCTTTCGATCGCTGTTACACTAATCGGGTTGTACGGAATAACAAGAATGACACAACAATTGATTCTTACATATACCATGCATATGTATTATTCTTTTTGTTTATTACACTTTCAGATGTTCATGATGTGCTAAGTAGAAGAAGTGCTGATGACAAATATATATACCATGCATAAACGTTGTATTCTTTGTTTAGTACAATTTTAGGCTATCAAAAGCCCAGGACAGCTTTTCTTGAAGAAGGGGAGGATGATGCGGATACATATGTGTCTTGCACTTTTCAGTTAAATATATTATTCAACTGGAAAGAATTATTGAGCCGCATGAAATATGGCCAGGTGAACTCATTCCAAACTAAACATAATGTTGTTATTCATAAGGATGGAATAGTACCTCATGTTATCAAATGATACATTCTTAGGTTTGTCAATGGTAAAGCAATGAAGAGGCAAAAGGAAGAGGATAACAACATTAGGTGCCAAAGACAGCCCATGCAGTGGGAGAGCAAAAGGGAGGAGCTCAAGGACTTAAACTAAAAGTTTTGGATAAGATTTTCAAGCCCAATTCGTACCTCCTACAAGCCCAACTGGATTCAAACTCGGATTCAACTCAGAATTCAATTCGGATTCGGTTCAGGACAGCCTGACAAGCAGTTACTAAAAAGGTCATAACTTTCACAAACGGAGTCCGATTCGAGTGTTCTTAAACTCGTTGGAAAGCTTATTTCAAGGGCTACATAATGGATCTAGCCTCATCATCAAATTCATCATGATGTAGGACCTAGAGTTTCAACCCAGAATCCTTTGTTATTCCATCGCACTATTTTCTGAATCAGTAGATAGTGCTTACAATACATTGCTGAATCAGTCCATACATCACATGATGATCATACAGTCAAAATCAAATATAATTTACATCAGGGTTTTGAAAGTATACCGCATCGGGTAATTGTCTTACATAACGGCCGCTCAGGCCAAATACTACAATCAAAAGATGCAGCAGTGGAAGATAAAGGCGATAGCGGGACCATAAGATAACTGGCAGGCGACTGGGGATAAATGCATGCGTCTATATTACCAATCCCTGGTCATATAGGCAAATACCCTTACAGCAAGTCTACTACCTATCGAGACCCGAATATGCAAATTCGGACTCTCTGTGTAAACTGCACTAGTCCAGGAGCACGTTAGTGCACACAGTCAAACATAGATGTAATCACAACCATACACACGCTAAAATAAAGGAAAACCTCAAATATCGATAAATCTCAAAGGTACGACCTTTGGTCAAGCTTACATTATCTCTAGCTGGAAGTACTTTAAATCTAACAGCGGAAAATCCAAAATAAAGCGTAGCAGCCAATCGACATGCCTACAGGCTATCGAGTGGAGAACGAAGTCCTAATCCGTGAAGTCGTCGAAGTACTCTCCCTTTGGAACCTCCTCCTGATAATACTCCTCCTCCTCAACTGAGCAACATAGACATAAAACCATGAGTACATTGGTACTCAGTAAGTCGTTTGTAACAAATGAATGCAATATAATATGCGAGGCTTACCAATGGAGGGCTCAAAGATTAATTTGCATAAATGACATTTCAAGATAAATATAATAAATAGATTGAAGGTGAACTTTAACGGGAAACAATAATAATACATAATCAATGGAATTGAAGTAAACCACTTGTGGACATCCCATCCACAGGCTAAACCAAAAGTGAACTACTTGTTCACTAACCAATCATAAACCACAAGTTTAAATGAAATAACTACCCCTCGTGTGAAATCACCGAGCATTGTCTATGACCGAGGACGCGGATTTCGAATAGCTTTACACTCTGCAGAGGTTGAACAATTGTACTCACACGATGTGATTAGCCTTGGCCTAAGGAAATCACAACAAGGTCTTTACAAAGTTCAATTCCAACTTAATCTCGCCCGCTAGGGTTTTGCATCACACCCCCTTGCGCCACATGGAAATCAGCAACCATGTTCATCTCAATGGCGAGATTAAAGTTGAAACATCCCAAATTAAACAGTTAGGTATATCCTATACTAGACATGTGGTTTGCACCATAAAGCTCAGATCAATGGCACACAAAGTTAAGTCCTTAATGATACTCGGGCGAGTCTACCACATCCCACGAAGTGGATCCACACTTTCCCCTTTACTGCATGATCACTCGTCCAAGTGAAAACTAAGTTTGCATAACCACACCACTGACACACCAATGTTGTGGCATAAAATTTATAGCTATGGCACCAACCACAGTTCCAGATATCATTAAGTTAATTTAATTATTCACATGCCATGATAAACCCTTTCGTGAATAAAGCTAAGCATTCTAATCGTACAACCCATGTGATATCTAGCATAGTATCACTAATAAATTTTCCAACCTATGGTGACAATGGCATCATGACATTGAAAATTATCAAGGGGGAATTATTCAACTTGGGACGATAACTACCAGTACAAGGGTTTGTAATTAAATAACGATGCAATGTAATTTAAATCAAATTAATTAAATAATAGAATGCAAACTGGGTTCAACATGATCAAAAGACATGAATTGCCTTGGTTATGCCCAGCGAGGTACTCAGGGTCTTCTGGCATTGCTCCTGCTCCTTCGGAATCGGAATCTAACGAGAGGGAAAGCAACCGAAACAACCAAAACACATAAAAAGATAAGCAAATGAACTCCAAAAACCTTGAAACTAGAACCAAAAGCTAGAGCTCGATTTTAGATGAATTTAGAAAAAAAGAACGGGGTCAATCGGAGCTAGGACGGAGGAGAACGGGCTCTCAGAAAATTAAATCTAAAGAAATCCTGAAAAAAAAAATCAAAAATTGCACTGTGCTGTGGACTGGGTTCATGAGAGAGAGGGGTTCACGGTGGACCGGATCCATGGAACAGTGTCACGCCGACGCGGTCGACATGGCTGACATGGCACGCTCTGGTGCTAAAGCGTGGCGCGCTGACGTGGCGCTGACGTGGCACCAGGGCTCGGATTTTGCTGATATGGCGCTGATATGGCATGACACGTGGCGTGACACGTGGCCTAGGGCTGACGTGGCTCGACACCTGTTAGGGATAACATGGGGTGGGCTCAACGGCGGCAGCAAGATTGGATGGCCGAGGTGGTGACGTGTGGCGGCATCTGAGCCGTAGGTTTAGATCTGGATGTGCGGCTGTGATGCGGGGGTTCAGCCGATGGATTTCTGATGTGTGGTGGCGTGATTTACGAAGGGGCACGGTGTGTGGCGCAGTCGGGGGTGGGCGCTGGAACCGAGGCAGGGTGCGGGTCTATCGATGGCACACGAACCGAGGCGGGAGTGCGGGGTTCGGTCGGGCGCTCGCGAGAACGGAGGGAGGCAGCAGTCAGCTCACCAACGACTCCGATGGAGTACGGGGCAACTCCCGCAGCGGCGGAGGAGTGGGCATCGGCGGCGGCGACGCACGGCGGAGGACGGTGGTAGCGGCGCGTAGGTGTTCGGCGGCTCAGGGTGGTGGAAAGAGGCGGTGGGGCGGCGGCTTTTAAAGCACGCACTTCGAGAAAAACCCAGTAGGGTTTCGACACGGGTTGGAGTTCGTGTCGAAGACGATGCATGGGGTCTTGACACGTGGCGCGGGGCACATCGTGCGGCTGAGGCAGAGTGCGAGCGGACGCTGCGCAGGGTGCAGGTGCGGGAGATGGCGTCAATGGGGAAAATTGGGCGATCGGGAACAGAGCGGGTGCGGCCGGGGAAGAATGGGCCGGCTCGGGTGGACTGAGGGCGAGGTGGTGAAGGCGGGCCGGTGCGCGGTAGGGAAGAATGGGCCGGAGAATTCGGCCCAAGGGCTTTGAGGATTTTCCTTGCTTTTTCTTTTAACTAAATCCAAATAAAACCAAAGAGCTCCAGAAAAATAGCAAATAAATCCCAAAATTTCACCAAAAAATTCCTTGAGACACAAGGAACTCAAATAAAATATTTTCAGCTTATGTTAAAGTTTATTTTAATCATATTAAATCATTTTAATTTCTAAATATTCATTTTAAGCTTGATTTAATTCCAGAAAAATTCCAATAATTTATTTTTTTTAATAAAAAGGCTTTAAAAACTCCATAAAAACAGGATGTTACACAGCCTAAGACTGAATATTTTGAAATTCATCTTAGTTTCCATCGTCGGCTCCTGATTTGGCGCATCCTCGTAGGCATAGTGATTCTGCTCACCCGCTTCTGGATTTCATTATGTGAGTGCGAGCACACTAACCACCGTACTCAGCGAGCTAATACACAGGATGTAATATATGTAACATGCATGGCTTGACATGGACATGCTCAAGTTTATTTTATTTGTGGGAAATTATGTTTCAAAAGATTTACGGGTAATTGTAAGAAATTCCTAGACATACCCTTTTGACTTATAATTCATAAAACTCTCGATAAAAGATTTTTATAGAATAAGTACAGATCTCATTCATTAGCCCAGGTTGCTTGTACCACAAAAACCAATTTTCAACGTTATAGCCGTTTAGATTATCACTAGGGCAATAACCAGGATAACGCAAACCAGGACAGTTCTTTGTCCTTCATTTTCCCATTCCAGACCCCAACTTTTTTAAAATTTGATTTTGAGATAGAACTATATCAGAGTTAAGTTCCCATGTCCGCCCTTGACCGTGGGCACGACTATTCAAATAGTTTTGATTCTGCAGAGTTTGTACACTTTCACCACAAAAGACAATCCGCTCGTTGCCCCGTATGATTCCTTAGTCATGTAGTTGAGTAGATCATCACGGTAACTTTTCAAAACTACTTGGCTTCGGGGTCTCATCTCACCCTATGGGTCTACCCCACTTGCGGTGGGACCCATATGTTGCACGGGATGTTAATCACTATTACTAGCACCTCCAGGCTCTACTCCCCATAGTGCTAGTAAGACTGAGAAACAATTCACCCTCCACTCAGTGTCCCTTTAGCCACAACAGGCCCTGGCATTCTGGTACTTCTTTCCCCAACCTGTGAGATGAGTCTGAGGTTCGATAGGATTTACTTAGCCAAGTTGCACTTTGCAGACTTGTAGTTGTACTGTTTTACAATGGGAGGTCATGACCCGATTCGGTCCTTGAATTTTCTGGGCGGTTCTACCACAAAACCACACGCTCGTGCACACCGATGCACCATGCCCCTGAACTATCCGCCCAGACGTATAAGAAATTTTGGGGATTTTTGTGGGCATTAAAATTACTATCACTTTAAACATACCCAATCATTGTCAACCACAATTTTTTCCAAAACTTGCTCTTTGCATTTGTATATGAGATTGGGGTATTCTCAACACCCCCGTAAACTAAGCATTGCTATGCCAAGTAGTATAAACATTGCTGCTTCTTTTGACACTCTTACATTTATAATTTTTCCTAGAGATAACAATGTTCGCAATATAAATGTGCCGGGAAGGTATAATAGTAGCACTTGTTAAAAGGGCAGCTAGCTAAAGCATGAAATCCAACATAAGATAGCACATAAAATAACAACATGCATTTGATAATTTGAATCTAAATAATTTGCAAAATAGGTATTGAAAATGATCAAAGTATTGATTCTTCTAGCTCGCAATTGTTCTGGTCTTGTTGGTCCTGGCCTTGGTCTGCCTCTGCTTCTTCTTCCTGGTCCTCGTATGCTAATTTTTCGTCGAACGCACATTTTAAAGAAATAGAACAAATTAACATAGCCAAATAAAATCTCAGCAAAGATTCAAACAAACTCTAAAAATTTATGGTTTTGGTTCCACTGGACAGAAAATGAATTTAGATAAATACGGCAATTTTTCCCACTGAATTTGGAATTAAAATGAATTAGTTATAAATTTTTGAAGTTTAAAAGCAATTAACATAACCAATTTAAATTGCACCATAAATTAAATTTAACTCAAAAACTTATGATTTTGTTTTCTCTGGAAAGAGGATGCATTTATACGAATTTAGAAAATTTTCCCATTAAATTTGGAGTTAAAACGAATTTGTTATGAATTTCTAAAGCTCTCAGCCGATTTAATCCAAAATCAAATATTAGAATCATTATTATATTCCGAAGAGAGAGAGAGTGCTAGAGGCTGACAAGTGGGGTCCATGGAGTATTTTATTTGTCTTTCTATTACGCTGACAGGTGGGACCCATGTGCAGTTATTAATTATTTAAAGTTCTAGAGACTGACACGTGGGACCCATTGGGGTTTTTAAATCCCGAATTTTGCCAGCGGCTGACATGTGGGGTTCACCGAGGGGATTAACTCCACGCCTTGGTGCCGCTGATATACGAGGCCCACGGGCTTTTAAGTGTTTATGAGGCGCTGACATGTGGGGCTGGGGTGTAACGGTTAAGTAATCGGGCCTGCATGTCAGCGAACCATTTACTTAACCATGGTCATTACTGCTAATTAATGCGCGTGTTAATTAGGCGTTCGAGTTCTACAGTAGCTTCGTCTTCCTTCCGATTTCGGTGAGGGGTGTCACCGGCGGAGGAGGTGATGGCTGCTCGTTAATATTTGCAAAATGGGTTTTATGGGCCCTCGCCCTCCTCCGGGCTAATCCTCGTCGGCCAATTCGGTCGGAGGAGTCGTCGGTAGTGAGCCCATGCGGTGGAGGAACAGGACAAGGCGGGTCATGGCGATAGGGTACATTAAAATGCAATTACTAGTGCGGGGAGCTTCATAGAGATGGTAGGAGGCTACCTCAGGGGTCGTTCGAGCTCGAGGAGGTCTGAGGGAGGCTGTCAGCGTGAAGCAGTGGAGTTCCGAGGGGCTTCACGGTGAGAGAGGAGCTCAGGCACATGGTGATGAGGACATCCCTCCCACGGATACAACCATGTCTACACACACAATTCAACCACAACAAGTGTTGCAAGGTCCACTTACTCGAGCTCGTGTTCACCAACTTAATTACCAGGTGAATTCGTTCCTAAGTTTGTATATTACTGAGAATAGACCGCTACCTAATACAAGTGATTTAATTGTGCTTAGGAACATGGAAAAGGATGAAGGAGAGGCATGTGGAGTCATGGACATGCATGGAAGGCACAATGAAGGTCACCACGTCACTTTGGGGCTTAGTCAAGCAAGAGTTGGAGTTGGCGAACTACTTCGAGATCTCATTTTTAGTTTCTAATCATTAGAGGTTTGTGTAAATCCATATGATTCTTATTATTCTATTTCTCTTTCTTTCCAACCAACAACTCTTTCATTCCATCCCATTTTGGAATTCGATTCGGACTGCCGCGATAGTATCAATTTCAAACGGACGTAATTTCTTCATATGGACTCCGTTTTGGACGTTCTTGGACTTCACGGAAAGCTTATCAAGTCTACTTTCCAACGGATCCAACCTTATCTTCAAATTCCATCCGAGCCGATCACAATCATCAAAAGAGTCTATGTCTATTTTTGAGTCCGAGTTGAAAAGGGTATAGCACCACCTCTATTTGGGCCCGTGGGCCTTGTAACCCCAGGACGTGTGTCTCCCTATAAAAGAGCCGCCACCCCCCTTTTCCAAGACTTAGATTTGATTGAGTTTAGGTTTAGCCATTATGCAAACTTCTGTTCTTCAGTTGTGTCAGACGACCACCTGTCAGGACTGCCTTCAGGATCCCACCTTTGTTTTTCAATATCATCAATCATATTCACAATATCAGTTGCCTACATCTTATTCTTGCTAGTTCTTTGATTGCTCGCAGGGATTGAACTTCGTGTTCAGATTGATCGCGCTTCTAGCTTGGTCAATAACATCTTGGAGTTGGTTAAATGATTGCTAAGGCGTAAGCATCGTCGTACGGTTGTAGTCGGATCGCGAGAGTCACCTCCACCAAAATCGATAGTTATTAATCTCATCGAAAGATCGGGCACCCCGCCTCTATCAAGTGGTATCAGAGTCAAGGTTGCTTAGTGAGAATTTTCAATTACCCATAGATTAGATTGTTTTTTTCGTTACCTACAGCACACAGAAACCAAAAAAAATATAGTAGTAGATCATCCTGTCCAAACCCGTCTTGCCATCGTAATATTTCTTTTCAGTATATTGCTTTGTTGAACTTTCGGTTGCATCGTCGTATCCTTTGCTAGTCTTAGTGTCTAGTTCCTTTAGAGTTTCGAGTTCTGCTCATGTTTGGTCTCACCGATCACGGTTGAGATCATCTATCACGGCAAGGGAATACAAGAGGGAGGAGGACTCCGACTTCAACCAGGAATCGGACTCACCATCGAGGAAAGCTTTGCCCTAGTTGGTCTCGGTTAGAACCAGGGCAAGAAATGGTTTCAATCCCAAGGAGGTTTTAGAGTCAACCAGGAATATCCAAAACAGCGTGGTCTTTGCAAAAAAAAAAAAGAGAAAAAAAGAGAGCTAACTTTGCATACGACCTCCGATTGGGGTGTTTCTTGACTCGTTGGAAAGGAAACGAGAAGATACAGTGAAAAAAAGAAGTCCGGGAAATCCAAGGAAATCCAACAGAAGATATGCCTAGGCATACGCGCGGCGACCTCGATCCCAAAAAAACGTCGTTTAGGGCCTGAAAACGGGCCCGCAAAGTTGAAAAAATTCAACTTCCTTGGAATTCGCTCAAAATTTACAGAGACCTTCTACAAGTGATTCTAAGGTTCCCTGTGAAGACGGCATCCTTTTCTGAGCTTCTGAACTCCGTGTGCGCAACATTTTCTAATACTGCCACGCTGTGTTTTCGTTTTGTGTTCTAGGCTCGCGTCTCTAGTACGGTCTATCCTAGAACCAACACTAACCTACGTTGAACAATTTTTCAGCTTGCATTATCTGATTTGATTATTGCTACTCCTTGCTAACATACTTGAGCCTTCCTAGCTACACTTTTCTACACCGTACAGGCTGAGCTTCACTTGGCAATCGCTCCACCCAATCTTCAGAGATACATTGGCATCACTGGGAGCTGATCACCCCTGTTTGCTTGGTAAGAATTGGTAAGAGTTTGATAGAAGGTTTGACTGTGAGCGACTTTTGAACCACCTCATCTTAGTTGTTGTTGTTAGGGATATACTCTTGTGTTTTTGCTAACAATGGTAGGTTCTACAGAATTGACGGAAAAGGACCCATCTCATACTCCTCGTACGAAGGCAATCGTACAACATTTTCTGTGCATCATGAACCTTCGTGAAGAGGGTCTTGAGGAGGATGTCAGGATCACAAATGAGTGACTTGCTCAACTTGAGGGCGTCCAGATTGAGACAAACGCACGCTCGCCGCGATGGAGAGAGCGCAAGATGTCACTAACACTTCTTTACCAGGCATTATGGCGCGCCTTGAGGAGATAGCCCAAGCATCCTTTGCTATTCCCCCTGCTGTGCCGGTAGAGGGACAAGATGACATCGACTGCGTGGCTGATTTCGAGGCCGATGACCGCCGTAACCACAACAATGATCGAGCTCATCGACAGCTGCATTTTAACCGACAAGGTATGCGACGAGAACCCCCACGGCGTGAGGTACGTGACCACGATGATTCTTTTGCTAAGGTTAAATTCACTATGCCCTTTTTCAATGGTAAATATGATCCTGATGCCTATATTAATTGGGAACTGGCTGTTGATCAAAAATTTGGTTGCCATGAATTTCCTGAAAATAGACGAGTTAGGGCTGCTACTAGTGAATTTACCGACTTTGCTTCTATTTGGTGGAAAGAACATTATCATCAAAATCCCAATAACATACCTAACACTTGGGAGGCTTTAAAATTGCTTATCCGACATCGATTTGTACACTCATATTATGCTCGTGATTTGTTAAATAAACTGCAACGCTTACAACAAGGTGTAAAGTCTATGGAAGACTACTATCAAGAATTACAAATGGGTATGTTGCGTTGTGGTTTAGTTGAGAATGAGGAGGCATAAATGGCTAGGTTTTTGGGAGGTTTGAATCGAGAAATTCAAGATATCCTTGACTATAAAGATTACAACTCAATTATTAGATTGTTTCATCTTACTTGCAAGACTGAACATGAAGTGCAGGGACGCCAAATGAGTACACGATCTAACCCTTCTACAGGTCATACAAATGTTGTACCTATGCAAGCTTGTTCATTGTTATTAGGAAGACATTGGCAATACGATACTGATTGTGTGCATCATGGTAGGAATAATCAATACTCTCTCATGTTCAAAGGAAAGAAAATTATGCTACATCCTATGACTCCTAAACAAATTGTTAAAGATGAATTTGCTAGAGCTAGTAGAGAGAAGAGTCTAGAGAATACTAAGAGCGAAAATCAGATTGTAGCAAAAGAGCTTACGCAACATAAGAAGAAAGAACCTAAATCTGCTCATGTGAACAAAAAGGAAATCGGAGTTATTAAAACCCGAGTGGGTTTGCTCGCACCAGAGAGCTCCACGCCCGCGCGAGGGCTTCGAGCGTTGACGCGTGGCGAGGTAGCGCCCATGCAGCAGCTCCCCCAACGCGCCCCCTTCCTCCCTTCACCCATGCCGCCCGTTCTGTCTCTCGCGTCCCCTCCTCCCCCTCCCCCGCCGCTCCCTCCTCCCCCCTCCCCCGCCGCTCCCTCCTCCCCCGGTCCCCCTCCTCCCCCGCTCCCCCGCCGCCTCCTCCCTCCTCCCCCGCCGCTTCCCCCCTACCCCTTCCTACCCCACCGCCTCCTCCTCCCCTACCACCCCCTCCTCCCTCCTCCTCCCCCCTTCCCCGCCGCCCCCTCCTCCCCTGATCCTCCTCCTTCCTCGCTCCCCCCCCCTCCCCAACCCCTCCTCTCCCGCTCCTCGCCGCCTCCGGGAGGGGAGGCTAGAGCCTGCAGGCCCTCCGCCGCGACTCTGCGTCAAGATCGACATGGGCATCGGCGTCGCCGCCACCGCCATGACACACCGTCGCCGACCTCTTCTACCTCGCGCACATGATCCTCGGGTTATCCCCCTCCCCGCCGTCCCTCCTCCCGGTCCCCTCCCCGCTCCCCGCCGCCTCCCCCACCACCCCCTCCTCCGCGCAGCCTCCCCAGCCCTCCTCCCCGTTGCTCCCCGCGCATCCGTAGTTTCCTCGGCGCAGATCTGGCGTCGCAACCACAGATCCGCTAGCTACCACTACTCAGCTACTCCCGGCCGCCCCGGTGCGCTCTTTCGGTTCCCCCTCCTCCCCCTCCCCGCCGCCCCTCCTCCCCGGGTCCCTCCTCCCCGCTCCCCCGCCTCCTCATCCCCACTCCCGCCACCTCCCCCTCCTTCTCTCTTTGGGGGAAGGCGATCGTCATCTAATCCTCGCCGCAAAAACCGTGTTGCTTAAGCCCAGTTGGATCGAAGAGAGTTTAGTTCTTGGAGTTATTGTTGCGAAGAGGAAGGCAAGGCAGCAAGAGGGTGGCCAGATAGCTAGAGTTGCAAACTTGCAATTGTGTTGTTTGACTCCAATCGGATAAAAATTTTGGTCTTTTGGGAGGGCAAGGCTAGGAGAGTAGGAGGTGCAAGATGGGGGTGATGTCACGGCGGTGCTTTGCCCGCAGCAGCACCTCTGCTATACGCCTCATTGCAGGCGCGCTCCGTCGGCCGTCAAGTGATACAAGAAGATCATCTCAGATATCTACCAGCTACCACTGGTATGGAGGATCTTGCCTTCTTGTTAGCATTTCAATCATTTATGATATTAGTTGCAGTTCTGCATATTGGGTTTGTGGTGAAATGTGTGGGGAGTTTGCTAATTGATGTTGGGGTGGTGTCGTAGGATGGAGAACCGAATGATAGAAGGATTGGGAAACTATGTGATTATGTCTCGAGAAATCCAACACGCATACCAAAGGTAACACATTCCATCTTCTCTCCATTTTTCTTAGAATGGTCACACAGATCATTACCAGAGAGCCGCTTAAGGCTGAAAGCCTGAAACCAAGCCAATGAAAAAAAAGAGAATGCAATAATGCAAAAAAAAATACTCTTGAGATGGAACAATTAGTCACTGTAGTTATGTCTTATAACACTGGTCTGTAAAAAAAACATGGTGCCAGCTTTAAGAAAATTGGCAGAAATATAAGGTATAGATCTTCCACACCATTATGTCATGGTCAGCAATGCAAGGATAGTCACATCTATAGTTCAATGGAAAGTAGTGTTTGACCATATTTCTCACTGTAGTTACTGGGTAAGTTGCACCCAAATGGTATCCTCTTAGATCTTTGAACTCAAAATAATGAAGAAGTGTTTTGTGCCAAATACAAAACAAAGTCACTATTGTTCCTTTTGTTTTTAGAAATTTCACCATTGTGCCTCTCATCTGTGTGCAGGCAGCAAAACTGGAAAATGAATTCCTAAACAAATATGCAATTAACTTCACATGGCTCAATACAACTATGCCAAGTTTTGTTTCATTTTAGATACATCTTTAATAGCTTTCACTCATTGGTTTGCTTGACCATTTCAATGAGCACTACAGTGAGAAATATGGTCAAACACTACTTTCCATTGAACTATAGATGTGACTATCCTTGCATTGCTGACCATGACATAATGGTGTGGAAGATCTATACCTTATATTTCTGCCAATTTTCTTAAAGCTGACCATGGCTAACAATTGTTTGGTACTACACAAGCATATAATGCCTTATAACACTGGTCTGTATCAACTATCATCTGGATCACTTACGAGTATCTCATTGATTCTGTATTTTTATTCACATGGCAATGGTTACAACTTACAAACTACCTCATGCACAGGTTTATCCACATGGTTCAACAGACACACTGCCTTTTTCCACAATGGGTTCAGGGTCCCTCGTTGCAATGTCAGTATTTGAATCGAAGTACAAAGAGGGCCTCACAGTAAGTACCACTTCCTGCTAGGTTGTACAACCATTTTTTGTTCATATTCCCTGTATTGTTTGTTTTGTGCCAAACTGTTGATGCTATTATTTATTGCTGTGAGGCGTATTTGGGTGGCACTTCTGGATTATATGATCATATGGATAAGCTAAACGGTGGACGATGTGGACTAACATTCAATATTCATATATTGTATGTTGATTTGAAAATGTGGTTGTAACTCTTTATCACGTAAATTATATTTCATTGTCCAGAGAGTGGAGGAATACAACTTGTATCCGAGCAATTTGTCTTTGGTATCTTCAATGACTTGGGTAGTGGCAGCAATGTTGATGTTTGTGTAATTACAAAGGTATGGACTTTTTGTTTTAATGAGTGTATCTGACAAGAATTGTATGCAATCCTTTCAAATTGCCATGCTATGCATAGAAAAATGGTGACAATTCAAATAACAATATTAGAAATGAAAATTTTAAATTATTGGAAGTGTGAAGGTTGTGAATTTTTGCTTGCTCAGAAATTCGTTTGGGCATATGTTAACTTGATGTGTACTTCGTCAGATATTTGATAGGTGTGGTTTGACATTTAGTGTAACAATTTTTATCAAGTGGTGCACTTAAGGCTCATGCATTGTCCTAAATTTTCCACATCTGAATTAACATAATTTGTATCAACATATTGTTGTCCATGTAATATAGCCAATAGAGGTCCCAAATCAAACTCGAGGAGGACCCTCAATACTCCCACATCTGAATTAATTGGTAGATTGTGCAACTGTTATTGCTCTTTTTATTTGGAGAGGGCCTTCGATTTTGTGATAGGCTAATTTTTGCTCTATAAACTATATGAAGTTGAGAAGTTCTGTATGAGTCACCGAATAAACTGTCTAAGTGCTCTAATATGGAAAAAGGTTATACCACTAAGAGATGTTGCAACCGAGCCATGGGATTGATTCCCTTGAGATTGCTTGTGTCACTCCAGTCGTCGAAGAAGTTAGTGGTCATTATGCAACTTTGATTATTATTTTGTTTGGCAAGGATGTCTTGGTTATTTAGATGGTCTAATTTTTCTACATCAACTAACTTACAATTTCCACGTCAAATTAAATATGAAAGGGTCTAAACACACCTTTGTCTTGTTAGTCACTGACAAAGCAGTGGGGCTTCTTGAGATTCGATGCAATCAAGTACGCAATTGTTTTTTCCTATCTCTTTCTGGGAGGGGTGTAGATTTTTTGTGATCGTACTTTTTGTCATGAATTACTTTACAATTTCCTTTCTTACGTACAATAAAAGGTATATTGTTTTTCTTTGATTTGCTATAAACACAGCCCATTTGCTTTTCTAGAACTGCATAGAAAACTTAGTGGATTATGCAGTGGTGATGCAGCCTTGATGTTGACAATGTCTGAATGGAACCTTAGCAACCATAAGATAAGGGTTGACCTTGACTACAAGTATTGGATGGGACCCGGTTGTGGTTGGCAGTCTCAGGAGAAAATATGAGTGCAATTGAAGTCATGGTATCCCAACGCATAACGACTGGAGTTGCATAATGACCCGCCGGCCGCCGCTCCCCCTCCCCCTTCCTACCCCGCCGCCTCCTTCTCCCCCGCCGCCCCCTCTTCCCTCCTCCCCCCTCCCCCACCGTCCCGTCCTCCCCCGGTCCCCCCTCCTTCCCCGGTCCCCCGCCGCCTCCCCCCATCCTCCACTGCATCGAATCCTGGGCGCCCGACGAGCAGCGCCGCGCCTAGACAACGCCGCCGCCATTCCTCCTACTCCCCTTCGATCGGCTGCCACCACCGCCGTCCCTGGTTATCGCGCCTGTGCCTCTGCCGCATGCAGATCTGCTCTCCTTCCTCCTTCCCCCGCCCTTCCCTCCTCTTTGCATCGTGAAATTCCATCGTGAACCCCAAAATTCCAAACGAGACGCGAACACAGGAGAGAGAGAGAGTCTTCTGCGCCCAAAACCCTAGCCATCCCTCTGCGCCCGCTCTCTGCGTCTCTAGAACCTTCCAGAAGCTTTGTGAGTTCAGTGAATTACTTAGGGTTTGGAAACTCAAGCGAGCAAGCAGTTGCCGCACTTACAATTTTGCTTCTTCGTTCTCTAAGTAGAAGAGCTGTTCTACTTCCTCCAAAGATGGACCAGTTAGAGTTTAGTGGGTATCTAAAATCTTGTGAGTCTTTGATGCTACTGTCTTGCTCCTTCATTATATTGAGTTGTGGTGCATGCCAAATCAAAGTTTTTTTGTACACATTTTTATTGGCCTTCTGAGAATGGATTTTGTTAATTCCACACTGCAGTTTACCGGACTCTGGATTTTTTTTCAGGGAGCTTTAAGCTATTTTGGTTAATTTGTAGAAGTTTGTCACACCGAACACTACCAACTTGTCATTGAACCCTGTGGACTGCGAGGGCTGTGCAAACACTATCCAGCTATGTAGCTGCTTCATGTGCTATGAAATGTGTGGGCACTATCTACATAATTTGTTATGCCTTCTTTTAAACACTCCTTAATCTTTCATAAATTATGTCCTGATAGTTTTCTTGCTTCCTTCTGCATGAGTGGCAGCAGGTTTTGGAGGTAATATTTGAGCACTGATGTAGAAATTTGATAATGGTAAAGTTATCTTTTCAATGTGTGCATGCACTTGATTATATTGTTCACAGATTTGCTTCAGTACTTGCTTGGGACAATTAGCCTTAGACAGTTTGATACAGCTTTATTTAAACTACTTTCACTTCAGCTTGTATGTTTTAACATCTTATTTAGGACCTTATCTCCATAAATTACATGTTTTTTTTTTTGCAGTTTTTAGGTTGTTAGCTTCATGAATTGTGGACTCAGTTTGAAAAAACAGTTGACTAACCTACCACTTCACTTTATAGCTTTGTATGCTCTGAAATCAACAATATCTGAAAATACTCATGCACATAATCATTTCAGAAGCATTGGAGGATCAGAGGTTCTATTAGACTGACTAGGACTACCATCAAGCAATTTTTCAGTCTGAAAGCATATTGTTTTTTAATTCACCATATTGTTGCTTTCATTTATCTTGTAATCTGAAATTGTTGGGTTGTCTTGGAATACTGCTACTGTCAATTCCCTCAGCACCTTGTAGTAACAGCTTTCTTGTCTTCTCTTCTTGGCAATATTTGTTATGTGGCCATTATAATTTAATAATGATAGTTTCATTTGCAATTATTACATTTAGTTCCATGAAATGGAGTTTTTTTTCTGGAGCTGCTTACTTTTGTCAACTACTGTTCATATTTTTCACTTTCAAATTCAGATTGTACCCATCTTTTGGTATTTCAAAAAATGTGTGGCCATCTATTTTTCGTATTTAAAAAATGTAGGTCTTTCCGCTTTTTCTACTCAAGATATTCAGGAAACATTACTTCCCATGATAAATTGCTATATCAATCTGGAGTTTTTTTCCTGTAATGGTTGAGGTTCGATGATTTGTGAGAAATTGAAAGAAAATATTTTGATAACATGAGCTCTTAGCTTGAGCAGTAGTTTTTTGGCATCCATGATGTACTGCTGCATCAAAGTGCATATAACAGCAATGATGATGTTTTGGCTATTTGCACCATAGTGTTGTTGTACCCTTCATTTACAATTCCATTTTTGTTGAGTTTGTGTACTGCCATCAGTTTTGAAATGTGAATGCTTACCTACATTCTTTGTTATAACTTTGTCCTATTAGCTTAATGCATTCGTTTATTACAATAGGAAGCTATATTATTAGAGGGCTACAGGTTTCTGCGCATTGATGGTACCACCAAGGTTTCTGAGAGGGAAAGAATTGTGAAGGTTCCTCTCCGTGTGTCCCTTTTTAATGTTATGTCATGGACTCAATTGCTCTGTTGCTTTACGTATTATGCATTTGCATCCTCCAGGACTTCCAACAGGATCCTGGAGCTCCAATATTTTTGCTGACCACACAAGTTGGTGGGCTTGGACTTACTCTCACCAAGGCTGCTCGTGTCATAGTAGTTGATCCTGCTTGCAATCCAAGGTACGCGGACAGTGACACCTTCTTGATCGACTGTATTGCTTTTGTTTTTGTAGAATGCTCTGCGGGTATGGAATATATTGCTCTCTCATTAATGTGCCATTCGATTTATGTTTCTGCTTTGTTAGGGTGCTATTTGTTGTGCTTATTCTAGAACTGAAATCTCAAGACGTTTCTCTGATCAAATTGGCAACATGGTATGTAGGTTGGGTTCTGCCAGAGCTGTAAATCGTCGGTACATTAGCGACTGTGTGCATCTCAAAATCAGGCTAAAAGACTCTGCAGGATTTGTCAGTGGTAGTGCACTAGGAATGGCCTGCGGTCCTGTTCTTGCCGGACTACTGCAGACAAAGTTCAAGATCTATGCACTTACCTTTAATCAGAATAAAGTCTTGTTTTTACATTGTAATGGTCGTACCTTTCTATTTTATTTTTCTTCTAAATGCTCAAATTTATGTGCCAATAGGCCTTCCTTGGCCAAAGTGGTGCCCGTGATGTGGAAGGAAATCAGCTTCCTTGCTTGGTATATATCTCAAGAGAAAAGAGGCCAGGCTATAACCATCATAAGAAGGCTGGTGCTATGAATGCATTGGTAAAGACCCTGCACGTGATGTCTTGTATCATTTGTCTTGTAACCTAATAGCAACATATGATGGATTATTTGCTCTCTCTTTTTGTTAATTGACAGGTCCGTGTGTCTGCTATTCTTACAAATGCGCCATACCTATTGAACTTGGACTGTGATCACTACATCAACAATAGCAAAGCCATAAGGGAAGCAATGTGTTTTATAATGGATCCTCTGGTAGGGAAGAAAGTGTGCTATGTGCAGTTCCCCCAGAGGTTTGATGGTATTGACCGTCGTGATTGATATGCTAACAGGAACGTTGTCTTTTTCGGTGTAAGATTTGGTATGGTTCCTGAGACCTTGTGCTCTCTACTGTTCTTGTCACTGTGATGTAGGTTTCCTAACATTTGCATTATACAGATAAACATGAAAGGTTTGGATGGCATTCAAGGCCCCATTTATGTTGGTACTGGATGTGTCTTCAGGCAGCAGGTGCTGTACGGTTATGATGCTCCCAAAACAAACAAGCTCTTTATCTGTCAAGTGCTATTTTGGTAGTGTATGTAATGTAGCTGCTTTCATGAGGTTATCTGCCTTTGCAGCATTGATAATAACACAATGATCATAAATTGCCTTCATGTGTTTGCCATCTTGATAAGTTTCTTTATGCTTCTTCGCTGAATTTACACTACGTTTAGGCACCCATTTTTGTGTCAGATAAAACTAACTGCTATGCATTGATCAGGTTTTCTCTGAGTGCTCAAGTCATGAGGTTTCAGCTGAGAGCATTCATAGCCAGAAGCATCATTTTAACAAGGTATACAATGAATGATTTGTTCTGTACTCTTTTTTTTTTGTATATGTTGTATTATGCGAAATAAAGTAAATATGCTTTAATGCTTAGCAGTTTGTTGCAGATTAGACAAAATGATTTGATGGAGCCTGGCTTGAGAATTCATCTTCCAGTGTTGCTGAGAGCGAGATAAAGTAGTATGAGACAATTCCCACTACAACGCTGTATTCCAATAAAGATGAGATTTGCGTACCTGAGAAGACTTGTCATCTACAGGGTAATTTTTTTTGCTGTATGTTGCATTTCCATTGTCATTCCATGTTTAGTAGTAGCTTACATGATTCCTACAGTAACAAAAGCATTTCTACTAATTGTGTATACCTCTGTATTGTCAGTAACTCAGTATAACCTCTGCAATTGAAGTCATGACAAGGCATGCGAGGTGCGCCTGATGTTCTAGTTCAATTGAAAGGTGCTAGTTTTCTTGCTACCAAATCTGATATGACTGAATTGGATGCTAGTAATTTTGTTTGCTATGCATTAGTTTGCAAAGCCGCTTTATTTTCATTTGAGGAGATACCATCTTCCTTGCCTCCTGCTGTCACTAACATTTTGCAGGAGTACAAAGATGTCTTTCCGAAGGACATACCACCGGGATTACTACCTCTTCGAGGGATTGAGTATCAAATTGATTTAATTTTCGGTGTATCATTACCCAACCGTGCACCATACAGGACAAATCCAGAAAAAACTAAAGAAATTCAGCGCCTGATGTGCATTATAATTGTATACATTTTCATGTCATAACCTTGTTTTGAGTAGTAAAATTTGGCCATAATACATTGATAATACAATTTTATGCCTCCTATTTGGACTGTTTACAGGTTTTATAATATTCTTGCAGATCGGCGCGACGAGGCGCAAAAATAGTAAAAAGTGAAGGATCAAAGCGCAAATCAATAAAGGAGTTACGATTGCAAAATTTGAAGAAGCAAGGGGCCTAAATGCAAAAATTTACTCAGAGTTTCTTGAGATATCATATAAAAAAAGAGAGAGAGGAGCCGCAATAGGTGTGGGGGAGGGGAAACCCCCTTCCCAAAAATAAATCCAGCCGCCACACACCTCCCTCCATCTCCTTCCACCCAAAACCCACCTTCTTCTTCCTCCCTTCATCCCTTCCAGAATCCAGGCCGCAACCCCCCTTCTCCACCGCAGCATCTCCTCTTCCCTGCCCCACCATTCTCTCCTTCCCCTCCCAAGCCGCACATCTCCTGTTCTGTTCCCCCTTTCTCCCAAGCCTCCTCTCCTCCTCAATCCATCCAACCGAAACCCCCACTTCATCTCTAACCCAGCCGCCACCAGCACTCCATCCCCAACTCCCCTTGCGCAGCCACCAGCACCACCAGGCCGCCACCCTGGAAACCACTGCTCCCAGACCTCCTCTTGTTCCTCCCCTTGCGCCACTCACTAGCCCCTCCTCTCTTGCCGAAATCCCCATTCCACAGCCACCCCCCGCTGCTTCATCATCTGCCGATTGTCTCCCTTCTTTGCCGCTGTCTTTTGCTGTGCTGTTCACTGCTTGCTGCCGAGACTCCTCCCTGCCGTTGCTGATTTCTCTGATACCTGCATCCACCGATTCCCTGCTGCCTGGTGCTGATTTCTACGCTACTGTTGCCGTCCAGTGATACCCACTGCTGCTGCAGTTACTTAAGTTTGTTGTGTGCTAGGCTGACTGCCTGCTGCCCCTGCTGATGTCCTGGAACTGGTCGAAGGATCTGTGCTGCTGCTCCTGTTTCCTTCCTGCTGCTGTTCGGCTGCTTCAACAACCGAATTGACTGCTGTTGTGCTTTTCTGTCGAGAGTGCTGCCGTGAGCACCCCCCTTGCTGCCAGCTGCTGGATGCATGCTGTTTTATCTGCCGTGTGCTGATTTTTGCTGTCGTGATGTATTGCTGTGCTGCCGATTGCTGATTTCTCTGCTGGCCGAGAGCTGATTAGGAATGCTGTTTTCATGCTATCCTGGTGGTCAACCTGCTGATACTTCTGCTTCATCTGCACTGCTACATTTACAGATTGACTGCCACAACTGCTATATGTTCATTTCCTGTGGTTTAATGTTCTGAACTAGTCTTAATTTGCTTCTGATGCTTATGTAATATTACGCACACTTGATGAATGTTTATTATATATATTGTGCGATGGATGAATGATGGTATTGATTTTGCAATGACGATGCTATGAATTGAAATGCATATCAAGATCTTGTTTGATTTAGCATTTACTTGTGTTAATGCTTTTAGATGCAATGTATTTTATGATTCTATCCTTGTCTAGTTTAGATTTATTATCATGCTCAATATTTCTATAGCTTTTAAGATTTTATGTTTCCGCTAGCTGTTTTAATATTTTATTAGTTCTGTCAATTAGCTTTAGTTTTCAATTGCTGCTCTGTTAGTTCCATTAGCAAAACAAAAATACCAAAAATATTAGTTTAGATTTACTGTTTTCTGCCGTTGCTTAAGTTAGATTTAATTTCCATAATTGTTTTGTTCTATAGCTTGCTAGGAAAGGTTAGTAGTAGTTTAGTGGTAGTTTAGCTCTCGTCTTGTCTTCTCGTCCCATCCTCGAACCTTCTTGTTATCTCTCTTCTTCATTTGCTCTTCCCTCTCTTCTCTCTCTAGCAATATTCCCTAGCCCCTATTTGCTTTTCCTCTCTTCCCTATTTCTGCTCTTCGCTCTTTTCTTGCTATTCGTCTCCCTTAGCCCCCGCTTGCTTCTTTCTGTCCTTGCCTCCTCTCTTCTTCTCTCTTACCCTAATCTATCCCTCGTCTTCTCTTCTTCTTCTTCTCATCCTTTCTTGCTTCCTCTAGTCTTCATCTTCCTCAGCCCTTTCTCGCCTTCTCCTCTCCTTCAGTCCTTCCTTGCTTCTTCTCTCTCTTCTGCATTTCCACTCGTTATTTTCTCTCTTTCTCTTCTTGTCTCCAGATTCAGTCGTCTTTCTCTCCTTTATTTCTTTAGCCCGTAGTTTAGCTAGGATTTTCAGTTTTCCTTCTCATTTCCATTCGTGCGACTTAGCTTTGGTTTGGTGCCATGTCACCGGTAGTCTAGTCCTTGTGGAGAACACGGCATCTCGCTGCTATCTTTGCGGCAACCCGTTCACTTGTGGGTGTGCACTTTTGCACGATCAGCGCCAAGTTCAAGAATTGCTTGATAAAGAGTATGTACGTGAATCGCTTAGTCCTTTTGCTGTTCCAGTCATTTTGGTGCCTAAGAAAGACGGATCATGGCGCATGTGTGTGGATTGTAGAGCAATCAATAATCACCATTAGGTATTGTCATCCTATTCCTAGGTTAGATGATATACTTGATGAATTGAGTGGCTTTATTGTCTTCTCCAAGGTTGATTTGCGTAGTGGGTATCATCAAATTCGTATGAAATTAGGCGATGAATGGAAAACAACATTTAAAACTAAGTTCGGGTTATATGAGTGGTTAGTAATGCCTTTTGGTTTAACTAATGCACCTAATACCTTCATGAGACTAATGAACGAAGTTTTGTGTGCTTTCATTGGTAGATTTGTAGTGGTTTATTTTGATGACTTACTGATATATAGCAAATCACTAGTTGAACATCTTGACCATTTACGTGCTGTTTTTGATGCGTTACGTGGTGCACGTTTATTTGGTAACCTTAAGAAGTGCACCTTTTGCACCGATTGATTTGCGTTTCTTGGTTATGTTGTTACTCCACAGGGAATTGAAGTTGATCAAGCGAAGGTCTAAGCAATACAGAGTTGGCTGACTCCTAAGATGGTTACACGGATGGAGAGCTTTTTGGGACTTGCTGGATTCTATCGCCGTTTCGTGAAGGATTTCAGCACTATTGTGGCACCATTGAATGAGCTCACCAAGAAGAACGTGTCATTTGTTTGGAACACTGCACAAGAGAACGCCTTCACCACGTTGAAAGATAAGTTAACACATGCACTACTACTCCAACTCCCTGATTTTAATAAGACTTTTGAACTAGAATGTGATGCTAGCGGAATTGGTTTAGGTGTCGTGTTATTAAAAGAGGGTAAACCTAGCATACTTCAGTGAGAAATTGAGTGGGCCTAGTTTGAACTATTCTACTTATGATAAGGAGTTATATGTACTATTTCGATCCTTAGAAACTTGGCAACATTACTTATGACCCAAAGAATTTGTTATACATTCTGATCATAAATCCTTAAAGCATATTCGAAGTCAAGTTAACTGAACCGCAGACATGCAAAGTGGGTTGAATTTATTGAGTCTTTCCCTTATGTCATAAAACACAAGAAGAGAAAGGAGAGTATTATTGTTGATGCTTTGTCTAGGAGATATACCATGCTTTCACAACTTGATTTCAAAATATTTAGATTGGAAACTATTAAAGATCAATATATGTATGATGCTGATTTTACGGATATATTGTTGAATTGTAAAGAAGGGAAAACGTGGAATAAGTTCTTCATTAATGATGGATTTGTGTTTAAAGCTAACAAGCTATGCATTCCAACTAGCTCCATTCATTTGTTGTTGTTATAGGAAGCGCATGGAGGTGGCCTGATGGGACACTTTGGAGTGAAGAAAGCAGAGGATATACTTGCTGATCATTTCTTTTGGCCGAAGATAAGATGAGACGTCGAGCGTTACATTGCTCGCTGCACTACATGTCAAAGAGCTAAGTTACGACTTAATCCTCATGGTTTATACATGTCTTTACCTGTTCCTAGCGTTCCGTGGGAAGATATTTCAATGGAATTTGTCTTAGGATTGCCTAGAACAAAGAAGGGGAAGGATAGTATATTCGTTGTTGTTGATAGATTTTCTAAAATAGCACACTTCATACTATACCATAAGAGCGATGCTGCTGCTAATATTGCTGATTTATTCTTCCGTGAAGTTATTCGCTTGCATGGTGTGCCTAATACTATAGTTTCAGATCGTGATGCTAAATTCCTTAGCCACTTTTGGAGAACTTTATGGGCTAAACTGGGGACTAAGTTGTTATTTTCTACTACTTGTCATCCCCAAACTGATGGGCATACTGAAGTTGTGAATAGAACTTTATCTACAATACTTAGGGTTGTGTTGAAAAAGAATTTAAAAATGTGGGAAGAATGCTTGCCTCATATTGAGTTTGCTTATAATCGATCATTGCACTCTACTACAAAGATGTGCCCTTTTGATGTTGTTTATGGTTTTGTACCTTGTGGTCCTATCGATCTAATGCTTATTCCATCTTCGGGGAAATTGAACTTTGATGCTAAACAACGTGCTGAATTGATTTTTAAAATGCATGAGACAACGAAGAAGAATATAGAGCGCGTGAATGCTAAATATAAAATTGCTGGTAGTCAGGGGAGAAAACATTTAACTTTTGAACCTAGAGATCTTGTTTGGTTGCACTTGAGAAAAGATAGGTTTTCTGAATTGAGAAAGTTAAAAGTGATGCCAAGTGTTGATGGTCCTTTCAAGGTGTTAGAAAAGATTAATGATAATGCATACAAACTTGAGCTACCTATAAATTTTGTGGTTAGTTCCATTTTTAATGTTGCAGATTTAAAACCATACTTGGGAGAAGAGGACGAACTAGAGTCGCGGACGACTCAAATGCAAGAAGGGGAGGATGATGAGGACATCCCTCCTATGGATACAACCGTGTCTACACACACAATTAAACCACAACAAGTGTTGTAAGGTTCACTTACTCAAGCCCGTGCTCGCCAACTTAATTACTAGGTGAATTCGTTCCTAGGTTTGTATATTACTGAGAATAGACCGCTACCTAATGCAAGTAATTTAATTATGCTTAGAAACATGGGAAAGGATGAAGGAGAGGCATGTAAAGTCATGGACATGCATGGAAGGCACAATGAAGGTCACCACGTCACTTCGGGGCTGAGTCAAGCAAGAGTTGGAGTTGGGCCCGTTTTGGAATCCGATTCGGACAACCGCGATAGTATCAATTTCAAACGGATGTAACTTCTTCATACGAACTCCGTTTTGGACGTTTTTGGACTTCATGGAAAGCTTATCAAGTCTACTTTCCAACGGATCTAACCTCATCTTCAAATTCTATTCGAGACGATTGCAATTATCAAAAGAATCCATATCTATTTCTGAGTTCGAGTTGAAAATGGTGTTGCGCCACCTGTATTTGGGCCCGTAGGCCTTGTAACCATAGGACGTGTGTCTCCCTATAAAGGAGCCACCACCCCCTTTTTAAAGACTTGAATTTCGTTGAGTTTAGCTTTAGCCATTGTGTAAACTTCTGTTCTTCAGTTGTGTGAGACGACCACCTGTCAAGACTGTCTTCGGGATCCCACCTTTGTTTTTCAATATCATCAATCTTATTCGCAATATCAGTTGCCTACATCTTATTCTTGCTAGTTCTTTGATTGTTCACGGGGATTGAACTTCGTGTTCAGGTTGATCGCGCTTCCAGCTTGGTCAATAATATCTCGGAGTTGGTTCAACGATTGCTAAGGCGTAAGCGTCGTCGTACGGTTGTAGTCGGATCGTGAGAGTCACCTCCACCAAAATCGATAGTTATTAATCTCATCGAAAGATCGGGCACCCCGCCTCCATCACGTGGGGCTTCGAGGGGTGGAAGGGATGATGTCACCGAGCTCCTGTGGTGCTCCTGACGCAAGGAATTGGCCCGGAATGTCTCCAATCACCGACGAGCTCGATCATCGGATCAAATCGGGGAATGTGGGAGTGAGAGAGTGTTGCGGGGAGATGATCGGGGCCTTCGACGGGCTTTTATAGTTACGGGTGCAGTCTAGCCATGCGGAGGGCATGCAGGTGGCAATGGTGGATGATAGGGAGGGGAAGGTGTGGCTACAGCGTGGGGGAGGTGACCAGCAGGGTGATGAGACCGGGCTGGCGATCGCAGGAGGCGGCAGCTGGCGCCGAGGCGGTTGCATGTCCCATCGGACCAAGGGGATAAGGCGGCGGCATGGGGGGCTATTGACTGTCGGGCGTGTGCAAGGGAAGTAGAGAGAGGTTGCGCGGGTCAGCTCAGTCAAGGGATAAGGTGATTAGGCGCGCCAGAGAGAGAGCCGTGTAACACCCCAGGATCCACATCACCTCGGGATGTTACTAAACCACTCTACAGCTAGCCAAAAATTTCAAGATAATTTATTTCGGCAACAATTTCTAGACATGAAGCATTAAGCGGAAGCATAAACAACTAAGGGAAATAAGATAATGGTAACAAGTTCAATAACAACCTCTAGCAGATTAAATCAAGAATAGTTTACAAGGTCATCATTATTAAATAAAACAACCATCTATGAATAGATAGGCATTTGGGTAGAATTCCATCGACTTTATTACAGCATGAATTGATGAAACAAGTGCATTATTTTGGTGCCGCTCTACCCATCCCATGAATGCTCAGGAATCACTGTAGGGGGGAAAAGCAAGGGTGAATGCTCAGGAATCACTGTAGGGGGGAAAAGCAAGGGTGAGATAAAAATCTCAGCAAGCAAATTGTTTAACAGGCTATTCAGACTACGAACAAATATACAACATCATTAAAGTATTCACATCTCCACATCTACAATGTGCATCCATATTCATTAACAAGCTAATTAAACTACAACGATATTAATCATCAATATCCATTTCCCAAATGACCACAATTATTGTCTCAACCATATTTACTACCAGCAATAGTAAAATATTAGCAAATGAATCATGATTAACTACTTCATATCATCCACCACCACCACTACCAATGACAATAAAGCATTAACATGATTTACCTCACTAATTTTATTATTCCTCGTATCCACAACTGCTATCACCACTTACCACAAGAGAAAAGAATCTCATACCACAATCACAACCCCTTATCATACCACAAGGGATGAACCACAATCTACAACCACAGCCACTTTCCTCATACCACAAGTGGCCCTCATGAGCCAATTCCACATTACAACTATGAAGTTGCAGTTGTTTGTAAAATAACTTCACCACAATATATTGCATAATGATGCAAATGATCTTTCCACAATGCAATGCATATGCATGCTATGCTCCACTGCACCTTTACCCAACAAGGTAAAAGTGTGCATCGTGCTACGGCAATGCACGATGTCAGACGGCTGATCGCGGCTATAAGCGGCGACATCCACAATGCAATGTCATGACATGTTATGAATGATATGATAATAATAAACCATAAGAATTTAACCACGAAGGTCAACCACATAACCAACATTCGGTTCACCAAGATCAAAATCAATCGATCTATAGTGAATCCTACCACATAGACCACAATATATTCATCAAGATTGCTACCACCACAACCACAAGTATTCACTAAGAATACTACCACCAAGACCACAAAAAATACCAACTTCAAGAGCATCAATATGATACTCATAAATTTAACAACGAGGAAATATCTTCATATCCATCATGCATTTACTTTCATATACCACAATTAGCTCATTACGCAAATTATCACATTAGTACCAAAATTCATCCAAACATGACAATTGATTAATATCTTGCTACCACATTTTTACTCAGAAACACATCTAATCATTGCATATCATTTATCATTACGAAAAATCATGCATATTGCAAGTAGTAAGAATAACGGGTTAAACGGTAGCACATCCGCTACGTTTACTTGCCTCTACCGGCAAAGCGACGAAATCACGCGCGTTCAGAAGCAAAACCGCCTGTCCAAAAAGGTACCACTCAGCACACATTACAACAATGAAAATGCGACTCTCGAAGAAAAGATATCGCTAAGCCCCAAAACCCCATATCATCCTTCCCCGTGTAACGGTTCTACAATCTTTCCACTGCAGCGGCGCTGCTTAATACTTTTCTATCTTTAAAAATATAAATCTAATTACAGCAAAAGATATATATCTGGATTTCTCACTTAAATACCTACACTTTTCATGTAGATCACATATTTTTATCTTATCATTAACATGATATCTAATACACAAAACAGAGGACGTCCTCTGTTCTGAAAGTCTGGATAGCCGACTTGTAATGCGTCCCTAGAACAGATCAATGCTCTAAAAATTCTGGTTCTTTTATAGAAGCTAGATTACTGAATTCCCTACCTTTTTCTTAATTATGACAAAAAATTTAAAAAATCATCTTCTACCCCTAATTCCCATCTGAACAACGCTCTGTCCCTGTCTGCACCCCTGATAGACAGCGAGATTCCAGATCCTGGTACGCCTAAATTACGCGGCCAAAAAACCTGGAAAAAATACAGTAGATGCGTATCGTCGTCCTCTACGTTTTTCCTTTTGGAGAGACCCTTAGGAAAAATCGTCTTAGGGGTCTAAACCGCACAAACAGTAACACCGCGCGATTGGACTGCAGACAGTCAACCGGGATTCTCTAATCGGGAGTTTCTAAAATGCTAATCCCCACAAAAATTGGACCAAGAACCCTAAATTCAGTAGAAAACAGAGGGATTGGGGTGAGGGAGAGTTACCTAGGGGAATTCCTCAAGATCACTCTTCTTCTTCTTTTCTCCTCTTTTCTTCCCTCCTTCTCCCTTCTCTTCCTCCCTTTCTTCCCTTCTTCCTTTTCTTCCTTTCTTTTCAGCCATGGCAGCCTTGGGGAGAGACAGAGGGCAGGGAGGACGTCCAAGAAGGGGTGGGGGCGGCCAAGGGGGTGGGAGGGGCTTGGCTAGGGTTTAGGGAAAGAAAAAGGGGTAGCTTGGGCCCCCTTTGGGCTGGTTGGCTCAAATTGGCTAGGCCCTCCTCTAGGAAGCCCAAATTCTATATTTTTTTAATGAATTAAATTCATTCTTTTATTTTGGACAATTTTTCAAATTAATTTTCGCCTCCCGTGATTCACCGAAAAAACGGGAAACTCCCCATTTTTTAAAAAACCTACGCCGAAACGACGATCAGGATATTACAGGCCGAGCATGTGCGCGCCAGAGAGAGAGAGAGCTCGGGGGAAAGAAGGAGAGGCAGAGGGGCGAGTGAGAGAGGGGGCTGGCTGACTGGCTGGGCCGAAGGCCTGGCTGGCCGGCTGGCTCTCCTTTCCCTTTTTTTCTTTGTTCTTTTGAAAATCTGATTGAAATTTTGATGTATAGTTGTGTATCTATATATTCTTCATATATTTTATATCTCATGTTAAACTTCCTTTTTGGTGGGTGTCATTATATGATTTATTTTGAGCATACATGTATACACATGAAATCTCAATATTTTTATTTTAGTATTACTATTCTTCTTGGTGTATATGTATATGTATGCTTTTATCGATTTTAATGGTACCTTAACCAGAACTTTGAAAATTCAGAAATTTCCAAATACCAATAAAGGCCAGGATCCAATTAGCACAAAATACTCATTAGCTCCTATTTCAAAATTTGGAATGTTACAAATCTACCTCCTTAAAGGAATCTCGACCCCGAGATTCAGTTTGACCCGAGAACAGGTAGGGGCAATCCTTTCGCAGTTGATCTTCATGCTCCCAAGTAGCTTCCATTTTGGTGTGATGGTTCTATTGCACTCTGCACATCCGAATAGCTTGTTTTCTTGTCTTCTTTTCTACCACGTCGAGGATTTTGATAGGACGCTCTTGGTATGTCAGGTCATTCTCAATCTCGATCTCTTGTAAAGGAGTCTGGTCTTCAGTA
This sequence comes from Melocanna baccifera, assembly GCA_036346265.1. Classification (NCBI taxonomy): domain Eukaryota; kingdom Viridiplantae; phylum Streptophyta; class Magnoliopsida; order Poales; family Poaceae; genus Melocanna; species Melocanna baccifera. The sequence continues at coordinate 16,332,704 of CM070683.1, forward strand.
CTCGAAGACACTTCTTGAGTTGTGACACATGAAATACGTCGTGTATATCTGCAAGGTTTGCAGGTAGATCCAATTGGTAGGCTACTGCTCCCTTCTTAGCCTTTATCGGAAAAGACCCAACATAGCGTGGAGCGAGCTTACCTTTGACCTTAAATCTTCTGACTCCTCTCAAGGGTGACACCTTCAGATATACATGGTCATCGACCTCAAACTGCAAAGGTCTTTGTCTTTTGTCTGCATAACTCTTTTGTCTGGATTGAGCCGCTTGCAGACGATCCCTTATCAAACGGACTTTCTCTTTAGCTTGTTGCAGGGTCTCTAGTCCAAAGATGAAACTTTCCCCTACTTCTGACCAATGTAAAGGTGTCCGACACTTTCTTCTATACAGGGCTTCAAAAGGGGACATCTTCAAGCTGGCTTGATATCTATTATTGTAGGCAAACTCTGCATATGGCAAACACCTGTCCTAGTCCATAGTGAAGTCTAGGGCACAATGATGAGGACATCACTTCTATTGATATGAACACTCCTCTTACTGCTTTCATGAATGATGGGTAAGGTCTAATTACTCGGGCACGTGCTCGTCAACTCAACTATCAGGTAAACTCGTTTTTAGGAGTCAATAATATTTTCGCTAAGAATTTGATACTTCCTAAGACTTGTGATTTTCTTATTCTTAGGAACCATAGAGAAGAACCACGGGAGCTCAAGTGTAGAAGTGGAACCGTCAAGCGCAATCCAACTCATGTTCGCGAGTTCGACTCAGATTCGGACTGCTTGACAGCGCCTACTTCAAACGGCCATAACTTTTGATCCAGAAGGTTTCTTGGGGCCCGTGAGTACTCGTTGGAAACATTTTGGAGTCTTCTTTCAGATGAATCTAGTTTCACCTCGAAATTCCATCCGAGTTGATCAAAAACTGCAAAACTAGTTGCATCACTTTTCCAGTCCGAGTCAAAGTAGGCCTTGGGCCTTGTAATCACACTTAAACTATTTAGGCTGGCACTATTCATGAGTGTACTGTTCACGTGAACAGTACCTATGAAAGTACCGCAACTCCTTTTGTTAGATAAGTGCGGCCTCCCCCACCCCTATTTAAGGAGGTTGCACCCCTTTAGTTTTTCTTGGGTTTTTCTTTAGAGTTTATTCTGCTTAGCAGTCTCACCGCACGTTCAGTTGAAGAACCCCAACTTGTGAACTTAATCTTTATTCGTAATACAATTTTAGGTTGCATCTTTTACTCTCTTATTTGTGTTCTCGATTCGCTTGCAGGAGATAGCCTCCTTGACGAGGTCAACCGCGTTCGGCACGGTTGATAACCATCACAGCAGTGGTGTAGTGATTACGAGGGGATCGATCTGTTTTGGTCGGAGCCTTTGGATCATCAACGTCGAGTTCTCCACAATCGACTTATCAGTACCTCTCGGAAGATCAGGCCATCGTCACATTACACAAGCACAAAGCATATCTTCTAGGATTTGGTTTACCCTTTCTGTTTGTCCATGAGTTTGGGGGTGGTAGGCAGTACTAAAGTCTAGATGTGTGCCTAATGCTTCATGAAGACTGGCCCAAAAATGTGAGGTAAACTGACTACCTCGATCTGAGACTATCCTCTTGGGTACCCCATGTAGGTACACAATGCGAGACATATGCAATTTTGCTAGCTAATCTCCCTTGTAGGTGGTCTTAACAGGAATGAAGTAGGCAATCTTGGTCAGCCTGTCCACTATGACCCATATAGAGTCATATCCAGCCTTAGTCCGGGGTAAACCTGTAATGAAATCCATTCCGACCTCTTCCCACTTCCATTGTGGTACTTGCAATGGTTGTAGTAATCCAGCTGGCCGTTGATGTTCGGCCTTCACTCTCTGACATACGTCGCGGAAGGCGACATATTCAGCGATGTCCCTTTTCATCCTAGGCCACCAATACCATGCTTCAGATCTTGATATATCTTGGTACTTCCCGGGTGAAGGGAATACGCAGAGCAGTGGGCTTCTCTTAGTATCAGGTTCTTTATATCCTCTTGATAGGGAATGAAAAGGCGCGTTCCGTATCTTAAGACCCCTTGTGAGTCTTCAACTATTTTTGGGGTTTTTCCTTTTGCCATTCGACTTCTCATTCTTATGGCGATGGGGTTTTCTTTCTGGGCGGCTATGATTAGGTCTTCCATACTTGGTTGGACCTCCATGACTGCTATTGTGCCTTGCTCCACCAATTCTAAGTTGAGGGCTATTAGCTCCTAATGCAGGTCAGGTTGTTGATCCTTAACCATAAGGTTATTGTAGTAAACCTTGTGGCTTAGGGCATCTGCCACTACGTTAGCTTTGCCGAGGTGATAGTGAATGGCTAAGTCGTAATCCTTAATCAACTCCAGCCACCTCCTTTGCCTTAGGTTAAGATATGATTGAGCGAACAAATACTTGAGGCTCTTATGATTGGTGTATATGTCACAGTGATTACCGATCAAATAGTGCCGCCATATTTTTAAGGCATGAATCACTGATGCCAACTCCAAATCATGAGTGGGGTAATTTACTTTATGAGGGCGCAGCTGCCTTGAGGCGTACGCCACCACTTTTCCCCCTTGCATTAGTACACATCCGAGGCCCTGATGGGAGGTGTCACAATATAGTTCAAAGTCCTTTCGGATATCTGGCAAAACTAAGACGGGAGTGGAAGTTAACTTGGTCTTTAGTTCCCAGAAACTCTCTTCGCAAGCCTTGGTCCATTCGGACTTTTGCTCCTTTTTGAGTAACTGGGTTAACGGCCTGGCGATCTTGGAGAATCCTTCTATAAACCTTATGTAATACCTGGCTAACCCAAGGAAGCTTCTTACTTCAGTGACAGTCATGGGCTGCTTCCATTCTACCACAGCTTCAATTTTGGCGGGGTCTACGGATACTCTGCCAGCTAACACTATGTGGCCTAGAAAGCTAATGTCATTGAGCCAAAACTCACACTTGTTGTATTTGGCATATAGCTGATGTTCCCTTAACTTTTCCAAAACCATACACAAGTGCTCAGCATGCTCCTCAGCATCCTTGGAGTAGACGAGAATATCGTCTCTAAATACCATCACAAACTTGTCTAAGTATTCCATGAATACTTTATTCATGAGATTCATGAAGTATGTCGGGGCATTGGTCAATCGAAAAGACATGACTGTAAACTCGTACAGCCCGTATCTAGTGGTGAAGGCTGTTTTGGGGATGTCCTTGGGCTTGATCTTCAGCTGATGATAGCCTAACCTTAAATCAATCTTAGATAACATGGTGGCTCCTCCTAGTTGATCGAATAAGTCATCAATTCTAGGGAGGGGGTACTTATTCTTAATGGTTACCTCATTCAGGGCATGATAATCCACACACATTCGAGCGGTGCCATCCTTCTTTTTGGCGAACAATACTGGGGATCCCCAAGGAGATGAACTAGGTCTAATGAAACCTTTTTCCTACAGTTCTTGGAGCTGCTTCTTGAGTTCTTCCAGTTCTTCAACAGTCATCCTATAGGGTTACTTGGCTATTGGGGCAGACCCTGGCTTCAAGTTGATCACAAATTTTAGGTCTCTATCTAGTGGCATGCCAGGCAACTCTTCTGGAAAAACTTATGGGTAATTTTGTACTACAAGCATTCCCTCTAGAGGTACATCTTCGAAATGGTTAACCATATGCCCCCAGCGATATGGTCGGTCCACTTTGACCACTGTGGTCATCCCTGGGCACTTGGTCAAACTAACCTTTCTGGTGGCACAATCTATTATCCCCTGATATTTGGCTAGCCAATCCATCCCTAAAAAAATGTCCAGAGTCTGTGAGTGTAGCACTATGAGATCAGCCACGAAATTGCAATATTCCATGGTGAGTTCAACTTTTGGGCATATTTCAGCAGGTGAACTGAAAACCACTAGCTTCTTTAATGGGTAAGTAGGTAGTCCCACTCTATCCACATATTTCCTTGCTATGCATGAATGTGAAGCACCAGAATCAAAAAGAACATGCACGGGAATAGTCTTGACGGAAAACGTACCCATCAAGACTTCCGCCGCTTCCTGGGCTTTCTCTACGGTAATATGGTTCATCCGACCGCGGTTAGGGATTGAGGCTGTCTTGTTGGCTTGCGGTGTCTGGTACCCCTTGCCTGATGCAGATGCTTGACCTTGGACTGGAGTGGTCCCCAAGTTGAACTTCACTAGTGTGATGGTATTGTTCGGGCAACGGCTGGCATAGTGCCCCTTTTCCCCACAGCTGAAGTAATTAACATTTGCCGCAGGATTTCCCCTGGTGGACTGGTCACTGGATCTGGGGATTTGGGAAATATTTCCACTGGTACGAGGCGCCATATTGGACATCTGTTGCCGATTGTAGGAAGGGTTGTTGAAGAACCTCTGAATAAATCTGCCTTGTGGTCTCTGCGCCACTTGCTTCCTCTTGCGATTGACCTCTAGGTTCTTCCTCTCATTTTCCAGAATAAGGGTCTTGTTCACCAACTGGTGGAAACTGGTGATATCCTGAATACACTACTACAGAAATCATCATCACAAACGGTTCAAAAATGTCATCACAGACGGTTTTTTGAACCGTCTGAATTTATGGGTCAGTGATAATCGAAGGTTATCATAGACGGTTTGTGATCCGTCTGTGATAAATACAATACAGACGGTTTGTAACTAGAACCGTCTGTGAAAAATACTATCATAGACGGTTCTATATATAGAACCGTCTGTGATAGTATCACAGACGATTCTTATCAAGATCCGTCTGTGATTGCATTTAATACATGCTGTTTTTATGAACCGTTTGTGATGAGGCGTCTAATATAAACTTTTTTTTAGTAGTGATAATGAGCTGCACTCGCAATTCTTTGTTCATGCCCTTGAAAAAGTGGTCGATCTTCTCTGCATCGTCTGTCCCATCTTTTGTTGCATATCGGGCAAGCTGGTTAAACTTGGTAAGGTATTCATTGACCGAAATGTTCCCCTGCCTCAATGTACGAAACTGATTTTTCTTCATCCTCATAACACCGGCGGGGACGAAGTTAGCCTTGAAGGCTGTCTTAAACTCTGCCCAGTTGATGGTTGCACAGGCTAGCTGGGCTCGAGGAGCTCGGTGGGGTCCTTGTGATTCTTGTCATGCGGCTTCCTCCTCGGAATCGTCGCCGATAGGGGCCTCATCTTGGCCTTGGGTAGCTACATAATTGTCCCACCAGGCGGCGGTAGCTCCTTTAAGTTTGTAGGTGGCGAAGATCACCCGGTCTTCGTCATTGCACTTGGCTAAATGGAGCTTCCTCTCAGTATCTCGAAGCCAATCTTCAGCTTCAAGAGGTTCATCAGTGAACGAGAAGGTTAGGGGCCTTGTCCTTAAGAAGTCACCTAATCTTTGTGTAGTTGCCGCCGGAGTTGTCTTGTTGGCCCGTGTAGATAGCTTGCAGAAGTTGCGTCTGCTGGACCATGACTTGAGCCATTGTGGGGTGTTCTGGTGGAGGTGGTGGGGAATTTGCTTCCTGGCCTCGGCCCCTGCCTTAGCCCATCTGAGGGGTCTCTTGGTTAATATTAGCCTCGGCCTGTGCGCTTGGGGCAGCGCTTGCCTGGGCTCTGGTCATACGATGTGTTGCCATCTACAGATAACAACTGCACTTTGAGTACAAACAATGAGCCTGCAGGCTTTTGGCCCACAAAAACCATCTCATGCAAAACCAACAACATAAGTGCCAAGGCAAACTACAATACAAGGCTTACTTTTGGCCACATACATTCATAAGTTTTAAAGTACCTACGGTTCAAATCAGCACTTAGGCTATGAGTAGCTGATTACAAACACGATCTAGACCCTAATACATATTCTGCTGCTAAGGGGACATTGCTCATCTTCTACATTGAGCACTACGCAAAACGTCTTCTGTTTCCTAGAAACTGGCTCTCACGAAGGAGTGTAGTCAACCGACTTAGAGCAGGAGAGGCTATGCCAGACCCCGGAGCAACGACTCTAGAATCCTCTGTGTAAATCGCACTAGTCCAGGAACAAGCTAGTGCATACAGTGGATAACAAAAATTCATATCATGCACAATGACATTTATTCATTAACTAAATATGGGCCTGATGACCAAAGTTTACATCAATGGTTCATAAACCAAAAATAAATATAAGCACCGGAAAAAGAGCAATAAAGCAGCAGCCCATCCTGCCTGCCTACAGGTGAATGACTGTAAGACGTGGCCTACTCGTCGTTATTCTCACCGAAGTTGATGAAGTCCTTCTCTGAAAAATAGTGAATGAAGCAACATGAGTACATAAAGTACTGCACAAGTTACACCAGGAGGTTAACAGTGTTCATGCATGCATAAGGATTGATAATGGAAGGCATAATAGGTTATTTGTGAGTAAAAGCAGAATTAAAATAAATACAGTAAATAGATTCAAAAGCTGAATTTGATACATTACATAGAAATAATAATTTAACAAAATAATATCGTTAGTGTAGGCTTCGACCAAACACTAACCTATTCACAGGTATCCCATCAGGTCCATCTTTTCCAAAAGATCTCATACAGATTCCATCCATCCATACGTTTTTTTAATCTCCCATGGATTCCATCCATCCATAAGCCTTTTCAGAAACCATTTTGAAAATCAAAATTTAATCCATGAAAAACTTTACTCAGCATACCTATGATCGTGGATATGGCTATTCAGGATAGATTATACACTCTGCAGAGGTTGTACAGCTTACCCATAAGATATGATCATCCTATATTACCACCGGATAAACACACTTCTTTTGGTGTGTGGCGAGGAGATCATGTTAGTGATGTGCCCAAGAGGCAATCATAAACAATTCGGTTTTATAGGTTAAAAGGGATATTTTTTCATATGGGATTAGGGTTCTAATGGGCCTACAACGTGGAAGCCCATTAGCATGCTCTATAAATATGTGGAGGCGGGGCTGCAGGTGGGTGATGCTACTATCCTGAAAACCCTGGCCGCCACCTCCCCTCGACCGTATCCCGAAACCCTAGCCAGGTGAGCGGTGCTAGCACACTAGCACACGGCGTTCTATCCCGAACGTGTGGACTCCGTGGAGGCGCCGCTGCTGTTGCTGCTGTGCTGATCGGCGAAAAGCGCAAGGCTATTGCTAGGACGCGAGGAGGAGACGTTCAGTTCGTGAAACGATTGACTGCTTCTTCTTCATCGACGTGCATCTACGTTGGACCGGGCTGCTCCAACTCTTCTTCCGCTGTGCAGCGTATCTAGTGGTAACTATCCATGACTCCCTTACACACATATTTTCTGGTTGAACGCGGTAGAAAATCAAATGTTGTAGCTAGCGTAGCATACCCGTTCTCCTTCAGTGGTATCAGAGCAAAGCTGCGTAGTATGTGGTCTAGATCATGCGCTTGTAGATGATATGTTGTTGTAGTAGATGTGATCTATTACTGTTCTTATGCTAGGTTCATGTGATGGATCTTTCGGTGCACAGATTGATTAGATCAATCGGTCATAAGGGGTTAAAATAGGTATGAGTTGATAGCATCATGTGACCAAAAAGATTAGTTCATGCTCCTTCTTTGATGTACGTGTGATTTGCCCCTGCCGGCTGGAATCACCATCGGGGCTAACTGCGCGCAGAGTCAGTAGATCGAGCCAACAGATCGAGGTCTTGTGTTGCGGTCTCCTCAAGTATACCGATCGCGATGATCAATATGATTGATGTCATGAAAATTGAGACATTTTGAATGGCTCGAATTTGGGTTGATTTGTTGCGGGACCGCGTTGCGCACACGCATAGATTGTTATACAAACACATTCATGTCAGGGTGGTAGAATGCGTTCTGCGCTTAACTTGTTTTTGCAGGGAATAATGTGAATGGTATGGCATAGATGTATATGTGATGCATGTGTGTTTTGGCGGCCTGTGTGTCGTATTAATCACAGCTGGGTTGAGACTGTTCTTTAATTATATAACGACCTACGTGTCGACTTGTGATGCTTGAGCTTCTCATGTAATTCATTTGCTAGCTATTAGTTGTAATAGTTTAGTTCTTTACCATGGAGGCTTCAAGCATGATGACAAAGAAGACAGGAAATGTGTAATATCCTGAACGTTGTTTCGGCGTCAGTTTTTTTAAATGAATCGCGGAGTCACCCAGATTTTCGGTAAATCGTGGGAGGTGAAAATAAATTCTTCAGAATAGTCTAAAATAATAAAAAGAGAATTAAAATAATTAATTAAGAGGTTTTGGGCTGTCCGGAGGGATGGGCCAGCCACTTTGGGCTAGCCAGCCCAAACGGGGGCCCGTACCCCCTCCCAAACCCTAGCACCCCCTTTATAAACCCCCTCCCTTCGCCCTTCCCCCCTTTTTCCCACCCCAAGCCGCCACCCCCTGCTTCCTGGCGCCTCCCCTCTACCCAAGTGCTGCTGCAAGGAGAAGAAGGAGAAGAGGGAAGAAGGGAAGAGGAAGGAGAGGAAGAGAGGGAAGGAGAAGAAGCGAAGGAGGAGAGGAAGAAGAGGGTGATCCCAATCCCCTAGGTAATTCTCTCTCATCCCAATCCCTCTGATTTCTGCTATTTTAGGGTTTTTAGCCCAATGTTTTGGTGGGGATTAGGAATTAGAACCCCCGATTAGAGAATCTCTGCTGTTTGCCTGTAGATTGATTCGTGCAGCGTTGCTGTTCGTGCCGTTTAGACCCCGAAAACGATTTTTCCCAAGGGTCTCCCCAAAATAAAAAAAATGTAGAGGATGATGATATGCATCTATTGTATTTGTCCAGAATTTTTGGCCGTGTAATTTAGGCGTACCAGGGTCTGGAATCTCGCTATCCGTCAGGGGCGCATATAGGGACAGACCGCTGTTCAGATGAGAATTAGGGGTAGAACATGATCTTTAAATTTTTGGTCATAATTGAGAAAAAGTGACGGAATTCAGTAATCTATCTGCCATAAAATAACCAGAATTTTTAGAGTCTTGATCTGTTCTGGGGACGCGTTACAAGTCGGCTGTCCAGACTTTCAGAACAGAGGACATCCTCTGTTTTGTGCATTAGATATCACCTTGTTAATGATTAGATAAAAATATGTGATCTACATGAAAAGTGTAGGTGTTTAAGTGAGGAATCCAGATATATAACTTTTGTTGTGATTAGTTTTACATTTTTAAAGATAAGAAAATGTTAAGCAGCGCCGCTGCAGAGGGAATATTGTAGAACCGTTACACATGGAAGGATATTGTGGGGTTTAGAGTTTTGGCGACACTTTTCTTTGAGATTCATGATTGTATTGTTGTGTATTGTGCTGAGAGGTACCTTTTTGGACAGGCAGATTTACTTCTGATCGAGCGTGATCTCGTCGTTTCGCCGGTAGAGGCAAGTAGATGTAGCGATTGTGCTACATGTTTAACTTGTTAATTATTCTACCTTCACAATTATTTATTCTCTTAATTTAAGGTGCTATGACATTCTTAAATGTTTCCTCAATATGGTCCATGTGGTAGTATTTTAAGAACTCAACTGTTTATGATCTTGATGGTTTATTTGTGGGTATGTGAAATTGTTCTTGATGAAACAAATATAGTTGTGGAGTAGCATTATTTATGAATATATTGTGGTATAGGTGGTAATATTCTTAGTGAATATTTTGTGGTTGTGGTGGTAGCATTCTTGATGAATATATTGTGGTCTATGTGGTAGAATTCCCTATAGATCAATTGTTTATGATCTTGGTGAACCGAATGTGGGCTATGTAGTAATGATCTTATAAAACACTTGCATTGTGCTTATTGAGACATATGTGGATTATGAGGAAGTATTCATGATCATTATGTTGTTGATATTCATGGTTAAATTCTTGTGGTTTATAATTATCATAACATTCATATCATGTCATGACATTTACATTGTGGATATCGCCGCTTATAGCCGCGACCGTACCGGTACAGCATCGTACATTGCCATAGTTCGATGCACACTCTTACCTTGTTGGGTAAGGGTGTAGTGGAGCAGGAGCATTCATATGTATTGCATTGTGTAAAGATCATTTACATACTTATGCAATGTATTGTGGTGAAGTTATTTTGCAAATAAATGCAACTTCATAGTTGTAATGTGGATATGGCTCATGAGAGACACTTGTGGTATAAGGAATGTGGCTGTGGTCGTGGAGTGGGGTTCACCCCTTGTGGTATGGTAGGGGTTGAGATTGTGGTAGGAGATTCTTTTCTCTTGTGGTAACTGTTGATAGCTGTTGTAAATGCGAGAAATAATAAAGATAGTGAGGTAAAACCTGTTGATACTTTCCTGTCATTAGTAGTGGTAGATGGTTGAAGTTATGAAGTAGACAAACAAGATTTATTGCTAATGTTTTATTATTGTTGGTAGTAAATGTGGTTAGGGCTATATTTGTGGTCACTGTGGAGAATAAATATTGATGATTAACAACATTGTAGTTTGATTAGCTTGTTAAATATTTTGTTTACTGAGATTTTATCTCACTCTTGTTTTCCCCCTTCCAGGTGATTTTCGAGCATGCATGGGAAGGGTAGAGCAGCACATCACTGTCACACACCGTATGATATATTGTAATAAATAAGTGTAGTCTTCGGTTATTCATCTTTACTCTCATTGTTGATCATGTATAACTAATAATTTTAGGCTGTAGTTCGCTATAATTGGTTAAAATTAATAGCAGTAATTCCTTAACTAATAGTATTCTATTACCTTTGTTTTAGTATGCTTCCGCTTAGTTTATCATGATTTAGAAAATTGTTGCCAGTTTATGTTATCATGTAAATTGGCTACCTTGTAGAGTGGTTTAGTGGTATCCCGGGATAATGTGGGTCCTAGGGTATTACAGTTGGTATCAGAGCGGGCGTTAGGTCTGTGGTAATTAAATTATTAAATTGACACACTGGTGCACAGTAGAATAGGATGGGTCAAGCATTGCATTTATGCTTTTAACATGTTGTATTGATGATTTATGTTATGAGATAATCTTGTATGATAGTGATTTGTTTCTATGACTGCTATGAGGGAGGATAGCTTTTGATAAGAGATAGAGGTTGTAGCTGTTGCCTTAGGCATTGATAATTTATACCACCGTTCGTGGTATGGGGATAGTTGTGTAGTTACCTCGGGTAACTTAGTTGCAGATGTCGAGGGTGAGTTTCTTAGAAAAGGTGTTATTCCCTTGGAGTTGATTTTGCCAATTCTTGGCCTATTGCGGTTAATGAGTTTTCTCTCAGGTTAGCGGTTCAATGCAATTGTTGGGTGCCAAAAGGCCTCTAATCGTTTTGAGGCAACTGTTGTTTTCTTTTGATTGATGAGATGCTTTTGCTGCTCGTGAGCGCTGTTAATTGGTGAGATTGGTTTTCATGTTGTTTCCATCTTTCCTACTAGAAATATATGACTCATTTATTCGTTTGATATTTTGGAAAAAACAAAGCTTTATGTAGGAAGTTTGTTGTTTGCGAAGCCTTGGCTTTATGCATTTCTTTTTAGTTACTTCGGCTATTGAAGATTGATTCCTTTCTTTGGTAAAAGGAAGTGTTAAAACCCTTTGTGATGTTTTGTTGTGTCTAAGTAGGAGGTGACAATCATATAAATAATTGATAAGGTATGAATTATCAAGCTGAGATGTTGGTGTGGTGCATAATTAATCTCTACTAACATCCTTGAAAGTGTAGTTGACTAATATGATGTTGATCTGTTGTAGTTTTTTGAAGAAATATGATTAAGAATTTGTCTATACATGTTTAGAACTCATGTAGTTATTGAGGAATATAAAAAAATGGTTTGATTATTGTGGTTGTTTAAATTTCCAACTTATTGGGTAGATTGGATTATGTGGTCTTAAGTAATAATCTAACCATTTAGGATGGTTAAGTAAGGAGATGTTGGAATATTGTCTTAGTAATATCAACCTTTAATATGTCATCTCTTTACATACTTGATGGGCATATACAACTGCTAAATTAATGTAACTTTTGCCATGCTAAAATGTTGAAACATGTATAAAGAAATAGATAAAGATTGATGTATTGACTTATGGAATCTTATCTTACTAAGCTAGTATTATGGATGTTTAAAGTTATTTTGTTCTAATTTTTGAACATAAGATGGAATATTGAATCTATGCTCATCATTGTTTTTATGATTGCAAAACAGAGATAGGATCATGAATGCTGCTATGACAAAAATAATAATCAATTATTGCCAGTAATGACTAGAGTGCAATCAATTTGTGCTAAATTAGCGTTGAGCATCAATAAGAAGTGAATGTATGAAATCTAATAAGAGATTTATACTAGCATGTTTGCGAGGTTGTCGTGTTCTAATATCACCTTGTTAAAGAGCTTTGTTTTAATATGGTGGTTTATGCACTAGATTTTTCCTAGATTAAGTAGTTGGAATCTTATTTAGATAATAAGACCATGATGAACTGATTTATGGTGTTCCTTTTGGAAAATATGAAAGAGTAAGAGGATATGATTATTCTGGCAACGAATATTTTATCTTGTTGTTAATACAATTGATAGTGCATAGTTGTGATTACGGTGTTGAATGTTCTAAATAAAGGAATTTGTTAGTTCCATGATACTATTTAGATGAAAGGATTTGAGATTTACGGTTGGGATCTTTTTGGACTTTATGACTTATTTGGTAGCCGAAATTATTTGAGCAAAGTGGCGTGATGAATGCTTTTATTGGTTTTAGGTAAACCTGGTGTTGTGGACTTCAAGCCTCTTTTGTTGGATTTGGCGGGATGCTATAATCAAAGAAAATTGTTTCTTGATAAAGAAAGAGTTGTACTAGAAGTGTTTGAGATACAGATGATCTTATCTTGTGTCTTCCGACCTCATCGCTATTTATTTTTTTTCTCTTGGCCTTTGGGTTACTGTGAATGATAGCAATTTTCTGTGTGCTGGAATTTATTTCTTCTTATCTCTTTTTCTGAGAAAGAGTAATCGATTTGTGTTGTGAAGCCTTTCGTTGCATGATGGCAACTAGATAGTGGTGGTCTGGTAGATGTTTTATTGGAAGCCTTAAATATCACGATGATTGTGGTGCATAGGATATATATTGTCTCTGTAAGATAATCCTTGGGAAGAATTTGATTTAAATAGAATGTTGACTTGGATTCAAATAATTTGTTGATGTTATGAATTGAACGTATGTTAATTATGGAGTGGTAGGGGTTTCCACCTAAGGTCTTCCCTATCTTATACAGGAAGTTGTAGGAGTCTGAGATTTACCTTTTGTTATGCTAGAACCTTAGAGGCCCGGTGTCTCTGTGTGGGAATAATGGATTAGAGTGGTATTCCAATAGTGTGAGGATCGTGGATAGTATCTTTGAGGTGCACTAGGAATTATCTGTCAAAATAATTCTGTTGGTCGAGGGCTAGGCTAGAGTATGATTTACGGGGGCAGTAGAGTCTATCTACAATGGCATAGATGATGTATTCAGCTTGAACTCATTGTTGGGGTTGCCAACTAAAGATAAATGCGTTGGTGTGTTGAGCGATGATTTGGAAATTCTTGGTTGAAGGAAGCTAAATTATTGAAAGAAATAGATTGAGAAATATTTGTTTTCTCGAGTAGTGAAATGCTCTCTTGATTTTTGTTTATGCTGTGTGTTTTGGCAGAGGTCATCTGCAAATTGAGTTGTTTTATATTGAGAAGTAGTCTTTTCCAGTTAGGAAAAGAAAATGATCGTTTTGGTCTGTCGAGTGATTTTCACTCTTGGTTTATGTGGTGTTGTTTCTCCAATTGTCTACTTGGGGAGTAGAAAAGGTTTTGTTGTGAATCCTTCGGTTTGGATCATGGTCCTTGAAAGGACAGCTGGTTGCTAATATGTTATTTGAGAATCCTTTACTCTTCTTTTGTTGGGTTCTATTGGTAAAAGATATTGTTTGTGCTTCAGACAGAATGATGTGGGTGAAAATTTGTGATCAATTCTCTAAAAGAGGTATAATGTATTATTCCGATTATGACAGGACCTGTTGGCCGCTCAGAGCGGGCCTAAGAGTTATGTGGACGTTCGGCTTAGACCAACATGAATCGTGGACTCGCCGGAGCTGGCCGTGAGGAAGAGGGCCATCAAGCATGTGAAGGCCCTCTGGACGAACCAGTCCAAGTGGGAGGCGACGTGGAAGCTTGAAGACCGAATGCTTAAGAAGAGCCCGAGCTCTTCGAGGTGGAAGAGTACCCGTAGTTGTGGTTTCCTTGGGATACTCTATCATTTGGTTATTCTTTCCTTGATTGTTCTTTTGTCTCGTGGGTTGAGGAGTTAGATTCGAGGACGAATCCTTTTTTAGGTGGGGAGAATGTAATATCCTGAACGTCGTTTCGGCGTCAGTTTTTTTAAAATTAATCGCGGAGTCACCTGAATTTTTGGTAAATCGCGGGAGGTGAAAATAAATTCTTCGGAATAGTCTAAAATAATAAAAAGAGAATTAAAATAATTAATTAAAAGGTTTTGGGCTATCCGTAGGGGTGGGCCAGCCACTTTGGGCCAGTCAGCCCAAACGGGGGCCTATAACCCCTCCCAAACCTTAGCACCCCTTTTATAAACCCCCTCCCTTCGCCCCTCCCCCCTTTTCCCACCCCAAGCCACCACCCCCCTGCCTCCTTGCGCCTCCCCTCTGCCCAAGTGCTGCTGCAAGGAGAAGAAGGAGAAGAGGGAAGAAGGGAAGAGGAAGGAGAGGAAGAGAGGGAAGGAGAAGGGAAGGAGAAGGAGAGGAAGAAGAGGGTGATCCCAATCCCCTAGGTAATTCTCTCTCATCCCAATCTCTCTGATTTGTGCTATTTTAGGGTTTTTAGCCCAAGGTTTTGGTGGGGATTTGGAATTAGAACCCCCGATTAGAGAATCCCTGCTGTTTGCCTGTAGATTGATTCGCGCAGCGTTACTGTTCGTGCCCTTTAGACCCCGAAAATGATTTTTCCTGAGGGTCTCCCCAAAATAAAAAAACGTAGAGGACGACGATATGCATCTATTGTATTTGTCCAGAATTTTTGGCCGCGTAATTTAGGCGTACCAAGGTCTGGAATCTCGCTGTCCGTCAGGGGTGCATATAGGGACAGACCGCTGTTCAGATGGGAATTAGGGGTAGAACATGATTTTTAAATTTTTGGTCATAATTGAGAAAAAGTTAGGGAATTCAGTAATCTATCTGCTATAAAATAACCAGAATTTTTAGAGTCTTGATCTGTTCTGGGGACGCGTTACAAGTCGGCTGTCCAGACTTTCAGAACAGAGGACGTCCTCTGTTTTGTGCATTAGATATCACCTTATTAATGATAAGATAAAAATATGTGATCTACATGAAAAGTGTAGGTGTTTAAGTGAGGAATCCAGATATATAACCTTTGCTGTGATTAATTTTATATTTTTAAAGATAAAAAAATGTTAAGCAGTGCCGCTGCAGTGGGAATATTGTAGAACCGTTACACAGGGAAGGATGTTGTGGGGTTTCGGGTTTTGGCGACACTTTTCTTTGAGATTCATGATTGTATTGCTGTGTATTGTGCTGAGAGGTATCTTTTTGGATAGGCGGATTTGCTTCTGATCGAGTGTGATCTCGTCATTTCGCCGGTAGAGGCAAGTAAACGTAGCGGTTGTGCTACATGTTTAACTTGTTAATTATTTTACCTTCACAATTATTTATTCTCTTAATTTAAGGTGCTATGACATTCTTAAATGTTTCCTCAATATTGTCCATGTGGTAATATTTTAAGAACTCAACTGTTTATGATCTTGATGGTTTATTTGTGGGTATGTGAAATTGTTCTTGATGAAACAAATATAGTTGTGGAGTAGCATTATTTATGAACATATTGTGGTATAGGTGGTAATATTCTTAGTGAATATTTTGTGGTTGTGGTGGTAGCATTCTTGATGAATATATTGTGGTCTATGTAGCATTATTGTTGATATTAAATGTGGTTAGGGCTATATTTGTGGTCACTGTGGAGAATAAATATTGATGATGAACAACATTGTAGTTTGATTAGATTGTTAAACAGTTTGCTTACTGAAATTTTATCTCACTCTTGTTTTCCCCCTTCCAGGTGATTCTCGAGCATGCATGGGAAGGGTAGAGCGGCACATCACTGTCACATACCGTATGATATTTTATATTATAATAAATAAGTGTAGTCTTCGGTTATTCATCTTTACTCTCATTGTTGATCATGTATAACTAATAATTTTAGGCTGTGGTTCGCTATAATTGGTTAAAATTAATAGCAGTTGTTCCTTAACTAATAGTGTTCCATTACCTTTGTTTTAGTATGCTTCCGCTTAGTTTATCATGATTTAGAAAATTGTTGCCAGTTTATGTTATCATGTAAATTTGCTACCTTGTAGAGTGGTTTAGTGGCATCCTAGGATAATGTGGGTCCTAGGGTGTTACAAAATGTGGCTTAGGAGATCACCGTGGAACCATGGCGATGGCAACCACTTCGATTCAAAAGTCCATACCATTCACAATATAATGTGATTATATGCATGTGATGTTTATTTCCTGTCATACTATTCTTTCATGCCATACCTGTAGAGGATGTATTTTTCATGACAGAATAGCTTCCCTTAGAAAAATTTAGAATTTATTTGATGCCCTTCCAATTGCTGCGCCTATAAGAATTACGATAATTGTTTGGTAAATCTGCCAAAGCAGAGTACCATCAACTATCTTGATCTAATAGGGTGGATATCGGATATCCACATGCATAGTGTTGGTTTACTTGACAAGGCTATCAAATTGAATTTGGACCTTGGGGCATGGTGTTGGGAGCCGGCGCATTGCATGTCACCCAACAAACAAGAGTCACATAAGATGTGATTAGCAAGCGTTGCTTACCTACGTCACTAGGTTTCTAGCGGTGATGCTAAATCGCACTAGAACTTAGATGAACATGGATCTTGACCACTATATGTCGTTAGAGGGAAGACGATTACAAAACATATAGTGGGAGTGTATTTTGTTAAATTATTTAATGGAAGATCAAACATGAACATAGTGCTGAACTTTGCTTGTTTATTTTCTGTTGTAGATCATGGCTGCTTCTAGTAACAATTCTGGTTTTAAGTTACGATCTGTTCTTGAGAAAGAGAAACTTAATGGAACGAATTTTATTGATTGGTACTGCAACCTGAGAATTATTCTCAGACAAGAAAAAAAGGAATACATTCTTGACCAACCCTACCCCGATGAACTCCCTGAGGGTGCAAACGTTGCCACCCGCAAAGCTTATAAGAAGCACTGTCATGATTCACTCGACGTTAGCTGTCTCATGCTTGCTACCATGTCCGCTGAGCTTCAGAAGTATTATGAGAATACAGATGCTCACACTATGATTGAAGGACTGCGTGACATGTTTGAGAACTAAGACCGAGAGGTTTAACATTTCAAAGTCCTTGTTTGCGTGCAAGCTGGCAGAAGGTAGTCCAGTCAGTCCTCATGTCATCAAGTTGATTGGTTACATTGAGAGCTTGAAGAAGCTTGGTTCTCCCCTTAATCCTGATCTGGCTACGGATGTTGTTCTCCAATTTCTCCCTCCGAGCTATGAGCAGTTCATTATGAATTTTCATATGAATAGCATGGAGAAATCATTGACTGAATTGCATAGGATGCTTAAGACAGCAGAGGAAAGCATTAAGAAAAATACCAATCACGTGATGATGGTTCAGAAGGAGAATAAAAAGAGAAAGCGTTGGATGCCCAAAGGCAAAGGCAAAGGAAAGGTTCCTAATGAGCTTCCTAGCTCTAAGCCAAACCCAAATGGTAAGGTCAAATCTGGCCCTTCTCCTGATGATGAATACTACCACTGCCATATCAATGGGCATTGGTCTAGGAATTGTAAAAATACCTGGAGGATCTGAAAAAGAAGAAGGGAAGCGATACTTCTGCTTCAGGTATAAATGTTATAGAAATTAATCTTGCAATTTCTTCTGGTGAATCTTGGGTATTTGATACCAGATCGATGATTCATACTTGCAAATCGTTGCAGGGTCTAAAAAGGACTAGAAGTTTTACGAGAGGCGAGTTGGACGTGCGTGTGGGCAATGGAGCAAAGGTTGTTGTACTGGTTGTCGGCACTTATCACTTGTCATTACCTTCAGGATTAGTTTTAGAATTAAATAATTGTTATTACATTCCAACATTGAGTAAGAACATTATCTCTTTTTCATGTTTGAAGGAAGATGGTGGTTATGAGTTCGTAATAAAGAATAAATGTTGTTCTATTTATTTGAATGATATACTCTATGCACATTGTCCATTAATGAATGGGTTATATATTCTTGATCTTGATGATAAGCATGTCTATAATATTAATGCAAAGAGGCTGCGGACTAATGATTTGAATCCCGCTTTTATTTGGCATTGTCGCTTAGGTCATATAAATGAGAAACACATAAAGAAGCTCTATAAAGATGGACTACTCAACTCATTTGACTTTGAATCATTTGAGACATGCGAGTCTTGTTTACTTGGCAAGATGACAAAGGCGCCTTTCACCGGTCATAGTGAGAGGGCAAGTGACTTGTTGGGACTTGTACATACCGATGTATGTGGACCAATGAGATCGTGAGCGAGGTGGTTTTCGATGATTTCATTACTTTTACTGATGACTTTAGTAGATATGGATACATCTACTTAATGAGGCACAAGTCTGAATCGTTTGAAAAGTTCAAAAAATTTCAGAATGAAGTACAAAATCAGCTAAGCAAGACAATTAAAATTCTACGATCTGATCGTGGAGGTGAATATTTGAGCCATGAATTTGGTGAACATCTAAAACAGTGTGGAATTGTTCCACAGCTGACTCCACCTGGCACGCCTCAATGGAACGGGGTATCTGAACGGAGGAACGGGACCTTATTAGACATGGTTCAGTCTATGATGAGCCAATCTGATCTTCCATTGTCCTTCTGGGGATATGCTCTAGAAACTGTTGCGTTTACACTAAACAGAGTTCCATCTAAATCAGTGGAAAAGACACCATACGAGAAATGGACCAGGAAACATCCTGAATTGTCTTTCCTTAAGATATGGGGTTGTAAGACTTATGTGAAACGTTTGACATCTGATAAGCTTCATCCCAAATCTTATAAATGCTTCTTTATTTGGTATCTTAGGGAAACCAAAGGATATTATTTTTACAATCGGGAAGAAGGCAAAGTGTTTGTCACTCGGAACGGTGTGTTTTTGGAAAAAGAGTTTCTTTCAAAGGGTGTTAGTGGGAGCAAGGTGCAGCTTGAAGAAATTCGAGAAACACCTGAAAATGTTTCAGCTCCTATTGAACCTCAACAGGATATACAAGATGTTGTACAACCGGTTATGGAGGCACCGCCCCCACGTAGGTCTACAAGGGCATGTCGCACAACTGAAAAATTCACGCTCCTAACCACGAGATAACGCGACATATTGTTGTTGGACAATGATGAGCCCAAGAGCCACACGGAAGTAATGATGGAACTAGACTCTGAAAAATGGCTTGGAGCCATGAGGTCCGAAATAGAATCCATGCATGATAATCAAGTTTGGAACTTCGTGGATCCACCTGATGGTGTAAAAATTATTGAGTGTAAATGGGTTTTTAAGAAAAAGATAGACACGGATGGAAATATTCACATCTATAAGGCACGATTGGTGGTGAAAAGTTTCAAGCAAATTTAAGGTGTTGATTATGATGAAACGTTTTCTCCCGTCGCTATTCTAAAGTCTATTCGGATCCTCCTAGCGATTGCTGCCTATTTCGACTACGAGATTTGGCAAATGGATGTCAAACGGCTTTCCTAAATAGAAACCTAAGCGAGGATGTGTACATGACACAGCCTGAGGATTTTGTTGATCCAAAAAATGCTGGAAGAATATGCAAGCTTCAGAAGTCCATTTATGGATTGAGGCAAGCATCTTGGAGTTGGAATCTTCGTTTCGATGAAGTAATCAAAGGGTTTGGCTTCATCAAGAATGAAGAAGAGCCTTGTGTTTACAAGAAGGCTTGTGGGAGTTCACTTGTTTTTCTGGTCTTGTATTTGATGACATATTGTTGATCGGAAATGATAGTCCGATGCTAGAAGCTATGAAGTCTTCTTTGAGAAAAAGTTTCTCAATGAAAAATCTTGGAGAGGCAGTTTACATTTTTGGCATAAAGATCTATAGAGATAGATTGAAGAGGCTAATTGGATTAAGCCAAAGTACATACATTGACAAGGTATTGAAACGGTTCAATATGCAAGATTCCAAGAAAGGCTTCTTGCCTATATCACATGGTATTAATCTTAGCAAGACTCAGTGTGCTTCAACACTTGATGAGCAAGAGAAGATGAGTGCGATTCTGTATGCCTCAGCCATCGGATCCATCATGTATGCTATGCTTTGTACGCGCCCAGATGTTTCATATGCTCTAAGTGTATGAGCAGGTATCAATCTAGCCCCAGTCTAGTTCACTGGGTGGCTGTAAAGAATATTCTTAAATACTTTAGAAGGACTAAGGATATGTTCCTTATTTTTGGAGTTGAAGAAGAGCTCGTTGTAAAAGGTTACACCGATGCTAGCAAACTGATAAAGATGATAGCAAATCGCAGTCTGGTTTTGTGTTCTGCCTCAATGGAGGGGCAGTGAGCTGGAAAAGTTCCAAGCAAGAGACGGTAGCTGATTCGACAACTGAGGCCGAGTATATTGCAGCTTCTGAAGCTACAAAGGAAGCTGTTTGAATCAGAAATTTTGTTTTTGAGTTGGGTGTGATCCGTAGTATGTTCAGTCCAGTGGATATCTATTGTGATAATAGTGGAGCCATTGCGCAAGCAAAGGAGCCTAGGTCACACCAAAAGTCCAAACATATACTTCGGCGCTATCACCTTATCCGTGAGATCATTGATAGAGGTGAAGTGAAGATTTGCAAGGTGCACACGGATTTGAATATTGCTGATCCGTTAATGAAGCCTCTCTCACAACCAAAGCATGAGGCACACACGAGTGCAATGGGTATTAGATATTTACATGATTCACTCTAGTGTGCGTGGGAGATGATTGTATCAAGTGTATGTTTATAAAATTTTGAATAAGGTGTTATTTGGTTCCTTGAATAATAATTGTATGCATTGATTGGTAAGTATGTGACTTGTTCGTGAAACTCTTTGTTTTATTTAATGTTATTCTAAAGATCACTAGTCTTATATCATTACGTGGGACAACAATGATTTATGGACTAGCACATGTATTGATTGATGATCATGTTTCACGGATCATGGATATAGGAATATCAAATCAATAATGTGGACACATGTTAGAGAACGTCGTGTTGGATTGACCCACTCCGAGACGTTGCTGGGATTGTTATGTTAATATGTGCCATCAAGCGATCTCGAGTGGTATACCTACTGGATCCTTCGACCTGAAATCACCATTGTTTCTCACTATGTGTAATGGTGCGCTTTGGGGCTGCCAAACACTACTCCGTAACTAGATAGCTATAAAAGTGGTCTTCAGGTGTATCATGAAATATGGAATGGGATGTTAGCGAATTAAGATGGAATTTGCCCCTCCTACATAATAGGAGAGATATCTTTAGGCCCCTCGATGTGATTGGATTAGGGAAGTGCATGGCCATGCCAAGGTGATTAAAGAGTTAATCATAATGTAACTAAAGAGTTAGTCATGAGTTGTAATCTACCACAAGATCGAGTGAATGGTTGAGCTATCATAAGGGTGGCACGAATCTCGCCTTAAGTTTGACTAGTATCGTGTGGCAAAGGGATCCAAGTGTGTGTATATCAAGGTTTAGCCAATATGACCTTTGTGTATATTCGGGAGTCAATATGCCCTGCTATTTGCCACTATTAACTTTTGGTTTGAAAAGGGTTTTCAGGTCATGGCTGCCTACACAGGAACCTAACGGGTCATGCACTTAAGGGGTTGGAATTGGAAAGCTTGTCTATATGATTGTCTCTAGTGCAAGTGGGAGATTGTTAGTGATGTGCCCAAGAGGCAATCATGAATAATTCAGTTTTATAGGCTAAAAGGGATATTGATCCATATGGGATTAGCGTTCTAATGGGCCTACAACGTGGAAGCCTATTAGCATGCTCTATAAATATGTGGAGGCGGGGCTGCAGGTGGGTGATGCTACTATCCTGAAAACCCTGGCCGCCACCTCCCCTCGGCCGTATCTTGAAACTCTAGCCGGGCGCACGGTGCTAGCACACCAGCGCACGGCGTTCCATCCCGAACGTTTGGACTCCATAGAGGCGCCGCTGCTGTTGCTGCTGTGCTGATCGGTGAAAAGCGCAAGCCTATTGCTAGGACATGAGGAGGAGACGTTCAGTTCATGAAACGATCGACTGCTTCTTCATCGACGCGCATCTACGTAGGACCGGGCTGCTCCAACTCTTCTTCCGCTGTGCAGCGCATCTAGAGGTAACTATCCATGACTCCCTTACACGCATATTTTCTGGTTGAACGCGGTAGAAAATCAAATATTGTAGCTAGTGTAGCCCACCTGTTCTCCTTCAGATCATGACAAGGCCTTTACAATGCTAAGCCTTCAACTTGGTCACGACATCACTAAGGTTTCGCTACAACATAAATCCACATGTTGGAGCCCCCTCTTGTGCCGTGTAAGACTTCTCATGGCCTACGCCACGCTCACATTCAACCTATAGCGAGACCAAAGTTGGGAGCTCACAAATTAATCAGCCAGGACTGTCCCATACTAGTTTTATGGTAGTACGATATGACTTTACAACAGTAGCTCATAGACCGGTCCTTAACTTGATTTAGGCTCATTCCACATACCCCTTGTGCCTGACAATCAACATTGTGTCACCAAACAACAATGCATACCAGCACCCACCACCTATCCATTAGCCTAGGTCAAAACCAAGTTTTATATTTTTCTTTGAAACATTCATATACCTTCTTGACTTACTGAGGTCAAGAATACATTTTAGAAAATCATTGTTCTGAAGTGAAATAAATATTTTCACTTAAATCATTCTAAGCATGGCTAAGCAATTCTATAAAATTTTTAGTCAAAACTATTGTACTAACTAGGTTTTCATCTAAAGTGATAAGGTATAAGGAGTTCAATATGAAATTTGGCCATACACAAAGGATTTGGGTATAACTAGAATTTAAATCGAATTTAAACTAAGTTTGAATAAAAGTACATATGTATAATAATTTTAAAAATAACATAATTAATTTAAATTACTGGGAGCAACATGATCAAAGGTTACGCCTTGCTTCAAAGTTTGCTGATGTTCGCCGAAGTTATACTCTCCGGATTAGTCGTCGTCTACACGCGAAAAGTCAGAATAAACTAAATTCAAATAAAATCCAAATAAAATCCAAAAATTATAAAATATATGCTGGGAGATAGAATATGACTTTAGATAAATTTAGGAATTTGAATGGGTCTAATCGGAGTTAGGATAAAGGAGAACAATTTCTAGTAGTTTGTATTTCCAAAGGAATGAATCAAAGGATCATGGAAAATATTTTTGTGAATGAAAAGTGGTCGGAAGCTACAATAGTTGTGTGGGGTCGAAGCCATGATCGAAGGTGTAGTCGAAGCCATGGTCGAATTAACGATTGAAGTTGCAGAGGTCAATGTCGGAGACAGAGACTCCAAGTACAGGCGAAATCGAAGTCTAAGATTCAGTCGAAGACCTAGTCGGAACTGTAAGTGGTCGAAGAACACTGTAGCAAAAGTGATTACCAAAGCGGTCGAGAACCAAGGGTAGTCGGAGTCGAGTGGTCGTAGAAAGAGTTCTGTGTGTGGCCGGGACGGCAATGAATGACAGTGGTCGGAAGCGAGAATGGTCAAAAGCGAAGGTGGTTGGAGGCTTAGAGCGATAACGGTCGAAAGCAATTACGGTCGGAGGTAGATGGAGATGGCAGTGGTTGGGAATGACTGTGGTCATGAGCGACCGTAGTCATAAAAACAATAGTGCTCGAATGGATTGGAGTTTATATTATGGTCGGAGTAGTTATATTGGGTGAATGTTTAGGTGGTCGAAAGCTATGGTGGAAAGCTATAGTCAGAAAGCACGATGTGGTTGAATATCTGTAGTTGATGGTCGAAAGCTTTAGAGAGTGGTCAGGGGCTGACGTGACATGCCACGTGGCACTGAAGTGGTTGCCACATGGGTCGGGTGCGGACATGACTTGCCAAGTGAGTAAGAGAAGAGAAGGGCTTAGTAGAGGCTGATAGATGGGAATCGGACGGTGATGATGCACGGAGAAGTTTGGACCAGTTTGAATGGTCAAAGGGACGTTCGGACTGCTGGAGTTCCGATGAGCGGCGGCGTTTGGCCGACCGTTCATACCCAACCAAAACCAAGGTGAGCATCACGATCCCCACGCATTACTCTTTGATTCGCCGCAACTCTCGCATGTTAATTCCTCTCCGTTTGCCCAGAATGCCGATGTCAGTTTATATGCTGCTTAACGTCTTGTCTACCGTGTTTCGCTAGTCTGTTGGCCGAGCCGTTTGCGTTGTTGAGTTCATCTCAACGTGTTCTACGCCGTGCTCTCCTCCATTTGTCGAAAAACATTGCATAATTTTTGCGCCCGACACCTAGCCATGGCCGTAAATGGCACTTCGCGTCCCCGCATGTCTGAGAATACTTTCAATAATCCGTTTGCGTCAAAACGTGCCAAACCATCCCAGGAGGCTACGTTTCAGATGGTTTTGGATTCACCGCACCGAGCACGAAGATATTGAGTTTTTCATGTTTCGGTACCGTCGTCGTTCAAACGACGATTGCGTCACCTCCGGTGAGTTTTCGGCTTAGCTGATATTTTTCCTAGACTCACCTCGCCACATTCTAGGCCGTGCTCACCTTCCTTCTCCGTGTACCATTCACAAAAATTATTCTTCTCTCCACACCCTGTATCGTTGTCGCCGTACACGTCGTCACCGTGCTTCGTTTGACATGCCATCACTTCCTACATGTGCCTCAGGTCATTAGCAACCCATTGGCTTCACCTCCTGTGCCTTTTCTCGTCAACGACACGGCCAAAAGCAGTGAACAGCGCTGCTGTCCAATACTGTTCACGGGGGAATATTCCTAATTTTTCTTTTTTTTAGGATTTTCTAATCCAACAATCTTTCGTCCGAACTCCGAATCAAATGATTCAAGTTTCTAAATTCATCCAAATTCATAATCTATTTTTCAATATATATTTCATAATTTTTGGATTTTTCTCGACCGCCCTTGGTTGAGTCTCCTCACCGCCGGAACACCGTCGGTAGTGCTGCCCGAGTTACACCACTGCTTCACCTCGCCGCCGACCACCTTCCAACCACTTCTGGTATTGCACGAGAGCACCAATGTAGTCCTCGCAATCCCATCTCTCTTTTCTTCACCTCACCACCCCTCCGCCAAGCAATCCCCCGCCGAAGTGTCTCTTCTGCCGACGCCGACGACGCCAACGTCAAATCTTCGACGGGACCGCGCACACCTCCTTCACCCTTTTTCCCGAGTCAAAGCATGACCGGAGTACCCCCACCGCCGGTAACCTTCCTCAGGCCCGCGCGAACCTTTGACGCCCCTTCTCTGAGCAAGCCGTCGTCGAAGAGTCTTCATCGTCGATAATCGTGCCCCGCCTCCGCTACACCCTCATCGGCAGCCAACTCTGTGTAGCCCAAAACTGTGCGCCAAAGTAAATCAGGACTCATACTCTTCTTTCTCTTTTGTACACCCTCCCGGTCTTCGCCGCCGTTGGATCTCTCGGATCTTGCCACGCGAAGCCGTCCGACTTCTCCCAGCCATCCAAATCTTAGACTCCGACGTTCGAAGACTCTTAAGACTCCGCTATCCGGAGGCTCTTTAGACTCTGCCATCCGGAGGCTCTTTAGACTCCGACCGTTTGGAGGCTTCTTAGACACCGACTGCTCGGAGCCTTCAACTTCGACTCTGACCTTCAACCCCAGAGGCTTCAACCATTGGAGACTCCGATTTTGACTTTGACCTTCGGAGACTTTGACTCCAACCTTCGGTCTTCAATCTCGGAGCATTCGACTTCGACCTCTGTGTTTGAACCGACCAAGGTTGTTTAACTGTTTTAACCTCCGCACCCTCCGACCTCTATGAACCTTCCGATCTCTCCAACCGCTCGACTCCGACTACCCTTGGTTCTCAACTGTTATAGTGTTCTTCGACCACTGTACAGTTTCGAGCAAGTCTTCGATTGAATCTTAATCTTTGAATTCGACTGCACCCGTACCTGTAGTCTTTACTTCAACCGTTGAATCGACCATGGTTTCAACCACAGCTTCGGCTATGCCTTCGATCATGCTTTCAACTATACACAAATATTGTAGCTTCCGACCACTTTTCCTTCACAAAGAAAAGAATTCCAATAATTGCTTTTGTTCATTCCTTAGGAATTCAAACTACCAGAAGTCATTCTTCATCCTAACTCCGTTTGGACCCATTCAAATTCCTAAAATCATCTAAAGTCATATTCTATCTCTCAGAAAATATTTTATAAAATTTGGATTTTATTTGGATTTTATTTGAGTTTAGTTTGTTCTTGCTTTTCGCGTGTAGACTACGACTAATCTGGAGAGTATAACTTCGACGAATCTCAGCAAACTTCGAAGCAAGGCAAGTTACACCTTTGATCATGTTGCTCCCAGTAATTTAAATTATTTATGTTGATTTTAAAATTATTATGCATGCGTACTTTTATTCAAATATAGTTTAAATTTAATTTAAATTCTAGTTATACCCAGATCCTTTGTGTATGGCCAAATTTGACATTAAACTTACTTATGCCTTGTCACCTTAGATGAAAATCTAGTTAGTACAATAGTATTGACTAGAAATTTTATGGAATTGCTTAGTCATGCTTAGAATGATTTAAGTGGGAATATTTGTTTCATTTCAGAACGATGATTTTTTAAAAATATATTCTTGACTTTGGTGAGTCAAGAAGGGTTATGAGATGTTTCAAAATAAAATATAAAACTTGGTTTTGACCTAGGCTAATGGTTAGGTGGTGGGTGCTGGCACACATTGTTGTTCGGTGACACAATGTTGATTGTCAGGCACAAGGGGTATGTGGTTTGAGCCTAAGTCAAGTTAAGGACCGGTCTGTGAGCTACTGTTGCAAAGCCATATCGCACTACCACAAGACTGGCATGGGACAGTCCTGGCTGACTAATTTGTGAGGTCCCAACTTTGGTCTCGCTATAGGTTGAATGTGAGCGTGGCGTAGGCCATAAGAAGTCTCACACGGCACAAGATGGGGCTCCAACTTGTGGATTCAAGTTCTGGTAAAACCTTAGCGGCGGCGTGACCACGTTGATGACTTAGCATTGTAAAGGATTTGTTATGATTTTCTCAGTCGCACGCCTACGAAAGTGTGTAGTGGCCGACAATATGAGATAATCATATCTTGTGGGTAAAACTGTACAATCTCTGCAGAGTGTATAATCTATCCTGGATAGCCGTGCCCACAGTCATGGGCAAACTGAGTAAAGTTTTTCACGGATTAGACTTTGATTTTTAAAATGATTTCTGAAAAAGCCTATGGATGTATGGAATCCATGGGAGATTAAAAAGTATATGGATGGATGGAATCCGTATGAAATCTTTTGGAAAAGATGGACCAGGTGGGATACCTGGGATAGGTTAGTGTTTGGTCGGAGCATGCACTAACGATATTATTTTGTTAAATTACTCTTTCTATCTATTGTATCAAATTCTGCTTTTAAATCTATTTACTGTATTTACTTGAATTCTTTTTTTACGCACAAATAACCTATTATGCCTTCCATTGACAACTCTTATGCATGCATTAACTCTGTTAAACCTACTGTTGTAACTTGTGGAGTAATTTATGTACTCATGTTACTTCATTCACAATTTTTCAGAGGAGAACTTCACCAACTTCGGTGAGAATAACGACAAGTAGGCCACATCTTACGGTCATTCGCCTGTGGGTAGGCAGGATGGGCTGCTGCTTCATTGGTTTTCTTCCGCTGTTTATATTTAATTTTGGTTTATGAACCATTGATGTAAACTTTGGCCATCAGGCCCATATTTAGTTAATGAATAAATGTCATTGTGCATGATATGAATCTTTGTTATCCACTGTGTGCACTAGCTTGATCCTGGACTAGTGCGATTTACACAGAGGATCCAGGAGTTGTTGCTCTGGGGTCCGACAGAGATGGTATCAGAGCTATAATGATCCTAAGACGTGACTGTAGATAGAATAGAATGGTTTGACCTTAAGGACTTACCTTAAATAATAAAAATATTTTCAAAAAGCTTTCCTTATCCTCACCTCTCAGTCTGTACTTACTCTTATCTCTCAAACCTCTCTCATCTTTGTGTCATTACATGAAAACATATTTCTATCTCTCATCTTGTTCAAACCACTATAGATGGATGTTTATCAAGACGCACCGAAGGATGGATGAAGTATGGGCCTTCATCGACTACTCTGTCGTATGGGATTTCAACGTTGAGCTATCTACATGCACCGGAGAAACATCCATGGAAATCAGACGATGGGACACCGCTTTACTTTACTCATCACCAAGCGAACTGGACAAGGAAGTCTTCGCTACTGCTTTAAAGGAAGCAATTACTCGTTTCAAGGAGCCAAGCAAGAAGCCGCTCGTAAAGCAGTTCTTCGTCTCTGCCATTATTTCAATCTTCATATCGAAAGATCATACTTTGTATCCAAAAAGCCATGAAGGATCACACGAAGGCAACCCTTGCCCCCTTTAGGATAAGTTGTTAGGCAGTTATTAGACGATGTTACGAGATATCAAGTTTTCTATTTTGTCGATAGCCATAACTGTTATCTGTTATTTTCTTAATAAAGGTTTTTTGCTAGTTGGTATTTTGTGGGAATGTGCAAAACAACCCCTATTCCTCCTTTGTCTTAAGTCTCTTCTTCCCTAATTCTTCGAAACATCAAGCTGGAACACCGATCGTCAATACCCTTCAGATAGTAGACAAAAGGGCATCGAAGTTTACGAAGGGACGTCTGACCTACATCGCAGCTCAAGCCATGCAGAGTAAGATCTAAACCCACTTCTTTGCTAGCCCTTGCAAATCTCGAGGACGAGATTCTCTTTAAGGAGGGTAGTTTGTAACAGCCCAGTTGTTTATTTCAAAATATTTGATTTAAAATAAAATATTTACCTTTGGTTTACTAAGTTTTTAAAAAAATTTAATTGCCTGATTTTCTGCATAAAAAAGGTTATTTTTATGAAAAGTAATTTAAGTAAAAATATAATAATAAAAGTAAAAATAAAGTATTAAATAAGTTAGTTTAAATTAAAAATCAAAGTTCTTTGGTTTCTTAAAATTTTAAAATTTTCGGTTAACCTGATTTTCTACTAAAGAAAAGAGCATTTCTGTTAAACAAAAAAAATATTTTATAAAGAAAAATATCTAAATTTCAGTTGAAAATATTTTTATAAGTTCAAAATAGCTTTAAAAACTTCTATGAATTTTTCTAAGATTTTTAAGATTTATTTGTAATTTATTGTATGATTTTAAGCTAGAAAAAGAAAAATAGTTTTAAAAATTAAAATATACTTCAATAAATTCTGAAATTATTTCTTTAATCTTTTCAGGTTCCAAGGATCTTTGGAAAAGTTTCTCACAAATTTTTCTGAATTTTCTTTTTCTTTTTATTTCTTTTCTCTTTTTCTCTCTCTTCCTTTTTCCAATCTTCTTCCTCCGGTGCTCACGTCCAGAGAGCTTGCGCGCAGGGGAGCCACCATTGAAGCCACTTCAAGTTTCCATAGCTCTTGATTTTCTCAACCGTTTTTCGCGAAATAAATTACAATCAATTCCCCTCATCAAACTCCTTCAATTCCCTACCGTTTCCCCTCTCATTGATACCTATTTTCGCGGGATTTAAACCATGCCATTCAAAGACATGCCCCGTCGATCTCCTTCCTTGGTCCACCTCCACCCCTATAAAAGGGAGCCCCGTGAGCCTCTCCTCATCCTCACTCAACCCCGAAAATCTCAAGTCCCCTCTCCCACTCGTTTGGTCGCAATAAGAGTTTTAGTTCTGTAGTTCAAGCGGCGTTCTTCGGTCTTTTGCACCTCGTCCAGTGAAGCCGGGTGTTCGACCACACCGTTAGATTTGCCTCGTCGCGTTCTACGCGGTGCTCACCTCGCCTTCGCCGGAACTTCGCTGGAGCATCGTCGGCACCGTGGGCCAAATCAGGTCCGCGTTCCCCACGTCGCCACCGGCCGACCGCGCATGCCCAACCAAAACCAAGGTAAGCATCACGATCCCCACGCTTTACTCTTCGATTCGCCACAACTCTCGCATGTTAATTCCTCTCCGTTTGCCAGGAACGCCGATGTCAGTCTGTAGGCTACTTAACGTCTTGTCCATCATGTTTCGCTAGTCCGTTGGCCGAGCCGTCTGCGTCTTTGAGTTCATCTCAACGTGTTCTACGCCGTGCTCTCCTCCATTTGTCCAAAAACCTTGCACAATTTTTGCACCCGACACCTAGCCATGGCCGTAAATGGCACTTCGCGTCCCGCATGTCCGGGAATACTTTCAATAATCCATTTGCGTCAAAACGTGCCAAACCATCCCAGGAGGCTACATTTCAGATGGTTTTAGATTCGCTGGACTGAGCGCGAAGATATTGAGTTTTTCGTGTTTCGGTACCGTCGTCGTTCAAACGACGATTGCGTCACCTCCGGTGAGTTTTCGGCTTAGCCGATATTTTTCCTAGACTTGCCTCGCCGCATTCTAGGCCGTGCTCACCTTCGTTCTCCGTGTACCATTCCCGAAAATTATTTTTCTCTCCACACCCTATGTCGTTGTCGCTGTACACGTCGTCACCGTGCTCCGTTTGACATGCCGTCACTTTCTACATGTGCCTCAGGTCATTAGTAACCCATTGGCTTCACCTCGTGTGCCTTTTCTCGTCGACGACACAGCCAAAAACAGTGAACAGGGCTGCTGTCCAATACTGTTCATGCGGGAATATTCTTTCGGAATATTCCTGATTTTTCTTTTTTTTAGGATTTTCTAATCCGACAATCTTCCAATCGCTCGTTCTCCTTCGTCCGAACTCCGAATCAAGTGATTCAAGTTTCTAAATTCATCCAAATTCATAATCTATTTTTCAATATATATTTCATAATTGTTGGATTTTTCTCGACCGCCCATGGTTGAGTCTCCTCACCGCCGGAAGACCGTCGGCACCGCCGCCCGAGTTACGCCACTGCTTCACCTCGCCGCCAACCACCTTCCAACCACTTCTGGTATTGCATGAGAGCATCAATGTAGTCCTCGCAATCCCATCTCTCTTTTCTTCACCTCGTCACCCCTCCGCCAAGCAATCCCCCGCCGAAGTGTCTCTTCCGCCGACGCCGACGCCGCTACCACCAAATCTTTGACCGCGCACACCTCCTTCACCCTTTTTCCCGAGTCAAAGCATGACCGGAGTACCCCACCTCCGGTAACCTTCCTCAGGCCCACGCGAACCTTCGACGCCCCTTCTCCGAGCATGCCGTCGTCGGAGTCTCCGTTGTCAATAATCGTGCCCCGCCTCCGCTACACCCTCATCGGCAGCCAACTCTGTGTAGCCCAAAACTGTGCGCCAAAGTAAATCGGGACTCATACTCTTCTTCCTCTTTTGTCCACCCTCGTAGTCTTCGCCGCCGTTGGATCGCTCGGATCTTGCCACGCGAAGCCGTCCGACTTCTCCCAGCTATCCAAATCTTAGACTCCGACGTTCGAAGGCTCTTAAGACTCCGTTATCCGGAGGCTCTTTAGACTCTGCCATCTGGAGGCTCTTTAGACTCCGACCGTTTGGAGGCTTCTTAGACTCCGACTGCTCGGAGCCTTCAACTTCGACTCCGACCTTCAACCCCAGAGGCTTCGACCATTGGAGAGTCCGATTTTGACTTTGACCTTCGGAGACTTCAACTCCAGCCTTCGGTCTTCAATCTCGGAGCCTTCGACATCGACCTCCGTCTTTGAACCGACCATGGTTGTTTAACCATTTTAACCTCCGCACCCTCCAACCTCTCTGAACCTTCCGATCTCTCCGACCGCTCGACTCCGACTACCCTTGGTTCTCAACTGTTATAGTGTTCTTCGACCACTGTACAGTTTCAAGCAAGTCTTCGATTGAATCTTAATCTTCGAATTCGACTGCACCTGTACCTGTAGTCTTTACTTCAACCGTTGAATCGACCATGGTTTCGACCACGGCTTCGGCTATGCCTTCGATCATGCTTTCAACTATACACAAATATTGTAGCTTCCAACCACTTTTCCTTCACAAAGAAAAGAATTCCAATAATTCCTTTTATTCATTCCTTTGGAATTCAAACTACCAGAAGTCATTCTTCATCCTAACTCCATTTGGACCCATTCAAATTCCTAAAATCATCTAAAATCATATTCTATCTCTCAGAAAATATTTTATAAAATTTGGATTTTATTTGGATTTTATTTGAGTTTAGTTTGTTCTTGCTTTTCGCGTGTAGACTACGACTAATCTGGAGAGTATAACTTCGACGAATCTCAGCAAACTTCGAAGCAAGGCAAGTTACACCTTTGATCATGTTGCTCCCAGTAATTTAAATTATTTATGTTGATTTTGAAATTATTATGCATGCGTACTTTTATTCAAATATAGTTTAAATTTAATTTAAATTCTAGTTATACCCAGATCCTTTGTGTATGGCCAAATTTGACATTGAACTTACTTATGCCTTGTCACCTTAGATGAAAATCTAGTTAGTACAATAGTATTGACTAGAAATTTTATGGAATTGCTTAGTCATGCTTAGAATGATTTAAGTGGGAATATTTGTTTCATTTCAGAACGATGATTTTTTAAAAATATTTTCTTGACTTTGGTGAGTCAAGAAGGGTTATGAGATGTTTCAAAATAAAATATAAAACTTGGTTTTGACCTAGGCTAATGGTTAGGTGGTGGGTGCTGGCACACATTGTTGTTCGGTGACACAATGTTGATTGTCAGGCACAAGGGGTATGTGGTTTGAGCCTAAGTCAAGTTAAGGACCGGTCTGTGAGCTACTGTTGCAAAGCCATATCGTACTACCACAAGACTGACATGGGACAGTCCTGGCTGACTAATTTGTGAGGTCCCAAGTTTGATCTCGCTATAGGTTGAATGTGAGCATGGCGTAGGCCATAAGAAGTCTCACACGGCACAAGAAGGGGCTCCAACTTGTGGATTCAAGTTGTGGTGAAACCTTAGCAGTGGCGTGACCAAGTTGATGACTTAGCATTGTAAAGGCTTTGTTACGATTTTCTCAGTCGCACGCCTACGGAACCGTGTAGTAGCCGACAATATGAGATAATCATATCTTGTGGGTAAAGCTGTACAATCTCTGTAGAGTGCATAATCTATCCTGGATAACCGTGCCCACGGTCATGAGCAAGCTGAGTAAAGTTTCTCACGGATTAGACTTTGATTTTTAAAATGATTTCTGAAAAGGCCTATGGATGTATGGAATCCGTGGGAGAGATGAAAAAGTATATGGATGGATGGAATCCGTATGAAATCTTTTGGAAAAGATGGACCAGGTGGGATACCTTTGGATATGTTAGTGTTTGGTCGGAACTTGCACTAACGATATTATTTTGTTAAATTACTATTTCTATCTATTGTATCAAATTCTGCTTTTAAATCTATTTACAGTATTTACTTGAATTCTGCTTTTACGCACAAATAACCGATTATGCCTTCTATTGACAACCCTTATGCATGCATTAACTCTGTTAAACCTCCTGGTGTAACTTGTGGAGTACTTTATGTACTCATGTTGCTTCATTCACAATTTTTCAGAGGAGAACTTCTCTAACTTCGGTGAGAATAACGACGAGTAGACCACGTCTTACAATCATTCGCCTATGGGCAGGTAGGATGGGCTGCTGCTTCATTGGTTTTCTTCCACTGTTTATATTTAATTTTGGTTTATGAACCATTGATGTAAACTTTGGCCATCAGGCCCATATTTAGTTAATGAATAAATGTCATTGTGCATGATTTGAATCTTTGATATCCACTGTGTGCACTAATTTGATCCTGGAATAGTGCGATTTACACAAAGGATCCAGGAGTCGTTACTCCGGGGTCCGACACATGAGCAAAAATATGTTGACTTCTTGTTCTTGAACTAAATTTAGCAAAAGCAAAAAGATCTCTCTTTGTCGGGACCCGGAACAACACTTCAAGTCTCTCTGTGTAAATCGCACTATCCTAGGAAAAGCTAGTGCACACAGGGTAAACAGCGATGTATATCATGCAAAATCACCACGATTATATTAAGCAAATTTACGGCCATATGGCCAAGTCTTACAATAAAATGGCATGAGGCCAACAGAAAATAAAAGCAGCGGAAAAACAATAAAGGTAGCAGTTCAGCCTATCCAGCCTCCCATAGGCGAATGACTATAAGACGCGTCCTACTCGCTGAAGTAGTCCTCAGCGTCGAAGTCGCCGTCGATGTCTGGCAACAGATTTAAGCAAGGTGAGCAGTTTAAAGTACTCCACAAGTTACACCAAGAATATAACAGATTGAATGCATACATAATGGATTTCAAGGAAGGCTTAATGGGGTAATTTGCTGATGTGACAATGGCCCGATCTTCCAAAAGGTACTGATAAGTCGATTATGGAGAACTCGATATTGATGATCCAAAGGCTCCGACCAAAACAGATCGATCCCCACGCAATCACTACACCACTGCTCCGATGGTTATCAACCGTGCCGAACGCGGTTGACCTCACCATGAAGGCTATCTCCTGCAAGCGAATCGAGAACACAAGCAAGAGAGTAAAAGATGCAATCTAAAATTGTATTGCGGATAAAGATTAAGTTCACAAGTTGGGGTCCTCAATCGGACGTGCGGTGAGACTGCTAAGCAGAATAAACTCTTAAGAAAAACCCGAAGAAAACTAAAGCGATGAAATCTCCTTAAATAGGAGTGGGGAGGCCGCACTTATCTAACTAAAGGGGGTGTGGTACTATTCACAGGTACTGTTCATGTGAACAGTACTGCCCATGATTAGTGCCGGCCCAAATAGTCTAAGTATAATTACAAGGCCTAAGGCCCACTTTGACTCAGACTAGAAAAATGACGTAACTTGTTTTGCAGTTTCTGATCGGCTCGGATGGAATTTCTAGGTAAAACCAGATTCATCTGAAATTAGACTCCAAGATCTTTCCAACGAGTACTCACGGGCCCCGAGAAACCTTCTAGATCAAAAATTATGGCCGTTTGAAGTAGGCGCTGTCAAGCAGTCCGACTCTGAGTCGAACTCGCGAATATGAGTTGGATTGCGCTTGACGGTTCCACTTCTACACTTGAGCTCATGTGGTTATTCTCCATGGTTCCTAAGAACAAGAAAATCACAAGTCTTAGGAAGTATCGAATGCTCAGCGGAAATATTATTGACTCCTAAAAACGAGTTTACCTGATAGTTGAGTTGATGAGCACGTGCCCGAGTGATTGGCCCTTGCCCATCATTCATGGAAGCAGTAAGAGGAGTGTTCATATCAGTAGAAGTGATGTCCTCATCATTTGCGAAAAAGCAATACCTGAATTTAAATACAATAATGTAAGTATGAAAAGCTGAATTTGAATACATCATAAAAACAATATTTAAGCAAATAATAACATTATTGTAGGCTCCGACCTACACTAACCTATCCACGGGTATCCCACTCGGACCATTCCAAAGCACTGCTGTTTGCCAAAACCATGTTTTCATAAAATCAAGTCTAATCTGTGAAAATTCTACACAGCATGTCTATGACCGTGGATACAGTTATCCAGGATAAATTTTTAACTCTGCAGAGGTGCACAACTTTACCCACAAGACATTCCCTCTCACTTGAGCCACGCGATAAACACACTGCCTTAGGTGTGCGGCGGAGAGTTCATGGTAGGGCTGTTCTAATGATCCATAACCAAAACAGTCACGCCGCCACTAAGGTTTCACCACAACTCGAATCCACGAGTTGAAACCCCCTCTGGTGCCATTTGAGACTTCTCGCGGCCTACGCCATGCTCACACTCAGCCTATAGCGAAACTATATTTGGAACTTCACAAATTACTTAACCAGGTCTGTCCCATACCGGACTTGTGGTAGTACGAAATGACTTCGTAAAATTGTTCACAGAAACGGTCCTTAATTGACTTAGGCTCAATCCACATACGCACATGCACGACAACCAACTAGGTGTCACCAAACACGAGGCATGCCGGCACCCACCACCTAACCATTAGCCTAAGTCCAAATCATAAGTTTCTATTTTCATTTTAAAACCATTTCATAAACTATCCTTGACTTACCGAAGTCAAGAATTTACTTTCCAAGTCTGTCATTTCATGTGAAAGAGATGATCCCACCTAAAATTATACTAAGCCAGGCTAATCAATTCTATAAAATTTCTAGTTAATACTATGGTACCAACTAGTTTTCAGTTAGGGTGACAAGGTGTATGAATTCGAGATTCAAATTGGCTATAATCAAAGGATTGTGGGCATAACTAATATTTAAATCAATTTTAAATTACGTTTGAATAAAGTACGCATGTATATACAATAAAATAATATAAATAAATTTTAAATAATAGGGTCAACATGGTCAAAGGTGTAACTTACCTTGCTCGAAGTTCTGCTGGAAATCGTCGTCGAAAACGAACTCTCCGGAATCGTCAAAATCTAACGTAAAGAACCAGTTCAAAAGAAATTCAAATAAATTCAAATAAATACAAAAATTCAAAAGGAGGGCATAAATGGAAAGTTCATGATTTTAGAAAAATTTAGAAATTTGAACGAGTCAATTTGGAGTTAAAATGAAGAAGTTATGGATTTTCAAAGTTTTAATACAATTAAAAAGAAAAATACCCATTTTCTGGAATTATTTTTAAACCGAAAAGCATTTATGACGTTAGCTTGAATTTTTTTTCTAAAGGAAATAAAAGATTATGACGTCAGCAAGGTAATTAATTTTTGGCCAAATTATTTTTAAATGGGAAAATCGGCTTTAATACGTTAGCATAACGTCAGCCCTGGGGTTATTAAATTTGAGGAGAGGCTGACATATGGGCCCGGGTTCACGGTAGACTGAGTCCACTGACCCGAGGTGACAGGTGGCACGCGTGTCTGACGGGCGCGTGAGGTGGCGCTGGCGTGGCTGCCCGAGGCCGATGTGGCTTCCGGGTGGCGGCCACGTCGGGTGCCAGCTCAGCCCGTCGAGCTGATGTGGCATGCCGGCCGACGGGGGAGGCACGGGGACTGATGGTCACCGGCGTTCCGGCAATCGGTGGATCCGGCCGAGTGGTGCAAACGCAAGAGGGGAGCGAGGGGAACACACAAGTACCTTCCACGGAGCCCGAGGATGAACGGTGAGGGCTGACGGCGGAGAGATGCGGTGGTCGGAGGAGGCTTACGGCGGCGGAGGCTCTCCGATGGTGCAAATGCCCGGCGGAGGGGTGGATGATGACCATCGAGGGGCGAGGGAGGTCAAAGTAGCGTCAGCGAGGCACGGGGAGGCCCTGGGTGGTGGCAATTGCTCGTCGGAGTAGACAAAGCCGGCGGAGGGGAAATCGGGCTTGGGGAGGTTTCGGGGCTCGGAAGCTCGAATCGAGTAGCGAGGGGGAGGCGGTGTGAAGTGAGAGTGCTCGGGGAGGGCTTTATATAGGCGGGAAGGGGCGGTAACGGCTGTGATCATTCACTCCGAGGATGAAACGGCCGGAATCAAAACGCGACGGCGCACAGTACTTTAAACTGCTGGAAAACGGTCGGGTTGGGGGTGGTAGTGGAGGAGGATCAATGTGCAATTAGCACGGGGGGTGGAACGGAGGGAAACTGAAGCTTTAAGCTTCTGTTACCCTGCTAATGGCGGTAGCAGCGGCGGAGATCGCGCGGGGAAGAAGGAAGGTGATCGGGGGAGATAGACCTGACAGGCGGGGGCCACCGGTCGGCGAGAGAGAGGAAAAGGAAAGGGCAAGGGCGGCGGTTGGATCTGCGACAAGTGGCAGGAGGGTGAAGGTGGGTGTGATTCAATCTGGCAACGGGGGTTGAATCAGGGCCGTTCGGGCGTGGGCCGAAGGGATAAGTTGCTATGGACGGACCAGATTCGGTGTGGCAACGGGGAACGGTGCGGATTAGACCACCTGTCCTGTCGGGCGGAGGGGAGAAGGGAGGGTGAAGCGGTAAGTTCGCGCAGGCGGTAGGGATTAAACTGGGCAGAGCGAGGAGTGGTCCGATGCTCGCCAGGTGTCGGCCAGGGAGAGAGGGAAGGCGGGATAGAGCGGATAAGTGAGATCGGACAGTTGACGTTGGATCCGGCGGCAAGGGTTGGTCCGACGGATGACACTTGTCAGCTCGGGGAGGGTTTTGGGTTTAAATTTTCTTTTTGATTTTACAGAAATGCTAATAAGCTTTAAAATACTCAGAAAATTACCAAATAAATTTTAAAAATTCTAGAAACATTCAGAGAATTATTTGGATCTATTTTAGACTTAATAAAAATATTTTTAACTTATAATAGCATTTAAATTCTTGTAAAAGCATAAATAAATTCATTTAGGTGTGTTTTTAATTCTTATAAAATCCTAAAAATTATTGTAAATACATATTTGACTTAGGAAAAATGAAATGCGCTTATTTTTGACTTTGCAAAATGAAATAATTAAATTTTGGCTTTTATAAACTGCAAATTTTAACTTTTCTCACTTCATAGGTTGAAAATAAAATCCAGAAAAATCCAATTAAACTCCAAAAGATATCAACAATTAATTTGAATTAGTTTTATACAGAATTTCAAATACACTTTATTTGATAATGCATAAAATTTTCTTTTAAATTATTTTTCACAACAAAAGTCTCTTTTGAAATAGAAGTTTATGCAATTAAATTTTTACAGACTTAAGCAACCAAAAGCAAATATTTTATTTTATATTAAATCAAATAATTATTTTTTTGTTATAAACAGCTGGGCTGTTACACTCTTGTGTGAAAAAATTGATCTCCCCAAATCTTTCTTGTGAGACTGCTTGCCATTGCACTAGGCATGAAATCAGGGGGTGTTTTAAATGACCAAGATCACTTCCTTAAGCTTATTGCTTGAGGTGGTCGCATAAGACTTGAGATTTATCACATAGCTAAGAAATTAAAAATTTATGATAATGGTTGAAGCTTAGGAGGCAGTTGTGGATGGCTCTTAGTCCAAGATTTATTTTGCTAAGATAAAGCCAAAAATGATTTTCCGAAAATGCCAGATGTGCTAAATTTGCTTAAATACAAAAAGACCAATACTTGAACAAATGATTCATTCTTGAACTTATAGCACTCTAAACTGGCTCAATACTAGCTTCTTGATTCCACTTAGATTATTGACATGGCTTGCATCATCCTTGGATACCTTTAGCTAGACTATAATCTTGGTTAACTTGACATGCTAAGAAATTGGCTAATTCTCATATTCTGACTTATTTGGTTTAACTAATCTATACATGAATCGTCATGATCTTGATAGCATTCTTATGAGTTATGGCTTGGTATAATACTCAAAAAGTCATTCTGGATAATCTTCATGGCTCTGAATGCTTAAAATGAATAACATACAGTCATTTCATTCTCTCTCATGCACTTGATGATTTTATTGCCATAAGGGGGAGAAATTTGGAGAAAAAGCCTTCTGGTGCTTTGCAGAAAAATTTGCTCTTTCAGTTTCTGCTCCAGTTTTCTCTTTTGTCAACATGGTCTTGAATTTCCTTGTTCCTATTTAGACCATGTTTGACTCTCAACACAAACTCAACTTTAAGCTTTTTTCTGTGTTTGTCAATATACTCATCAAGGGGGAGATTGAGAGACCATGTGGTGGTAACCCTGTGTGTGTGATGAGTACTTGACACGTATTCTGGAAAGTTTAAGTTTGTCTTGGGTATTTTATGCTATCTACTCATGCTAATATATTATTATAATATTTTGTGCTGTGCTATGTGATGTGTATTCTTGTTTATGATGGCTGCATGACTTTGAGACGGAGTCGTGGCGAGGCACTGGGTGACCGGACTAGGCTCAGGCGGTGCTAGGTCGGAGCGGTCGGGATGTGTTGAAGACGGCGAGGACTCGAAGTGGTTGCGAGGCTCGGACAGCAAAAAGTGAGGAAGCTTCCAGGAAGGTGCAGGAGTGACGTTTTGGTAAATACGCAAGGCTGCACAAAAGGAAGCGGATTTGGTTAGGAGAGAATGGGTAAAGTGATGAGTTGGTTAGTGCTAATGGGTAAAGTGTGTTGAAAACCCATTAGTGAAGGCTATAAATAGAGGGTGCTCTCTAGTGAAATGAGATGAGAGGTGTGAGAGAGTTAGGGTTTTCTTGTTCTCTCCATGTGTGTGTGAGCTTTTTGTTCTTCAGTAAGCGATGGCATGAATTGAGTGTAATCATTCCTCTTTATGTAATCATTCATGCCTATGTATCCTTTTAAGAAGCCTTCTGTTCTGGTGTGAGTTTCTTTTTGTTCCTCCTTGCTAATTCACTTCTAGTTTGAGTTCCTGTTGAGGGGCTACAAATTTTCTTTGCTCTGAATGGGAATCAATCTTAAGGTTATTTGACCAGTTCATCCCAAGAGCAGAAATGCTATATCAAAGGGTTTTCTTGTTCTTCAGTTTGCATACTCTTGATTTCTTAGCTAGAAGTTGCTCTGGTTTGCGTCTTTTTGTTCTGGATCTGAAGAACATCTCCTTTTGATCTGCTTGTCCCTTGTTCTGCAGCTAGTTTTAATTCTATTTTCAGCCCTTTAAGCTTTTCTGTTGACTGCTGTTCTTCTCTCCTAAAGGTCCTTCTCCCCTGGTAATTTTGGCTAGTTGGTTTCCTTTATTTTCTTCTTTAGCTGTGGTTCCTGCTAAGTGTCTCTCCTGCCAAACTACACTTTCAGTTTGTCTGTTTTACAGTAGTTTCTGCTGTCGGCAGCATCTTCAGCCTTTGCACTTTTTGGCTGTTTTGGTGGTCTGCATTTTTGGTTTCTTCTGCAGTTTCTACTGTTTCTTTTTTTGCCTTTCTCAGGTCACCTGACTGTTTTTCTTTTTTTATTGTTTTGCTTTGCTGTTTTTGCCTGCAGTTTCTGCTCTGTACTGTCCTCGGTTGGCTGTTCATGTGCTGCATTAGCTGCTAGTTGGTCTGCAGTTCATGTTCGTTTTTCAGTCTGCAGCATGCACTACTTTCGGCCAGTTAGGCACAACTAATCTTTGTCAGTTTTCGGACAGTATGAACAACAATATGTGTTTTCTCCTCTCTGCATTTTTCAGGTTTTAATTCTTGCTATTTTTCGGTCTTTAAAAAAACGGTGGGTTTCAGCTGGTTCCTCCCTCAAGTTAGTCCGGTTGAGGGTTTGATTTAAGACATGCAGTCTCAATATTTCAGAAATCAGTGGTGCAGTCCAAAGACCCTGAGCAGCACGGCAAACTTGCAATCTGTTCTCAATTTGTGTTCCAGTTTTAGTATTTACTGTGGATCATTTTTTAGAATATAGTTTTCGACTTGCTGCCTATTCTTGTGCTTTCTCAGAAGCTTTGTGCTATCTCTTTTTGGTTGATTCCTAGAGACTCTTCGGTTTTGGCCAAAATTGTTTCGATATCTGGTAGCCCTTTTATTTTGGCAAAATTGATTTCATCTCCTTTCACAGCTTCCAGTTAGCTTTGATTTCTTACTTCAAAGCTTTCATAGCTATTGGAGAAGAAGTGGGAGTGAATACTCGGGGCAGATTGAAGTCAACATTCACCCCCCCTCTGTTACTATTTCCGATCCTTCAGCTTAACACCGACTCAAACAGTGGTGTTTAGGACTCAGTTATGGCGCATCTGAAGTCCATTCGGGGTGTTTAGGACTCAGTTTCATTCGATGCCTCGTTTTCGTACGCATGAAGTTCAGAGCACCCGGCTGAACCCGTTTTAGTGAAAAGTTTAACACCAACTCGGACGGATTCAAAATTCATGTCGAAATGAGTTAGGGCGCATATAAAGTCCATTCAGGGTGTTTAGGACTCAATTTCATTCGATGGCTCGTTGTCGTATGCACGGAGTTCAGACCACCCGACCGAACCCGTTTTGGTGGAATATTTAACACCGACCCGGACGGATTCAAAACACATATTGGAATAAGTTAGGGCAAATATGAAGTCCATTCGGGGTGTTTGGGACTTTGTTTCATTCGATGCCTCGTTTTCATACGCACGGAGTTCAGAGCACCCGACCGAACCCATTTTGGTTGAAAGTTTAACTCCGACTCGGACGGATTCAAAACTCATATCAAACTGAGTTAGGTGGCATATGAAGTCCATTCAAGGTGTTTGGGACTGAGTTTCATTTGGTGCCATGTTTTCGTACACACGGAGTTTAGAGCACCCGACCGAACCCATTTTGGTGGAATGCTTAACACCGACTCAGATGGATTGAAAAGTCATGTCGAAATTAGTTAGGGTGCATATGAAGTTCATTCGGGGTGTTTGGGACTAGGTTTCATACGATGTCTCGTTTTCGTACGCACGGAGTTCAGAGCACCCGACCGAACCCATTTTGGTGGAAAGTTTAACATCAACCCATTCATTTCAAAATAAGTTAGGGCGCACATGAAGTCCATTCGGGGTGTTTGGGACTCAATTTC
The DNA here is from genome assembly GCA_036346265.1 of Melocanna baccifera. NCBI lineage: Eukaryota > Viridiplantae > Streptophyta > Magnoliopsida > Poales > Poaceae > Melocanna > Melocanna baccifera. The sequence continues at coordinate 16,375,365 of CM070683.1, forward strand.
ATTCGATGCCTCGTTTTTGTACGGACGGAGTTCAGAGCACCCGGCTGAACCTGTTTTGATGGAATGCTTAACACTGACTCAGACGGATTCAAAAGTCATGTCGAAATGAGTTAGGGCGCATACGAAGTCCTTCCGGAGTGTTTGGGAATCAGTTTCATTCGATACCTCATTTTCGTACGCACGGAGTTCAGAGCACCCGACTGAATCCGTTTTGGTGGAAAGTTTAACACCGACTCGGACGGATTCAAAACTCATATCGAAGTGAGTTTGGACGCATATGAAGTCCATTCGGGTTGTTTGGGACTTAGTTTCATTCGATGCCTCATTTTCGTACGCACGGAGTTCAAAGCACCCGACCGAACTTGTTTTGGTGGAAAATTTAACACTAACTCGGACGGATTCAAAACTAATATCGCAGTGAGTTAGGGCTTATATGAAGTCCATTCGGAGTGTTTGAAACTCAGTTTCATTTGATGCCTCGTTTTCATACGCACGTAGTTTAAAGCACCTGACCGAACCCGTTTTTCTGGAAAGTTTAGCACCGACTCGGACGGATTCAAAACATATATCGCAATGAGTTTGGGTACATATGAAGTCCATTAAAGGTGTTTGGAACTCAGTTTCATTCGATACCTCGTTTTTGTATGCATGGAGTTTAGAGCACCCGACCGAACCCGTTTTGGTGAAAAGTTTAACACTGACTTGGACAGATTCAAAATTCAAGTCAAAATGAGTTCGGGCGCATACGAAGTCCATTCGGGGTGTTTGGGAGTCAGTTTCATTCGATGCCTCGTTTCGTATGCACAGAGTTCAGAGCACCCGACCGAACCCGTTTTGGTGGAATGTTTAACATCAACCTAGACGGATTGAAAACTCACATTGAAATCAGTAAGGGCGCATATGAAGTCCATTCGAGGTGTTAGAGACTCGGTTTCATTCGATGCCTCGTTTCGTATGCACGGAGTTCAGAGCACCTGACCGAATCCGTTTTGGTGGAATGTTTAACACCGACTCAGATTCGAAATTCATCTGAAAATGAGTTAGGGCGCATATGAAGTCCATTCGGGCTATTTGGGACACAATTTCATTCGATGCATCATTTTCGTACGCATGGAGTTTAGAGCACCCGACCGAACCTGTTTTGGTGGAATGTTTAACACTGACTCGGATGGATTCAAAACTCATATCGAAGTGAGTTAGGGCGCATATGAAGTCCATTCGGGGTGTTTGGGACTCAGTTTCATTCGATGCCTCGTTTTCGTACGCACGGAGTTTAGAGCACCCGACCTAACTCATTTTGGTGAAAAGTTTAACACCGACTCGGATGGATTCAAAATTTATGTCGAAATGAGTTAGTGCGCATACGAAGTCCATTCAGGGTGTTTGGGACTCAGTTTCATTCGATGCCTCGTTTCGTATGCACGGAGTTCAAAGCACCTGACCGAACTCATTTTGGTGGAATGTTTAACACCGACCTAGATGGATTGAAAACTCACATCGAAATCAGTAAGGGCGCATATGAAGTCCATTCGGGGTGTTAGGGACTCGGTTTCATTTGAGCCTCGCTTCGTATGCACGGAGTTCAGAGCACCCGACCGAACCCGTTTTGGTGGAATATTTAGCACCGACTCGGACGGATTCAGAATTCATCTCAAAATTGGTTAGGGCACGTATGAAGTCCATTCAGGGTGTTTAGGATTCAGTTTCATTCGATGCATCGTTTTCGTACGCACAGAGTTCAGAGCATGATGAGGACATCACTTCGACTGATATGGACACTCCTCTTGCGACTACCTTGAATGATGTCCAAGGTCTAATTACTCAGGCACGTGCTTATCAACTAAATTATCAGGTAAATTCGTTTATAGGGCTGAGTGTATCACTTAAGAACTCTATGATGCTGCCTAATGGAGATGATTTGCTTGTACTTAGGAATCTAGGAGTTGATGTTATGCATCAAGGAAGGAGAAGGCAATAACAATGGCCAACGGAGATGAAGAATTTGTGGCCTTCAACTCAAAGAGATTCAACCACCTCTTTACTTGGTGATGCGTCACCTTATAGGCCGAGAGCCTTGTATCACCACTAGGCTTGCGCTGGCACTGTTCATGGGCCAACACTGTTCACATGAACAGTAACCGTAAATAGTGCCGCACAACGGCTTCCCCCTTCTCTATTTAAGGAGTTTGCACCCCTTTTGTTTTCCTTGAGTTTTTCTTAAGAGATTATTCTGCTTAGCAGTCTTACCGCACGTCCGATTGAGGAACTCCAACTTATGAACTTAATATTTATTCGCAATACAATTTCAGATTGCATCTTGTACTCTTTTGCTTGTGTTCTTGATTGCTTGCAGGAGATAGCCTTCTTGGCGAGGTCAACCGCGTTCGAAACGGTTGATAACCATCGGAGCAGTGGTGTATTGATTATGAGGGGATCGATCTCTTTTGGTCGGAGCCTTTGGATTATCAACGTCGTGTTCTCCACAATCGACTTATCAGTACTTTTCGGAAGATCGGGCCATCGTCACATTAGGTGGTATCAGAGCAACGGTTGCCCGTGAGGTAATTCGTCCCTTTTAGATTAGTTTATGTTCATCATATCGTCCTAAAAACTCCAGAAAATTAGCCCAAAAAAATATTTGGTCGTATTGTTCTTCCGCTGTCCCAACACCCCTTGTGCCGTTGCAATTTTTTCAGTATTTCTCGTTGAATTTTTTGTTACATTTTCGTGTCCAAGTTGCTGATTGCTAATTTTAGTCAGAGTCCAGTTCGTCATTGTCTAGTTGCATCTCGTGTTCCTTTGCGTAGCTTCGTCGTTGTATGTTCTTATTCCTTGCTGCAATCACCTTCCTTTCCGTGCCTCCATCCTTGCCGCGGCCTTCCATCCTTGCTGCGACCTTCCATCCGCTGCCTCCCATCCGCTGCCCCCCATCCGCCGCCCGCCATCCACCGCCAACCCTTGCCGCGAGCACCCTAGGCATTGCCATCCTCCGCGACAAAAAAAATTAGGGTTTCGAACTTAGAGAAAAAAAAAGAAAAGAAAAGAAAAGAGTGTGTGATTTTGGGGTTAAAAAAAGAGTGCCACTCATTCTGAAATTTGAAAAGTTATCAAACCTTTTCAAAATCCAATGAAATTTGGTGGAGTCCTTCTTGATACATCCAAAAGCTTTCAGAAAAACATTTGAGCAAGTTCGGCCATGGGATCAAAAGTTATAGCAGTTTGAATTGAGACCGAATCGAATTCGAGTTTGCTTCCGACGGCCCCTTAAGTAAAACGGGCATAATTTTTGCATACGGAGTCAGAATTCAATGTTCTTGTACTCGTTGGAAAGCTAACGATGGTGTGCATCCAATGAAAATGACCAGCTTGCATTAGTCACCCTCCAAGAGCCCCAAATTCGGCCATATTTAGCCCCAAAATCGCGTCGCAAGTTTTCGGCTTTCTATTTTTGGTGATTTTTTTCGGCCTTTCCTTCGGAATTTGGGGGTTTGTCCAGTTGAGAAAGTTGTAGATCTCATCGAAATCTTTCAGACGAGTATATATAAGCCATATAAAACTTTGCCTTTCCATCGGTTGAGACTAGCTGTTGTATCTGCTCAATCTAGAGGGAAGACAATAATGGAATAGGAGCAACTTTGGAAGTACGACTACATCAAAATTGATGCCGGGGCAATCCAAGACAGCTCCAACTTCTGCTTTCTAGTCTGCTGCCCCCTCTGTGAGTAGGGTGCGTTCAGCAGCACCATCACCACCATCACGTGCACCCGAGGAGAGCAAATCTACTAGTGTGCAAGCACCAAGACAGAGCTCTTCATCGGTTACTTTCATAGGCCGTACGGCGGGCATTGTGTGCCACCGCTGTAAAGGGATGGGCCACTTCATGAGAGATTGCTCAAGTCAGCAGGCGTACGTTGTGACAAAAGATGGTGGTTATGTAAGTGCTAGTGATGTTGAGGATGAATATGCTCTTATAGCTAACCTTGTAGGTAATGATGATGATCCAGAGGAACATAGCGAAGGGGGGGAATTTTAGGTACCGCTGCTATGGAGAATTATTGGATCATAATTGTGCAGCGAGTGTTCAGCACTCAAAGGGAGCAAGCGGAGAAGCTACAACGCCATAATTTGTTTCAGATGTTCCTCATCATCAAGGAATGTCGTGTTCATGTTATAATTGATGGCGGGAGTTGTAATAATTTGGTGAGTTTAGATTTGGTCAGGAAGCTTGACTTGACCACATGTGCACATCCTCATCCATATCACATTCAATGGTTCAACAACAGCGATAAGCTGAAGGGAACACAATCTGCGAGAGTATATTTTTCCATTGGTTCCTATCATGAAGTAGCTGATTTCGACATAGTGCCTATGCAAGCTTGCTCACTTTTATTAAGTCGTCTATGGGAATTTGATACCGACGCAACTCATCATGGTAGAAGTAATAAGTACTCTCTTATGCACAAAGGAAATAAAATAATTTTGCTACCTTTGATACCTGCTGAAATTGTACAATGTGAAAAAGAGATAGCTGCAAATAAGAGAAAAGAACATGAACATGAATATGAAAATTAGCAAATAGTGAAGAACATTTTCCCACATAAGAAAGAGAAGTTGACACCTAGTTCTAGGACTGAGGAAATTAAATTAAGGGGTTGTGTCATGCTTGCAACCAAATTTGATCCTGCAAAAATTGTCGACAATGATATACCATGATATGCTTTGATATGCAAATACGCTTTATTTTCACTTGATGATATATCTAGCTATTTACCGTCTGCTGTCATTAACCTTTTGCAGGAACCTGAGGATGTGTTTCCAGCTGAACTACCCCAGGACTGCCCCCTATTAGAGGGATTGAACACCAAATTGACTTAATTCCAGGAGCGACATTGCTAAACCGTATGGCGCGTACGGAACCAATGGAATCGTCATTAATAATATCACCAAACGGTAGTTGGCGTATGTGTGTTGATTGTAGAGCCATTAATAATATCACAATACGGTATCGTCATTCTATTCCTAGGTTGGATGACATGCTAGATGAGTTGAGTGGTTATATTATTTTCACAAAGATTGACTTGCGTAGTAGGTACCACCAGATTAGAATGAAATTAGGAGATGAATGGAAAATGATGTTTAAAACTGAATTTGGGCTATATGAGTGGTTGGTGATGCCTTTTGTTTTAACTAATGCACCTAGCACTTTCATGCGTTCAATGAATGAAGTTTTACGTGCTTTCATTGGAAAATTGGGGTGGTTTATTTTGATGATATTCTGATATATAGCAAGTCATATGAAGAACACCTGAATCACTTACTGATGAGGACATCCCATCCATGGATACAACTCCTCCGCAACAAGGACCACTTACTCGAGCTCGTGCTCGTCAACTTAATTACCAGGTGAATTCATTCCTAGGTTCATATATTACTGAGAATAGACCGCTACCTAATGCAAGTGATTTAATCATGGTTAGGAACCTGGGAAAGGATGAAAGAAAGGGACATGGAGTCATGGACATACAAGGACGGAATCATGGAGGTCACCATGTCACTTTGGGATCAAGTCAACCAAGAATCCGAGTTGCACACGTTCTGGAATAGGAGTCGGACTGCTGCGATGGTACCACATTCAAATGGGCATAACTTCGTCATACGGACTCCGTTTGGGGCGTTCTTGTACTTCATGGAAAGCTTATGAAGTCTACTTTTCAACAGATCTGACCTCATCCTCACATTCCACCTGAGCCGGCCGCAATCATCAAAACAATCCACATTGGTTTGTGAGTCCGAGTCAAAAAGGGTGCTGCGCCACCACCACTTGGGCCCATGGGCCTTGTAACCCTAGGGCGCTGCCTCTGGTCGTTTCTCTATATATAGGAGCTGCCACCCCCTGCTAGGACTTGGATTTCGTTGAGTTTAGGTTTAGCCATTGCGCAAACTTTTGTTTTTCTGTTGTCAGACGATCACCTGTCAAGACTACCTTCGGGATCCCACCTTTGTTTTTCAATTCCATCAATCTTGTTCGCAATATCAGTTGCCTACATCTTATTCTTGCTAGTTCTTCGATTGCTTGCAGGGATTGAATTTCGTGTTCAGGTTGATCATGCCTCCAACAAGATCAATAACATCTCGGAGTTGGTTCAGCGATTGCTAAGGCGCAAGCGACGTTGTGCGTGTGTAGTTGGATTGCCAGGGTCACCTCCACTGAAAATCGATAGTTATTAATCTCATCGAAAGATCGGGCTCCTCATCTCCATCAAGTGGTATCAGAGCTCAAGGTTGCTCGGTAAGAATTTCCAATTATCCATAGATTAGATTGCTTTTCATTACCTACTGCACACAAAAAGCCAAAAAAAAGTAGTAGTAGATCACCCTGTCCAAACCAATCTTAGCCTCGTAATTTTTCTTTTTAGTACATTGCATTATTGAACTTTCGGTTGCATCGTCGTCTCTTTTGCTGGTCTTAGTGCCTAGTTTCTCTAGAGTTTCGAGTTCTGTTCACGTCTTGGTTTCACCGTTGCGGTTAGTTTCGAACTGCCACGTCGAGGGAAGGAAAAGAGGGGGACTCGGTTTCTAGGGAGGCTTTGCCCTAGTTGGACTCAGAATAGGACACGGTTTCAGATTCAACCGCATCGTTTGTTTCCTTATCCGAACTCCTTGGTGGGATTAGAGTCCGAATCTGAGTCCAGTTGCTTCAACTTCTGTTTCGGTCACTACTTCATAGCAGGCCGAACCACATCTGGAGTCTTCCACGGGGAGTAAAGCAGATAGACGACAAGGAAAAGGCAGCCGCAGATAGAAAGAGCCGCGGTATAAAAAAAAGAAGAAAAAAAGGAGAGAGAAACACCTAACTTTTGCATACGACCTCTGATTGAGGCGTTTCTTGATCCGTTAGAAAGGAAATGGGAAAATAGAGCCAGAAAAAGGTTGTTTAGAGTCCGGAAAATCCGGAGATTTTAGATCCGCGTAAGCCTCCACGCATACGCGCAGCGACTTCGACCCCAAAAAAGGTCGTTTAGGGCCTCAAAACGGGCCCACAAAGTCAAACAAAGTCAACTTTCTCAGAATTCGCTGAAAATTGACAGGGACCTTCTACAAGTGATTCTAAGGTTCCCCGTGCAAACGGCATCCTTTTTCAAGCTCCTGAACTCCGTGGGCAATGTCATCTAGATTCTTTCTGTGCGGTGTACTCGTTTGTGTTCTAAGCTCGCGTTTCTAGTACGGTCTAGCTTAGAACCAGCACCAACCGGCGTTGAGCGATTTTTCAGCTTGCATTTTCTGATTTGATTATTGCTAATCCTTGCTACCAAACTTGAGCCTTCCCAGCTACACCTTTCCTACACCGTACAGGCTGAGCTTCACCTGGCAATCGCTCCATCCAATCTTCAGAGATACGTTGACATCACTGGGAGCCGATCACCCCTGTTTGCTTGGTAAGAATTGGTAAGAATTCGATAGAAAGCTAAACTGTGAGCGAATTTTTGAACCACCTCATCTTAGTAGTTGTTGTTAGGGACATATTCTTGTGTTTTGCTAACAATGGCAGGTCCTACAATGAATGAGGATCAATCTCATACTCCTCGTACTAAGGCAATCGTACAACATTTTCTACGCCTTATGAACCTTCGTGCAGAGGGTCTTGAGGAGGATGTCAGAGTGACGAATGAGCGACTTGCTCAACTTGAGGCGCCAGATTGAGACCAATGCCACACTCGCTGCGATGGAGAAAGCGCAAGGTACCACTTAACAATTCGTTGGCAGATATTATGGTGCGCCTTGAGGAGATTGCCCAAGCTTCGTCTGCTGTTCCCCCTGCTGCGACGGTACGGAGACAAGATGACTCCGACCATATGGGTGATTCCGAGGCCGATGGCAGGATCAACCACAACAACGATCGAGCTTGTCGACAATTGCGTTTTAACCGACAAGGTATGCGAAGGGAACCCCCACGGCATGAGGTACGTGACCATGACGATTCTTTTGCTAAGGTTAAATTCACCATGCCTTCTTTCAATGGTAAATATGATTCTGATAGCTATCTTAATTGGGAACTAGCTGTTGATCAAAAATTTGCTTGCTATGAATTTCCTGAGAATAGACGAGTTAGGGCTGCTACTAGTGAATTTACCGACTTTGCTTCTGTTTGGTGGAAAGAACATTGTCGTCAAAATCCCAATAACATTCCTAACACCTGAGAGGCTTTAAAATTGCTTATGCGCCATCGATTTGTTCCCTCATATTATGCTCGTGATCTATTAAATAAACTGCAACGTCTACAACAGGGTGCAAAATCTGTGGAAGAATATTATCAGGAATCACAAATTGGTATGTTGCGTTGTGGGTTAGTTGAGAATGAGGAGGCATCCATGGCTAGGTTTTTGGGAGGGTTGAGTCGAGAAATTCAAGACATTCTTGATTATAAAGATTACAACTCCATTACTAGATTGTTTCATTTTGCTTGCAAAGCTGAACGTGAGTTGCAGGGCCGCCAGACGAGAATGCGATCTAATTCTTCTGCAGGTCGCACAAATTCATGGACTCCGCGCACCCCTGCTCCCTCGTCCATTGTGGCGCCATCACACTCCAACAACAAGCCGCACCCTACTACATCAATTTCGGCGCCATGAGTTTCTGAAGCACACAAATCAGCACCACAACTTCCTGCAAAAACATCCTCTTCAGTTGCTTCGACCGGACGAACAAGGGACGTTCAATGCCATCGTTGCAAAGGCTATGGACACATGATCCAGGACTGTCCAAGCAAGTGTGTATTGATTATACGCGATGATGGTGGGTATTTCTCTGCTAGTGATTTTGATGATGAAACATATGCTATGCTTGCGACTGACCCTATAGGAGATGATAAAAAATCTGATAATGAGGAGCATGTTGGCGCCGAAGATGCCGATAAGTATTTGAGCATTATAGTGCAACGCGTAATAAGTGCTCAAGTGTCTCATGCCGAGCAAAACCAGCGCCATAATTTGTTCCAAATCAAGGGCATTGTCAAGGAACGCTCAGTTCGTATAATTGTTGATGGTGGAAGTTGCAACAATTTGGCGAGTATGGATATGGTGGATAAGCTTGCTTTGCCAACCAAACCTCATCCCCACCCATACCATATTCAATGGTTCAACAATAGTGGTAAGTTGAAGGAAACACGAATGGTGAAAGTACACTTTTCTATGGGTTCCTACCATGATTATGTTGACTGCGATGTTGTACCTATGCAAGCTTGTTCATTGTTATTAGGAAGACCTTGGCAATACGATACTGATTGTGTGCATCATGGTAGGAATAATCAATATTCTCTCATGTTCAAAGGAAAGAAAATTGTGCTGCATCCTATGACTCTAGAACAAATTGTTAAAGATGAACTTGCTAGAGCTAGTAGAGAGAAGAGTCTAGAGAAATCTAAGAGCGAAAATCAGATTGTAGCAAAAGAGCTTGCGCAACATAAGAAGAAAGAACTGAAATCTGCTCATGTGAACAAAAAAGAAATACAATTGAAAGGTGCTAGTTTTCTTGCTACTAAATCTGATATGACTGAATTGGATGCTAGTAATTCTGTTTGCCATGCATTAGTTTGCAAGATCACTTTATTTTCATTTGAGGAGATACCATCTTCTTTGCCCCCTGCTGTCACTAACATTTTGCAGGAGTACAAAGATGTCTTTCCGAAGGACATACCACCGGGATTGCCACCGCTTCGAGGGATTGAGCATCAAATTGATTTAATTTCCAGTGCATCACTACCCAACCGTGCACCATACAGGACAAACCCAGAAGAAACTAAAGAAATTCAGCGCCAAGTTCAAGAACTGCTTGATAAAGAGTATGCACGTGAATCTCTTAGTCCTTGCGCTGTTCCAGTCATTTTAGTGCCTAAGAAAGATGGATCATGGCGTATGTGTGTTGATTATAGAGCTATCAATAATATTACTATTAGATACCGTCATCCTATTCCTAGGTTAGACGATTTGCTAGACGAATTAAGTGGCTCTACAATGTTTTCTAAAGTTGACTTGCGTAGTGGATACCATCAAATTAGAATGAAACTTGGAGATGAATGAAGACGGCATTTAAAACTCAGTTCGGATTATATGAGTGGCTAGTGATGCCTTTTGGATTAACTAATGCCCCTAGCACTTTCATGAGGTTAATGAACGAAGTTTTACGTGCTTTTATTGGTAAATTTGTGATAGTTTACTTTGATGATATATTGATTTACAGCAAGTCACTAGATGAACATCTTGAACACTTACGTGCTATTTTCATTGCTTTGAGGGATGCACGTTTGTTTGGTAACCTCGACAAGTGCACCTTTTGCACCGATCGAGTTTGTTTTCTTGGCTATGTCGTTACTCCGTAGGGAATTGAAGTAGATGAAGACAAGATTGAAGCTATAAAAAGTTGGCTAACACCACAAACGGTCACACAAGTGCGGAGTTTTCATGGACTTACGGGATTCTATCGCTGTTTTGTGAAGGATTTCAGCACCATCGCTGCACCACTTAATAAATTGACAAAGAGAGGTATTCCATTTAAATGGGGAAAAGCGCAACAAGAAGCTTTCAACCTTCTCAAAGAAGAGCTCACAAATGCACCATTGCTCCAACTTCCTGACTTTGGTAAGACTTTTGAACTTGAGTGTGATGCTAGCGGAATTGGAATTGGTGGTGTGTTGATAGAAGAAGGTAAACCTGTTGCTTATTTTAGTGAAAAATTGAGTGGTCTAGTTTGAACTATTCTACTTATGATTAAAAAATTACTTGCCCTTGTTCGAACTTTAGAAACATGGCAACATTATTTATGGCCCAAAGAATTTGTTATCCATTCTGATCATGAATCATTGAAACATATTAGAAGTCAAACTAAACTGAACCGTAGACATGCTCGTTGGGTTGAATTCATTGAATCTTTTCCTTATGTCATAAAACACAAGAAAGGGAAGGAAAATATGATTGCTGATGTTTTGTCTAGACGGTATACAATGTTGTCTCAACTTGATTGTAGAATTTTTGGCTTGGAGACAATAAAAGAACTGTACACCTCTCATGATGAGTTTAAAGATGCCTTGTCCAATTGCAAAAATGGTAAATGCTGGAATAAATTTGCTTTCAATAATGGATTTTTGTTTAGAGCTAACAAACTATGCATTCCAGCCAGCTCTGTTCGTCGTTTGTTATTACAGGAGGCACATGGGGGAGGACTAATGGGTCATTTTGGTGTCAAAAAGACGGAGGACATCCTCGCTGAACACTTCTATTGGCCAAGGATGAGGCGCGACGCTGAGCGCTATGTATCTCGCTGCACTACCTGCAATAAAGCTAAGTCTCGACTTAATCCACATGGTTTATATATGCCTCTTTCTGTACCTAGCATTCCTTGTGAGGATATTTCAATGGATTTTGTTTTGGGATTACCTCGCACAAAGAAGGGGAGAGATAGTGTTTTTGTGGTGGTCGATAGATTTTCTAAAATAGCACATTTTATACCTTGCCATAAGAGCGATGATGCTACAGATGTTGCTGATTTATTTTTCAGAGAGATTGTTCGACTACATGGAGTGCCCAATACCATTGTCTCAGATCGAGATGCGAAGTTTTTGAGCCACTTTTGGCGCATATTATGGGCTAAATTCGGTACCAAGCTGCTGTTTTCTACTACTTGTCACCCCCAAACAGATGGACAAACTGAAGTTGTCAACCGCACGCTATCAACTATGTTGAGCCATCTTGAAGAAAAACTTGAAGGCGTGGGAAGAATGTCTACCTCATGTAGAGTTTGCTTACAATAGATCGCTGCACTCTACCACAAAGATGAGCCCTTTTCAGGTAGTATATGGCTTTAATCCTCGTGCTCCTATTGATTTATTGCCTATCCCCATCTCTGAAAAAGTGAATTTAGATACTAAGAAGCGTGCTGAATTTGTCCTTAAATTGCATGAATGCTAAGTATAAGATTGCTGGTAGTCAGAGTAGAAAGAGTTTAACTTTTGAACCTGGTGATTTAGTCTGGTTGTATTTGCGCAAAGATAGATTTTCTGAGTTGCGAAAGTCTAAGTTGATGCCTAGAGCTGATGGTCCTTTCAAGGTGTTAGCTAAGATTAATGATAATGCATATAAGCTTGATCAGCCTGCGCAAGAATTCGGGGTTAGCCCCACATTTAATATTGCAGATTTGAAGCCATATTTGGGAGAAGAAGACGAACTTGAGTCGAGGACGACTCAAATGCAAGAAGGGGAGGATGATTAGGACATCCCTTCCATGGATACAACTCCTCCGCAACAAGGATCACTTACTCGAGCTCGTGCTCGTCAACTTAATTACCAGGTGAATTCATTCCTAGGTTCATATATTAATGAGAATAGACCGCTACCTAATGCAAGTGATTTAATCGTGGTTAGGAACCTAGGAAAGGATGAAGGAAAGGGACATGGAGTCATGGACATGCAAGGACGGAATCATGGAGGTCACCACGTCACTTTGGGATCAAGTCAACCAAGAATCTGACTTGGACACGTTCTGGAATCGGAGTCGGACTGCTGCGATGGTACCACATTCAAATGGGCATAACTTCGTCATACGGACTCCGTTTGGGCGTTCTTGTACTTCATGGAAAGATTATGAAGTCTACTTTCCAACAGATCTGACCTCATCCTCAAATTTCACCCGAGCCAACCGCAATTATCAAAATAATCCACATTGATTTCTGAGTCCGAGTCGAAAAGGGTGCTGCGCCACCACCACTTGGGCCCATGGGCCTTGTAACCCTAGGGCACCGCCCTTGGTCGTTTCTCTATATATATAGGAGTCGCCGCCCCTTGCTAGGACTTGGATTTCGTTGAGTTTAGGTTTAGCCATTGCGCAAACTTTTGTTCTTCAGTTGTGTCAGACGACCACCTATCAAGACTACCTTCGGGATCCCACCTTTGTTTTTCAATACCATCAATCTTATTCGCAATATCAGTTGCCTACATCTTATTCTTGCTAGTTCTTCGATTGCTTGCAGGGATTGAACTTCGTGTTCAGGTTGATCGTGCCTCCAGCAAGATCAATAACATCTCGGAGTTGATTCAACGATTGCTAAGGCGCAAGCGACGTTGTGCGTGTGTAGTCGGATCGCCAGGGTCACCTCCACTGAAAATCGATAGTTATTAATCTCATCGAAAGATCGGGCACCCAGTCTCCATCACTTACGTGCTATTTTTAATGCTTTGCGAGATGCACGTTTGTTTGGTAACTTTGAGAAGTGCAACTTTTGCACCGATCGAGTATCATTTCTTGGCTATGTTGTTACTCCACAGGGCATTGAAGTTGATCAAGCCAAGATCGTCGCTATCCAGAGTTAACCGCCTCCTAAAATGGTCACACAAGTGCAGAATTTTCTTGGGCTCGTTGGTTTCTATCGCGTTTTGTTCGGGATTTCAGCACTATCGCTGCACCGCTGAATGAGCTTACAAAGAAGGGTGTTCCATTTACTTGGCGCACCATACAACAACATGCTTTCGACGCTCTCAAAGATAAGTTCGAACTTCAACATGCACCATACAACAACATGCACCTTACTTTAGTGAAAAATCAAGTGGGCCTAGTTTGAACTATTCTACCTATGATAAAGAATTATATGCTCTAGTTCGAACATTGAAAACATGGCAACATTATTTATGGTCCAAAGAGTTCGTAATACATTCTGATCATGAGTCTTTGAAGCATATTCGAAGTCAAACCAATCTGAACCGTAGACATGCTAAGTGGGTTGATTTTAATGAGTCCTTTCCTTATGTCATTAAACATAAAAAGGGCAAAGAAAATGTAATAGCTGATGCATTGTCTAGGAGATATACCATACTTTTACAACTTGACTTCAAAATCTTAGGATTAGAGACAATAAAGTAGCAATATGTGCATGATACTGATTTTAAAGATGTGTTACTTAATTGTAGGGAGGGAAAGGGCTGGAATAAATTTGTGGTGTATGATGGGTTCTTGTACCGTGCTAACAAGCTATGCATTCCAGGTAGCTCTGTTCATCTTTTGTTGTTACAGGAGGCGCATGGAGGAGGATTAATGGGTCACTTCGGCGTGAAGAAGACCGAGAACATTCTGACCCACCACTTTTATTGGCCAAAGATGAGGCGCGACGTCGAACATTTCATTGCCTACTGCACCACGTGCCAAAAAGCTAAGTTATGACTTAATCTTCATGGTTTATACATGCCTCTTTCTGTGCCAAGTACACCCTGGGAAGATATTTCTATAGACTTTGTTTTAGGTCTGCCTAGAACAAAGAAGGGGAGGGATAATATTTTTGTTATCGTGGATAGATTTTCTAAGATGGCTCATTTTATATCATGCCATAAAAGTGATAATGCAACAAATATTGCTGATTTGTTCTTAGTCATTTTTGGAGAACTTTGTGGGCTAAATTGGGGACTAAGCTGTTATTTTCCACTACGTGTCATCCCCAAACCGATGGACAAACTGAAGTAGTCAATAGAACATTGTCTACTATGCTTAGGGCTATGCTTAAAAAGAATTTAAAAATGTAGGAAGAATGTTTGACGAAGTGGAATTTGCTTATAATCGCTCGCTGCATTCTACCATAAACGCGTGCCCTTTTGAGATTATTCATGGCTTCATCCCTCGTGCACCGATCGACTTGTTGCCTCTTCCCGCTTCAGAGAAATTAAATCTTGATACTCAACAACGTGCTTATTTGATACTTAAGATGCATGAGACAACTAAAGAGAATATTGAGCTTATGAATGCTAAATATAAAGTTGTCGGTAGTCAGAGACGCAAGCATGTTACTTTTGAGCTTGGTGATCTTGTGTGGTTAGACTTGTGTAAAGAGCGATTCCGTGAATTGAGAAAGTCTAAACTCATGCCTCGTGCAGATGGTCCTTTTAAAGTGTTTGAACGTATTAATGATAATACATATAAGTTAGACTTGCCTGCAGATTTTGGGGTTAGCCCCACCTTTAACATTGCTGATTTAGAAATGCGCCCAAACTCATTTCTACATGAATTTCGAATCCGTCCGAGTCGGTGTTAAACTTTCCACCAAAACAGGTTCGGTCGAGTGTTATTAACTCCGTGCGTACGAAAATAAGGCATCGAATGAAACTGACTCCCAAACAACCCGACTAGACATCATATGCGCCCTAACTCATTTTGACATGAATTTCGAATCTGTCTGAGTCGGTGTTAAATTTAACGGGTTCGGACTGGAACTCGAAACTCCACAAGCACAAAATCGAGGCAACGAATGAAACTGAGTCCCAAACACCCCGAATGGACTTCATATGTGTCTAAACTCATTTCGACATGAATTTTAAATCCATCTGAGTCGGTGTTAAACTTTTCACCAAAACGGGTTCGGTCGGGTGCTCTGAACTTCGTGCGTATGAAAACAAGGCATCGAATAAAACTGAGTCCCAAACATCCCGAATGGACTTCATATGCTCTCTAACTCATTTGGACAAGATTTTCGAATCCGTCTGAGTCGGTGTTAAACTTTTCACCGTAATGGGTTCGGACTAGAACTCGAAACTCCATGCGTACGAAATCAAAGCATCGAATGAAACTGAGTCCCCAACACCCCGAATGGACTTCATATGCACCCTAACTCATTTCGACATGAATTTTGATTCTTTCTGAGTTAGTGTTAAACTTTCCACCAAAATGGGGTCGGTCGGGAGTTCTAAAGTCCGTGTGTACGAAAACGAGCCATCGAATGAAACAGAGTCCCAAACACGCCGAATGGACTTCATATGTGCTCTAACTCATTTCGACATGAATTTCTAATCTGTCCAAGTCGGTGTTAAACTTTTCACTAAAATGGGTTCTATCGGGTGCTCTGAACTTCGTGCGTACGAAAACAAGGCATCGGATGAAACTGAGTCCCAAACACCCCAAATGGACTTCATATGCGTCCTAACTCATTTCGACATGAATTTTGAATTCGTTCGAGTCGGTGTTAAACTTTCTGCCAAAACGTGTTCGGTCGATTGCTCTAAATCGCGCGTACAAAAACGAGGCTTCAAACTGAGTTCGAAACGCCCCGAATGGACTTCATATGCGCCCTAACTCATTTTGATATGAATTTTGAATTCGTCCGAGTCTGTGTTAAACTTTCCACCAAAACGTGTTCGGTCGGGTACTCTGAACTCCATGCGTACGAAAACACGGCATCGAATAAAACTGAATCCAAAACAACCTGAATGGACTTTATATGAAACCAAACTCATTTCGACATGAATTTTGAATCCGTCCGAGTCGGTGTTAAACTTTCCCCCAAAATGGGTTCGGTCGGGTGCTCTAAACTCCGTGCGAATGAAAACGAGGCATCGAATGAAACTGAGTCCCAAACACACCGAATGGACTTCATATGTGCCCTAACTCATTTTGACATGAATTTTGAATCCATCCGTGATGCGGATACGCACGTGTCATGTACTTTTCAGTTAAATATATTATTCAGCTGGAAAGAGTTATTGAGCCGCATCAAACATTACCAGGTGAACTCATTCCAAACTAAATATAATGTTGTTATTCATAAGAATAGAATACTACCTCATGTCATTAAATGGTGCATTCTTAGGTTTGTCGATGGCAAAGCAATGGAGACGCAAAATAGAGAGGAAAACCACATTAGGTGTCAAAGACATGAAGGAACAAAGCTCATTCAGTGGGAGAGCAAAAGGGAGAAGACCAAGGACTTAAATTACAAGTTTTGGATAAGATTATTCAGCCAAATTCGTACCTCCCACAAGGCCAATTGGATTCAAACTCGGATTCAACTCAGAATTCAATTCGGATTCGGTTCGGGACAGCCTGACAGGCACTTACTAAAAGGTCATAACTTTCACAAACGAGTCCGATTTGGGTGTTCTTGTACTCCTTGGAAAGATATTTTCAAGGGCTACGCAATGGATCTGGCCCCAACATCAAATTCGTCACGGATCAAAAGTTATGGCCGAAACAATGTGACGGCTGTAAAATCTAGTTTCCTTTTTGTGAGAGTTCGTATCTAAAACCATATAGGGTTGAGTTGTACTAGGTTTGTGGACTCTATGGACGTCCCAAGGTCCTATATAAGCCATGTATTGGCAGCCTAAGGGCTGAGACCACCTTTGAGAATAATCAATCTACTAAAGTTTGTTCGAGTTTATCATTGCTGCCGAAATTCCGTGAGGGAATTAGGAGTGTTCTTCAATCAAGATCGTTCAGCCTTTCCGCTGGGAATTGGGTGCACGATAGATCTTCGCTTGGTGGTCGGCGAAATCGACGCGAGTGTGTTTTGGCGGATTAAAGAGTGTTCGTCCCTTGCATTGGCATTGGAGGATCATTGCGATTCAACAAGACTCCCGTGAGTATCCATCCTACGTCGAGAAGATCGGGCGACCCCGTATCATCTGGTATCAGAGCGCGGTTTACTCGGTAGGATCTTATCCCTTTACTTTTAGATTGATTTATTTCTGTCCTATAGTCCAATAAACCGAAAATTGCAACAAAAAAAAAATCCAAACCGTAGTTTCGCATCTGTTATTTTCGTGAGTTTTATTAAGTTTTGATCCATTAGAAATTATGTTTACGTGCTGATCTTAGTGTCCTTTTGCGTTGCTTAATCGTTGTTATTTTGAACCCTTGAAAATCCGCTAGTTGATCTTTCAATTAGCATCCAAAAAAAGTAGATTCAATTTACTTTTTTGAAACCTTGTTCTTGCTGTCCACATAAGATCTTTGTGCATCTTGAAAGAATATCACATCCGAATATATCTGGGTTTCCTTTTTCTTGATTGATTTGGCCACAAGAATCTTAGTTGCACATATTCAGATCTTCACTTATATCCTTTGAACCTTGAGACTAGTCGTTGATAATTGCTTTAGGGCTGTTCTAGAATTATCTACACATTGCTGAACAACTTTGGACTTACGAACAATTAAACCTAGTTCGGCCTTGAGTATAAAAAAAAGAGCCAAAAAAAAAAGAAGGCAGCCAATTGAAAAAAAAAAGAGTCACGGCTTGAGCAAAAAAAAAAAAGAAAAGAAAAAGAAAGCAAGAAAAGAAAGCATTGGCCGAATTTAGGTGAGTTAATTTTAGTCCATAAATTCAGATTGTGTATTTAATTTCTTTGGACAATCTTGTGCCCTCAAATTCATATTATTGCAATTGGCTAGCGTCTCTCCTAGTACTTGGTGCAAAACGAGCTAATATTCCCGATTGTTTCCTTTAGCTCATTCCTTTTGTTTGCATTAAGTCACATTGATTATTGTGTGTGCGTTCATATACTTCACTTATATCATTTGGATCGGCACATAGGCAATACTTTCTAGCTTGGATTATTACTTAATTTGACAACATCGTGAAATTCAGATTATGTAGGATAAACACTTCCTAACCAAGCTCCACTAAATATCCTTTGCCATGCAATTGTGGGTCACTTTTAAATCCGCTTGATCATCACTTGCTATTATAGCCACCACCAAGTGTAAATTTCTTATTTGCCTCAATTCACTTCGGAAAGGTAAGAACTTTACTTGGTGAGGAAAAAGTGAGATTGAGTGAACTCTACATATCATACATATATTTGTGTTTGCTTTGCACAATCTAACCATGACAGGCGAAGAAAATAACGATGATGACGTTTCTAACATCTGGCAATGAGAAGTGTTATGAAACAGGAATTTGTAGCTAGCACAGCTACAATGGATAGACAGTTCAAGACAGATATGCAAGATCACCACATTGAATTCAATCATCAAATGAAAGTGTTATGCTCAAACATTGTGAATGATATTGTGCGGGTACTTCATCCACAACAAGAAAAAGATAACTTTATTCCTTTCTATGGAAATGAGGATCCAGAAGAGTATCTTGAGTGGGAATGGCGCATGGAGAAAGTATTTAGATTTCAAAAGCTTCCCAAAAACCAAGAGGTGATGCGTGCCACTAAAGAATTTGAAGATTATGCTTATAGTTGGTGGCATCAACGATTTGGAAACGAATTTATTAAATCTTGGTCAGATTTGAAGGCACTCATGAGGAGAGAATTTGTGCCACCCTATTATGCACAGAGATTGCTTCGCTATTTGGAGAGTATCACACAAGGGAGTAATACAGTGCAAGAATATTATTTTGAGCTACAAGATGCATTACGTCGAGCCGGTGTCATTAGTGAACTACAAAAGAAGACATACTTCAAAAGAGGATTGAATTCTAATATTGCCGCTACACTTCAACATAAATATTTTGGTAGTGTGCAAGATCTTGTGAATTGTGCTATTCAAGAGGAGAAGAGACTTATGGAGAGACGTACACCACAGTTTTCTCCCAGTTCATACTTCAATTCTGCTGCCTCTACTAGTGTGACACATGAGAAGATGACCGAGCATGGGACTTTCCCTTCGGTCAAGGAGATATATAGTATTCCAAAACTACATATAGCTCCTAAGATACACCACAACCTATGTGAGGATGAGAGCCACATAGCCAAATTGAGTGAGAGTGATAAAAGGACTGAGCTGTGTGATTCCACCATATGTGAGGTTGAGAGCATCCAAATTGAGAGTGTGAGAGAAACATCAAAAGAAAAGAGAGAAGTAGAAGATAGACAAAGTGAGGATGCATCTGAAACTAACACATTAATATCTACTTCTAGTGTTGTTTCTCACATTGTGCAGGTTGACATTAAAGATGAAGAATTGAACATTCAACAATCGGTACCTTTGAAACCAAATGAGGAGGAGATAACCACGGGAAGGGATAAAGTGCTTGCTGCCCCGTGGGTGCATCCTAATAATTTTAAACACCCAGCGCCTACATCATTTGAGGAGGACCACAAAGGTAACACTATTGGTGCTGAATTTAATTGTGCAAAGGTAAGTAATTATGATAATTCATATAATCAACTGAAAATTCCATGTTCTGAAATTTCCCTGCTCAATTTACATAATGTGGAATTGATTACTCACAAGGAAGTTCTTACTAGAATATCTCCTAATGATTCTTTGTACTATATCATGTTTGATGATCCTAGAGAGCTATCTAGTGTGATTGATAATGTTGCTGAAATTTCATGTTCCAAATCACTAGTTAGTACCTATGCCTACACATATAAGTTTAATTTGATTGGAGATTATGGTATAGATAACAAATTTTATGTTCACAGAATTTGTATTACATGTGATAAGCTTAGAGAATTGAAATCGCATATTATGGGTAAACAATCTTTTATGCTATGTTATGATCACAATGAGATTAATTTCAACAATTGCACGTACTGTTTACAAAGATTTCATAAGTCTACTTGTTCAATCTTTAATGTACAACTATGTAAAAATAATCAGATTAGCGCAGTTGAAGCATGGAGGCTGCTCAAAATTTTCTTTCCTATGTATGATTTATCTATAGAAAAGTCGAGGACGACTTTCTTTTATGGGAGGGAGAATGATGTGAAAAACAATATCGCAATGCATGCATATTTTGGATGCTACTATATTCATCGATTTATGCAAAATAATGAAAATGGCACAACAATTGACTCTTACATATACCATGCGTATGTGTTGTTCTTTTCGTTTATTACACCTTCAGATGTTCATGATGTGCTAACAAGAAGTGTTGATGACAAATAT
Organism: Melocanna baccifera; assembly: GCA_036346265.1. Taxonomy (NCBI): domain Eukaryota; kingdom Viridiplantae; phylum Streptophyta; class Magnoliopsida; order Poales; family Poaceae; genus Melocanna; species Melocanna baccifera. The sequence goes on from CM070683.1 coordinate 16,396,014, forward strand.
ATATACCATGCATACACGTTGTATTCTTTGTTTAGTACAATTTCAGGCTATCAAAAGCCGAGGATGGCTTTTCTTGAAGAAGGGGAGGATGATGCGGATACGCACGTGTCATGTACTTTTCAGTTAAATATATTATTCAGCTGGAAAGAGTTATTGAGCCGCATCAAACATTACCAGGTGAACTCATTCCAAACTAAATATAATGTTGTTATTCATAAGAATAGAATACTACCTCATGTCATTAAATGGTGCATTCTTAGGTTTGTCGATGGCAAAGCAATGGAGCATAAAATAGAGAGGAAAACCACATTAGGTGTCAAAGACATGAAGGAACAAAGCTCATTCAGTGGGAGAGCAAAAGGGAGAAGACCAAGGACTTAAATTACAAGTTTTGGATAAGATTATTCAGCCAAATTCGTACCTCCCACAAGGCCAATTGGATTCAAACTCGGATTCAACTCAGAATTCAATTCGGATTCGGTTCGGGACAGCCTGACAGGCACTTACTAAAAAGGTCATAACTTTCACAAACGGAGTCCGATTTGGGTGTTCTTGTACTCCTTGGAAAGATATTTTCAAGGGCTACGCAATGGATCTGGCCCCAACATCAAATTCGTCACGGATCAAAAGTTATGGCCGAAACAATGTGACGGCTGTAAAATCTAGTTTCCTTTTTGTGAGAGTTCGTATCTAAAACCATATAGGGTTGAGTTGTACTAGGTTTGTGGACTCTATGGACGTCCCAAGGTCCTATATAAGCCATGTATTGGCAGCCTAAGGGCTGAGACCACCTTTGAGAATAATCAATCTACTAAAGTTTGTTCGAGTTTATCATTGCTGCCGAAATTCCATGAGGGAATTAGGAGTGTTCTTCAATCAAGATCGTTCAGCCTTTCCGCTGGGAATTGGGTGCACGATAGATCTTCGCTTGGTGGTCGGCGAAATCGACGCGAGTGTGTTTTGGCGGATTAAAGAGTGTTCGTCCCTTGCATTGGCATTGGAGGATCATTGCGATTCAACAAGACTCCCGCGAGTATCCATCCTACGTCGAGAAGATCGGGCGACCCCGTATCAATCCGAGTTGGTGTTAAACTTTCTACAATAACGAGTTCGTACTGGAACTCGAAACTCCAGGCGTACGAAATGAAACTGAGTCTCGAACACCCCGAATATACTTCATATGCGCCATAACTCCTTTCGACCAGAATTTTGAATCCGCCTGAGTCGGGGTTAAACTTTCCACCAAAACGGGTTCGGTTGGGTACTCTGAACTCCGTGCGTACGAAAACGAGGCATTGAATGAAACTGAGTTCCAAATAGCCCGAATGGACTTCATATGCGCCCTAACTCATTTCGACATAAATTTTGAAACCGTCTGAATTGGTGGAAAATTTTCCACTAAAACGGGTTTGGACTAGAACTCAAAATTTCATGCGTACGAAAATGAGGCTTCGCATGAAACTGAGTCCGAAACGCCCCGAATGTACATCATATGCGCCCTAACTCATTTCGGCATGAATTTCGAATCCGTCCGAGTTGGTGTTAAAGTTTCCACAAAAATAGGTTCAGTCGAGTGCTCCGATCTCTGTGCGTATGAAAACGAGGCATCGAATGAAACTGTGTCCAAAACACCCCGAATGGACTTCATATGCGCCCTAACTCATTTCGACATGAATTTCGAATCCGTCCGAGTCGGTGTTAAACTTTCCACCAAAACATCTTCGGTCGGGTACTCTGAACTCTGTGCGTACGAAAACACGGCATCGAATGAAACTGAGTCCGAAACACCTTGAATGGACTTCATATTAAATCAAACTCATTTCGACATGAATTTCAAATCCGTCTGATTTGGTGTCAAACTTTCCCCCAAAATGGGTTCAGTCGGGTGCTCTAAACTTCATGCGTACGAAAATGAGGAATCGAATGAAACTGCATCCCAAACATCCCGAATGGACTTCGTATGCGCCCAAACTCATTTCGACATGAATTTTGAATCCGTTCGAGTCGGTGTTAAACTTTCCCCCAAAACAGGTTCGGTCGGGTGCTCTGAACTCCGTGTGAACGAAAATGAGGCATCGAGTGAAACTAAGTCCCAAAGACGCCAAATGGACTTCATATGCGCCCTAATTCATTTCGACATGAATTTCGAATGCGTCCGTCCGAGTTGGTGTTGAACTTTCTACCATAACGGGTTCGTACTAGAATCGAAACTCTTGGCGTACAAAATTGAGGCAACGAATGAAACTAAGTCTGGAACACCCCAAATGTACTTCATATGCGCCATAACTCCTTTCGACCTGAATTTTGAATTCGTCTGAGTCGGTGTTAATCTTTCCACCAAAACGGGTTTGGACGGGTACTCGGAAATACGTGCGTACAAAAACGAGGCATCAAATGAAAATGAGTCCCAAACATCCCGAATGGACTTCATATGTGCCCTAACTCATTTCGACATAAATTTTGAATCCGGCTGAGTCGGTGTTAAACTTTCCACCAAAACAGGTACGGTCGAGTGCTCCGAACTCCGTGCATATGAAAATGAGGCATCGAACGAAACTGAATCCCAAACACCCTGAATGGATTTCAAATGCGCCTTAACTCATTTGAACATAATATTTTGAATCCGTCTGAGTCGGTGTTAAACTTTCCACCAAAATAGGTTCGGCCGGGTGCTTTGACCTCCGTGCGTACGAAAACAAGGCATCGAATGAAACAGTGTCCGAAACACCCCGAATGGACTTCATATGCGCCCTAACTCATTTCGACATGAATTTTGAATCCATCCGAGTTGGTGTTAAACTTTCTACCATAACGAGTTCGTACTGGAACTCGAAACTCCAGGCGTACGAAATGAAACTGAGTCTCGAACACCCCGAATATACTTCATATGCGCCATAACTCCTTTCGACCTGAATTTCGAATCCGCCTTAGTCAGGGTTAAACTTTCCACCAAACGGGTTCGGTTGGGTACTCTCAACTCCGTGCGTACGAAAACGAGACATCGAATGAAACTGAGTCCCAAATAGCCCGAATGGACTTCATATGTGTCCTAACTCATTTCGATATAAATTTTGAAACCGTCTTAGTCAGTGTTAAACTTTCCACCAAAACGGGTTTGGACTAGAACTCAAAATTTCAGGCGTACAAAAACGAGGCTTCGCATGAAACTGAGTCCGAAATGCCCCGAATGTACATCATATGCGCCCTAACTCATTTCGACATGAATTTCGAATCCGTCCGAGTTGGTGTTAAACTTTCCACAAAAATAGGTTCGGTCGAGTGCTCCGATCTCCGTGCGTACGAAACGAGGCATCGAACGAAATTGAGTTGCAAACACCCCGAAGGGATTTCAAATGCGCCCTAACTCATTTCGACATAAATTTTGAATCCGTCTGAGTCGGTATTAAACTTTCCACCAAAACAGATTCGGTCGGGTGCTTTGACCTCCGTGCGTACGAAAATAAGGCATCAAATGAAACAGTGTCCGAAACACCCCGAATGGACTTCATATGTGCTCTAACTCATTTCAACACGAATTTTGAATCCGTCCGAGTCGATGTTAAACATTCCACCATAACGAGTGCAGACTAGAACTCGAAACTCATGGTGTACAAAATTGAGGTAACGAATGAAACTGAATCTCGAACACCCCGAATGTACTTCATATGCGTCATGACTCATTTCGACATGAATTTCGAATCTGTCCAAGTCGGTGTTAAACTTTCCACCAAAACGGGTTCGGTCGGGTGCTCTGAACTCCATGCTTACGAAAATGAGGCATCGAATGAAACTGAGTCCCAAACACCCTGAAAGGACTTCATATGCGTTATAACTCATTTCGACATGAATTTCGAATCCATTCGAGTCGGTGTTAAACTTTCCACCATAACGGGTTCGGACTTTGACTCGAATCTCCATGCGTACGAAATCGAGGCATCCAATGAAACTGAGTCCAAAACACCCTGAATGGACTTTATATGTGCACTAACTCATTTTGACATGAATTTTGAATCTGTCTAAGTCGGTATTAAACTTTTTACCACAACGGGTTCGGTCGGGTGCGCTGAACTCCGTGCGTACGAAAACGAGGCATCGAAAGAACCTGAGTCCGAAACACACCGAATGGACTTCATATGCGCCCTAACTCATTTCGCCATGACTTTCGAATCTGTCCGAGTCAGTGTTAAACTTTCCACCAAAACGGGTTCGATCAGGTGCTTTGAACTCCGCGCGTACGAAAACGAGGTATCGAATGAAACTGAGTCCCAAACAACCCGAATGGACTTCATATGCGCCCATACTCATTTCGACATGAATTTTGAATCTGTCTGAGTTGGTATTAAACTTTCCACCAAAATTGGTTCGACCAGATGCACTGATCTCCGTGTGTACGAAAATGAGGCATCGAATGAAACTGAGTTCCAAACACTCCTAATGGACTTCATATGCGCCCAAACTCATTTCGACATGAATTTCGAATTCGTCCGAGTCGGTGTTAAACTTTCAACCATAACGGGTTCAGACCGGAACTCTAAACTCTTGGCGTACAAAGTCGAGGCAACGAATGAAACTGAATCTCGAACACCACGAATGTACCTCATATGCGTCATAACTCATTTTGACATGAATTTCAAATCCGTTCAAGTCAGTGTTAAACTTTCCACCAAAACGGGTTCGGTCGGGTGCTCTGAGCTCCGTGAGTACGAAAACGAGGCATCAATTGAAACTGAGTCCCAAACACCCCGAATGGACTTCATATACGCCCTAACTCATTTCTACATGAATTTTGAATCCGTTCGAGTCGGTGTTAAACTTTCCACCATAACGGGTTCGGACTGGAACTCGAAACTGCATGCGTACGAAATCGAGGAATCGAACGAAACTGAGTCCCCAACTCCTAGAAAGGACTTTATATGCGTCATAACTCATTTTGACATGAATTTTGAATCCGTCTGAGTCGGTATTGAACTTTTCACCAAAACGGGTTCGGTCAGGTGCTCTGTGAGCAAATTTTTGAACCACCTCATCTTAGTAGTTGTTGTTAGGGACATATTCTTGTGTTTTGCTAACAATGGCAGGTCCTACAACGGACGAGGATCAATCTCATACTCCTCGTACTAAGGCAATCGTACAACATTTTCTACGCCTTATGAACCTTCGTGCAGAGGGTCTTGAGGAGGATGTCAGAGTGACGAATGAGCGACTTGCTCAACTTGAGGGCGCCCAGATTGAGACCAATGCCACACTCGCTGCGATGGAGAAAGCGCAAGGTACCACTAACAATTCATTGGCAGATATTATGGTGCGCCTTGAGGAGATTGCCCAAGCTTCGTCTGCTGTTCCCCCTGCTGCGATGGTACGGAGACAAGATGACTCCGACCATATGGGTGATTCCGAGGCCGATGGCAGGATCAACCACAACAACGATCGAGCTCGTCGACAATTGCGTTTTAACCGACAATACAAAAACGAGGTACCGAATGAACCTGAGTCCCAAACACACCGAATGGACTTCATATGCGTCCTATCTCATTTCGACTTGAATTTTGAATCTGTCCGAGTCGGTGTTAAACTTTCCACCAAAACGGGTTCGGTCGGGTGCTCTGAACTCCGTGTGTACGAAAACGAGGTATCGAATGAAACCGATCCCAAACACCCCGGAAGGACTTCGTATGCGCCCTAACTCATTTCGACATGACTTTTGAATCCGTCTGAGTCAGTGTTAAGCATTCCATCAAAACAGGTTCGGCCGGGTGCTCGGAACTACGTCCGTACAAAAACGAGGCATCGAATGAAATTGAGTCCCAAACACCCCGAATGGACTTCATGTGTACCCTAACTCATTTCGACATGAATTTTGAATCCGTCCGAGTCGGTGTTAAACTTTTCACCAAAACGGGTTCGTTCGGGTGCACTAAACTCCGTGCGTACAAAATCGAGGCATCCGAATGGACTTCATATGCGTCCGAATGGACAATCGTTGATGATTTCACATGAGAGATAGTTATTTCATCAAACTTAGGTTGGATAACTTTGGAAAGTGGGCAGGTCACTGGTGGTTTATTAAGTAGATGGTTAGTTCACTTATGGTCTATTTAATTGCTTTGGTTATTTATTTACTATTGATTTCTTTAAAGTTCACTTTCAATATATTTATTGTATTTACTTTAAATTATTGTATTGGATACCTCTCAGCCATTCATTGGTAAGACTTGCATATTATATTGCATATTTGCTATAAATGACTTATTGAGTTCCAATGTACTCACGACTTCATGCCTACTGTTTGTAACAGCCCAGCTGTTTGTTTCAAAAAATATTTGATTTAATTTTTAATTAAAGCAGTTGCTTTTGCTTTCTTAAGTCTGTAAAAATTTAATTTCATACTTTTTTTAAAGAGGCTATTGTTGTGAAAAATAGTTAAAATAAAAGTAGATGCATTATTAAATAAAGGGTATTAGTATAAAAACCAAACCAATTTAATTAATTGAATTTCTGAAACTTAATTGGATTTTTTGGATTTTATTTCGAGCCTTGAAGTGAGAAAATAAAATTATCATTCTCATTTTATAAAGCCAAAATGAAGTTATTTCTTTGTTAAAAGGTCAAAATAAATGCATTTCATTTTCTTAAGTAAAATATGCAATTATAATAATTTCTAGGAATTTATAAAGATTTAAAACTCTCCTTTTAAAATCAATTTGTGTTTTTACAAAATCTAAATATTAAAATGGGTTGACAATATTTTTATTAAGTGTAAAATAGTTCCAGATGATTCTCTAAATTTTTCTGGAATTTTTAAAATTTATTTGGTATTTTTCCTGAGTATTTTAAGCCTCCTAATTATTTCTGAAAAATCAAAAAGAATTTTAAATCCCTAAAACCTCCCGGGCTGACACGTGTCGCTTCCTAATCCAATCCCTCCCCCACCGATCTGATCCAAGCCGTCCGCTCCCTCACCCGCCTTCCCTCTCCCTGCAAGCGACACTTGTCGCACATCGGATTGACCCCCACCCCGCCGATCATTACGCCACCGCCCGTCGCCACTTACCTCTTCGGCTGCCTTCCTCCTCCCCTCAGCCGACACTTGTCGCGCGCTGGTTCAATCCCTCCCTTCGCCATTCAATCACAACCGCCCACCTTCACTTACCTCTCCACCATCCATCCGACGGCTCCAACTTAATCTCAACCTCCGATCGAATCTCGGCCGCCGATAGACACTTACCGCTTCACCGCCCCCACCTTCCCTCGGGTTGACACGTGTTTTGATCAAAGCCGCCCGCTATTGCTAGAGCGAATCCCTACCACATATCGCCACTTAACCCTTCGTCCGAAATCCCAACGGCTCAGATTTAATCCCAGTTGCCGGTTGGAATCTCAGCCGTTGACACTCACTTACCCCTTCGCGTGTCATCTAACAGCCCTGGTTAGCCTCGTGCGCCGCGTGTCAAGGATCCGGACTGCCGCCCCTTTTTCTCCTCCCTTCTCCCCTCTCGCTGACATGCGGGCCCCGGCCGTCAGTCGCCTTCCTCCCCACCTTCTTCCTCCCGCAAACACCGCCGCCGCCATTGAAGTTTGAAACCGAAGCTTTAAAGCTTCAGTTTTCTTCCGCCCTTCTCTCCCGCACATAGGCGCATTCACTTCCACCATTACCGCCATACCCGAAACGCCTCTTCTCCCCCTCCTTTACTCCGCGAATTACTCAAAACATGCACGGGTCCGTTACAACTCCGGCGAGCTATTAACCTCCCGTGCGTCGCTCCCACACCTATATAAGCCCTCCCCGAGCTTCCCCGCTCTACACCGCACCATTCCCCCCCCCCCCTCAACTGCATGCAGTCTCGTCTCCAACGCCGCCTCCCCGTGCAACCTTCCTCTTTTCACCGGTGAAGTCTCCGGCGAGCAATTGGTGGCACCACTCCGCCACCTCCTACAGCATCACCGAGACCGGGCGCATCCTCTACACCCTCTGCCCGAGCAAAAGCACCACCGGAAGACCCTTGCCGCCGACAACCTCCCTCCGACCGCCGCTCCTCGCTGTTGCCCGCCCTCTCCGGTCATCTTCGGACTCACCGTGAGGTACCGTCGAGTTCCCCTCGCTCCCCTCTCAGTCTTGGCACCGTCGGCCGGCGCCGCCGCCCGCCGGAGCGCCGGTGACCTTCGGGTCCCGCGCCTCCCCTCCGGCCGACGATGCCACGTCGGCAGTTGAGCCTCTCTGGCAGCCAGGTGGCCGCCAGTTAGGCACCCCATCTCGGCCATGCAAGAGCCCAGCCGCCACGACATTCGGCCATGCCTCGTCAGCAATTCAAGCGTGCGTGGCAGCCACGTGGCGTGTACGTGGTGTCCACGTCACCCCAAATCAAGCCACACCAGCACCACCTCACACCCAGTTAGCCGCATGCGCCACCTCACCCTCACCCTGGTCCATGGACTCGGACCACCGTGAACCGGGCCCACCTGTCAATCTCAGTTTTGAATAATTAAATGTTAGGGCTGACGTCATGCTGACGCAATTAAACCGATTTTCCGTTTAAAACTAATTCGACCAAAAATTAATTATGGTGCTGACGTCATAATCTCAGTTTTCCTTTAGAAAAGTAATTCGGGAAAATTGCCTGCTGACGTCATAAATATTTTCCAGTATAAAATTAATTCCAGAAATTAGGTATTTCTTTTTAATTGCATTAAAACTTTAGAAGGCTATAACTTCTTCATTTTAACTCCTTTTTGAATTTTTCAATTTTATTGGAATTTTGTTTTCAATATTATTTGGTAATCTCAAGATTTAAATTTCAAATTATAATTTCCAATTCATTTTTAATCTCAATTCCTTTCCAAATTTTCTGTTCACATCCAAAATTTCAAATTCAAATCTTGCAAAAATTTGAAACCTCCATAAAAATATTTGTTCTATTTTTCTCTAATGTCCAAATATTATTCTGGCATTTCTCTCTTTCAAAACAAAATAAGGGGACTTTCCCTAGGCCAAAATCTTCTTTTATTTAAGCATGCTTAGCTAATAGTTCTCACCTCATCCAATGCCTTAGATCTTTTCCTTACAGGTGTTTGGCTATTCTCTTTTATCCTAATATTTATTCTTCCCTCCTTCGCTATTCATCTGCACGCATCCGATTAGCAAATAGTCTGTTTTTCAGCTAAAGCCATCGGGAGCAATGCATGCATGCAAGAAAAAAATCAATTCCCTTTTACCAAATTAATTTGCATGCAGCAATAACACCTTTAGTCATTGCCAAGCATCAATTCCTTTCAGTTTTAATCCATTAAAATTTCAGTTTCTTGCATGCAAAGTTGAAACCGACATTTCATTCAATTCGGCCATTACTTCGGTATTCAATTCCGGCCATTCCCTTGCTCCTCTCCACCTATAAATTGAACCCCAGCATCCTCACCTCATTCCCCACTTGTTTTCCATACTAGAAAACCATAAACCCAGCCAAGAAGAAGATTTGGAAGACTATTCCTTCGGTTGGCTTGTTCTGACAATTTCCTTTCCAACCGATTTTCCGACGACTCGTTCTCCGTCGTCCGAACTCCGATCTGGTGATTCAAATTTTTAAATTCATATAAATTCAAATTCTATCTCCCAGCATATATTTTGTAATTTTTGGAGTTTATTTGGATTTTATTTAAGTTTAGTTTGTTTTTACTTTTTGCGTGCAGACTACGACTATTCTAGAGAGTATAACTTTGGCGAACCTCAGCAAACTTCGAAGCAAGGAAAGTTACACCTTTGATCATGTTGCTCCTAGTAATTTAAATTATTTATGTTGTTTTAAAATTATTATGCATGTGTACTTTTATTTAAATCTAGTTTAAATTCGATTTAAATTCTAGTTATACCCAAATCCTTTGCGCATGGCCAGATTTGATATTGATCCCTTATACCTTGTCACCTTAGATGAAAACTTAGTTAGTACAATAGTATTGACTAGAAATTTTATAGAATTGCTTAGCCATGCTTAGAATGATTTTTAAGTGAGAATACTTGTTTCACTTGAAAACAATGATTTTGTAAACTCTATTCTTGACTTCGGTGAGTCAAGAAGGTATACAAATGTTTCAAAGGAAAATATAAAATTTGGTTTGGACCTAGGCTAATGGTTAGGTGGTGGATGCTGGCATGCATTGTTGTTCGGTGACACAATGTTGATTGTCAGGCACAAGGGGCATGTGGTTTGAGCCTAAGTCAAGTTAAGAACCGGTCTGTGAGCTACTATTGCAAAGCCATATCGTACTACCACAAAGCTAGTATGGGACAGTCCTGGCTGACTAATTTGTGAGGTCCCAACTTTGATCTCGCTATAGGTTGAATGTGAGCATGACGTAGGCCATGAGAAATCTCACACGGCACAAGAGGGGGCTCCAACTTGTGGATTCAAGTTGTGGTGAAACCTTAGTGGCGGCGTGACCAGGTTGAAGACTTAGCATTGTAAAGGCCTTGTTATGATTTTCTCAGTCGCACGTCTACGGAAGCGTGTAATGGCCGACAAAATAAGATAATCATATCTTGTGGGTAAAGCTGTACAACCTCTGCAGAGTGTATAATCTATCCTGGATAGCCGTGCCCACGGTTATGGGCAAGCTGAGTAAAGTCTTAGACTTTGATTTTTAAAATGATTTCTAAAAAGGCCTATGGATGGATGGAATCCATGGGAGATGAAAATGCATTTGGATGGATGTAATCCATATGAGATCTTTTTGGAAAAGATGGACCAGATGGGATACCTGTGAATAGGTTAGTGTTTGGTCGGAGCCTGCACTAACGATATTATTTTGTTAAATTACAATTTCTATCTATTGTATCAAATTCAGCTTTTGAATCTACTTACTGTATTTACCTTAATGCTGCTTTTACGCACAAATAACCTACTATGTCTTCCATTGTCAACCCTTATGCATGCATGAACTCTGTTAAACCTCCTGGTATAACTTGTGGAGTACTTTATGTACTCATGTTGCTTCATTCACCATTTTCAATAAATGACTTCATCAACTTCGGTGAAAATAACGACGAGTAGGCCACGTCTTACAGTCATTCGCCTATGGGCAGGCAAGATGGGTTGCTGCTTTATGGTTCTTTTTCCGCTGCTTATATTTAATTTTGGTTTATAAACCTTTGATGTAAATTTTGGCCATCAGGCTCATATTTAGTTAATGAATAAATGTCATTGTGCATGATATGAATCTTTGTTGTCCACTGTGTGCACTAGCTTGATCCTGGACTAGTGCGATTTACACAGAGGATCCTGGAGTCGTTGCTCCGGGATCCGACACTGTTGCTCAATTGAAGAGGAGGAACCATATCAACAAGAGGTATCGGAAGGAGGATACATCGACAACTTCGTGGATTAGAACTTCGCTTCCCAGTCGATTGCTTGTGGGTATGTCGAATGGTTACTACGCTTAATTTTCTTTTTCGCTGCTAGTTTCTTAAGCCCTTCAGGCTATTAACTGTAAGCTTGGCCATAAAGCTGTACTCTGATAATTATTAATATTTAAGTCTTTTCCTTATTTATCGCGCATATGGTAGATATTTCATCTATGTTATATTGTGTACACTAGCGTGATCCTGGACTAGTGCGGTATACATAAAGAGTCGGGATTTGTATATTCGGGTCTCGATATTTCCTTTCGATCCACTGGAGTGATTCGTACTGATAACGTATTGCGTAACCGTCGCTGGTGAGTTCAGTCCGAGCGATTATCTCATATATAGAAAAAGAATCAAACACAGAATAATGCAAAAACGAATATTTGATTGAACACAGAGAAATGGAGAACTTCTTCTTTCATTCTTTTTTTTACTTTCTCCAAAAATACACTTACAATTATTAGAAACCCTATTTATAGACAAAGGATATGATGTGCACTGTGGGCCAAGGCCTTTAGACCCATACTCAGGTTTCCAACAGGACCAACCCCACAAATGACACAAGCGAACAAATCACCTATTCACCTTTGCAAAATCGCACATGAAACTCCCACACGCGGTACGTACGTTGTGAACCAAATTCCTGGAGACGACACCAAACGCGACCCGACCCAGGCAACCACCAACCAACTGCCAGGCGGGCGTCGGCCGCGCACCATCCTCTGTGCCAAAGCGAGTGCGACCCAGCCAGCGTCCAGACGTTGTCGTCTGAACCCGAATCTCACCGCACCGCACCGCACCAGAAAGAAAGAAAGACAGAAAGAAACACGGCCTCTTGAAATAAACTTTGCGCGCTCCAACCAACGAACCGCTCCATCAAAAGCGCACAAAGTCGCACCTCCGTTAGTTCAAAAAACTCGCCACGACCAACACGACAGGATGCGACGACCATTCCGTCTTCTGTTGCCTTTGGTCATTCTCCTGCTCCTCCCCTCGCCAGCCGTCTCCGGCGACACGGTCACGCCGGCGACGCCGCTCGCTGCCAACCGGACGCTCGTGTCGGCCGGCGGGACGTTTGCGCTCGGGTTCTTTACGCCGGACCCTGCCACGGGAAGGACGTACCTCGGTATATGGTACAACAACATCCCCGCGCAGACCGTCGTGTGGGTGGCCAATCGAGGGAACCCGGTGCTCGGCTCGGCGACGTCTGCCACGGCTGTGCTGAAGATCGACGGCAACGGGAGTCTCGTCATTGTGAACCAGCAAGGTAACGTCGCGTGGGCGTCGCCGGTGATGTCGGCCCTGGCGGACGCGCGCAGCCCCACGGCGCAGCTCCTCGACAACGGCAACTTTGTGCTACGGTTCGCCGGCGCCGGCATCGTGTGGCAGAGCTTCGACTACCCGACCGACACGCTGCTACCAGGCATGAAGCTTGGCATCCATACCGGTCTCGACCGGTACATGAAATCGTGGCGTGGGGCCGACGACCCGTCCCCCGGGGAGTACTCCTTCCGGCTCGACCCGCGCGGCTCGCCGGAGCTGTTCCTCTACCGGTGGTCCACCCGGACGTACGGCAGCGGCCCGTGGAACGGATACCAGTTCGCCGGCGTGCCGAACCTCAAGTCGAGCAGCCTCCTGAGCTTCCACTTCGAGTCGACAGCTGACGAGGCGTACTACCGGTACGAGATCACCAGCACCACGATCCTGACGCGGTTCGTGATGAACTGTTCGGGGCAGATCCAGCGGTTCATGTGGATCGACATGACGCGGTCGTGGAGCGTCTTCTGGTCGTACCCCATGGACGAGTGCGACGGATACCGCGCGTGCGGGCCGTACGGCGTCTGCAGCGTCCAGCACTCGCCGATGTGCGACTGCGCGACGGGGTTCGAGCCGAGGTTCCCCACGGAGTGGGCGCTGCGGGACGGCTCCGGGGGGTGCGTGAGGCGCACGGAGCTCAACTGCACCAGCGACGGGTTCGAGACGGTGAGGAATACGAAGCTGCCGGAGTCGGCGAACGCAACGGTTGACATGACCTTGAGCCTCGAGCAGTGCCGGCTGAGCTGCCTGAGCAACTGTGCGTGCCGGGCTTACGCCAGTGCCAATGTCAGTAGCCCTGGGGCGAAGGGATGCTTCATGTGGACCGGCGATTTGCTTGACATGAGGCAGTTTGATAACGGAGGGCAGGATCTCTTCGTTCGGCTGGCAGCATCTGATCTCCGTAAGTTCAATTCTTACTTTGTTGGTTTCATTTGACAGATCTTTAAAGTGACATCCTGTCATCGTTTTGATCAATGGATTTTAGTGCCAGCTCTTTTCAGTTCTCTGTAGCACAAAGCATGAACTTTAGTTTTCCTTTTGTTCTTGCGCTTTCTTTTTTGGTATTCAGAATTGAACTTTGGCTGCTGCATTTTACATGAAGTCAAATTTTACTGTCCTGTTTCTCCATTTTGTTTCCGGCGTCATGGTAACGTAAATGCTTTGTCGAATTCCGTGACATGGTGCAAGTTAAGTTTCCATGCATGAAGTTGAGCAAATTTCATACGTGTCGTATACTTCTTGTGGACGAGACATGCTAAGTCAAACTTTTAGGGCAATGCTTCTTCTACCGCTTGTTCAAAGTTGTCTCCCGGTGTTTTCTCACTAGCTGAAACTCAAAGATCAAAAGTCAACACCCGCTAACCTATTTGTTAATTAGGTTGACTCACAACTGCTGTTAGGTCCAACGACAATGATGCTCACTGTTGAAAAAAAAGGCAGGCATTGGCATTTCTTAATTAGTGTACTTAAGACCAATCCTTTTCTGCACTAGACTTCTAGCAGCTCAAGCTCCATTATCCTTAAAGAAAAAAAAATCAAGCTCCTGATCTGCAAGATAACAAGAACGTAAACAAATAAAAAAAAAGCATCAGCTTTTTGTATTGGTCCAATTGGATGCCGAAATTGGCCTTGGCTTTTGCATAATACTGTCAATTACTTCCACTTTCATGAAGTTACGTAATGGATTGGCAAGTTCACATAGAGATTCCTTCAGTAGGTCATTTCAACAATATTTCTGTGAATTTTGCAGCCGCCAACACTGTCGGAAAGCATTCACAGACAACGAAGCTCGTCGAAATCATTGTTCCATCCGTTGTCGCGCTGTTGTTACTTCTAGTTGGACTTTTCATCTGTGTCGTGAAAGAAAAGAAGCACAGGAAGGCGATCCCAGCACCATTGAACAACGGACAGAGTACTCCTTTCGGACGAAGAAACCAGATTGCGGCATCAAACGATGCTCAGGACACCTCCTTGCATCCTCCAGGTCAGGGCAATCACCAGGATTTAGATCTCCCATCGTTCGATGTGGCAACGATTCTGGCTGCCACAGACAACTTTTCGGTTGATAACAAGATTGGTCAAGGCGGATTTGGTCCTGTTTACATGGTAACATACTTTCTACTTTGAGAATTCTGAATGTTAAAATATATGATGAAAATTTTGATTTAGTTATCATTTTTTTTATCAACTGGTAATACTTTGCAGGGAAAGCTTGATTGTGGGAAAGACATAGCAGTGAAGCGGTTGTCGCGTAGATCGATGCAAGGGCTTCGAGAATTCAAGAATGAAGTCAAACTGATAGCAAAGCTTCAGCACAGGAATCTTGTCAGGCTTCTTGGTTGCTGCATCGATGGTACAGAGAGAATGCTAGTCTACGAGTACATGCACAACCGTAGCCTCAACACCTTCCTTTTCAGTAAGTTGTCACCATTTCAACGTTGAACTGTTAATAGGACATTCCTTGGGTGATCTAAGCCATGAAATTTGACATCAGCTTGTCGAATGCTCATTATTCAGATGAAGAGAAGCAATCGCTGTTGAACTGGGAAAAGAGGTTCAGTATCATCAACGGGATTGCACGAGGAATACTATACCTACATCAAGACTCAGTGCTAAGGATCATTCATAGAGATCTAAAAGCAAGCAACATCCTACTCGACAAGGACATGAATCCGAAAATCTCAGACTTCGGTGTTGCACGAATATTTGGAACTGACCAGACCGCTGCATACACCAAGAAAGTAGTTGGGACATAGTGAGTTCACATTTCTTATCATGCCCCATCTTCAACAGTCAGATGTGTTACAAGCATTATGATAATCACATCTCGTGGTGATTGCAGTGGATATATGTCTCCTGAGTACGCTATGGACGGGGTATTCTCCACAAAGTCCGACGTCTTCAGCTTCGGTGTTCTAGTACTGGAGATCGTCAGTGGCAAGAAAAACAGAGGGTTCTACCACACCGAGCTCGATCTCAACCTCCTTAGATATGTAAGTATGGTTACTCCCGCAATCACATCTCCTAATAGGCCAATTGGCAACAAAGTAGTGAACATACATGACAGAAAACTGCGTTCTTCGTGGTCATTTCAGGCATGGAGGCTGTGGAAGGGAGGTCGAAGCTTAGAGTTCCTCGATCAGTCGATCACTGACCCGTTGAACATGATGGAAGTGCTGAGGTGCATACAGATCGGTCTGCTGTGCGTCCAGGAGCAGCCGAGGAACAGACCAACCATGTCGGCAGTGACAATGATGCTGGGCAGCGAGCGCTGCGCTGCCGGAGCCATGCGAGCCTGCTTTCAGCACAGGGAGGAACCTCAACGAGAACACGGGGGCAAGCCGATCTAACAGCGCAAGCAGTTGGACTATAACAGTAGTAGAAGGTAGATAGCGATGGCCATATGAGCATCGTCTGTTTTTGGTGCCATAGTTAAGTTAAACAACATTGGAATTCGTTTAAGGAATTTGCTAAATGACACTCGAGTGTTTTTTATGTTTGTGAATACTTAATTTTTTTTATTGGATGTTGCTTTGTGATTCATGTTATACAATGTTGCTTTGTGATTCACATTGTGCTCTATGATTTTGACATTGTGATGTTTTTCTCCAGATGAACAATGTGATAAGGGAGTAATTTGTTTAGTGCCGTCTAAAGTTGCAACATAGTAGAGATTTTTATAGTTTTGTTGTGTTCCTTATAATTTATTTTGTTCATCTTTTTTATAAACTGTCATATCATTTTTTTACATAATTTGATTTCTATAAAAATTAGTATATAATTGATGTAAAAAAAGGCCATGCAGAAAAGAATAATATGCATTAGAGCATTCCTCAAAGTATCGCATCACATGCTAATAACTAATAAGCAAACTAGTGGACATAGATAGATATGCATCTAAATAATTAAGTATCCTTTGACAAAATAGTACTCGAATGGAAGAAGAAGAGGCAAAATGATTTTATTCATTGAATCTAGATATAAGGGGTCAAAATTTGAATACTATTTAGCAACAAAGCACTCACGTGTTCCTTAGACACCAACTTTAAGGAATTTAATTGTCAATTAAGAGGATTCTTTCTTTTCTATGTATCACTGATACGAAATACTGGTACGGTAATACCGATACGACATTTTCTAAAAACAAGAATATGATGATACGATGAGTATACATGTATTTAAAAATCAGAAAAATGTGAAGAGGCTATAATAGATTGAGACAATGAGATTACCTTGATGAAATATTGAAATATATACATTCCTAAGATTCCTTGCCTCCTTTCCTAGAGGCTATGTACATTCCTAAGATTTCCTTGCCTCCTTTCCTAGAGCTATAATAGTACCATTCCTATAATAGATTCTTTTCTGCTGCAGCTGATAGTTTTTGGTCCTAGCAGCGATGTGTTCTATCATATATCATCAATATAATTGTTCCCACTTTAGTAATTACACACTTCTTGCAATCCGCTAACTGGATAATTTCATGCACCAACGTAGAGATCCGATATCTCCTCATGAATATATGTGGAAGTAAGAACCTGAATCTAATATTCATCTATAAGAAGTACCTAATTAACTGACAACTAGTACGTTCAAATCATCATTTGCTACCGTCACTGAGCAAGCACCATTCATTTGTTTCAAACTCAGACAATCTTTTGTCATATGACATTCCTCATCACATATATAGTATATATGATGGAGACGGGGTGCCCGATCTTTTGATGAGATTGATAACTATCGATTTGGTGGAGGTGACTCTCGCGATCCGACTACAACTGTACAACGTCGCTTGCGCCTTAGCAATCGCTGAACCAACTCCGAGATGTTATTGATCTTGCTGGAAGCACGATCAACCTGAACACGAAGTTCAATCCCTGCAAGCAATCGAAGAACTAGCTTACGAAAAGCAATCTGATATTGCGAATAACAAAGTTGGTATTGAAAAACAAAGGTGGGATCCCGAAGGTAGCCTTGACAGGTGGTCGTCTGACACAACTGAAGAACCAAAGTTTGCGCAAAGACAAACCTAAACTCAACGAAAATTCAAGTCCTAGCAGGGAGCGGCGGCTCCTATTTATAGAGAAACGACCAGGGGGGACGCCCTAGGGTTACAAGGCCCATGGGCCCAAGTGGTGGTGGCGCAACACCCTTTTTGGATTCGGACTCAGAAATCAACGTGGATTGTTTTGAGGATTACGGCCATCTCGGATGGAATTTGAAGATGAGGTTAGATCCGTTGGAAAGTAGACTTCATAAGCTTTCCATGAAGTACAAGAAGGCCCCAAACGGAGTCCGTATGAAGAAGTTATGCCCATTTGAATGTGGTACCAACGCAGCAGTCCGAATCCGATTTCAGAACGTGTCCAACTTGGATTCTTGCTTGACTTGATCCCAAAGTGACGTGGTGACCTCCATGATTCCGTCCTTGCATGTCCATGACTCCATGTCCCTTTCCGTCATCCTTTCCCAGGTTCCTAACCACGATTAAATCACTTGCATTAGGTAGCGGTCTTTTCTCAGTAATATATGAACCTAGGAATGAATTCACCTGGTAATTAAGTTGACGAGCACGAGCTCGAGTAAGTGGTCCTTGTTGTGGATGAGTTGTATCCATGGAAGGGATGTCCTCATCATCCTCCCTTTCTTGCATTTGAGTCGTCCTCGACTCAAGTTCATCTTCTTCCCCCAAATATGGCTTCAAATCTGCAATATTAAATGTGGGATTAACCCTGAATTCTGCAGGCAGATCAAGCTTATATGCATTATCATTAATCTTAGCTAACACCTTGAATGGATCATCAGCTCTAGGCATCAACTTAGACTTTCGCAACTCAGGAAATCTATCTTTGCGCAAATGCAACCAAACTAAATCACCAGGTTCAAAAGTTAAACTCTTTCTACCCTGACTACCAGCAATCTTATACTTAGCATTCATGCGCTCTATGTTTTCTTTAATTGTTTCATGCAATTTAAGGACAAATTCAGCACGCTTCTTAGCATCTAAATTCACTTTTTCAGAGATGGGGATAGGCAATAAATCAATACGAGTACGAGGATTAAAGCCATATACTACCTGAAAAAGGCTCATCTTTGTGGTAGAGTGCAGCGATCTATTGTAAGCAAACTCTACATGAGGTAGACATTCTTCCCACGCCTTCAAGTTTTTCTTCAAGATAGCTCTCAACATAGTTGATAGCGTGCGGTTGACAACTTCAGTTTGTCCATCTGTTTGTGGGTGACAAGTAGTAGAAAACAGCAGCTTGGTACCCAATTTAGCCAAAAGTGATTCAAAAACTTCGCATCTCGATCTGAAACAATGGTATTGGGCACTCCATGTAGTCAAACAATCTCTCTGAAAAATAAATCAGCAACATTTGTAGCATCATCGCTCTTATGGCAAGGTATAAAATGTGCCATTTTAGAAAATCTATCGACCACCACAAAAACACTATCTCTCCCCTTCTTTGTGCGAGGTAATCCCAAAACAAAGTCCATTGAAATATCCTCCCAAGGAATGCTAGGTACAGGAAGAGACATATATAAACCATGTGGATTAAGTCGGGACTTAGCTTTATTGCAGGTAGTGCAGCGAGATACATAGCGCTTAACGTCGCGCCTCATCCTTGGCCAATAGAAGTGTTCAGCGAGGATGTCCTCCGTCTTTTTGACACCAAAATGACCCATTAGTCCTCCCCATGTGCCTCTGTAATAATAAGCGACGAACAGAGTGGTGGGAATGCATAGTTTGTTAGCTCTAAACAAAAATCCATTATTGAAAGCAAATTTATTCCAGCATCTACCATTTTTGCAATTGGACAGGGCATCTTTAAACATTGTCTCCAAGCCAAAAATTCTACAATCAAGTTGAGACAACATTGTATACCGTCTAGACAAGGCATCAGCAATCACATTTTCCTTCCCTTTCTTGTGTTTTATGACATAAGGAAAAGATTCAATGAATTCAACCCAACGAGCATGTCTACGGTTCAGTTTAGTTTGACTTCTAATATGTTTCAATGATTCATGATCAGAATGGATAACAAATTCTTTGGGCCATAAATAATGTTGCCATGTTTCTAAAGTTCGAACAAGGGCAAGTAATTCCTTATCATAAGTAGAATAGTTCAAACTAGGTCTACTCAATTTCTCACTAAAATAAGCAACAGGTTTACCTTCTTGTATCAACACACCACCAATTCCAATTCCGCTAGCATCACACTCAAGTTCAAAAGTCTTACCGAAGTCAGGAAGTTGGAGCAATGGTGCATTTGTGAGCTTTTCTTTGAGAAGGTTGAAAGCTTCTTCTTGCGCTTTTCCCCATTTAAATGAAACACCTTTTTTTGTTAATTCATTAAGTGGTGCAGCGATGGTGCTGAAATCTTTCACAAAGCGGCGATAGAATTCCGCAAGTCCATGAAAACTCCGCACTTGTGTGACCGTTTGTGGTGTTGGCCAACTTTTTATAGCTTCAATCTTGGCTTCATCTACTTCAATTCCCTGCGGAGTAACAACATAGCCAAGAAAACAAACTCGATCGGTGCAAAAGGTGCACTTTTCGAGATTACCAAACAAACGTGCATCCCTCAAAGCAATGAAAACAGCACGTAAGTGTTCAAGATGTTCATCTAGTGATTTGCTGTAAATCAATATATCATCAAAGTAAACTACCACAAATTTACCTATGAAAGCACGTAAAACTTCATTCATTAATCTCATGAAAGTGCTTGGGGCATTAGTTAATCCAAAAGGCATCACTAGCCACTCATATAATCCTAACTTAGTTTTAAATGCTGTCTTCCATTTATCTCCAAGTTTAATTCTAATTTGATGGTATCCACTACGCAAAGTCAACTTTAGAAAACATTGTAGAGCCACTTAATTCATCAAGCATATCGTCTAACCTAGGAATAGGATGACGATATCTAATGGTAATGTTATTGATAGCTCTACAATCAACACACATACGCCATGATCCATCCTTCTTAGGTACTAAAATGACTGGAACAGCGTAAAGACTAAGTGATTCACGTACGTACCCTTTATCAAGCAATTCTTGAACTTGGCACTGAATTTCTTTAGTTTCTTCTGGGTTTGTCCTGTATGGTGCGCGGTTGGGTAGTGATGCACCGGGAATTAAATCAATTTGATGCTCAATCCCTCAAAGCGGTGGCAATCCCGGTGGTATGTCCTTCGGAAAGACATCTTTGTACTCCTGCAAAAGGTTAGTGACAGCAGGAGGCAAAGAAGATGGTATCTCCTCAAATGAAAACAAAGTGGCTTTGTAAACTAATGCATAGCAAACAGATTTACTAGCATCCAATTCGGTCATATCAGATTTAGTAGCAAGAAAACTAGCACATTTCAATTGTATTTCTTTTTTATTCACATGAGCAGATTTCAGTTCTTTCTTCCTATGTTGCACAAGCTCTTTTTCTACAATCTGATTTTCGCTCTTAGATTTCTCTAAACTCTTCTCTCTACTAGCTCTAGCAAGTTCATCTTTAATAATCTGTTCTGGAGTCATAGGATGCAGCACAATTTTCTTTCCTTTGAACATGAGAGAGTATTGATTATTCCTACCATGATGCACACAATCAGTGATCGTATTACCAAGGTCTTTCTAATAACAATGAGCAAGCTTGCATAGGTACAACGTCGCAATCAACATAATCATGGTATGAACCCATAAAAAGATGTACTCTCACCATCCGTGTTACCTTCAACTTACCACTGTTGTTGAACCATTGAATATAGTATGGATGAGGATGAGGTTTAGTCGGCAAAGCAAGCTTCTCTACCATGTCCATACTTGTCAAATTGTTGCAACTCCCACCATCAACAATTATGCGAATCGAGCGTTCCTTGACAACGCCCTTGATTTGGAACAAATTATGGCGCTAGTTTTGCTCGGCATGAAACACTTGAGCACTTAGTACGCGTTGCACTATAATGCTCAAATACTTATCGGCATCTTCGGCGCCAACATGCTCCTCATGATCATATTCTTCTTCATCTCCTATAGGGTCAGTTGCAAGCATAGCATATGTTTCTTCATCAAAATCACTAGCAGAGGAATACCCACTATCATCGCGTATAATCAATACACGCTTGCTTGGACAGTCCCGCATCATGTGTCCATAGTCTTTGCAACGATGGCATTGAACGTCCCTTGTTCGTCCGATCGAAGCAACTGAAGAGGTTATTTTTGCAGGAAGTTGTGGTGCTGATTTGTGTGCTTCAGAAACTCGTGGCGCCGAAATTGATGTAGTAGGGCGCGGCTTGTTGTTGGAGTGTGATGGCGCCACAATGGACGAGGGAGCAGGGGTGCGCGGAGTCCATGAATTTGTGCGACCTGCAGAAGAATTAGATCGCATTCTCGTCTGACGGCCCCGCAACTCACGTTCACTTTGCAAGCAAGATGAAACAATCTAGTAATGGAGTTGTAATCTTTATAATCAAGGATGTCTTGAATTTTTCGACTCAACCCTCCCAAAAATCTAGCCATGGATGCCTCCTCATTCTCAACTAATCCACAACGCAACATACCAATTTGTGATTCCTGATAATATTCTTCCACAGATTTTGCACCTGTTGTAGACGTTGCGGTTTATTTAACAGATCACGAGCATAATATGAGGAACAAATCGATGGCGCATAAGCAATTTTAAAGCCTCCTGTGTGTTAGGAATGTTATTGGGATTTTGACGACAATATTCTTTCCACCAAATGAAGCAAAGTCGGTAAATTCACTAGTAGCACCCTAACTCGTCTATTCTCAGGAAATTCATGGCAAGCAAATTTTTGATCAACAGCTAGTTCCCAATTAAGATAGCTATCAGGATCATATTTACCATTGAAAGAAGGCATGGTGAATTTAACCTTAGCAAAATAATCGTCGTGGTCACGTACCTCACGCCGTGGGGGTTCCCTTCGCATACCTTGTCGGTTAAAACGCAATTGTCGACGAGCTCGATCGTTGTTGTGGTTGATCCTGCCATCGGCCTCGGAATCACCCATATGGTCGGAGTCATCTTGTCTCTGTACCGTCGCAGCAGGGGGAACAGCAGACGAAGCTTGGGCAATCTCCTCAAGGCGCACCATAATATCTGCCAACGAATTGTTAGTGGTACCTTGCGCTTTCTCCATCGCAGCGAGTGTGGCATTGGTCTCAATCTGGGCGCCCTCAAGTTAAGCAAGTCGCTCATTCGTCACTCTGACATCCTCCTCAAGACCCTCCGCACGAAGGTTCATAAGGCGTAGAAAATGTTGTACGATTGCCTTAGTACGAGGAGTATGAGATTGATCCTCATCCGTTGTATGACCTGCCATTGTTAGCAAAACACAAGAATATGTCCCTAACAGCAACTACTAGGATAAGGAGGTTCAAAAAGTCGCTCACACTCAAGCCTTTTATCGAACTCTTACCAATTCTTACCAAGCAAAGCAGGAGTGATCGACTCTCAGCGATGTCAACATATCTCTGAAGATTGGATGGAGCGATTGCCAGGTGAAGCTCAGCCTGTACGGTGTAGGAGAGGTGTAGCTGGGAAGGCTCAAGTTTGGTAGCAAGGATTAGCAATAATCAAATCAGAAAATGTAAGCTGAAAAATCACTCAACGCCGGTTGGTGCTGGTCCTAGGCTAGACCGTACTAGAGACGCGAGCCTAGAACACAAACGAGTACACCGCACAGAAAGAATCTAGATGACGTTGCCCACGGAGTTCAGAGGCTCAGAAAAGGACGCCGTCTTCACGGAACACCTTAGAATAACTTGTAGAAGGTCCCTGTAAATTTTGAGCGAATTCCGAGAAAGTTGACTTTTGTTGACTTTGCGGGCCCGTTTTGAGGCCCTAAACGACCTTTTTTGGGGTCGAAGTCGCTGCACGTATGCGTGGTGGGTTACGCGGAACTGAAATCTTCAGATTTTCCAGATTGCTTTTGGTGTACTGTAGGTAATGAAAAGCAATCTAATCTATGAATAACTGGAAATTCTCACCGAGCAACCTTGAGCTCTGATACCACTTGATGGAGACGGGGTGCCCGATCTTTCGATGAGATTGATAACTATCGATTTGGTGGAGGTGACTCTCGCGATCCGACTACAACCGTACGACGTCGCTTGCGCCTTAGCAATCGCTGAACCAACTCCGAGATGTTATTGATCTTGCTGGAAGCACGATCAACCTGAACACGAGTTCAATCCCTGCAAGCAATCGAAGAACTAGCAAGAATAAGACGAAAAGAAATCTGATATTGCGAATAACAAAGTTGGTATTGAAAAACAAAGGTGGGATCCCGAAGGTAGTCTTGACAGGTGGTCGTCTGACACAACTGAAGAACCAAAGTTTACGCAAAGGCTAAATCTAAACTCAACGAAAATCCAAGTCCTAGCAGGGGGCGACGGCTCCTATTTATAGAGAAATGACCAGGTGGGGACGCCCTAGGGTTACAAGGCCCATGGGCCCAAGTAGTGGTGGCGCAGCACCCTTTTTGGATTCAGACTCAGAAACCAACGTGGATTATTTTGAGGATTGCGGTCGGCTCGGATAGAATTTAAAGATGAGGTTGGATCCGTTGGAAAGTAGACTTCATAAGCTTTCCATGAAGTACAAGAACGCCCCAAACGGAGTCCGTATGAAGAAGTTATGCCCATTTGAATGTGGTACCAACGCAGCAGTCCGAATCCGATTCCAGAACGTGTCCAACTCGGATTCTTGCTTGACTTGATCCCAAAGTGACGTGGTGACCTCCATGATTCCGTCCTTGCATGTCCATGACTCCATGTCCCTTTCCGTCATCCTTTCCCAGGTTCCTAACCACGATTAAATTACTTGCATTAGGTAGCGGTCTATTCTCAGTAATATATGAACCTAGGAATGAATTCACCTGGTAATTAAGTTGACGAGCACGAGCTCGAGTAAGTGGTCCTTGTTGTGGATGAGTTGTATCTATGGAAGGGATGTCCTCATCAATATACGTGTGCCATTAGTTCTGTCCTTCTTTCTATGGCTTTTGCTTCTACCTAAACACCTACTATAGCCAATGTCTGATCACCTGAGGATGAAGATTCAATAGCATTTTTAAGGACTCCATCTCTAATAGATATGCAACTAGCTCATTGAAGTTAAGAGTGGTTTTTCGATGGGAATATTCATCACCAATTGTTTCCTTGATGATGGTAGAGATGATACTAGTATGACAATCTTGTTGTTCTCCTCAATTTTCTCTTACACAGTAGTCAAATGTGTGATAAGTTTGTTGAAAACATTGAGATGGCCAACAAATCATGTAACTTCCTCCATACACAACTTGTACAACTGTCATTTCAGCACTTACTAGTTTGTCAATGACTTTGCCGTATATAATTCTTCTAAGTTCTCCTATAATTTTTTTAGCGAATTCTCCTTGATCACCAAGTAATTTATCTCATCGGAGAGACATAGATAGATTATACTCACAGTCTTTTGCTTTATCACCTTACAGTCTTCATCGAACGTCTTTTTCGGTTTGTCTCCATACGCGACCCGACCCAGGTAACCACCAACCAACTGCCAGGCGGGCGTCGGCCGCGCACCATCCTCTGTGCCAAAGCGAGTGCGACCCAGCCAGCGTCCAGACGTTGTCGTCTGAACCCGAATCTCACCGCACCGCACCGCACCGCACCAGAAAGAAAGAAAGACAGAAAGAAACACGGCCTCTTGAAATAAACTTTGCGCGCTCCAACCAACGAACCGCTCCATCAAAAGCGCACAAAGTCGCACCTCCGTTAGTTCAAAAAACTCGCCACGACCAACACGACAGGATGCGACGACCATTCCGTCTTCTGTTGCCTTTGGTCATTCTCCTGCTCCTCCCCTCGCCAGCCGTCTCCGGCGACACGGTCACGCCGGCGACGCCGCTCGCTGCCAACCGGACGCTCGTGTCGGCCGGCGGGACGTTTGCGCTCGGGTTCTTTACGCCGGACCCTGCCACGGGAAGGACGTACCTCGGTATATGGTACAACAACATCCCCGCGCAGACCGTCGTGTGGGTGGCCAATCGAGGGAACCCGGTGCTCGGCTCGGCGACGTCTGCCACGGCTGTGCTGAAGATCGACGGCAACGGGAGTCTCGTCATTGTGAACCAGCAAGGTAACGTCGCGTGGGCGTCGCCGGTGATGTCGGCCCTGGCGGACGCGCGCAGCCCCACGGCGCAGCTCCTCGACAACGGCAACTTTGTGCTACGGTTCGCCGGCGCCGGCATCGTGTGGCAGAGCTTCGACTACCCGACCGACACGCTGCTACCAGGCATGAAGCTTGGCATCCATACCGGTCTCGACCGGTACATGAAATCGTGGCGTGGGGCCGACGACCCGTCCCCCGGGGAGTACTCCTTCCGGCTCGACCCGCGCGGCTCGCCGGAGCTGTTCCTCTACCGGTGGTCCACCCGGACGTACGGCAGCGGCCCGTGGAACGGATACCAGTTCGCCGGCGTGCCGAACCTCAAGTCGAGCAGCCTCCTGAGCTTCCACTTCGAGTCGACAGCTGACGAGGCGTACTACCGGTACGAGATCACCAGCACCACGATCCTGACGCGGTTCGTGATGAACTGTTCGGGGCAGATCCAGCGGTTCATGTGGATCGACATGACGCGGTCGTGGAGCGTCTTCTGGTCGTACCCCATGGACGAGTGCGACGGATACCGCGCGTGCGGGCCGTACGGCGTCTGCAGCGTCCAGCACTCGCCGATGTGCGACTGCGCGACGGGGTTCGAGCCGAGGTTCCCCACGGAGTGGGCGCTGCGGACGGCTCCGGGGTGCGTGAGGCGCACGGAGCTCAACTGCACCAGCGACGGGTTCGAGACGGTGAGGAATACGAAGCTGCCGGAGTCGGCGAACGCAACGGTTGACATGACCTTGAGCCTCGAGCAGTGCCGGCTGAGCTGCCTGAGCAACTGTGCGTGCCGGGCTTACGCCAGTGCCAATGTCAGTAGCCCTGGGGCGAAGGGATGCTTCATGTGGACCGGCGATTTGCTTGACATGAGGCAGTTTGATAACGGAGGGCAGGATCTCTTCGTTCGGCTGGCAGCATCTGATCTCCGTAAGTTCAATTCTTACTTTGTTGGTTTCATTTGACAGATCTTTAAAGTGACATCCTGTCATCGTTTTGATCAATGGATTTTAGTGCCAGCTCTTTTCAGTTCTCTGTAGCACAAAGCATGAACTTTAGTTTTTCCTTTTGTTCTTGCGCTTTCTTTTTTGGTATTCAGAATTGAACTTTGGCTGCTGCATTTTACATGAAGTCAAATTTTACTGTCCTGTTTCTCCATTTTGTTTCCGGCGTCATGGTAACGTAAATGCTTTGTCGAATTCCGTGACATGGTGCAAGTTAAGTTTCCATGCATGAAGTTGAGCAAATTTCATACGTGTCGTATACTTCTTGTGGACGAGACATGCTAAGTCAAACTTTTAGGGCAATGCTTCTTCTACCGCTTGTTCAAAGTTGTCTCCCGGTGTTTTCTCACTAGCTGAAACTCAAAGATCAAAAGTCAACACCCGCTAACCTATTTGTTAATTAGGTTGACTCACAACTGCTGTTAGGTCCAACGACAATGATGCTCACTGTTGAAAAAAAAGGCAGGCATTGGCATTTCTTAATTAGTGTACTTAAGACCAATCCTTTTCTGCACTAGACTTCTAGCAGCTCAAGCTCCATTATCCTTAAAGAAAAAATCAAGCTCCTGATCTGCAAGATAACAAGAACGTAAACAAATAAAAAAAGCATCAGCTTTTGTATTGGTCCAATTGGATGCCGAAATTGGCCTTGGCTTTGCATAATACTGTCAATTACTTCCACTTTCATGAAGTTACGTAATGGATTGGCAAGTTCACATAGAGATTCCTTCAGTAGGTCATTTCAACAATATTTCTGTGAATTTTGCAGCCGCCAACACTGTCGGAAAGCATTCACAGACAACGAAGCTCGTCGAAATCATTGTTCCATCCGTTGTCGCGCTGTTGTTACTTCTAGTTGGACTTTTCATCTGTGTCGTGAAAGAAAAGAAGCACAGGAAGGCGATCCCAGCACCATTGAACAACGGACAGAGTACTCCTTTCGGACGAAGAAACCAGATTGCGGCATCAAACGATGCTCAGGGCACCTCCTTGCATCCTCCAGGTCAGGGCAATCACCAGGATTTAGATCTCCCATCGTTCGATGTGGCAACGATTCTGGCTGCCACAGACAACTTTTCGGTTGATAACAAGATTGGTCAAGGCGGATTTGGTCCTGTTTACATGGTAACATACTTTCTACTTTGAGAATTCTGAATGTTAAAATATATGATGAAAATTTTGATTTAGTTATCATTTTTTTTATCAACTGGTAATACTTTGCAGGGAAAGCTTGATTGTGGGAAAGACATAGCAGTGAAGCGGTTGTCGCGTAGATCGATGCAAGGGCTTCGAGAATTCAAGAATGAAGTCAAACTGATAGCAAAGCTTCAGCACAGGAATCTTGTCAGGCTTCTTGGTTGCTGCATCGATGGTACAGAGAGAATGCTAGTCTACGAGTACATGCACAACCGTAGCCTCAACACCTTCCTTTTCAGTAAGTTGTCACCATTTCAACGTTGAACTGTTAATAGGACATTCCTTGGGTGATCTAAGCCATGAAATTTGACATCAGCTTGTCGAATGCTCATTATTCAGATGAAGAGAAGCAATCGCTGTTGAACTGGGAAAAGAGGTTCAGTATCATCAACGGGATTGCACGAGGAATACTATACCTACATCAAGACTCAGTGCTAAGGATCATTCATAGAGATCTAAAAGCAAGCAACATCCTACTCGACAAGGACATGAATCCGAAAATCTCAGACTTCGGTGTTGCACGAATATTTGGAACTGACCAGACCGCTGCATACACCAAGAAAGTAGTTGGGACATAGTGAGTTCACATTTCTTATCATGCCCCATCTTCAACAGTCAGATGTGTTACAAGCATTATGATAATCACATCTCGTGGTGATTGCAGTGGATATATGTCTCCTGAGTACGCTATGGACGGGGTATTCTCCACAAAGTCCGACGTCTTCAGCTTCGGTGTTCTAGTACTGGAGATCGTCAGTGGCAAGAAAAACAGAGGGTTCTACCACACCGAGCTCGATCTCAACCTCCTTAGATATGTAAGTATGGTTACTCCCGCAATCACATCTCCTAATAGGCCAATTGGCAACAAAGTAGTGAACATACATGACAGAAAACTGCGTTCTTCGTGGTCATTTCAGGCATGGAGGCTGTGGAAGGGAGGTCGAAGCTTAGAGTTCCTCGATCAGTCGATCACTGACCCGTTGAACATGATGGAAGTGCTGAGGTGCATACAGATCGGTCTGCTGTGCGTCCAGGAGCAGCCGAGGAACAGACCAACCATGTCGGCAGTGACAATGATGCTGGGCAGCGAGAGCGCTGCGCTGCCGGAGCCATGCGAGCCTGCTTTCAGCACAGGGAGGAACCTCAACGAGAACACGGGGGCAAGCCGATCTAACAGCGCAAGCAGTTGGACTATAACAGTAGTAGAAGGTAGATAGCGATGGCCATATGAGCATCGTCTGTTTTTGGTGCCATAGTTAAGTTAAACAACATTGGAATTCGTTTAAGGAATTTGCTAAATGACACTCGAGTGTTTTTTATGTTTGTGAATACTTAATTTTTTTTATTGGATGTTGCTTTGTGATTCATGTTATACAATGTTGCTTTGTGATTCACATTGTGCTCTATGATTTTGACATTGTGATGTTTTTCTCCAGATGAACAATGTGATAAGGGAGTAATTTGTTTAGTGCCGTCTAAAGTTGCAACATAGTAGAGATTTTTATAGTTTTGTTGTGTTCCTTATAATTTATTTTGTTCATCTTTTTTATAAACTGTCATATCATTTTTTTACATAATTTGATTTCTATAAAAATTAGTATATAATTGATGTAAAAAAAGGCCATGCAGAAAAGAATAATATGCATTAGAGCATTCCTCAAAGTATCGCATCACATGCTAATAACTAATAAGCAAACTAGTGGACATAGATAGATATGCATCTAAATAATTAAGTATCCTTTGACAAAATAGTACTCGAATGGAAGAAGAAGAGGCAAAATGATTTTATTCATTGAATCTAGATATAAGGGGTCAAAATTTGAATACTATTTAGCAACAAAGCACTCATGTGTTCCTTAGACACCAACTTTAAGGAATTTAATTGTCAATTAAGAGGATTCTTTCTTTTCTATGTATCACTGATACGAAATACTGGTACGGTAATACCGATACGACATTTTCTAAAAACAAGAATATGATGATACGATGAGTATACATGTATTTAAAAATCAGAAAAATGTGAAGAGGCTATAATAGATTGAGACAATGAGATTACCTTGATGAAATATTGAAATATATACATTCCTAAGATTCCTTGCCTCCTTTCCTAGAGGCTATGTACATTCCTAAGATTTCCTTGCCTCCTTTCCTAGAGCTATAATAGTACCATTCCTATAATAGATTCTTTTCTGCTGCAGCTGATAGTTTTTGGTCCTAGCAGCGATGTGTTCTATCATATATCATCAATATAATTGTTCCCACTTTAGTAATTACACACTTCTTGCAATCCGCTAACTGGATAATTTCATGCACCAACGTAGAGATCCGATATCTCCCTCGCTGAATATATGTGGAAGTAAGAACCTGAATCTAATATTCATCTATAAGAAGTACCTAATTAACTGACAACTAGTACGTCCAAATCATCATTTGCTACCGTCACTGAGCAAGCACCTTTCATTTGTTTCAAACTCAGACAATCTTTTGTCATATGACATTCCTCATCACATATATAGTATATATGATGGAGACGGGGTGCCCGATCTTTTGATGAGATTGATAACTATCGATTTGGTGGAGGTGACTCTCGCGATCCGACTACAACTGTACAACGTCGCTTGCACCTTAGCAATCGCTGAACCAACTCCGAGATATTATTGATCTTGCTGGAAGCACGATCAACCTGAACACGAAGTTCAATCCCTGCAAGCAATCGAAGAACTAGCTTACGAAAAGCAATCTGATATTGCGAATAACAAAGTTGGTATTGAAAAACAAAGGTGTGATCCCGAAAGTAGCCTTGACAGGTGGTCGTCTGACACAACTGAAGAACCAAAGTTTGCGCAAAGACAAACCTAAACTCAACGAAAATTCAAGTCCTAGCAGGGGGCGGCGGCTCCTATTTATAGAGAAACGACCAGGGGGGACGCCCTAGGGTTACAAGGCCAATGGGCCCAAGTGGTGGTGGCGCAGCACCCTTTTTGGATTCGGACTCAGAAATCAACGTGGATTGTTTTGAGGATTACGGCCAGCTCGGATGGAATTTGAAGATGAGGTTAGATCCGTTGGAAAGTAGACTTCATAAGCTTTCCATGAAGTACAAGAAGGCCCCAAACGGAGTCCGTATGAAGAAGTTATGCCCATTTGAATGTGGTACCAACGCAGCAGTCCGAATCCGATTTCAGAACGTGTCCAACTTGGATTCTTGCTTGACTTGATCCCAAAGTGACGTGGTGACCTCCATGATTCCGTCCTTGCATGTCCATGACTCCATGTCCCTTTCCGTCATCCTTTCCCAGGTTCCTAACCACGATTAAATCACTTGCATTAGGTAGCGGTCTTTTCTCAGTAATATATGAACCTAGGAATGAATTCACCTGGTAATTAAGTTGACGAGCACGAGCTCGAGTAAGTGGTCCTTGTTATGGATGAGTTGTATCCATGGAAGGGATGTCCTCATCATCCTCCCTTTCTTGCATTTGAGTCGTTCTCGACTCAAGTTCATCTTCTTCCCCCAAATATGGCTTCAAATCTGCAATATTAAATGTGGGATTAACCCCGAATTCTGCAGGCAGATCAAGCTTATATGCATTATCATTAATCTTAGCTAACACCTTGAATGGATCATCAGCTCTAGGCATCAACTTAGACTTTCGCAACTCAGGAAATCTATCTTTGCGCAAATGCAACCAAACTAAATCACCAGGTTCAAAAGTTAAACTCTTTCTACCCTGACTACCAGCAATCTTATACTTAGCATTCATGCGCTCTATGTTTTCTTTAATTGTTTCATGCAATTTAAGGACAAATTCAGCACGCTTCTTAGCATCTAAATTCACTTTTTCAGAGATGGGGATAGGCAATAAATCAATAGGAGTACGAGGATTAAAGCCATATACTACCTCAAAAGGGCTCATCTTTGTGGTAGAATGCAGCGATCTATTGTAAGCAAACTCTACATGAGGTAGACATTCTTCCCACGCCTTCAAGTTTTTCTTCAAGATAGCTCTCAACATAGTTGATAGCGTGCGGTTGACAACTTCAGTTTGTCCATCTGTTTGTGGGTGACAAGTAATAGAAAACAGCAGCTTGGTACCCAATTTAGCCCATAATGTGCGCCAAAAGTGATTCAAAAACTTCGCATCTCGATCTGAAACAATGGTATTGGGCACTCCATGTAGTCAAACAATCTCTCTGAAAAATAAATCAGCAACATTTGTAGCATCATCGCTCTTATGGCAAGGTATAAAATGTGCCATTTTAGAAAATCTATCGACCACCACAAAAACACTATCTCTCCCCTTCTTTGTGCGAGGTAATCCCAAAACAAAGTCCATTGAAATATCCTCCCAAGGAATGCTAGGTACAGGAAGAGACATATATAAACCATGTAGATTAAGTCGGGACTTAGCTTTATTGCAGGTAGTGCAGCGAGATACATAGCGCTTAACGTCGCGCCTCATCCTTGGCCAATAGAAGTGTTCAGCGAGGATGTCCTCCGTCTTTTTGACACCAAAATGACCCATTAGTCCTCCCCCATGTGCCTCCTGTAATAATAAACGACGAACAGAGCTGGCTGAAATGCATAGTTTGTTAGCTCTAAACAAAAATCCATTATTGAAAGCAAATTTATTCCAGCATCTACCATTTTTGCAATTGGACAGGGCATCTTTAAACATTGTCTCCAAGCCAAAAATTCTACAATCAAGTTGAGACAACATTGTATACCGTCTAGACAAGGCATCAGCAATCACATTTTCCTTCCCTTTCTTGTGTTTTATGACATAAGGAAAAGATTCAATGAATTCAACCCAACGAGCATGTCTACGGTTCAGTTTAGTTTGACTTCTAATATGTTTCAATGATTCATGATCAGAATGGATAACAAATTCTTTGGGCCATAAATAATGTTGCCATGTTTCTAAAGTTCGAACAAGGGCAAGTAATTCCTTATCATAAGTAGAATAGTTCAAACTAGGTCTACTCAATTTCTCACTAAAATAAGCAACAGGTTTACCTTCTTGTATCAACACACCACCAATTTCAATTCCGCTAGCATCACACTCAAGTTCAAAAGTCTTACCGAAGTCAGGAAGTTGGAGCAATGGTGCATTTGTGAGCTTTTCTTTGAGAAGGTTGAAAGCTTCTTCTTGCGCTTTTCCCCATTTAAATGAAACACCTTTTTTTGTTAATTCATTAAGTGGTGCAGCGATGGTGCTGAAATCTTTCACAAAGCGGCGATAGAATCCCGCAAGTCCATGAAAACTCCGCACTTGTGTGACCGTTTGTGGTGTTGGCCAACTTTTTATAGCTTCAATCTTGGCTTCATCTACTTCAATTCCCTGCGGAGTAACAACATAGCCAAGAAAACAAACTCCATCGGTGCAAAAGGTGCACTTTTCGAGATTACCAAACAAACGTGCATCCCTCAAAGCAATGAAAACAGCACGTAAGTGTTCAAGATGTTCATCTAGTGATTTGCTGTAAATCAATATATCATCAAAGTAAACTACCACAAATTTACCTATGAAAGCACGTAAAACTTCATTCATTAATCTCATGAAAGTGCTTGGGGCATTAGTTAATCCAAAAGGCATCACTAGCCACTCATATAATCCTAACTTAGTTTTAAATGCTGTCTTCCATTTATCTCCAAGTTTAATTCTAATTTGATGGTATCCACTACGCAAAGTCAACTTTAGAAAACATTGTAGAGCCACTTAATTCATCAAGCATATCGTCTAACCTAGGAATAGGATGACGATATCTAATGGTAATGTTATTGATAGCTCTACAATCAACACACATACGCCATGATCCATCCTTCTTAGGTACTAAAATGACTGGAACAGCGCAAAGACTAAGTGATTCACGTACGTACCCTTTATCAAGCAATTCTTGAACTTGGCACTGAATTTCTTTAGTTTCTTCTGGGTTTGTCCTGTATGGTGCGCGGTTGGGTAGTGATGCACCGGGAATTAAATCAATTTGATGCTCAATCCCTCAAAGCGGTGGCAATCCCGGTGGTATGTCCTTCGGAAAGACATCTTTGTACTCCTGCAAAAGGTTAGTGACAGCAGGAGGCAAAGAAGATGGTATCTCCTCAAATGAAAACAAAGTGGCTTTGTAAACTAATGCATAGCAAACAGATTTACTAGCATCCAATTCGGTCATATCAGATTTAGTAGCAAGAAAACTAGCACATTTCAATTGTATTTCTTTTTTATTCACATGAGCAGATTTCAGTTCTTTCTTCCTATGTTGCACAAGCTCTTTTTCTACAATCTGATTTTCGCTCTTAGATTTCTCTAAACTCTTCTCTCTACTAGCTCTAGCAAGTTCATCTTTAATAATCTGTTCTGGAGTCATAGGATGCAGCACAATTTTCTTTCCTTTGAACATGAGAGAGTATTGATTATTCCTACCATGATGCACACAATCAGTATCGTATTACCAAGGTCTTTCTAATAACAATGAGCAAGCTTGCATAGGTACAACGTCGCAATCAACATAATCATGGTATGAACCCATAAAAAGATGTACTCTCACCATCCGTGTTACCTTCAACTTACCACTGTTGTTGAACCATTGAATATGGTATGGATGAGGATGAGGTTTAGTCGGCAAAGCAAGCTTCTCTACCATGTCCATACTTGTCAAATTGTTGCAACTCCCACCATCAACAATTATGCGAATCGAGCGTTCCTTGACAACGCCCTTGATTTGGAACAAATTATGGCGCTAGTTTTGCTCGGCATGAGACACTTGAGCACTTAGTACGCGTTGCACTATAATGCTCAAATACTTATCGGCATCTTCGGCGCCAACATGCTCCTCATGATCATATTCTTCTTCATCTCCTATAGGGTCAGTTGCAAGCATAGCATATGTTTCTTCATCAAAATCACTAGCAGAGGAATACCCACTATCATCGCGTATAATCAATACACGCTTGCTTGGACAGTCCCGCATCATGTGTCCATAGTCTTTGCAACGATGGCATTGAACGTCCCTTGTTCGTCCGGTCGAAGCAACTGAAGAGGTTATTTTTGCAGGAAGTTGTGGTGCTGATTTGTGTGCTTCAGAAACTCGTGGCGCCGAAATTGATGTAGTAGGGCGCGGCTTGTTGTTGGAGTGTGATGGCGCCACAATGGACGAGGGAGCAGGGGTGCGCGGAGTCCATGAATTTGTGCGACCTGCAGAAGAATTAGATCGCATTCTCGTCTGACGGCCCTGCAACTCACGTTCAGCTTTGCAAGCAAGATGAAACAATCTAGTAATGGAGTTGTAATCTTTATAATCAAGGATGTCTTGAATTTTTCGACTCAACCCTCCCAAAAATCTAGCCATGGATGCCTCCTCATTCTCAACTAATCCACAACGCAACATACCAATTTGTGATTCCTGATAATATTCTTCCACAGATTTTGCACCCTGTTGTAGACGTTGCAGTTTATTTAACAGATCACGAGCATAATATGAGGGAACAAATCGATGGCGCATAAGCAATTTTAAAGCCTCCCAGGTGTTAGGAATGTTATTGGGATTTTGACGACAATATTCTTTCCACCAAACAGAAGCAAAGTCGGTAAATTCACTAGTAGCAGCCCTAACTCGTCTATTCTCAGGAAATTCATGGCAAGCAAATTTTTGATCAACAGCTAGTTCCCAATTAAGATAGCTATCAGGATCATATTTACCATTGAAAGAAGGCATGGTGAATTTAACCTTAGCAAAAGAATCGTCGTGGTCACGTACCTCACGCCGTGGGGGTTCCCTTCGCATACCTTGTCGGTTAAAACGCAATTGTCGACGAGCTCGATCGTTGTTGTGGTTGATCCTGCCATCGGCCTCGGAATCACCCATATGGTCGGAGTCATCTTGTCTCTGCATCGCAGCAGCAGGGGAACAGCAGACGAAGCTTGGGCAATCTCCTCAAGGCGCACCATAATATCTCGCCAACGAATTGTTAGTGGTACCTTGCGCTTTCTCCATCGCAATGAGTGTGGCATTGGTCTCAATCTGGCGCCCTCAAGTTAAGCAAGTCGCTCATTCGTCACTCGACATCCTCCTCAAGACCCTCCGCACGAAGGTTCATAAGGCGTAGAAAATGTTGTACGATTGCCTTAGTACGAGGAGTATGAGATTGATCCTCATCCGTTGTATGACCTGCCATTGTTAGCAAAACACAAGAATATGTCCCTAACAGCAACTACTAGGATAAGGAGGTTCAAAAAGTCGCTCACACTCAAGCCTTTTATCGAACTCTTACCAATTCTTACCAAGCAAAGCAGAGTGATCGACTCTCGATGTCAACATATCTCTCAAGATTGGATGGAGCGATTGCGGTGAAGCTCACTGCATGCGGTGTAGGAGAGGTGTAGCTGGGAAGGCTCAAGTTTGGTAGCAAGGATTAGCAATAATCAAATCAGAAAATGTAAGCTGAAAAATCACTCAACGCCGGTTGGTGCTGGTCCTAGGCTAGACCGTACTAGAGACGCGAGCCTAGAACACAAACGAGTACACCGCACAGAAAGAATCTAGATGACGTTGCCCACGGAGTTCAGAGGCTCAGAAAAGGACGCCGTCTTCACGGAACACCTTAGAATAACTTGTAGAAGGTCCCTGTAAATTTTGAGCGAATTCCGAGAAAGTTGACTTTTGTTGACTTTGCGGGCCCGTTTTGAGGCCCTAAACGACCTTTTTTGGGGTCGAAGTCGCTGCACGTATGCGTGGTGGGTTACGCGGAACTGAAATCTTCAGATTTTCCAGATTGCTTTTGGTGTCTCGTAGGTAATGAAAAGCAATCTAATCTATGAATAATCGAAATTCTCACCGAGCAACCTTGAGCTCTGATACCACTTGATGGAGACGGGGTGCCCGATCTTTCGATGAGATTGATAACTATCGATTTGGTGGAGGTGACTCTCGCGATCCGACTACAACCGTACGACGTCGCTTGCGCCTTAGCAATCGCCAACCAACTCGAGATGTTATTGATCTTGCTTTGAAGCACGATCAACCTGAACACGAGTTCAATCCCTGCAAGCAATCGAAGAACTAGCAAGAATAAGACGAAAAGAAATCTGATATTGCGAATAACAAAGTTGGTATTGAAAAACAAAGGTGGGATCCCGAAGGTAGTCTTGACAGGTGGTCGTCTGACACAACTGAAGAACCAAAGTTTACGCAAAGGCTAAATCTAAACTCAACGAAAATCCAAGTCCTAGCAGGGGGCGACGGCTCCTATTTATAGAGAAATGACCAGGTGGGGACGCCCTAGGGTTACAAGGCCCATGGGCCCAAGTAGTGGTGGCGCAGCACCCTTTTTGGATTCAGACTCAGAAACCAACGTGGATTATTTTGAGGATTGCGGTCGGCTCGGATAGAATTTAAAGATGAGGTTGGATCCGTTGGAAAGTAGACTTCATAAGCTTTCCATGAAGTACAAGAACGCCCCAAACGGAGTCCGTATGAAGAAGTTATGCCCATTTGAATGTGGTACCAACGCAGCAGTCCGAATCCGATTCCAGAACGTGTCCAACTCGGATTCTTGCTTGACTTGATCCCAAAGTGACGTGGTGACCTCCATGATTCCGTCCTTGCATGTCCATGACTCCATGTCCCTTTCCGTCATCCTTTCCCAGGTTCCTAACCACGATTAAATTACTTGCATTAGGTAGCGGTCTATTCTCAGTAATATATGAACCTAGGAATGAATTCACCTGGTAATTAAGTTGACGAGCACGAGCTCGAGTAAGTGGTCCTTGTTGTGGATGAGTTGTATCTATGGAAGGGATGTCCTCATCAATATACGTGTGCCATTAGTTCTGTCCTTCTTTCTATGGCTTTTGCTTCTACCTAAACACCTACTATAGCCAATGTCTGATCACCTGAGGATGAAGATTCAATAGCATTTTTAAGGACTCCATCTCTAATAGATATGCAACTAGCTCATTGAAGTTAAGAGTGGTTTTTCGATGGGAATATTCATCACCAATTGTTTCCTTGATGATGGTAGAGATGATACTAGTATGACAATCTTGTTGTTCTCCTCAATTTTCTCTTACACAGTAGTCAAATGTGTGATAAGTTTGTTGAAAACATTGAGATGGCCAACAAATCATGTAACTTCCTCCATACACAACTTGTACAATTGTCATTTCAGCACTTACTAGTTTGTCAATGACTTTGCCGTATATAATTCTTCTAAGTTCTCCTATAATTTTTTTAGCGAATTCTCCTTGATCACCAAGTAATTTATCTCATTGGAGAGACGTAGATAGATTATACTCACAGTCTTTTGCTTCATCACCTTGCAGTCTTCATCGAACGTCTTTTTCGGTTTGTCTCCATAAAGAGCATCAATTAGCCCTTGCTGGACAAGAATATCCCTCACCACGCATTGCTACACGTTGAAATTTCTTCTGCTGTTAAATTGTCCTATTTGATTCGACATTATCGACATCGATCTTAATTTTATGCCATATGACGTTTTACCAAACTTCTCACAAATCAAATTAATCTGGCCTTAGCTTTGATACCACTGGTTACACTCTAATATCCCTTCTTATGCATAGCAGCCCCCAGATTGGATCAGTGTTTGCGAGACATGGCACAAGTGTCCATGATATTAACAACGAAGATGATGAATCTTGTAAAGATAACTAAAATAATGACGTTGCAGCAACAACGACGAGAAAAAAAGATTTAGTGAAACCGACCACACATTTCTTAAGCACAACCTAAAAAAATACAAGGGGTTATCACTCACTCATCTCTTTTTTAGGACCCTCAAATTCTTACCCTATACAAGTATCCAGTACTAAAAAAAATCCTAACCTCTAATTCTCTCGTGCACCCTCTGCCTTGGATGAGTAGGCTTGATTACTACGCTACTTGGTTGCTTTTTTGTAGCTTGGTTGATTCTCCATGGTCACCCCATGGTTTAGATTCTCTCCTAGCTGTTCTCCAATTTAGAGTATGAATCGTAGTCCAAATAAGAGTAGGAGTCCTAATTCTAATAGAATTCATCTAGGACTTTTTGTAACATATCTTTTTAAATCCTAAAATAGTCACCCTAACTCAACGTACTAGTTAGCCCTTTTCTCATTTATGTCACTAATTTTGTAGCCCCATGTTTGCAAAACTCACTTATCCACTAACTTTCTCACACTTATGCGGAAGTCAAAAAAAGTCATTAAGCTGAAATAATTAATGCGGCTTGCAGAACATGCCTGCTTTGGTGCGTGCGGTCAGTGTGGTAGAGCCATGAGGTGAAGGTGAGGACGCCATCAGGTGCACAGGCACGGTCGGGACAGCACCATAGCCAACGAATCATACATCTTTTAAGTATAATGATAGGGACCCGACGTATGATACGAGTGGTTCGGACACTTTGTCACTCCCACAATGTGTATCTACTCATTTCCACCCACCCATCTTCCAGGTCACCCATAGTGCTCCCCGGTCGCTCCATACCTTGTAGCCCCCATAGCGACCATTTGCGCTGCTCTTCCTCCCAGGTGCTGCTCCTTCCCGCGACCCTATCTTCGGTGTCCCTCCACCTAGTGAGTGTTGAGAAATAATATGCAGATCGATGAACGGCAATACAATATCCAATGCAATCATGAGAGAAATCCAATCCAATAGCACACTGATACGGGGAAGGGTCCCGATCTTCTCAGTGAGGAACCGTGGATAGTTGATGTGAAGTAGACGATGTCGCTAGCTGAACACTCGTGCCCATGCACGAACCCTCAACTCTTTGGAATACGCCCAAAACACACCGGATAGTCGTCGTCGCGCGACCACAAGCGACGAACGCCAAGTCCCCAATTCCCAATGGAACGACGGCTTGACCTTGAGTTGCAGAACGAACAATGGATCGCCTAATTCTCTCTCAAAGTCCTCGCATGAACTCTGGTGTTGAAAGAACAAGCAATAGCTATGTTTCAATCTGATGCATAAAACTTGGTTCCCCTCTAAGGGTGCCAATACAGGGCTTATATAGCCTCTTGGGACGTGCATAGAGTCCTCCAAACCTACTACAACTCAACCCTATATGGTTTTAGATACGAACTCTTAAAAAAGGAAACTAGATTTTACAGCCGTCATATTGTTTCGGTCATAACTTTTGATCCGTGTCGAATTTGATGCTGGGGCTGGATCCATTGCGTAGCCCTTGAAAATATCTTTCCAACAAGTCCAAGAATGCCTGAATCGGACTCCGTTTGTGAAAGTTATGACCTTTTTAGTAACTGCCTGTCAGGCTGTCCGAACCGAATCCGAATTGAATTCTGAGTTGAATCCGAGTTTGAATCCAATTGACCTTGTGGGAGGCACGAATTGGGCTTGAATTCCTGGGCTTTTCTCTTCTTGCTTGCCCCATGTGAGCTTCTCCTCCCACCCTTTGGCTCCAGCCTCATTCTCCACCCTCGCGGTTCCAAATGCTTCACAATGTTCAAACCTGAGAATGCACAAAACACTTGCGTGAGGTAGTACCCAATTCTCATCAATAATAATAGAGTCATTAAGAAACAAAAGCACCTGTTGATTTAGAAGTTTAGCTCTGGCTCTAGTCAATGGACCAACATATACTTCTGCACTTGTATTACTTGTAGCTTCACTTATGGTGTCCATCTCAGTAAGTGCATGACCACCAATAGGAGGAGATGTATAAGTGTTAGGGATGCCCTCATCATCCTCCCCCTCTTGAAAAGGCGTCGTCCTCGACGCTGGATCGTCACCCCCAAAGAAAGGTGATAAATCAGCGACATTGAACGTAGAGCTCACGCCATAGTCATCGCCGGGAAGCTCTATCTTGTAGGCATTGTCATTGATTTTCGCAAGTACCTTGAAAGGCCCATCACCACGCGGTAGTAACTTAGACTTGCGACGGTCTGGAAAACGATCCTTACGGTAATGTACCCAAACCAAATCACCTGGTTGAAAACCATCCGCTTCCTTTTCTTGTTCGCCTTGTCAAGATAATACTTGACCTTGCGCTCTATCACTTCTTTTGTCTTGAGATGCAACTTCTTCACATATTCAGCTCGCTTGGACGCCCATATGAGTATGTTGTTGATCGAAGTGGCAACAAATCAAGCGGTGTAAAGGGCTTGAAACCATAAACTACCTCAAATGGACACATCTGCGTAGTGGAATGCACGCCCGATTATAGCGAATTCCACGTGCGGCAAACAATCCTCCCACTCGCGCAGATTCTTCTTGATCATGGTCCGAGTAGCATCGAAGTGTGCGGTTCACCACCTCTGCTTGACCATCGGTTTGGGGATGACAAGTTGTACTTGAATAACAACTTCGCCCCGCCACCCCAAAGTGTCTTCCGTATAGCTCATGAACTTCACGCCGCGATCCGATACAATTGTACGCTGCACGCCATGTAGCCTCACAATCTCCCCGAAAAACAAGTCAGCAATATGCGACGCATTGTCGCTCTTGTGGCACGGAATAAAGTGTGCCATCTTCGAAAAACGATCCACAACGACAAAAACAGAATCGCGTCCCTCTTAGTTCTAGGCAGTCCTAAAACAAAATCCATACTAATATCCTCCCATGGGGCATTGGGAACAGGTAAAGGGGTATACAAACCGTGTGGATGCATCGTCGATTTTGCTTTGTGGCAAGTAATGCATCGTTGCACATACCTCTCCACATCTCGCCTCATCTTAGGCCAATAAAAGTGATCGCTCAGATAGACAACGCCTTCTCACGGCCAAAATGTCCCATCAATCCACCGCAT
The DNA here is from genome assembly GCA_036346265.1 of Melocanna baccifera. Lineage (NCBI taxonomy): Eukaryota > Viridiplantae > Streptophyta > Magnoliopsida > Poales > Poaceae > Melocanna > Melocanna baccifera. Next base: position 16,437,840 of record CM070683.1, read on the forward strand.
GTGATTCCTGCAATAATAGCAAACGCACGGAGGATTCTCGAACACATAATTTGTTAGTGCGAAACAAAACCCATCATGGATGTGAAATTTATCCCAGCCTTTTTTCCTCTTTGCAATGTGCATAAGGGACAGAAAATTCATGGTCATAAGCATATAACTCACGCAAACTCGCTAAACCAGGGACGTGCACTCCTAAGTGAGTTAAAAGCACACTTTTCCTAGAAAGAGCATCAGCTACCACATTTTCCTTTCCCTTCTTATATTTCACAATGTAAGGAAACGACTCAATGAATTCGACCCATTTGGCATGTCTACGGTTCAGGTTTGCTTGGCCTTTTAAATACTTCAAAGCCTCGTGATCCGAATGAATAATAAACTCTTTAGGCCATAAATAGTGTTGCCAAGTTTCTAACGTGCGCACTAACGCATAAAGCTCTTTGTCATAGACCGGATAATTCAATTGAGCACCATTCAGTTTCTCACTAAAATAAGCGACCGGTCTACCCTCTTGCATTAAAACACCACCAATACCCAATCCACTAGCATCACACTCAATTTCAAAATTTTTAGTGAAATCAGGTAAAACAAGCAACGGTGCTTCAGTCAAGCGCCTCTTAAGTTCGAAAAAGCATTTTCTTGCGCTACCCCCACACAAATTCAACACCCTTTTAGTAAGTTCATTCAAAGGGGCAGCGATGGTGCTAAAATCCTTCACGAAACGCCGATAAAAACCAGCAAGGCCATGAAAACTCCTAATTTGACTGACGTTCATAGGAGTAGGCCAATTTTTAATAGCTTCAATTTTAGACTCATCTACTTCAACTCCTCGTGCGTAAACAACATAGCCCAAAAAGATGACACGATCTTTGCAAAAGTACACTTCTCTAAGTTACCAAATAACTTATTCTCACGCAAAACTTGTAGAACTTGTCTAAGATGGTCTATGTGTTCAGATTCAGCATGATCAGAATCGAATATCATCAAAATACACAACCACAAATTTACCAATGAAATGCCTTAAAACATGATTCATTAAGCGCATGAATGTACTAGGTGCATTAGTTAAACCAAAAGACATGACTAACCACTCGTACAACCCAAATTTCGTTTTAAAGGCTGTTTTCCACTCATCCCCTTCATGCATTCGATTTGATGGTAACCATCAAGCAAATCTATCTTAGAGAAAATAACAGCACCACTCAATTCGTCTAGCATATCATCTAAGCGAGGTATAGGATGACGATATCGAATTGTGATATTATTAATCGCTCGACAATCTACGCACATACGCCATGAACCATCTTTCTTAGGAACTAAAATAACAGGAACAGCACAAGGGCTTAAGCTTTCGCGTACATACCCTTTGGAGAGAAGCTCTTGTACTTGTTTTTGAATTTCCTTTGTTTCCTCGGGATTGGTGCGGTACGGTGGTCGGTTTGGCAGCGACGCTCCTGGAATCAAGTCGATCTTATGTTCTATCCTCGAAGTGGTGGGAGCCTGCTGGTACTTCTTCCGAAAGACGTCACTGAAATCAGAAACAGTAAACAACACCACTAGGAAGAGAAGTTAAGTCATTAGTCGAAAGCAATGCATCTTTGTACAAAGAAGACAACGTGCACCAAATTAGGATCCGCGCAGAAATCCTCATCTCGATTTGGTGGCTAACATCACTAAATTCTTTGCTCCTCTTGTTTCTTGTTACCACTCGGATGGTTCTCTCGCGCTTGTGCACTCTCAACATGCATCTCAATTTTCGCATGGAGGAATTGACAATCTGCTTGCGGTGTAAGCGCTTCAAGATGATATCCATATTGTTCCATCGAAATGTGTAGCGATTTGTACGCCCATCATGAAGAGCGGAACGGTCATATTGCCATGGCCGCCCCAAGAGCAAGTGACACACCGTCATAGGCACAACATCGCAGTCCACGATGTCGTGTACTTCCCAATAGCAAATGTCACACGCACCATATAGTTCACCTTCACTTCCTCCTTGTCGCTCACCATTGCACATGATAAGGACGCGGATGTGGCAAATACTTCAAACCCAACTTGTGACACATATCCTTGCTAGCCGATTGTGACAATCGCCGCCATCAATGATCACTTTGCATACCTTACCCATATCAAGCTTGGCCCAAGTCTCAAACAAATTGCACCGTTGTTCGAGTGATGGTGATGGCATGACACTAAGCACCTTGGGCGTGCAAACAATGGAGTACTTGCTCGGTGGTAGGGAACTCAGATCACACTCACATTGTTCTATGTCATCGCAGTGCAAGATCGCCGTGCATCGGCGACTCATCATCACTAGTCAAACATAACCGCCATCCTCTGTGACAAGCATAGTTCGACATTTGGGCAGTCCTTCAAAATGGCCAACGCCTTGCACTTGTGGCAAATAATGTCACGTGAACGCCCCGTCGACCCCATAGACGAGGTCACACCAGCGCGGCGCCATAGGTCGACGCACCGTGATGGTGTACTCTCGACTTCTTACTTGCGAATCGCGCATTGCCGAATTGCTTGCGGCGAAGTGCTCTTGTTTGGTTGGCTGTTGTTATATGTTTGTCCCGATCGGTGATTTAACGTGACCGGCAATGAACCGGCGTCTTCAATCACTTGTCGCCGGCCGCGTGCTTGGTGCAGCAACTCAATCATATCATTATATGGATGGTGATTGACAATGCGCTGACAAAGATGATTCATGCCGCTAGAAATCTTGCCATGGTCTGTTCTTCATTCTCGCGAACATCTGCATGTATCATGATAGTCTCCATTTCCTTATGATATTCATCAATTGATTTCATACCTTGTCGCAGCCCTGTCAACTTCTCAAAGAGTGAGCGCTTGTAGTGGCGCGGTACAAAGCGTGCCCGCAAATGCTGCTTCATTTGCTCCCAGGTTATAATTGGCAACTCATGGCGCTCCATGCGCTTACGGATGAACTGCTCCCACCAATGTGTGGCGTAATCATCCAAGCCATTGGATGCAAGCAACAGCTTTTTCTCATTGGAGTAGTTGTTCATCCGAAACAACTTATCAACTTTCAGCTCCCAAGTGAGGTATTGTTCCACATCTGTACCACCTGAAAATATAGGAAGAGTAAATTTGGGCTTAGCAACAAGATCCTCGGCGTCATCGTGGCGAGGACGCTGCACGTTGTTGCGGTGATGGCGCTGCTGCTCATCGTAGTTGTCGATGGGAAAATCATCATTCCAGCGCGTCCGCATCGGACAAGGCACACCTCCGCCGTGGGCACCCCGTGGTATAACTCCACCGACCGCCATTGCCTCGGGCCGCCCACGTGCTTGAGGGCGTGCTGCGCCGCCATCCCGATGTGTGGCGGTGCGCCATGCGACGCGCTGGTGTTGACGCGCTCCTCATCCGCACGAATAGCACGCTCCTCCTCGGTCTCATTGTGCAAAATGGTCGGAGGACCGTGCACACTTGTGGCATCGGGTGCATCCCCACGAGATTGTGGTGTGTGAACATGGCACGCAGCTCCGAAAGTTATTGTTCATGCTCGCACGCAATTGTGTGACTTCCTCTCCAAGGTTGTTCACCCATCGAACTTCCCAAGCTCATCGCGCACACCATTGTCACCATCATGAAGTTGTTTTTGGAGCATCTCGCGCAACCGAGTGTACTCGATCCATGTAACCGGGGCGTCTAGATTAGGTGGATCCTCCTCGTGACCTGACATGGAAACAACTCACAACCAAGAAACGTAGTTATATCTGGGTTAGTAAAACAAAAGCTCTCTCTATGTCTACAACTAACTGTCCCGAAAACAAGGCAAGCTTACTGCTCCAAAGTGAATCAAGGACAGCGAATCGACACTGTGATAGCGAACGACCTCAACCCGGTAATGTATGAGCGTAACCAAGAGAAAGGAGTACACAAACAGTGTAGGTGGAGCTTGGACAGGTATGTGGATAACCTATGCAATCTGATATTCAAGGTATTGTAAAGCTAAGTAATGATCCAAGCTAGAGTATTTGCCTATGTGCTGATCCAATTGGTTAAAGCGAAAAGTATGAACGCACACGCAACGATAAATGGGACTTAATGCAAACAAAGGAAATGAGCTAGAAAGAGGCAATCTGAAATTGAGATGAATAACTAGCTCGCTTTTGCACTAAGTACAAGGAGAGACGCTAGCCAATTGCAATAGTTATGAATGTAAGGGCACAAGATTGCTCTATGAGAATAAGTGCACAAGCTGAAAATATGAACTAGGGTTTTTTTCACAGAGTTTTGGCCAACACTTTCTATTTTCACTGTTTCTTGATCAAATCGCAGGAAACTTTCAGGCTTTCTTCTTTTGTTTTGTTTTGTTTTTTTGGCCAAACCATCGTTTTCTTCCCTTTGTACAAATTCAAGAATTCAGCAAGTGTAAATAATACTCAAGAACAGCCCGAACAGCAATATCAAAAGCTAGTCTCAATTGATGAAAAGATATAAGTGAAGCTCAACTGTAGCAATTCTTTCTTTTCGGTCAGCTAGGGTTTGGCACAAGTAGTGATTTGTTTCTTTCAAGCCAAACCGCAGCAAACTTTTGGTTTTGAAGGAAGTGAATACTATCTCAAACTCTCCCCCCAAAGAGAATTTGGATGGATCTCTTGAGAGCAATGTGGACAGCAAGGAATTTAGGATTCAAAAGTAAATGCAATTTACTATTTTTTGTTGCTAATTGAGGAATTCAATCAACAATTTTGTAGGGTTTATGTGGACACAAAGATCAAGCTACGCGAAGGAAACACACGGATCAGCACGAAAACAAAACTCTAATGGACGAAAACTTAACAAAACGCACAAGAACTAAACAGATTAAACTACGGTTTTTGGTATTGCAATTTTCGGTTTAATGGAAGATAGGACAGAAAAACGAATCTAACTACGGGTAAAGAAGTTCTCACCGAGTAAACCTAGAATCTGATACCATATGATACGGGGAAGGGTCCCGATCTTCTCAGTGAGGAACCGTGGATAGTTGATGTGAAGTAGACGATGTCGCTAGCTGAACACTCGTGCCCATGCACGAACCCTCAACTCTTTGGAATACGCCCAAAACACACCGGATAGTCGTCGTCGCGCGACCACAAGCGACGAACGCCAAGTCCCCAATTCCCAATGGAACGACGGCTTGACCTTGAGTTGCAGAACGAACAATGGATCGCCTAATTCTCTCTCAAAGTCCTCGCATGAACTCTGGTGTTGAAAGAACAAGCAATAGCTATGTTTCAATCTGATGCATAAAACTTGGTTCCCCTCTAAGGGTGCCAATACAGGGCTTATATAGCCTCTTGGGACGTGCATAGAGTCCTCCAAACCTACTACAACTCAACCCTATATGGTTTTAGATACGAACTCTTAAAAAAGGAAACTAGATTTTACAGCCGTCATATTGTTTCGGTCATAACTTTTGATCCGTGTCGAATTTGATGCTGGGGCCGGATCCATTGCGTAGCCCTTGAAAATATCTTTCCAACAAGTCCAAGAACGCCTGAATCGGACTCCGTTTGTGAAAGTTATGACCTTTTTAGTAACTGCCTGTCAGGCTGTCCGAACCGAATCCGAATTGAATTCTGAGTTGAATCCGAGTTTGAATCCAATTGACCTTGTGGGAGGCACGAATTGGGCTTGAATTCCTGGGCTTTTCTCTTCTTGCTTGCCCCATGTGAGCTTCTCCTCCCACCCTTTGGCTCCAGCCTCATTCTCCACCCTCGCGGTTCCAAATGCTTCACAATGTTCAAACCTGAGAATGCACAAAACACTTGCGTGAGGTAGTACCCAATTCTCATCAATAATAATAGAGTCATTAAGAAACAAAAGCACCTGTTGATTTAGAAGTTTAGCTCTGGCTCTAGTCAATGGACCAACATATACTTCTGCACTTGTATTACTTGTAGCTTCACTTATGGTGTCCATCTCAGTAAGTGCATGACCACCAATAGGAGGAGATGTATAAGTGTTAGGGATGCCCTCATCACACACACAAGACACAGAGAATAGAGAATCAGAGTGTAATCTTTATTGATCATTGATTGTCTTTACATGGCACAAAGCCCTCTATTTATAGAATAGAAAAGCAGGGGTAGTTTAGGTATTTGCCCATCACTCAATAGTTTCGTAACACTCCCCCTTGGGCGAATACCTCGGTATGCACATGCCTCATTAAAAACTCTTCCCAAAAACCCAGTGGGAAAAAAGGGATAGAGAAAAGAGTACATTGCATCCGTTACTTGTGGCATCTGTTGCCTCATTAAAAAATCTTGTGTGAGAAAACTTTAGGAAAAACTCACAAAGGGAAAAGAGTGCAACATTTAGATCTTTAAGATCATGTAAGTCTTCTGGCTTTACATATAGGCTATGGTTCAGAGATTCGCTCCCCCTGAATCTTATAATTCTCTAAGTCGTCTCATACCAATGCCTCGAACACACTTCTGGAAGCTAGAAACTGTGAGAGATTTTGTGAATAAATATGTCGAATTATCACAAGACTTACCTTCAATATCTTCCCTCTTCGTTCCTCTGGATCTCATGAGAATAAAAGAATTTAGGAGTAATATACTTCGTGATATTACTCTTAACATAGCCCATTTGTATTTATTTGCCACAAGCAGCATTATCTTCAGAGATAATAGTGGGGTCTGTAATGGTGCTCACACCACATGACTTCTGGATTTGGGTAATCATTCGTTTAAGCCAAACACATTCTCGTGAGGCTTCATACCACGATATGCATATGCCTTATTAAAAACTCCTTCCAAAAACCCAGTGGGAAAAAAGGAATAGAGAAAAGAGTACATAGCACATGTTAAAATTGTGTTATAGTTGTTGCCTCATTAAAAACCCTTTAAGCAAGAAAACCCAAAGGGAAAAACTTACTAAGGGAAAAGAGTACAACGCTTATCTTCAGGATTTGCAATACTTATCTTCAGGATATATAAACTATCTTCACGATGTATTATGATCTTCAAGACTCTTATTATGTCCATCGATTGGACTTATATCGATAGGTGATATAACCTTCAAGGTCGTTATCATCAAGTCAATACCTTCTGGGTTTGACTAAAGTTAAGATTTTCTAAATCTCATGCATAACTATAAAGTTTAGCATATGCTCCCCCTAAAGACCACTTCCGGTGAAGTCTTATTGTTCCACTGCATTTAATACATTTTAAGAAATGAATATAGACTAATATATTTATCCTAATCAGGATATGGGGATTAATTAATTATAATGCCACATTTCTTCAGGATGTGACTTATTGAAACCTTTCAGGTTCTTTAACATTTAGCAACCATCTCTGAGTAGTAACATATGACCAAACGTATGTTTTATGGAGCTCATAGCATGGTCATACTACCACAGAGTCAATGTAACCAGTCTTAATCTTTGGCACTAAGGGGATTAATAAATGTGCCATTAACACCAATATATGGTACCTTCATGGTAATAAAGGATATTGCCACTCCATCAGCTTCTGGTAATAGATACACTTCATATGTACTTATTTGGCGAACTTCTGGTTCTCAGTATCCTCATTCCATTTCTTCAGGTCTTGGATGGGTCCTTATCCACTTCTAGGGATTGTATAATCGTTAGTGTATTTTCAATCAACTGATGATTTATTTTCTCTTCAGGGAAAGACTTTCTCTCCTAGGAGATACACTTTCTTTATGCAAGAGTTTATCAGGTATGAGTTTTGTATACATATGTATACATGTTACAATTTAATTTCTTATTAAAATACCAAGTTCTTCAGGGATCGAGCTTTAGGTTCCTTCAGGGATCCCATCAAGGATTTTCAGAATCCGATAACTGCATATATATACAAAAGTCATATGGGAAATGATTGGTCTCATAATACGTACTAATCCTTGATTGGGGTTTCTTTTCTTAATACAGCGAGCTAGATATTTATTAATGCAGTGGCATGGATAACTGCGCATCTCTACTTCCAGTAGATTATCCCAAATATATGTTGGGTTATTAATGTGCAATAACAGAAATATTCTAGCTTCTTATATTGCCCAATATTATGATCTAATTTCTCATATTTTTGACTTTAAATTTAGATCGCATAAAACTTCAGGTTTTATGTTATTGTAACATGCATTATGCTTTGACAGCATAAAGTGCATCTTCAGGATGTTGGCAAAAGTATGAATATAACACTATCACATAAAACACGTCTGACGATTAATCTACATGGAATATATTTATATATATTCTGCTGGAATATACATCTAGTTTAACCTCCCAGATAGAATAATTATTCTTCAGGAATATATGTGATTAATTCGGGAGGTAATTTATATGCCTGTTACAATTTATAATGTCAACTGAATGTGACATATTTAGATCATTCGGGATCATTAATATCCAATAGGTCGTCTAGTATTTTGAGATTTATATTTTCTTCAGGCAAATGGTTATAGTTTCCAGTGGTATATGTGCGGTAGCTTCATGCTGCCGTGTAATACCCATGTATGTGGTCGCATGCTGGCGACTAGTATATTACTGGAGACAAATCAATTACCCTTCGAGGGTTATAATGTTTTGCCAATAGTGGATAATAGGTTTAAATATCTCTCAAATTTACAGCTTCAGGCTTGTTCGCTTCTGTATTTGACCTAAGATATGCCTTGAAGGTTCCAATATTCCTCATATGCCCAATTCCTCTCCCTTTTCACGCCAACCACAAAAATTCCAAGTGATAGCATATGCTTCTGGCATTTACTTCGAATTAACTCAAAGCTTTTAGCAATAAGTTATTATTATACTACTTCAAGAGTATAATTTGCATTGGCGTGAAAACAATACACACTCTGTAAAATAGAATATGGGGGTTGTATATAGACTTCCAGTCTTTGGGGTTTATCGCGTTGTCTAGTCGAGGTGATCCTTCTGGATTTTAACATTTGACTAGATTCCTTGTGTCTTCAAGAGGGACACATTTTCTATTGCCATCGGGGCAATAATGAACTAAGGCATATCATTCCAATGAAATATCAGGCATAGTATTTTACAAATATTATTCCATGCATTATTAATTAATCTTACTTCAGGTAAGATATGCTGCTGGCAAAGTGTTCTATTAAGTAATTGTTCAGCAGGGGTAAGGTTTTAATAGAACATCTTAGACTAAATATTTATGGTATCCGGGAAAATAATCAGCTAATGCGTAATTTCAGCAAAAGATAAGAGGTGCTCTTCATGAGCGAGATCAGACTCGACAGGAGCTGAAATTTACAATTGGTGTTACTCATGTAAGAAAATGGCATCTAAATAAAGCTGAAGGATAACTAGGAGAATACTGCTGGTCTCCATGTTGTTCACCGTATGCATACTCCTGCTTATGAATGCACCTGTTTTTCGGTAACATGCGAATTACCTCAACGTGGTTCGGAGATAGTGTGGTGCAAGATGGAGTAATACTCACATGCGGACTTTTGGTCCTAGAGAGAGCAATAGAACGTGGCAAAGTACCTTCAGGGCTACCAGTAACACTCCAGGGTAGAGTAGTGGCGATTCCTCACCAACTACAAGGTTTTACCTTTTAGTGGTAAAGGATATAATTATGTCTGCTTCAGGCTTAACAGTGGTATGACTATATGCCAATTAAATAATCCTAAGTGATACAATTTGCAGCCATTCGGGGCGTGCAAGTATCCGCTTAATGATGCCCAATACCGTACAATATTCATGCAATTATATATATATATATACTTACTTCTGGTAAGTAATCTCAACTGCATGAAAATGAGTGCAAAAGAGTAACAATTCCCTTTATCTATTCAGTAGATAAAGTATCATTTTTCAGATGTTTCTAGCAATCTTTTGGGATTATCTAATAATTATTAAGGTATGTAAGTAATTTTCAGAATTACTAAACCATTAAATAAATCCCCGAACACACAATGCTAGGAAATAAACCATCAAAAGAGATATGATGCTTCCGAGATGTACTAAGTCTAAGGTCTCACAAAATTACGGAAGCTCATACACCTAAAAACCATGTTTCTAGGATTTTCTAATTTTTCTAGAATTTTCTAGAATTGTCTGGAATTTTCTAGCAATTTAATGCATTTTCTGCTAATAAATAAGTAATTTTCAGAATTACTAAATAAGCAGAAATAATATGCTACAGAAAGATAAATCCAAAAATATAATGCCACATGATTAACCAAATCATAATGAAGCTTAAATAATCTAATAAATAAAACATGTAGGGAGAAAACTGATCTACTGGACTTGATTATAATTATGATGAACTCTAGGGTCAATTTGTTTTTCAGCTTTCAATGGACTTAATTAATTTGCTGAAAATTCAAGGACTAAATTGCAAAATGCCCTTGGCAGATATTTCCACCTTTTTTTCGGCCTTATCCTCCCCACCAGTCCCCATTTCTTGGCCGCAATGGCCTTGCACTTCCCAGCCACAAACCGCCCACACCGCCTCCGCATTTGGCGCTCCACCTCTTTGGCGCAACTGTTCCCCCACCTCCCCCTCTTTCTCGGCCACGATTGCCGCATCACCTCCATTTTCGGATCGGCTTCCCCCTTTTCCGAATCGAGCACCGGCGGCGGCGCGGTTTGGGGGTGCGGCGGCCTGGGCGTGGGGCCCCTTGCGATGGAGGCGGCCTGGGCGCAAGACCCCCTTCGGCAGCTGGTCGGGCGCAAGGCCTCTGCTAGGCGGCAGCGGCCCGGGAGCAAGGAGCGCGCGCGCGCGCCCGGGAGCAGGGCGCGCGCGCGGGCGCAGGAGCGCGACGGCGGCTGACCGGGGAGAAGGGAGCGTGCGACGGGGCAGCAGCTGTCCGGGGCGCAGCGCAGGGCCGTGAAGCGGAGCGCCCGATGGCGCGTAGCGGTGCAGCGAGGCAGCAACGCCGCAGCGGCGCGGTGGCTGCGATCCGAGCAAAAGCGGCGCGCTCATGTGGCATTAGCGCTGGGGCCGAGCGGCGGCTACTGGCGGCGCAGGGCCGAGCGGCGGCTGGTGGCACAGGACCGTGCAGGGCCCGTGCCTGGGTGCATGACGCACGGCGGCGGCCAGCCAGACGCTTGGGATCCGGTGCATCAGGGCGGTGCTTCAGGCGCAGTGGTCCATAGATCCACCGTGGTAAGTCGAGCAGGGCCCTCGCTTCTCATTTTCGCTTGATCTGTTTTGGATCAAGGTGCTAATTTTCCGTATGGTTCTATGATGTGAGATCTATGTATGATGATGTTGCTTTATTCAAAGATCAATCTATTTCAGGCATTAACAGATAACAGATCAATCTATTATCTATGTATGATTTGGGAAATCAATCTGTTTTCTAGGGTGGCAAATAGCAAATCAACTCTATGTATGATTTTGTTACTTTATCCACAGGTATCAATCTGCTGGATCGATCTGATCTAGATTATATCCAGAAGAACCCAAAAACCCATCTAGTAGGAATAATTACTACGAGATCGATCCCATGCATGGCATACTGTGAATTCATATTCAATCTAGATTGAACAATATGTCCTGCAAGAAATAACAGATTGATTCGAATGCATACCGTACACCGTTGTAGAGACTCGTGCTGATAACGTGTTGAGAAAATAATATGCAGATCGATGAACGGCAATACAATATCCAATGCAATCATGAGAGAAATCCAATCCAATAGCACACACAAGACACAGAGAATAGAGAATCAGAGTGTAATCTTTATTGATCATTGATTGTCTTTACATGGCACAAAGCCCTCTATTTATTGAATAGAAAAGCAGGGGTAGTTTAGGTATTTGCCCATCACTCAATAGTTTCGTAACAGTGAGCACCATCTCCGATGCCCCTTCTATCTAGCATTCCCATCTAATACTCCCCTCACCACTGCAACTGCAGTGCTTTCGCCAGTGGCCGTAGCCTTCACAAGCTCTCCCTTTCCTCTAATCTTGATTCGACAAAGGTGGCCTTCTCCTTCCGATGCTGGATCCACACCGCGCATGCCACCTTCCCACCGTCGCCACACCTGAGACCTTTGCCGTCGCCTGCCATGGAGGCAGGTGTTTGTTTTGTTGCAATATTTTGATTTTGTGTGTGTAACATTTTTTATTCCATGTGTGTAATACTTTGATTTCATGTATACAACACTTTGTATGAAGCTAGCGTCTGCTGATCCAGGTGCTAGCAAATCCCATCTTTTAAAAATGAAGGATGTGGGGGGCCTGGCAGCGTTTACACATCATCATTTTTGTAGAAAAGACCTCCCAATTTTCAAAAATCGTAGCAACACCCTGGTCAAACGATTCCGGCACCTTTTTTTTTGGCAAAAGACACCTCATACTACTTACCTTCAACCCGAGCTTCGCACCGCAGGGCTTCCCACGATTCCCCTCCTCCTCCTCGACCACCGACCGCACCTCGCCACCTCGACGCCGCCGCTCAACTCATCCGTCGCCCCCAACCACCTCTCCCATGCCGCGGCGCTGCAGCTCGGCCAAATCCCCCAGCCATGGCGTCCCCCTCCCTCGCCACTACCACGGCCAACCCCGGCACCCCGCTAACCCTAGACGCTAGCCTTGGCGTCTCCCTCCATGCCGCAGCTGCCGCCGCTGCCCTGCGCAAGTGGCCCGTCCCCCTCCTCGACCACCGCCCATACCCCGCCACCCCGACGCCGCCGCTCAACTCATCTGCCACCCCAACCACCTCTTCCACACCGCGTGTAACACTCTAAAACCCACATTATCTTGAGATGCCACTAAACCTCTCCACAACTAGCCAGATTACAAGGTAAAAAAACTGGCAACATCTTCTAAAATATGATAAGCTAAGCGGAAGCATAACAAAATAAAGGTTATAAAAAACTAATAATTAAAGAACAACCACTAATAATTTTAACCAAATAAAGTGAACCACAGTCTAGCATTATTTATTAAGAGTGATCAACAATGAAGTATAAAGATGAATAACTAGATACTCCATATATTTATCACAGCATAAATCATGAAATAGTATGTAATAGTGTTTTGCCGCTCTATCCTTCCCATGCATGCTCAAGAATCACTTGGAAGGGGGGAAAACAAGAGTGAGATAAAAATCTCAGTAAGCAAACTATTTAACAAGCTAATTAAACTACAATCGTTTAAACATCAATAATTATTTTCCACAATGACCGCATTTATAACCTTAACCACAATTACTAACAATAACCATAAAACATTAACAATTAAGTCTCATTTGCTTACTACATAACCGCAACCACCACTACTACCAATATTAATAAAGTATTAACATATTTTTCTCACTAACTTTATTATTTTTCACAACCACATCTGCTAACAACAGTTACCACATGAGAAAATACCTCATGCCACAACCACAACCCGTACCATACCACAAAGAGGTGAACCCTCCACGACCACAACCACAAGGGGTGAACCCCACTCCACGACCACAACCACATTCCTTATACCACAAGTAACCCTCATGAGCCAATTCCACATAAAAAATTAAGAAGTTGCATATGTATGCAATAATTCATCCTCAACAAATTGCATAAGTATGCCAATGATCCATCCACAATGAAAATGCATATGTATGCATATGATCCACTGCACCCTGACCCAACAAGGTAAGAGTGTGTATCGTACTACGGCAATATACGATGATATACCGATACGGGCGAGGCTATGTTCGGCGATATCCATGATGCAAATAACATGTCATGATATGCATGATATGATATCAATGATTCATAAGAATTTAACCATAAATATCAGCAATATATTCATCAAGAATACTACCTCATAATCTACATATGATTTAATAAGGACCATACCACATAATCCACATTCGATTCATCAAGATCATAATCAATCGATTCGTAGGAAAAACTACCACATAGACCACAATATATTCATTAAGTATACTACTACTAAAACCATAATATATTCACTAAGAATACCACTTAGACCACAATATGTTCATTAAGAATACTACCACATAGACCACAATATCCTCATAAAGAATACTACATCACAACTATATTTGTTTCATTAAGAATACTACATAACCACAATTAATCCATCAAGAGCATAAACAATTGATTCTTAAAATGCTACCACATAGACCACATTAAAGAAAACAAGTAACGATGGCATAGCATCTCAGATTTAGAGAATTATGTAATGTGAATATAGTATGATTAACAAGTTAAACGGTAGCACATCCGCTACGTTTACTTGCCTCTACTAATGAAGCGAAACGCTCATGCACAGTCAGGAGAGAAGCCACCTGTCCAAAATTATCTCTCAGTATAAGACTATAGCAAGGTATCTACATCTTAAGAAAATAAAAATGCTGCTATGCCCTAAACCTGACAATACCTTCTCCGCTCGACGATCCTACGCCCAGCCCACTGCAGTAGCGCTGCTTATTTTTTTGTATCTTTAAAACTACTAGACCAGGCACAGCAAATAAGATATTTTTGGAAACTATAGAGAAAACTTACAATTTTCAAGTAGGCATCCTATTTTTAATCTGTTGCTAAAGGGGCATAAAATATCATGGAAAATAGAGGACAGACTCTGCTCTGACGATCTGGCTAGCAATCTTTTAACGAATCCCACCTTCTGTATAATGCTCTAAATTTCATGATTTTTTTATAGAAGCTATTTTACATGATTTCCTACAACTTTTGTTATTGCAAGCTAAATCATAAAATTCATCTACCCCTCGGAAACAACACCTGAATAGCAACAAGTTTCAGACTACTCCTCTGCTACACAGCGAAGTTCCCAACTCTACTGTGCCCAAACCCCATGGACAAAAAATCTAAAAAAAATTTACAAAAGCTAGGTTTTGATGTCATCTACAACTTTCATGTTGGCCAGATTCGCAGGAAAAATCGTCTTGATGCTCTAATCTAGACGAACAGTCGCACTGCACGACTCAACCTACGCGCAGACAGCAGAATAATACTAATCGACTAATTACCCTATTAGAACACAACTAATCCCAAGCCACAAACCCTAATTACATCTAAAACAGAAAAAATTGAGGTGGAAAAAATTACCTTAGTGATCCTTAAAGATCACCCCTTCTTTCCCCTCCTTCTTCCTCTTTTCTTCCCTCCTTCTTCTCCCTTCTCTTCCTCCTCTTCTCCTTTCTCTTCCTTGATCTCTCCTTTGTAGCCAACAGCAGGGTAGCAAGCAGTGGAGAGAGGTGGAGGCGCAAGGAGGTGAGGGGGTGGCGGCCAAGACGGAAAAAGGGGGAGGGGTGCAGCCAAGGGGTATTTAGGGGGCTGCTAGGGTTTGGGTGGTAGGAAGGGGGTGGTGCGGCTGGCCGTGGTTAGCCTACTCCTCCAGGCAACCCAAAGCCTGATTTTTTAATTGATTAATTTATTTTTTTTACTTTAGACATTTTTGCATTTTCTTTTCCCGCCTCTCGCGATTCACCAAAAAACCGAGAAACTCGGCGATTCCACTAAGCATTCCAAGGGACACCGTAAAGACGTTCTGAGCATTATATTCTCCCCTTCTAAAAATAATTCGTCCTTAAATCTAACTCCTCAACCCACAAGGCAAGGAACAACCAAGGAGAGAACGACCAAAAAAGGAAACAACAACTATAAGTACTCTCCTACCTCAAATAGCTCAGGTTCTCCTACCTCAAATAGCCTTCCAAAGTTTTAATACAATTAAAAGAAAAATACTCAATTTCTGGAATTATTTTTAAACCGAAAAAGCATTTATGACGTCAGCTCGAATTATTTTTCTAAAGAAAAATCTGGTTTATGACGTCAGCAAGGGAAATAGATTTTCGGTCGAATTATTTTTATACTGAAAAATCAGACTTAATGCGCCAGCATGACGTCAGCAAGGATTTTCGGATTTATTTAAAACAGGTAGGGCTGACGTGGCCTCCACATGGCTGCCACTTGGCACCACGTGGCTGCCTCGTGGCTGCCACGTCATGGTATCAAGCCGATGTGGCAGCGCACGCGCGAGGGTGGCGGGGAAGCGCTCGGGTGGCGCTGGCGTGGCGCCCAGCTGGCGGCCACGCCTACTGCCACCTCAGCTCGACGGCTGACGGGGCAGGAAGGCCGGCGGTGGCGCATAGGGACCGAGGGTCGCCGGTGCTCCGGCGGACGGTGGTGCCGGCCGATGTGCGGGAAATGACGGGAGGGTGAGGGGAGTGTTCTGGTACCTCGCATGAAGTCCGAGGGTGACCGGAGGGGAAAATCGGCAAAGAGAGGCGGCGGTCGGAGAGGGCTTCACAGCGGCGAGGGAGCTCCGGTGGTGCAGAGGCTCGGGGAAGTGTTCGTCGGGGATCGCCTGGGCACCAGCAACGTCGGAGAGGCGTCGGCGAGGAGCGAGGAAGCTTTAGCTGGCCGGAATCGCTCGTCGGAGCTAAAGGGGGCCGGCGGCGGGATTTGGCTCGGGGAGGAGCTCCGGCGCTCGAATGATCCGATTGAGAGGTGAAGGAGGGGCGGTGTGTCGAGGGGGAGCTCGGGGAGGGCTTATATAGGCCGGGGAAGGTTGTAACGGTTGCGCGAAGATCGCCGGAGTGGGAACGGCCGGAGAGGATGAATGCGACGGAGTAAAAGGGCGTAATTGAGGGGGAAAACGCCAGAAACGGATGCGGGAAGGTGGCTATTTGAATGTGCAGTGGTGCGGGGAAGTAATTGGCCAAGAAACCGAAGCTTTTAAGGCTTCGGTTTTCTAATTAATGGCGCTGGCAGCGGCGGTGATCACGCGAGGAAGAAGGCAAGAGATCGGGGACGAAGGTTCTGACAGGCGGGGCCCGCGCGTCAGCGAGAGAAGGAAAAAGGAAAGGGCGAGGGGGACGGTTGGATCTGCAACGGGTGGCAAGGAGGGGCGATCGGGACCACCGGCTGCTGGCGAAGGGGTAAGTGAACGGGGACGGCCACGATCTCATCCGGCAACGGGGATTGAATCCAGGCCGATCAGTGCATTAAGTGGGAGGAGGGCGGCTGAGATTAGGTACAGCAACGGAGGACGGCGCGGATTAGGCCACGCGTCGATCGGGGAAAAGAGCGGAGGAGCGAAGCGGTAAGTGGCCGCGGGCGGCTGGGATTGACTTGGGTGGGGAAGGGACGGTCCGATGTGCAACACGCGTCGCGCGCGGAGAGAGGGAAGGCGGGACGAAAGGGTAAGTTAGATCGGACAGCTGAGGTTAGTTCCGGCGGGTGGCAATGGCTCCGATGGCTGACACTTGGCGGGCCGAGGGAGGGTTTTGGATTTTTATTTCTTTTTGATTTTCAGAAATGACTAGGGGGCTTTAAAAAACTCAGAAAAATACCAAATAAAATTTCAAAAATCCAAAAAAATTCAGAGAACCTTCTGGGACTATTTAAGACTTAATAAAAATATTTTCCACCCAATTTGATATCTATATTTTGCAAATGAACAATTTGACTTAAAAAGGCAAAGTTTAAATCCTTATAAAATCCTGAAAATTAATATAATTACAGATTTGACTTTAGGAAGTTAAAATACATTTATTTTGACTTTCATGAAATGCAGCAAAATCAATTTGGCTTTTATAATTTAAAGTTTTTAATTTTCTTAAATCAGGGTTTGGAATAAAATCTAGGAAAATACAATAAACATTTTAATACAGGGATAAAATTTTTGGGATGTTACACTTACCCAACAAGGTAAGAGTGTGCATCGTACTACAGCAATGTACATGTTGTACCGGTATGGTCCCGGCTATGTGCGGTGACATCCACGATGCAAATGATATATCATAATATGCATTGTATGATACCAATGATTCATAAGAATTTAACCACAAAGATCAACAATATATTCATTAAGAATACTACATCAGAATCCACATATGATTCAATAAAGACAATACTATATAATCTACATTCGATTCACCAAGATCAAAATCAATCGATTCATAGGGAATACTACCACATAGATTGTAATATATTCATTAAGAATACTACCACTAAGACCATAATATATTCACTAAGAATACTACAACTTAGACCACAATATATTCATTAAGAATATTACCACATAGACATAATATCCTCGTAAAGAATACTGCCCCACAACCATATTTGTTTTATTAAGAACAATACCACATAACTACAATTAATCCATCAAGAGCATAAACAATTGATTCTTAAAATGCTGCCACATGGACCACATTAAAGAAAGCATGTAACGGTGGCATAGCATTTTAGATTAAGAGAATTATCTAATGTGAATGTAGTATGATTAACGAGTTAAACGGTAATACATCCGCTACGTTTACTGGCCTCTACCGATGAAGCGAAGCGCTCACGCACGGTTAGGAGCGAAGCCACTTGTCCAAAATTATCTCTCAGCACAAAACTACAGCAAGTGTTGCTAAAGGGGTATAAAATATAGCGGAAAACAGAGGACAGCTTCTGCTCTGGTGATCTAGCCAGCAATCTTCTAACGAATCCCACATTCTATATAATACTCTAAAATTCATGATTTTTTTACAAACGCTAGTTTACATGATTTCCTACAAGTTTCATTATTGCGAGCTAAATCATAAAATTCATCTACCCCTCAGAAACTACACCTGAACAGCAACAAGTTTCAGACTACTCCTCTGCTATACAGTGAAGTTCCCGACTCTGCTACGCCAAAACCCTATGGACAAAAATTCTAAAAAAATTTACAAAAGCAAGGTTTTGGCGTCCTCTACAACTTTCATGTTGGCCAGATCCGTAGAAAAAATCGTCTTGATACTCTAATTTAGACGAACAATCGCGTTACACGAATCAACCTACGCGCAGACAACAGAATAATGCTAATCGGCTAATTACCCTGTTAGAACACTACTAATCCCGAGCCACAAACCCTAATTACATCTAAAACAAGGAGAACTGAGGTAAAAAAATTACCTTGGTGATCCCTAAAGATCACCCTTTCTTTCCCCTCCTTCCTATTTTCTTCCCTCCTTCTCTCTTCTCTTCCTCCTCTTCTCCCTTCTCTTTCTTGATCTCTCCTTTACAACAAACAGCAAGGCAACAGGCAGTGGAGAGAGGTGGAGGTGCAAGGAGGTGAGGGGGGTGGCGACCAAGAGGGAAAAAGGGGAAGGGGTGCGGCCAAGGGGTATTTAGGGGGGCTGCTAGGGCTTGGGTGGAGGGAAGGGGGTGGTGCGGCTGGCCCATTGGGCTGGCTAGCCTAATGTGGCTAGCCCACCCCTCCAAGCACCCCAAAGCCTGATTTTTTATTTAATTAATTTATTTTTTTCACTTTAGATAATTTTGCATTTTCTTTTCCCGCCTTTCGCGATTCACTGAAAAACCGAGAAACTCAGCGATTCCGCTAAACATTCCCAAGGACGCCGTAAAGACGTTCAGAGCATTACACCACGGCCACCACAGCCACCATGCCTTTATCGCAGGCCCAACGTAAGAAGGCGCACTCTTCCTCGGTCCGGCCCAAATGGCAAACCTCATCGCCAAGAACGCTACGTTCCTCACTGTGCTCCTCTACCTAGACGACCTTGCCTGGCGCTGGGCTGTTAACAAAGCAGACAGACAAATTTGGGTCTTCAACAATTCATAACCCCAGTAAAATCTAAATCTGTGCAACTGATCTTCTGAAATGAATGCTCAATCATCGAATGGCATAGGCTAAAACATCACCTATGACACTGAATAGATAGCGAAGAATTCATATAATAGAATCTGACATGTTCAACCTGAAACACAAAACTCGGTAAACAACACTCATTTAAAGAGTAACTCTTCAACAAGAAAGATTAGAACAGTCTTATTGCACGTGTAACCATCACATACACTAAACTGCTGACTTCAAAGATAATTAAATTCTATGACATAGATGAAACTGCTCCTATAAAACTGTTCGGATGAAAGGAACTCTTGTGCTGTTAATAGATAATGAACTACAGTAGACCCCTCATCGAGCTATGACAACTAAAAGACGTAGTATCCACGCAAATATAAAACTCCTTGCACTTATTATACTAACTGCCATCAAGGTGATATCAAACGGTGAATAAAATATCAAATTCAATTTTCATAACTGACATTGATTTTTTTAAAAAAAGTCTTCTCGATCAAATGTAACCCGAATGAACTCATTGTGTTGAAAGTCTGCAACTTCACCTTAGACTCCTCATCTGCTGATTTTGTTGCAGTAACTCGTAGAAGATGAAGAATCATTGAAGAAATCGCCAATGATTGCTTACACAAATGCCACCAATAATAGATACGACCTGAATTGCAATGAACTTCACCCCTAACAATAAAAATATATAGAGTTAACGTTACAGTTTCAATGGAGATGGTGCAGTATAATGCTAAGACATAATGTCGGACGATGTGAATGATGATATTGGCAAAATCTGGCATTAGAGCAGTTGTCAGGTAGAATGCATATCGAAACTTAGTAAAGAGTCAAATCATGAAACATAGTCGAGATAAGTTGAAATTGTCAAGTAGAGGCTGCTAAAATCTCATGATACGCTTCTCGGTGCGCGTAGTAATTCTGCCAAAAAATTCACGAAAGAAAACAGCCGACAGCATGCTAACTTCTCTCCTCGGTTCCATGCCGTTTTTATTTTTTTTCTCGTTTGCTTGTGCTGGCAGCTTGACTGCAGGCTTGAAAAGCGTGTGCTGCTGCTTCTCTCTCCTGGTCAATGCTGTCTTTTCTTCTTCCTGGCGCTTGCTGCTCGTTTCGTCGCACATGGACACAGGCAAGGGATAAGGGGCGCTGTTTTTTTTTCTGTCGTTTGCTGCTGTTCAGACGTGACGCCTTGCAACATTTCTTATGTTGATGTCGCTTTGTAAGCTGTACCGTAGATGGCTCATGATGGCCGGAGGCCGCTGCCGTGTGGTGTTGAAGCCGCTATGTAATAAGGTAACTTTAGTTTAGTATTGGGTTACGATTTATTTTACTTTAATTGGTTTATTTTTTATTAAGTTAAATTAACTTATTTGGTATAATTAAATTTTAAAAAAAATAAAAAAATATATTAGCTCATCACAGATAATGTAAAGAAATATAGGAAAAAAGAAAAAACCAAAAAAGTCTAAAAAATCTTAAAAACTAAAAAAAGACAAATTATTAAATAGTGAAAAAATAAAAATCAAAAGTAGAAACTAACTTAAAAGGTAAAATAAACACTAGCTAACTGTTAGGGCTGTGCATTCGGTTTTTTCGGTTTGTACGGTTCGGTTTATACGGTATATACGGTAAATACGGTGTTAGTAATTCGGTTATATACGGTATTTTTAGAAATACGGTTCGGTTTTGGTAAATCCCAATTTATTTCGGTGTGGTATCGGTAAATACCGTATTTACCAAAGTTAACGCGAATTGATAACGATATAGCGACTACCGAAATGAGTAGACGATAATACATATACTACTAGCCGGCAAAAACCGATGGGAGTAACATATAATACATATACTACTAACATATACTACATATACCGAAGTATAATACATATTTACCAAAGTATATTACATATACTACTAATATATACTACTACATATACTACTAACATACACTCAATTTGTACTAGTTCGGTTTTTTCGGTTTGTTCGGTTTTTAGCCGGTTTTTCCCGAAAAAACCGAACTCAAAAAAACTCTAAAATCTGATAACCGAACCGAAAACCGGTCAAACCGAGTTGACCGGTTTGGTTCGGTTTTTTTGGTTCGGTTTTTTCGGTTCGGTTATAAAATGCACACCTACTAACTGTAGTTCGGATGCTGCATGACGGCCTGGGGAACAAGACAACGCTTGGATCGATGGCAGGAGACCAGGCGCTAGCGTCTACATCACACTGCTGCATGACTTTTCTCTGTCACCCATACGAGAAACCGAGGCAAGCACTCGACTTTTATGCGCAGCTGAATTTCGACTTGAAACCAAGTCGACGCTTACTAAGAGCACAGTTATTAAAGTCAGATTAGTTATTGATCCGATCACCTTTCGATTCACCAGTTCATTGATTCAATTGGTGGTTTATCGGTCCAACCGATGGTTCAATATAACTTAATAATATAATAAATTTCTTATTTATTATAACATCCAACTTACTCACTTGATCACCAGAGTTAGTGTATAAGATGCGTATCCAAGGGGTTGTGGGTTCAAGCCCTGTTTTACGCATATTTTTTTAAAAAATTTTCTGCTGAGCACACCTCCGGTCCAACGTGTCGGTTTTATGCAGAATCGGCCGGTTCAACCAGGATTTTTCTGGTTCAACACGGTTCAACTACACAGCCGGTCCAACAATAAAACCAGACCGGTCTAGACTTCGGTTCTGATTTTTTCCGGTTAAACCGCCGGTTCAGTCCGGTTTTAATTACTGTGGCTAGGAGATCGATGCACTTCGGATTCGACGACAAAATCATTCGTAGAAACAGATACCGAAGCTGATGCCGAAGGCATTTGATGTGCGTGCCGCCTTGATGTCGATGAATGCTGTGCATATGCCGCCCTTGTCATGGCCTTGATGTCGTGCGGTGCCGCATTGATGTCGTGCGATCGCCGCGCAATGGGCACCCTGACAATGTCGAACAGGTGCTACGAGGATGGCTGCCTCGGGAGTCTTCTCCCGGAGCAGCGGTTTTGATCTAGGGTTCTTATACTAATTATTGTGAATAATACATAAAAAGATAGAGATAAGAGATAAATATTTACGTAAAAAATCACAGGCACTGGAAAGTACGTTACTATGATAAGAAGATATTATAATGAAATGCTTCTTATTGAGCACTTTATCCTATAAATTACTGGAGTACATATATAGTATGAGGGAAAAAAAAGTTCATACAGAGAGAAAACCGAATCAAAATCGGTTATTACAGATTGATACTACGTCTGATACAATCTGTGTATACATCTATCATACCACGTCTAGCATAAGATGATGAAGTGTACTACACAAACACGATACAAATTCAAATTAACTTTAACATAATAGATTGTCCACTATATCTGGATCTAGAAGACTTCGGCACTCCGCAGATGAGTAATATCGGTTAAACATTTAGCAGTATTCCAACAAAAATTGGTAAATAATTTTGATGCGAATGGACATAGAGAAAATTATTATTCAAACATAAAAATAAAAACACATTTTCATTCATATATTTAATTAAATTTGAACACGAATTTAGATGGAGAAGATATTTATCCGAATGAGGAACATTTTCAATTTATCAAATTCAGACTTAATTGAATATTTGGTATGTTTCTTGTGGAATTTGCACCCCTACGGCCCGACCTCAATCAAAAATGTGTTTCGCCAAGAAGGCCGTGAAGCAAAATATTGAGAATTTCATGCAATTAATCACGCATCATAAAACCTACCCAATTTGTCTATGTTTTCGCATTCCAATTGCATACATCAGATGCACACATACTTACTGCTGCTGATTTTATTCACTAGACTGCGGTGGCACGGGTTGCTGCGATTGCAGCTGCTCTTCCTCCAGCATGTTGACCACGGCGTGAGTCACCGCGACGCTGCCGCAGCCGGCGACGTTCACAACGCGCCACCGGTCTCCGCTCACGGCGCCGCACCGGCTGACGTCGACCACCCTGCACAGCTCGACCTCCACGCTGCCGCACCAGTCGACGTGCGCGCCCTTGCACCACGCGAGGCGCACCTCGCCGAAGCTCTCCACATCGGCGCGCCTGCACCGGGCCGCGCGGAGGCCGCCGCCGCATCGGAGCCTGCTCCACCTCCGCGGCCTGGCACCGTGAGAGAGACACCGCAAGCGTGTAGAAACCGAAACTTGATCTGAAGCCGAAACTTGATTCAACCAAAAACTTGATCTCGGCTTGGAGACCTGTGAAGAACACACACAAACGCACTCGTAGGAAACGGATGCCCGGAACGTGATGACGAACACAAACTGAACTCACGCGAAAGAAGTTGGAAACCTTTTGCTGCTCTGAATCAATACACTTTTTTGGTTTTCATTTGAACTATATATACATGGTACACACTGGTTACGCACAGCAATGCACAGCGGAAGCAATGCGATGTTTGCCTTACGCGGAGGCGATGCCATGCCGAAGCGTTGCGGTGTTTCGGGAACATACGCGTACGTGTATACATGAACAGTTGCCATGCACGCCTCATGTGCACGGGATTTATTCTAACATTGCACCCCCTAATCCCGTGTCACTTCTACCACACCCAGCTACTGTCGTAGCTCGATGTACTTGACTCTGCCTAGCGCCTTGGTCAAAATATCCGCCAGCTGCCCGACGGTACCGACGTGATCAATCTTCACCCTGCCATCTTCAACACATTCTCTCAGGAAATGAAATCGAGTGTCAATATGCTTACTGCGTTCATGATACACCGGGTTTCTGCTGAGTGCAATTACCGACTTATTATCCACCCATAGTTTGACTGCAGGTGCCCGCCGGCCTATCAACTCGCTAAGGAGACGACTGAGCCATACACCCTGACACGCCGTTGTTGCTACTGCAATATATTCAGCCTCACACAAAGAAAGAGCAACAACCTTCTGTTTTTGTGATGTCCAGGTGATCAAACTAGAGCCGAGGAAGAATACAAAGCCACTGGTGTTCTTCTGATCATCAATATCGCTGGCGTGGTCACTATCACTAAACCCTACAAGCGTCAGCTCCATGATCTCTGTCTTCTTGTAACAGCACCCGAATCCAATGGTCCCTGCTAGATAGCGCAGAATCTGCTTAACTGCTGCCCAGTGCTGCACTGTAGGAGTTTTCATGTATCTGCTCATAATTCCAACTGAATAAGCAAGATCAGGACGAGTATGTACCAAATAGCGCATGCTGCCAATTATGCTTCTGTGTCGAGACCCGAATATGTAAATTCGGACTCTCTATGTAAACTGCACTAGTCCAGGATCACGCTAGTTCACACAGTCGAACATATATGTAATCACAACCATACACACGGTACAATAAAGGGAAAACTCAAATATTAATAAATCTCAAAGGTACGACCTTATGGCCAAACTTACAATATCTCTAGCCGGAAGGGCTTTAAACTAGTAGCGAAAATCCAAAATAAAGCGTAGCGGTCAATCGACAAACCCACAGGCTATCGAATGGAGAACGAAGCCTAATCAGTGAAGTCGTCGAAGTACTCTCCTTCGGGAACCTCTTACTAATAATACTCCTCGTCCTCAACTGAGCAACATAGGCGTAAAGCCGTGAGTACATTGGTACTCAGCAAGTCGTTTGTAACAAAGGAATGCAATATAGTATGCAATGCTTACCAATGGAAGGCTGAAAGGTTAATTTGCATAAAAGACATTCCATAATAAATATGATAAATAGATTGAAAGCGAACTTTTAAATGAAAACGATAATAATAAATAATGAAGGGGATGAACATAAACCACTCGTGAACACCTATTCACAAGCTAAACCAATAGTGAACTACTTGTTCACTTCCAACATAAACCACGAAGTTTAAAAGACACGCTAACCCTCGTGTGAAATCACCGAGCATTGTCTATGACCGAGGACGTGGCTATTCCAATAGTTTTACACTCTGCAGAGGTTGCATAACTGTACCCACATGATGTGATTAGCCTCGATCTGAGGAAATCACAATAAGGCCTTTACAAAGTTTAATCCCAACCTAATCTTGCCCGCTAGGGTTTTGCATCACACCCCCTGTTGCGCCACATAGAAATCAGCAACCATATTCATCTCGTTGGCAAGATTAAGTTGAAACCTCCCAAATTAGTCAGCCAGGTCTATCCCATACTAGACGTGTGGTTTGCACGATAAAGCTCAGATCAATGGCGCACAAAGTTAAGTCCTTAATTCTACCCGAACGAGGCTACCACATCCCCCGAAGTGAATCTGCACTTCCCTCTTTACTGCACGATCATTCGCCCAAGTGCAAAACCAAGTTTCTATAACCACGCCGATCCTGCTCCTTCAGAATCCGAATCTAACAAGAGAGAAAACGACTAAAACAAGAAAAACACATAAAATGATAAGCAAATGAACTCTAAAAATCATGAAACTAGAACCAAAAGCTAGAGCTTGATTTTAGATGAATTTAGAAAAAGGAACGGAGTCAATCGGAGTTAGGACGGAGGACAACGGGCTCTCAAAAAATAAACCCTAAAGATAAATCGGGACCGGGTGCATGGGGAACCAAGTCCACGGTGGACCCGGCGCATGGTACAGTGCGCGCGGGAGCGAGGCGGTGATGACATGGCAAGAGCTGGTGCTGCCACGTGTTATGCTGACGTGGCGACTGACATGGCACCGGAGCTCGGGTTTTTACTGACGTGGCGCTGACGTGGCGGACACGTGGCTGCCACGTGGCGGGTAGGGCTGACGTGGCTTGCCACGTGGTAAGGCTGATCTGGCAAGACTCAGGTGCGGCGGCGGCGGCGAGATCCAACGGCTCAGGAGACGACGCGTGGCGGCATCTGGGCCTTCGGCCCAGATCTGGATGGACGGCGGGGATCGGGTGGCTCGGAGATGGGGTGGCGGGGATCACCGACGCGTGGCTCGGGCGCGCCGCACGAAACGTCGTGCAGGCGCGGGCGGGAGCATGGCTGCGGTTGGCGACTCGGGCGACGGGAGCAGCGACGCGGTCTGGCGCGGGCTCGGGGACCGAGGGGCGGAGCGGGGTGACGAGAGCGGCGATGCGAGCGGCTGCTCGGGCGACGGGCGAAGCGGGGCTCACCGGCGACGGGGACAGCGGCGAGAGGGTCGGCGGCAGCAGGAATGACGGCGACGGGGACGACGGTGACGGGGACGGGCTCCGACGGCGGCGCGGACTCGCGCGACGGCGCGGGCGCGAGGCGAGAACGGAGGCGAGGGTTCGGCGATGAGGCATGTGAACCGAGGGTTGAGCAGCGGTTTTATCACGCGAACCGAGGTGTCCGGATCGGTTACGGTGCGGAGCGGCAGCGGACACGGTTTGGACAGCCCAGATGACGCGCGGGAGAGATCGGACGGGCGAGGGCGCGAGCGGGTTAGGGTTAGGTTGGCGCGGGGCGAGCGGCGAGGATGGTGCCGCGTGGGCACGCGGAAGATCGGACAGCGAGCGAGGGGCGCGGGCGGCTGCGGATGCGCGACACGAAGGTGGCTGCGGGATCGGGCGGCGAAGGAGTGAGGTAGGCGGGAGCGAGGGCGGGGCGAGCGGGAGCGGCTGGATGGCGACGCGTGGCGGGGGAGACTGATCGGGCGGCGGCGGGGCACACGGGAAAGGGTACGGCGGCGGCGCGCGGCATCCGTCGGATGGCCGACGCGTGGAGGGGGGAGGATCGGGCGGCTGAGGTTTTTCCCCTTCTCTTTTATTCCAGAAAATCCAAATAAACTTCAAGAAGCTCTAGAAAATAGCAAATAAATCTCAAAAATTCATCAAAAATACCAGAAAATTCCTTGAGACCTGAGTAATCCAAATAAAATATTTTCAACTTATGTTAATGTTCATTTTACTCAGATTAAATCATTTTAAAATTCAAAAATTCATTTAAAGCTTGATTTAATTTCAGAAAATTCCAGAAAATTCATTTTTGAAATCCAGACTTTATAAAATACAGAAAATAGGATGTTACATCCTGTATCTTATGGCGTCAATTGGTGCTGTGCCATCCTTCTTGCTCAGCTTCAATCGATTCTCCATTGGAGTGTGGCTTGGATTGCATCCCTTCATGTTGACCATCTCAAGGATCTTGGCTGCATAAGCACTCTGACACATAGTGATCTCACCATTGCCTTGCTTGACTTCAATGCCCAAGTAGTAGCTTAACAGACCAAGATCGATCATGCTGAAGCTCTTCAACATCTGTTCCTTGAATGCTGCAATGAGCTCCCTGCTAGGGCCGGTGATGACCAAATCATCAACGTACACACCGATCAACAGGAGATCTGCACCTCCACCACGCTTGTACACGGTGTGCTCCAGAGGATTGCGCTCAAAACCGAGCGCCAACAGCTCCTTGTCGAGGTGTGCGTTCTAGGCACGGGGCGCCTACTTCAGCCCGTATAAGGCCTTACGCAACCTAAGAACCTTACTTTTGTCGTTGTCGATAATGAATCCGGGGGATTGATGAATATAAACTTCCTCGTCTAGGTCACCATTCAAGAAAGCGGATTTAACATCCATGTGGTGTACCTGCCAGGCGCCGTGTGCGGCGAGAGCGAGTAGCAGACGCACCGTCTCCAACCGCTCCACTGGTGCAAAGACCTCATCATAATCCACCCCCTATCGCTGTGCGTAGCCCTTGGCTACTAGACGTGCCTTGTGCTTAATCACATTACCGACTGGATCCTTTTTTACCATGAAGACCCATTTTAATCCAATTGCACGGTGTCCGTGCGGAAGAACTGCCGGTGTCCATGTCTTGTTTGCACGAATCGAGTCCATCTCCTCCTCCATTGCTTCGCGCCAGCAATGTTCCTCAAGCACCTCTTCAACACTCCTAGGCTCCTCGGCGGCGAGGAGATAGAGGCCGCTGTATTCGTAGTCGAGGATCTTGTCGGTGGTGTCAAGTAGATTCTGTATTGTGCGGTACCTTAAAGGCACCCCCTCAGTGTCGTACGCTGCATCGGATGGCGGGGTCGCATGCTTGATTGTTGGAGTAGCTGGTGTCGCCAACACACTTGGAATCTGTGCCTCGATTGATGTTGACGCAGCCGGTGACGCCGGTGGTGACTCACTATTCACTTCACGTGGAGTCGCCACCGTGTAGTACTCCACCATGAACGACGTGGGTAGTGTTGCGACTTTGTCCCCCGCGTTCCAATCCCATGTGCGGTTCTCCTCGAACACAACATCACGCGTGACGTGCAGCTTCTTGGCCACTGGATCGTAGACCCGGTAGCCTTTTGTCCCGGGTTCATACCCGAGAAACACCATGGGAGTCAATCAATCTGAAAGCTTGCTCACTCTTGGGCCGAGTCGCTTGACATGTGCGACACACCCAAAAGTGCGTAGGTGATTCACCTTCGGCTTCTTCTTGTACCACGCTTCATACGGTGTCCGTCCTTCGAGTCCCCTTGTGGGCACGTGATTGAGGATGCAAACAGCCGTCCTCACTGCCTCGCCCCAAAATTCAGCTGGGACCACCTGGCTTTTTAGTAGACAACGCGCCATCTCCACCACCATGCGGTTACGCCGCTCGACAACACCATTCTGTTGAGACGTGTATGGCGCGGTGGTGAAATGCTTGATGCCGTGATCGTTGTAGAATGTCACAAACTCGAGGGAGTTGAATTCTCCTCCCCGATCCGTGCGGATCGCCTTGAGCTTGCCACCGATCTTATTCTCGGCGAGAGCCTTCACCTTGCGGAAACACCTGAACGCCTCGTCCTTCGTAGCCAGCAGCTCGACCCACATGAACCGACTATGATCGTCAACAATTAGCAAGAAGTAGTTTTTACCTCCCGGGGTGCTGGGCTTGATCTGGCCGCACAGGTCGCCATGGAACAAATCCAGGGGTCGCTTGCCACGGTACTGTGCGACGGCCGGGAACGGAGAGCGCTGCTGCTTGCCAAGAGCGCAGTCGTCACAGAACTGTTTGACGCGCTTGATCACTGGTAGCCCCTCTACCATCTCTTTTGTGACCAACTCCCGAAGTGACCGGAAGTTGATGTGGCCATAACGAGCATGCCATAGCCACGCTTGATCATCTGCCTTGGCCACCAAGCACACCGGCGCTACTAGGTTCAGTTTCAGGGTATACAACCGATTCCTAGTGTGCGGTGCGCGGATCAGCAGCGTGTGTTTAGCGTCGAGCACGCTACAGACCCCATCGTTGATCTCAATCCTGCACCCTCCTTCCTCGAGTTGCCTCAAACTTATGATATTGCTTTTCAATTTTGGAATGAAATATACCTCCGTCAGGACTTTGTGCCCGGTTTCCCTCGCTTTCATCATCACTGAGCCGAGACCGGTGATCTCAACAACAGAGCCGTCGCGGAATCTCACCGATCCACGCACGCTTTCATCGAGAGACGCCAGAGCCATGCGACACCCCGTCATGTGATTACTAGCCCCCGTGTCTAGGTGTCAGATGTTGTCGTCATCCTCATCGACGGGGATGACACGCTGCTCATTGAGGTGCACGAACTGCGGCGTCGTGCGTGTGATCATGCTCGATGTCACCATAAGCAACGCCGACTGATCAACCTTCGCAGCCGCGAGATGCGCTTCCACCTTGCGCTCACACTTGGGCCTCTTGCACTCCATGGCCCAGTGCCCCTACTTGCCGTAATTTCGGCAACTTCCCTTCCGACGTAGTGTACCTTCAGAGGTCAGCTTCACGGCGGTGTTGTGGTTCTCCGGCCGCGCTCCGCCCTTGTTCTTGGGATGGAATTTCCCGTACGCCTTCTCCACGCTAGACGAGGATTCAGGCATGAGGCGATGCTTGTACTTTGCAAGCCAATCTTCCTCGGCAAGCATCAACCGCCCTATCTTGTCGGCGATGGCATCGACGTCAAAACAATCCTCAGCCGCCCGCAGTCGCCTGACCAATTCTTCAACCGAGAGTTCCTTAAGATCAAGGAGAGTCTCGATTGAAATAGCGATCTGAGATTACCGGGGTGGCACCACTCGCAGAATCTTCTTGACGACGCGCACATCTTCGATTTGCTTGCCTAGCAACCGAAGGTTGCTGACGAGCCCGATGATGCGCATGGCGAAGTCAGTCACCGTCTCCCCATCCTTGAACGTGATGGTCTCGAACTCCTTTAACAGCCGCTGGGCGCTGGCTTCCTACACGCGGGCGATGCCGATGTGCATCGTCCTCATAGCCTCCCACGTCTCCTTCGTCGTTTTCTTGACTGCAAGGGCTGCACGCATCTCAGTTGGCACCGCGCGAAGGAGGGCGGCCAGGGCCAGCCGATCCTCGCGGCGCTCAACCTTAGTGCTCTTGATTGCCTCCCATAATCCTTGAGCTTCGAGATTCACCTGCATAACCAACTCTCACTCGTGGTAGTTCGTGCGCGTCAACTTAGGGTAGACAACCGACGCGCCCGCCTCCTGCACCACGCGCTCCACCATGACTTCGCGCGGCGCGCTGCTGCTGCCCTTTAGCAAGGGTGGCGGCGTCAGAGTACCATTTCCGCCGGTCATCTTCACTCGTCAATCGCACCAGCTGTGCTCTGATACCAAGTGTAGAAACCGAAACTTGATCTGAAGCCAAAACTTGATTCAACCAAAAACTTGATCTCGGCTTGGAGACTGTGAAGAACACACACAAACACACTCGCAGGAAACGGATGCCCGGAACGTGATGATGAACACAAACTGAACTCACGCGAAAGAAGTTGGAAACCTTTTGCTGCTCTGAATCAATACACTTTTTTGGTTTTCATTTGAACTATTTATACATGGTACACACTGGTTACGCACAGCAGTGCACAGCGGAAGCAATGCGATGTTTGCCTTACACGGAGGCGATGCCATGCCGAAGCGTTGCGGTGTTTCGGGAACATACGCGTACGTATGCACGCCTCATGTGCACGGGATTTATTCTAACAAAGCGCGTCGTCCACGCGTGCGGCTCCACACCGGACGAAGGACGCGGAGTCGACGCCCTCGGCGGCTGCGTCCCCGCACAGGGTGAACACGATGGTGCCTTCTCCTCCGCCTCGCACGACGACGCTCCGGAGGCTGTCGGCGAAGAGGTACCCGGGGCTGGTGATGGTGACCGTGCCGAGATTGCCGTGGAGCGTGCCCTCGTGGATGGCCGTCTCGACGCTGTCGACGACGACGACGAACATATGCCGGGCGGCGATGGTCGAGGAGGATTCGCCGGCCTTGGGATCGACGAGCGCCATTGCCATGCGGTGCCGTGTGGGCTTGCGATTTCCTTTCGATAGCTTGGGTAGGTGAGCAGTTGAGGAAAAGTCGAGCTTTAAAAGGTGGATAGATGCAACTTCGGATATTTTTTTTAGTTTTGGCATCTGGAATAAGTTACCTGTAGAAATAGCTACTGTGATAAATTTTTGTGATAATTTATTTAAATATATTTTTGTCAGAATTTTTAGATATATCAAGTGGGCTCTAAAATTTATGAAGTTTTGTGTGGAGCATCTAGACACAGTGTGCTTGCTTTATTAACTTCTTTATAATTTTGTCCATTCTGTATTTGTCTCTTACATTCATTTAATTATACTAACTTTAGAAATTTTAGGGAATAATCCAGAATGGATAAAATTTTAAAAATATTATACAAGAAATTGCACTATATCTGAAGGCTCCACAAGAACTTTGATAAATTTTGGAGCTCATTTGTTATATCTGAAAATTCCTATACGAATATGATTAAATGAATTTTAGAGGAAAATAAACAATGGATAAAATTATAAAAAAAATTACAAAAGCAAGTAAACTATGTCTGGAGGCTTTAGAAAACATTCTATAAATTTTAGAGCTCATTTAATATATTTAAAAATTTCTATAAAAATATACTTTAATAGATTTTCCTGAACAAGTGCTACATTACTGCTAAAGTGCCTGACCGCGTCAAGGGACTATTTCGCAAAACAAAATCTTCATCGGAACTATTTCTACAAATAACTTCTTCTAGGGGATCAAAAATAAAAAATTTTGGGTTGAAATAAAATAATAAATGGGTGATCTTGCGCAGTTGGTCATGTTGCCATTGTATTTGGGCTTGTTTGGTTGGTGATCTGGGCTCTATGTCTGGTAAAAAGTGGTGCCTAATGGTAGCCTAGAATTCTAATGATTATTGTCTAGCCAAGCAAGTCTGAGTGCGTGGTGTTTGGTTAGAGACTTGGAATTCTAACGATGAAAGAAGGTGTTAGTGAGCTCGCCAGGGAGCCAGGCATTCGTACCGGCAACGTACCAGCCAGGCGAGCTGGCGCCAGGGCCCAACCAAACACGCCCTTTATTGCTACGCAGGTTGCCCATTGCCACCATGGTTAACCAAAAAAATCCTGCTCTTTTTACGGTGCAGAAATATGTGCAATTACGAAAGCCCTTTTGATTGGGCATCAAACTAAATTAGAAAATTTGTGGGGAAAACATATGTCGTAGCGTAGATCCGGAGGAATCCAGACCTTCCACCTTTTTAAGATAACTAGTGTCCGTATATTGTTATGAAATATTATATAAACAAATTTTATTATATTGTGTATGCAATTTTACTTATTAAAAAAAGCCGAACAAAATGAAGAAAATCTCTTCCAGCAACTCGAACAAACTCCCCCAGTCTAAATGACCTCCTTGTCATTTCAAACAATCAAAAGAAAATGCATAACAAACTCACCTCCAAAATAGCAAAGGCGAGTGCGAACATGAACTTACAAAAGGTTGGTCGTATTCAAACTTTGGAGGTGAAAAGGCGTCTTCTGGATTTCTCAAGGACAACACTGACTTTATCATGTTCTGGTCCCGCTTCCCACAACTTTTATTATTGTTTTGCTTGAGGGGGACAACATATTGTCATATAATAAGTGACGCACCAAAATTCCAAACATAATTCATATCTACCCTGCTAGCCACTTGTTCACAAATGGGAAATGATTTGTTATAGAACAAGGTTGCATGCTAGGTTTTAAAATAGTAGAGCACATAATACCAGAATTGATCAAGACTAACCTGATGCATCCTCTAGTATTTAAATTAGACATGATTAGGTGGAGTGTGGAAGCAAAACTCTTGGGATATATTATAGATCTGACAACACTACTAATAAGCAACTCGAATGCAACATAACAAGAATGGATCACACAGAGAGATGAAAGATTCCGATGAAAAGACTATTACATGTAGTCTTAGAAGATTGGCCAAAATTGTAGCACCTCTTGTTAGTTACAACTTACAATCATATGCTACCAAAAACTATAGGAGCAAAAAAAATATTGTTTAGTTGGTTCAAAGTCAGTTATATGTATATCATTGTATTATTGTCTGAGATATTACAAAGTCATAGCTATATTAATCTGCAAAAACAATATATCACTAAATAAAAAAATGAAAAACACGTCAGATCGTGAAGCTAATGGAATGTGTTTGTGGTGAGATGACGTCATTCAAAAAAATGCATACCAGATTGTGTTGAGGTGTTTTGTCCGTTGAGACTTCTGTCACTCACTGCACAAGCTTCTTGGTGAGACTACTCAGACTTTGTTGATGAGGAGTCTCCATCTGTAACATCATGTTTTTCTGCAGTTTTTAAAGCCAGGATTTCAAAA
Source organism: Melocanna baccifera (assembly GCA_036346265.1). Lineage (NCBI taxonomy): Eukaryota > Viridiplantae > Streptophyta > Magnoliopsida > Poales > Poaceae > Melocanna > Melocanna baccifera. The sequence continues at coordinate 16,472,028 of CM070683.1, forward strand.
ATAAATTTTTTGGAATTAAATCAATCTTTAAATAAATTTTTAGAATTTTAAATGATTTAATATGATTAAAATAAATATTAACATAAGTTGAAAATATTTTATTTGGATTCTTCAGGTCTCAAGAAATTTTCTGGTATTTTTGGTGAATTTTTGGGATTTATTTGCTATTTTCTAGAGCTTTTCGATTATTTGAATTCTGAAAAAAGAAAAGGAATTAAAAATCTTCCCCGCCGCTCGATCGGCCGCCCCCTCCACGCATCAGCCATCCGCCCGCTCCCCGCCACCGCCGTACTCCTTCCGCAAGACTGCTCTGCGCGCCGATTCCGCTCGGGCGCGTCGCGCATCCGCGCATGTCACGCGGCGGCACCAGCTCGCGCCGCGCACGCCCGCGATCGCGCCGCCCTTCCTCGCCTGTCGATCTTCCCGCCGCCTTCCCGGTGCCGATCCACCCGGCCACGCGTAACCCTAACCCTAACCGCGCCGCTTGCCCTCCCCCGTTCGATCTCTTCTCCGCTGATCCGAGCCGTCCAAACTCGATCCGAGTCGCGCCCCCGCGCCGTAACCAATTCGAGATCCTCGGTTCGTGTGTTAAAATCGCCATCGCTCCTTGGTTCGCGTGCACACCTCGCCGCTCTCACGCCGCCGCTCCTCGCCCATCCCCGCGCCTGCGCCGCCGTCGCCCGTCGTCGCCATCGTCGTCGAAGACCGTCGGTGAGCCCCTCCGCCGCATTCCCTGTCGCCTCGCCCGCGTCGCCGCTCCCATCGCCCGCGACCACGCCCTGCGCAAACCCTAGCGCTCGCGCTCGCGCCCGCGCCCGGGCGCGACGCTTCGTGCGGCGTGCCCGAGCCACGCGTCGCCCATCGCCGCCGTCCTGCCCCCGCGCCGCTCCATCGGCACCGTCCGTCCAGATCGGAGCCGGAGGCACCAGCTCGCGCCGCGCGTCCCCTCCTCCACCGTCGGATCCTCGCACGTCGCTGCCATCCATCCAGATCTGAACCGAAAGCTCAGATCGCGCCGTGCGTCGTCGCCTCAGCCATCTGATCCCACGCCGCCGCCGCGCCCGAGCCGAAGCCACGTCAGCCGTGAGCCGCCCCTCGAGCCACGTGGTAGCCACGTCAGCCCTAGCCACGTGGCAGCATTAGCAGTTGCCACATCAGCCGAGCCATGCCGCGTCGCCCCCTCCCGCGTGCCTTTGCTCCGTCGCGCCGTCCATCAGAGCCGAGTCCCCGTGCGCCGGTCCACAAAGACAAGAATTTTTCTGAATTTTCCCGATTTAATTTAGGGTTTATTTTCCGAGAGTCCGTTCTCATCCGTCCTAACTCCGATTGACCCCGTTCTTTTTTTCTAAATTCATCTAAAATCGAGCTCTAGCTTTTGATTCTGGTTTTTTGATTTTTGGAGTTCATTTGCTTATCATTTTATGTGTTTTCTTTGTTTCAGTCGTTTTCCTTCTCGTTAGATTCGAATTCTGGAGGAGCAGGTTATACGCCCGAAGACCAGGAGTACCTCGCTGAGCATAACCAAGGCAAGTCGTGTCATTTGATCATGTTGAATCCATTTTTTGCAATCTATTATTTAATTATTTTGTTTCAAGCTATATTGCATCACTACTTTTATTCAAACCTTGCAACTAGTAGTTATTGTCCTATATTGTTTATCCCTTCTTGATAATTTGGACACCATGATACCTTTGTCACCTTAGTTTGGGAAACATACTAGTGATGCTAGATTAATTATCACGTGAGTTGTACGATAGAATTGCTTAGCCTTGCTGATATTTACGATTGGATTCATCATCGCATGTAAATCATTAATTTGACTTAATGGCTTATGGAACTGTGGTCGGTGCCACATTAATTAAAATTTATGCTATGATATTGGTGTGTCATTGGCTGGGTATATGAACTTGGTTTTGCACTCGGGCGAGTGATCGTGCAGTAAAGGGGGAAGTGCAGGTTCACTTCGGGGGATGTGGTAGCCTCGCCTGGGTAATTCTAAGGACTTAACTTTGTGCGCCATTGATCTGAGTTTAATCATGCAAACCACATGTCTAGTGTGAGATAGACCTGACTGATTAATTTGTAATATTTCAATTTCGATTCTGCCATTGTGATGGACATGGTTGCTGATTTCCATATGGCGCAAGGGGGGGTGTGATGCGAAACCCTAGCGGGCAGGATCGAGTTGAGGTAGAGCATTGTAAAGACCTTGTTGTGATTTCCTTAGGCCTAGGTTAATCACATCGTGTGGGTACAGTTGTGCAATCTCTGCAGAGTGTAAAACTATTCGAATAGCCGCGTCCTTGGTCATGGACAATGCTCGGTGATTTCACACGAGGGTTAGTGTTATCTTTTAAACTTGGTGGTTTATGTTGGGGTGGACAGGTAGTTCACCATTGGGTTAGCTTGTGAATAGGTGTTCACAAGTGGTTCATATTTATTCCTTTGAATATTTATTATTATTTGTTTCATTTAAACTTCGCTTTCAATCTATTTATCATATTTACTGTGAAATGCCTTTTATACAAATTAATCTTTCAGCCTTCCATTGGTAAGCCTTGCATATTATATTGCATTCATTTGTTACAAACGACTTGCTGAGTACCAATGTACTCACGGCTTTACGCCTATGTTGCTCAGTTGAGGGCGAGGAGTATTACCAGCAGGAGGTTCCAGAAGGAGAGTACTACGACGACTTCACGGATTAGGCTTCGTTCTCCACTCGATAGCCTGTGGGCTTGTCGATTGACCGCTGCATTTTATCTTGGTTTTCCGCTGCTATTTTGTTAAGCCGTTCCGGTTAGAGATATTGTAAGCTTGGCCATAAGGTCGTACCATTGAGATTTATCGATATTTGAGTTTGCCTTTTATTTTATCGTGTGTATTGTTGTGATTACATCTATGTTTGATTATGTGCACTAGCGTGATCCTGGACTAGTGCAGTTTACACAGAGAGTCCGAATTTGCATATTCGGGACTCGACACCATCAGAGTTCCTGTGAACTAACTGCTTCATTGGATAGCCATTCCCGCACATAAAATCCTATTCATACAGAAGTGAACTGGTGCATTAGTTATTCGTAGCTCTACAGTCTGTGATTCAGTATCCCACTATGTTGAAATTGAACTTACATAGTTAGGCATCGTGGACTGGGTGTGCCTCCATTTCTCGTAAAAGCATTATCATCATCTGTAAGCATTACTCAAGCTCCACCAACACTTTGCTTCGTCGCATTTTTAATTTTGAGAAATCTTCAGGACAGATTGCCAATACAATATTAGATCGGTGAATTAACAATAATGCACCAGAAAAGCTAAAGTAACAAATAAAATTGTATAGTACCATGCATTTCATTTATTCATTATCTACATACAATGATTAGAAAGTACATTGAACAAACATCGAAACACAGTTCGATGAGCAGTTGTGATACGGGGATGGGTCCCGATCTTCTCAGTGAGGAACCGTGGATAGTTGATGTGAAGTAGACGATGTCGCTAGCTGAACACTCGTGCCCATGCACGAACCCTCAACTCTTCGGAAAACGTCCAAAACACACCGGATAGTTGTCGTCGCGTGACCACAAGCGACGAACGCCAAGTCCCCAATTCCCAATGGAACGACGGCTTGACCTTGAGTTGCAGAACGAACAATGGATCGCCTAATTCTCTCTCAAAGTCCTCGCATGAACTCTGGTGTTGAAAGAACAAGCAATAGCTATGTTTCAATCTGATGCATAAAACTTGGTCGCCTTCTAAAGATGCCAATACAGGGCTTATATAGCCTCTTGGGACGTACATAGAGTCCTCCAAACCTACTACAACTCAACCCTATATGGTTTTAGATACGAACTCTTAAAAAAGGAAACTAGATTTTACAGCCGTCATATTGTTTCGGTCATAACTTTTGATCCGTGATAAATTTGATGCTGGGGCCAAATCCATTGCGTAGCCCTTGAAAATATCTTTCCAACAAGTACAAGAACGCCTGAATCGGACTCCGTTTGTGAAAGTTATGACCTTTTTAGTAACTGTCTGACAGGCTGTCCCGAACCGAGTCCGAATTGAATTCTGAGTTGAATCCGAGTTGTATTTGGATTGAGCACGTGGGAAGTCTGAGTTGGTATTCAAAATAGTGTCCAAAACTTGTGCTCTAAGTTTTTGGGCTCCGTCCTTATACTCTCCCGCCACATGGGCTTTCTTTCCCCCTTCCACACGGGTTCCAACCAGCAACATGTGCTTCGTTCTTGTTGGCTCCATCCGCGTGGGCTTTGTTCCTTCATGTCTTTGGCACATAATGTGGTTATCCGCTTCCTTTTGCTTCTTTATTGTTTTGCCATTGACAAACCTAAGAATACACCAGGTAATAACATGATGTAGTATTTCATCCTTATGAATAACAAAATTATGTATAGTTTGATATGAGTTCACCTGGCCATATTTCATGCGACTCAATAATTCTTTACAATTGAATAAGATATTTAACGGAAAAGTACAAGACACGTGCATATCCGCATCATCCTCCCCTTCTTCAAGAAAAGCTGTCCTCGGCTTTTGATAGCCTGAAATTGTGCTAAACAAAGGATACAACGTGTATGCATGGTATATATATTCGTCGTCAATATTTCTTCGGCTTATATCATCATAAACTTTTGGAGGTGTAGTAAATGAAAAGAATAACACATATGCCTGGTATATATAAGAGTCAATTGTTGTGATATTCTCACTATTTTGCACAAACCGTTGAATATAGCAGCGACTAAAAGATGTATGCATTGCATTATTGTTTTTCATATCATTCTCCCTCCCATAAAAGAAAGTCGTCCTCGACTTTTCCAAGGACATGGACAGATCTTTAATGAGCAAAATCAGATTTAAATGTGTAGATATGGGAAAGAAAATGTTGAGTGTTTTCTATGCTTCAGCTGTACCACTCTGATTATTTTTACATGATTGTACACCAAGAATCGAACAACTAGATTTGTGAAATCTTTATAAACAGTATGTATTGTTGTGTAAATTTATCTCATCATGATCATAACATGGCGCAAAAGATTGTTTATCCACAATATGTAATTTCAAGTCAGTAAGCTTATCACATGTAATGCAAATTCTATGAACATAAAATTTGTCATCTACACTATAATCTCCAATCAAATTGAACTTATACGTGTAGGCATGGGTACTAACTAGTGATTTTGAACATGAAATTTCAGCAACCTTATTAATCACACTAGATAACTCTCTAGGAGTGTTAAACATGATATAGCGTAAAGAATCATTAGGAGATATTCTAGTAAGAACTTCTTTGTAAGTAATCAATTCCACATTATGTAAATTAAGCATTGAAATTTCGGAACATGGAGTGTTCGGTTGATCATATGAGTTCTCACAAGTACTCACCTTTGCATAATTAGATTCGGCACCACTATTGTTACCTTTATCGTCCTCCTCAGATGATGTAGGTGCTAGGGGTTTAAAATTATTAGGATGCACCCATGGGGCAGCAGGTACTTCATCCCGTCCTGTGGTTATCTCCTCCTCATTTGCCACCAAAGGTGTCGGTTGTTGAATGTTCAATTCTTCATTTTTAATGTCAACCTGCACAATATGAGAAACAACACTAGAAGTAGATATTAATATGTTAGTTTCAGATTCATTCTCCCTTTGTCTATCTTCTACTTCTTGCTTTTCTTTTGGTGTCCCTCTAACACTCTCAATTTGGATGCTCTCAACCTCACATATGGTGGAATCACACAACTCACTCTTTTTATCACTCTCACTTAATTTGGCTGTGTGGCTCTCTTCCTCACATGGGTTGTGGTGTATCTCGGGAGCTATATGTAGTTTTGGAGTACCGTGCACACTTGTGCCATTAGCAGGTGCTCCCCCATGTAGATTGTGGTGTGCGAACATGGCACGCAGCTCCAGAAAGTTATTATTGATGGTCGTATGCAATTCTTGAACCTCCTTCCCGAGGTGGTTCAGTCCTGTGTTAACTTTCCTGAGCTCATTGCGCACATTAGTGTTACCATCAAGAAGTTGTTGTTGTAGCATCTCGCACAATCGAGTGTACTCGGTCCACGTAACCGGCGCCTCCGGATTAGGTGGATCCTCCTCGAGACCTAACATGGAAACAACTCTCAAACAAGAAGCGAGGTTACATCTGGGTTAGTAAAACAAAAGCTCTCTCTATGCTTGCAACTTACTGTCCTGAAAACAAGGAAAGCTTACCGTTCCAAAGTGAATCAAGGACGTCAAATCGACACTTGGGACAGCGAACGACCTCAACCTGGTAATGTATGAGCGTAACCAAGAGCAAGGGAGTACACAAACAGGTGTAGGTGGAGCTTGGACAGGTGTGTGTATAACCTATGCAATCTGATATTCAAGATATTGCAAAACTAAGTAATGATCCAAGCTAGAGTATTTGCCAATGTGCTGATCCAATTGGTTAAAGAGAAGTGTATGAACGCACACGCAACGATAAATGAGACTTGATGCAAACAAAGGAAATGAGCTAGAAAGAGGCAATCTGAAATTAAGATGAGTAAGTAGCTCGTTTTGCACTAAGTACAAGGAGAGACGCTAGCCAATTGCAATAGTTATGAATGTAAGGGCACAAGATTGCTCTATAAGAATAAGTGCACAAGCTGAAAATATGAACTAGGGTTTTTTTTCACAGAGTTTCGGCCAACACTTTCTATTTTCACTGTTTCTTGATCAAATCGCAGGAAACTTTCAGCATTTTTTTCTTTTCTTTTCTCTTTTCTTTTTTTTTTGGCCAAACTAGTGTTGTCTTCCCTTTGCACAAATTCAAGAATTCAGCAAGCGTAAATAATACTCAAGAACAGCCCTAACAACAATATCAAAAGCTAGTCTCAATTGATGAAAAGATATAAGTGAAGCTCAACTGTAGCAATTCTTTCTTTTCGGTCAGCTAGGGTTTGGCACAAGTAGTGATTTATTTCTTTGAAGCCAAACCGCAGCAAACTTTCGGTTTTGAAGGAAGTAAATACTATCTCAAACTCTCCCCCCAAAGAGAATTTGGATGGATCTCTTGAGAGCAATGTGGACAGCAAGGAATTTAGGATTCAAAAGTAAATGCAATTTACTCTTTTTTGTTGCTAAGTGAGGAATTCAATCAACAATTTTGTTGGGTTTATGTGGACACAAAGATCAAGCTACGCGAAGGAAACATACGGATCAGCACGAAAACAAAACTCTAATGGACGAAAACTTAACAAAACGCACAAGAACTAAATAGATTAAACTACGGTTTTTGGTATTGCAATTTTCGGTTTAATGGAAGATAGGACAGAAAAACGAATCTAACTACGGGTAAAGAAGTTCTCACCGAGTAAACCTAGAATCTGATACCATATGATACGGGGATGGGTCCCGATCTTCTCAGTGAGGAACCGTGGATAGTTGATGTGAAGTAGACGATGTCGCTAGCTGAACACTCGTGCCCATGCACGAACCCTCAACTCTTCGGAAAACGCCCAAAACACACCGGATAGTTGTCGTCGCGTGACCACAAGCGACGAATGCCAAGTCCCCAATTCCCAATGGAATGACGGCTTGACCTTGAGTTGCAGAACGAACAATGGATCGCCTAATTCTCTCTCAAAGTCCTCGCATGAACTCTGGTGTTGAAAGAACAAGCAATAGCTATGTTTCAATCTGATGCATAAAACTTGGTCGCCTTCTAAGGATGCCAATACAGGGCTTATATAGCCTCTTGGGACGTGCATAGTGTCCTCCAAACCTACTACAACTCAACCCTATATGGTTTTAGATACGAACTCTTAAAAAAGGAAACTAGATTTTACAGCCGTCATATTGTTTCGGTCATAACTTTTGATCCGTGATAAATTTGATGCTGGGGCCAGATCCATTGCGTAGCCCTTGAAAATATCTTTCCAACAAGTACAAGAACGCCTGAATCGGACTCCGTTTGTGAAAGTTATGACCTTTTTAGTAACTACCTGACAGGCTGTCCCGAACCGAGTCCGAATTGAATTCTGAGTTGAATCCGAGTTAGATTTGGATTGAGCACGTGGGAAGTCTGAGTTGGTATTCAAAATAGTGTCCAAAACTTATGCTCTAAGTTCTTGGGCTCCGTCCTTATACTCTCCCGCCACATGGGCTTTCTTTCCCCCTTCCACATGGGTTCCAACCAGCCACATGTGCTTCGTTCTTGTTGGCTCCATCCGCGTGGGCTTTGTTCCTTCATGTCTTTGGCACATAATGTGGTTATCCGCTTCCTTTTGCTTCTTTATTGTTTTGCCATTGACAAACCTAAGAATACACCAGATAATAACATGATGTAGTATTTCATCCTTATGAATAACAAAATTATGTATAGTTTGATATGAGTTCACCTGGTCATATTTCATGCGGCTCAATAATTCTTTCCAATTGAATAAGATATTTAACGGAAAAGTACAAGACACGTGCATATCCGCATCAAGTTGAGAATGACAGAAGCATAAAATAAATCAAACAAATATTGTGAGGCCTCACCAATGTCATTAACAAAATGTTAGAATTAATCTTGTTTTTGGTAGGTTTGTTAGATAGGGTAAGAATTTGAGTTGTATACGAGGAGCAGTTACTGATTCTTTTCCTTAGTTGGTAGTATGAATCCGTGTTTTATTCGGTCAAGTATGAGTATCTAAGCAAGAGTAATGTATGAGTTAGTAGATAAGCCATGAGGAGCGGGGGGTGATCGGTGTGATCGAGAGGAAGAGAAAGAAATGAAAGAAGAAAAAGTGGAGCGGTTAGTGCTCCGGAAAAACAATTGTGTTGTTTTACGGCAAGTCAGAGTGTTGCGGTGAAATGTGATTCGAGAGCAAGGATCAGAAGAAGTTGTAACAAGTGGTATCATAGCTTGTTGATCTTGGTACTGCCTAAAGAATATGAGCGAGAAGGCGAAGGCCTAAGGTGGGCCAATCTCGCTCTAGTACCGTCTCTTAACGACCAATAATTACCCGGTGTGGTCAATGAAGATGAAGATGAATATGCGCGCCCAGAGAGTCTAGGGTGCAACCAATCTGAAGGGGAAGGACAAGGAGGTGGACAACAAGGTGGATCAGGTGGCCTTTGCTATCATCTACCAAGTAGTGCCAGACTCGATATGCTTCAGCTCATCGGGAAGAAGATGGCACAAGAAGCGTGGGAGACACTTCAGAAGATGTACGAGGGAGTTGATCATGTGAAGGAGGTGCGGCTCTAGAATTTACGGAGCGAGTTCGAGAATCTCTAAATGGGAGAGACCCAGTCGATGGACGAGTTCGCCAGTAAGTTGACTCCGCTATACAATCAGATAATATCTCTTGGTGACAAGATGAAGGAATCTGTGGCAGTGAAGAAGTACCTGCATGTGCTACTAGAAAAGTATATGCCATCATCACTACGCTCATGTACTCCCCTGACTTGGAGAAAAATAAGATCGAGGAGATCACCGACTCTTCAAGGCACACGAGGAGCTACTGAAGGGGGTTCAGTCCCATACTGAGCAGGGGTTTCAGTCTTATAACCAATAGGCATTGCTGATAAAGGAAGATACAAGCAGCGGTGGCTCATCAAATAGTCGCGGGCGATGGTGCGGACGAGATGCCAGAGTGGTCGAGGCGATAGAGGTGGCTGTGGAGATAAGGCTGAGCAAGGCAGAGATCACAGATCCTATGACAAGTCACATATCAAGTGCTTTGAATGTGGCGAATACGAGCAGTACGCGTTAGTATGCTGCAGCCACATGAAGTGTTTTAATTGTGACGAATATGGGCAATATGCTTCAGATTGTGAAAGCAAGAAGGAGAACGAGGAGGCAAACCTCGCCCAAGACGAAGAATATGATAAATCAGTACTACTTTTCTCATTATATGTTGAAAAGGTACCGGTCATAGTGATGTTGAATGAAGAGAATGTAGTTCCAAAACTACGCACGAAAGAAGACAACCACGATTACTCGGATCAATAATACTTAGACAATGGAGCAAGTAATCACATGACGGAAGATCGCTCCATGTTTTATGAACTCGATGAGAAGACTTTGGGCAAGATCAAGTTTAGCGATAGCTGCACAGTAGAGATAAGAGGCAAAGAGACAATGATGTTACAATACAAGAATGGAGATAAGAAGTTATTGATAGGAATTTACTATATACCAAGTATGTGCAATAACATACTCAGTCTTAGGCAGATGATAGAAAGAGGGTGCAGGGTGGTGTTGCAAGATGAGTTCTTGCATGTCTATACCAAGAATAAAAAATTGTTGAAACCAGTTGTACAAGATGAGTTCTTGCATGTCTATACCTGGTGCAGGAGGCGCACAAATGCATATAGGCGTGCATGCAGATGGGAGTAGCACAGATGTGCAAGCTACAGGAGATAGCACAGGTGGACGGGACAATGGGTCTTGTGTAGTGGCCCCACCGAACCCGGCTAGCCTCAGACGACAGTTGCGGCCGCGAGGAATCCCTCGTAGGCTCTGTGTAAAGTACATATATATACCGTTCTTGGACAGACCAAGAGGTCATTTGCTCACCTAACTCTCCACTACCATACCTCTCTCTCTGTTTGGTCTGTAACCACAACAGTTAGCGCCGTCCGTGGGGACGAACGCGAGCGAAGCCTCAAGCCCCAAGATCTCAAGGATGGCACCGGAAAAAGTTTCATCATCGACGACGACGAAGGAGAGAGCCGCGGCGGGGCCCCGCGTCGGCACCGGGGCCTTGACATTGGCGGCCGCGGGCGAAAGCAACGAGATTCGTCGCGCGATGACCTATCCCGCCAGCGTCGACGCGGCGGTCGACTCCTACCCCGTCATCGTCGACGCGGCGACCGACTCCTACCCCGCCATCGTTGACGCGGCGACCGACTCCTATTCCGCCAGCGTTGACGCGGCGGTCGACCCCTACCCCACCATCGTCGACGCGGCGGTCGACCCCTACCCCGCCATCGCCGACGCCACGCGCCTCGGCCGCGACGGTCGTGGCCAAGACTTGCTGCCGCCCTCGATGCGCCCGACGAGTCGGCGGATCTTCGTGCAACCGTGTGGGCCATGCAAGAGGCTCTGAGCCCGCCCACCTTGAGAGCTATAGCACAGAGGAACCGTTTGCAGCTGCCGCAGCGCGTGCCCCTGCAGGTTCAGATTATCAGCGTCATCTCTGGGGGTTCCTCGGTGGGGACCTCGCAGCGTTCACGCCCAGGTGTAGCCCAGGGTGAGGTCACTTTTTGCGCCTGCGGATGCCCGGGGCGTGGAGTTTCCCCACCACGACCCTCTGCTCATCCGCGCGGGCATTGAAGGGTGCGATGTCAGGCGCGTCCTTATTGATGGAGGTAGCTCGGCGAATGTGCTTTTCGCGGAGGTTCTCGGCCGCATGGGGATTCCTCGCACCGATCGCGCCATCGGGGACCCCGTTGTACGGTTTCGGGGGCCAGCAACTAGCCACCGCGGGCCAAATATGTCTCCGAGTCTCCTTTTTTCAAGGCAACAACGTCAGGAGTGAGGACGCCATATTCGATGTCGCGGACACCCCAAGTCCGTACAACGCCATTCTAGGCCGCCCCGCCCTCGTCTCCTTTGGTGCGGTCCCGTATTACGGCTTCTTGTGTTTGAAGCTCCCGGGCCCGTAGGGCGTCATCACCGTCCATGGTAGTCAGGACCTCGCCCGACGCTTGGAGCTTACGAGCCCCTGCCACAAGGTGCATATTCTCGCCGGCAAGCTCAAGGCAGGCACCCCATCCGCCCCGGGATGGACCCCTAAGCCTCGACCGGAAGGCGGCATCAAAAGAGTCCCCCTCCGGGTCGACGGCCACGTCGTCTCCGTCGGCGAAAGCCTCCCTTCGGAGGTGGAGCAGCAATTACTTCAGGTCCTCCGGAACAACGTCGATGTCTTCGCATGGTCCCCGGAAGACATCAAGGGCGTGCACCGCTCTCTCATCGAGCATACCTTGGCGGTCCGTCAGGACGCTAAGCCGGTCAGGCAACGGCTTCGGCGTATGTCTGCCGACCGGCAACAAGCGGCCAAGGTGGAAGTAGCGAAGCTCATCCAGGCAGGGGTCATTCGCGAGGTCCAGCACCCAGAGTGGTTGGCCAACCCGGTATTGGTCAAGAAAGCCAGTGGTGCCTGGCGCATGTGCATCGACTTCACCGCCCTCAATAAGGCGTGCCCGAAGGATGACTACCCCTTACCACGCGTCGACCAACTGGTCGACGCCACCACCGGCTGTGAACTTATGAGCTTTCTGGACGCCTACTCCGGATATCATCAAATTCACATGGCCAAGGACGACGAAGAGAAAACTAGCTTCATCACCCCGATAGGAACATACTGCTTTGTCAGGATGCCCTTCGGCCTGAAAAATGCCGGCGCAACTTTCACACGCCTCATTGCGCTGGCATTGACCTCCCAGTTGGGGAGGAATGTGGAGGCATACGTCGACGACGTGGTCGTCAAAACCAAGCAGTTGGCCGTTCATAGCCAGGATCTACAAGAGACCTTCGACAACCTCCGGAAGGCGGGCGTCAAGCTCAACCCGGACAAATGTGTATTCGGTGTGCGCGCCGCCAAGCTTCTGGGCTTCCTGGTGTCGGGGCGCGGCATACAGGCCAATCCCGACAAGATCGACGCGATCCTCGCTATGGAACCGCCCAAAACAACAAGGGAGGTTCAGCGACTCGCTGGCCGGATGGCTGCATTGAGTCGATTTTTATCCCGAGCGGCGGAGCGGGGCCTGCCCTTTTTCAAAACCCTCCGCAGTTGTGACGGCTTTCGGCTGGGGCGTTGATTGCGCTTAGCGCCGACGACCTCAAGCGGCACCTCGCAAGTTTACCCACTCTGGTCGCCCCGGCACCAGAGGCTCCCCTCTTGCTTTACCTCGCCGCCTCGACAACAGCAACCAGCGCCGTCCTCATCCTCGAAGAAGGCGCTCGTCAACGCCCCGTGTACTTCGTCTCCGAAGCCTTACAAGGCGCCAAGACACGGTACATGGAGCTTGAGAAGCTGGCTTACGCGCTGGTCATGGCCTCCAGGAAACTCCGACACTACTTTCTGGCCCATCCAATTACCGTGCCGTCCTCGTTCCCCTTGGCGAAAATGTTGCACAATAAAGAAGCCACATGACGCATTGGTAAGTGGGCAGCCGAACTCGCCCCTTTTTCACTAACATATGCCTCGCGCACAGCAATCAAGTCCCATATCCTGGAGGACTTCCTCGCGGAGTGGACCCCCTCGGCCCAGCACGTCCAGCAGCTAGAGGACCCGGTGTGGACGCTCCACACCGACGGAGCTTACGGTGTCTCCGGGGCAGGCGTGGGTGTCGTGATCACTACGCCGGAGCGACACTGTCTGTTGTACTCGGCTCGCCTTGCATTTCCCGCCACCAACAACACTGCCGAGTACGAGGCGCTCCTCTTTGGCCTCGCGAAGCTCAAAGCTTTGGGCGCGCGACGAGTCCTTGTGCGCACAGACTCACGGTTGGTGGCGGGCCAGGTGGACAAGTCGTACCAAGCAAAGGATCCCGACCTCACCAAGTATCTCGCAGCTGTGCGAGCCAAGGAGCGGCACTTCTTAGGCGTCACCGTCAATGCTATCCCCCGTGCGGAGAATGAGCAAGTTGACGTCCTCGCGAAGGCTGCCAGCCAGCAACTCCCCATCCCCGAAGGGGCGTTCTACGAAGTGCTACCTGCGGCGGCCATCGCACAAGACAACCGCGACGTAGCCCTCGTCCACCAGATCGCTCCGTAGGCCGATTGGCGACAGCCCGTGTATGCTTTCTTGCAGGGCATCGCCGAGCCCGACGACCCCACGGAGCTCCGTCGCCTACAGTGCCGCGCTAGAGCCTTCCAGGTGCTTGACGGAGTTCTCTATAAGAGAAGGGTCTGCGCACCGCTTTTGCGATGTCTCTCACGCGAGGAGGGCAAGCACCTCCTCGCGGAAATTCATGCAGGGCTCTGTGGCTCGCACCTAGCGCCGAGATCGCTCGTCGGTAAGGCGTTCCGGCAGGGCTTCTACTGGCCGACCGCCGTCGCCGATGCCCAAGACCTCGTGCGCCGATGTCAGGGCTGCCAATGGATGGGCCGGGTCGTTCATCGACCCCCGGCTGAACTTAACCCCATCCCCCTCGTATGGCCATTGGCGCGGTGGGGTATCGACATAGTGGGCCCGCTTCCCCGCGCTCTAGGAGATTTGCGCTTCGTAGTGGTCGCCCTGGAGTATTTCTCCCGATGGCCAGAGGCTGCGGCCCTAGCCAAGGTAACCTCGGCGGCTGATAAATGATTCCTTTGGCAGAACATCATATGCCATTTTGGGGTGCCCAGGGAGATCACCGCCGACAATGGCCTACAGTTTGACTCCTCTCAGTTCAAGGAGTTCTGTAGCGACATGGGCATCACGCTCCGGTTCGCCTCGGTCGCGCACCCACAATCTAACGGTGCGGTCGAGCGGGCAAACGGCGCCATCTCCGCTGGGATCAAAAAGCGCCTCGTCGGGCTGCCAAAGGCACTGGCCGGCGAACTCCTGGCGTCCTGGTCCCTCCGCACGACGGTGACGCGCTCGACGGATTCACACCGCTCAAACTCCTCTTCGGTGACGAGGCCGTGGCGCTGAAGAGCTCAGGCCGCTCACGGCGGGTCCTCGCCCAGGCGCCAGACGAGGAGCGCCAACTCTCCCTCGACCTCCTTGACAGGGCCCGGGTGAATGCCACCCGGCACGTTGCAAAGTACGCACGGCAGATGGTCCGCATGCGCGCTCGCTCGGTGCATCCGCGAGAATTCCAGCCGGGACCTTGTCCTCGGTGGCGTTGCGCTGCACGAACACGGTGGGCAAGCTGGAATCCGTGGGAAGGCCCGTACATCGCTGCGAGCGTTGCAGCGAGGGCTTACCGCCTCACCACACTCGAAGGGCAGGCGTTCCGTCACACGTGGAACGCGGACAGGTTGCGAAGGTACTACGTTTAACTGTATGCTTAATTGCCTGCTGTAACGCGCGTTTAATAAAGCCAGTTCCAAACTAGCTATTGCCTCTGCACGCACTCTACGGAGTATAAATAAGACGTAGCGAAGAGGTCCGCCTCCGCACGCACTCTACGGAGTATAAATAAGACGTAGCGAAGAGGTCCGCCTGCGTACGCACTCTACGGAGTATAAATAAGACGGCGAAGAGGTCCGCCCGCACGCACTCTGAAGTATAAATAAGACGTAGCGAAGAGGTCCGCCTCCGCACGCACTCTACGGAGTATAAATAAGACGTAGCGAAGAGGTCCGCCTCCGCACGCACTCTACGGAGTATAAATAAGACGTAGCGAAGAGGTCCGCCTCCGCACGCACTCTACGGAGTATAAATAAGACGCAGCGGGGGGACGCCCCCGCGCGCACTCTACGGAGTATAAACAAGACGCGGATGTTTTCCCTGCGCACTCTACTGAGTATAAACAAGTCGCGGATGTCCCGCGCGCGTTGGCGTACCCTCCGGAGCTTACCTAAGACGTGGTTGATTGTCCCACGCACGCTCCGGAGTACAAACTAGACGTGGATGTTTTCCCTGCGCACTCTACTGAGTATAAACAAGTCGCGGATGTCCCGCGCGCGCGTTGGTGTACCCTCCGGAGCTTACCTAAGACGTGGTTGATTGTCCCACGCACGCTCCGGAGTACAAACTAGACGTGGATATTTTCCCTGCGCACTCTACCGAGTATAAACAAGTCGCGGATGTCCCGCGCGCGCGTTGGCGTACCCTCCGGAGCTTACCTAAGTTGTGGTTGAGTGTCCCACGCACGCTCCGGAGTACAAACTAGAGGTGGACGTCTTCCGCGCGCGTTCAAGGCTCGACCCCTGCTCGCTCTCAGCAACGCACAGCGCACCAGAGGCTTGTCCTCGTGCACGGAGCGTGCGCGCGTCTACTCCAACTAGGCACTAGCTCCGCTGCCACCGCTTCGGAAGGGTAGGGGACGGAGCGCGCGCGCGTCTACTCCAACTAGGCGCCAGCTCCGCTACCACCGCTTCGGAAGGGTAGGGGACGGAGCGCGCGCACGTCTACTCCAACTAGGCGCCAGCTCCGCTGCCACTGCTTCGGAAGGGTAGGGGACGGAGGGCGCGCGCGTCTACTCCAACTAGGTGCCAGCTCCGCTGCGACCGCTTCGGAAGGGTAGGGGACAGAGCGCGCGCGTCTACTCAACCAGGCGTCGGCTCGCGCCACCGCCGGAAGGGTAGGGGCGGAGCGCGCGCATCTACTCCAACTAGGCGCCAGCTCCGCTGCCACCGCTTCGGAAGGGTAGGGGATGGAGCGCGCGCGCGTCTACTCCAACTAGACGCCAGCTCCGCTGCCACCGCTTCGGAAGGGTAGGGGACGTAGCGCGCGCACGTCTACTCCAACTAGGCGTCAGCTCCGCTGCCACCGCTTCGGAAGGGTAGAGGACGGAGCATGCGCGTCTACTCCAACTAGGCGCCAGCTCCGCTGCCACCGCTTCGGAAGGGTGGGGGACGGAGCGCACGCACGTCCACCTCGCATGTGTCACGTGTGCTGGCTTCCTCGTCGCCACTTCGCCCACAACGCATTATCACTAAAGTACAAGCGGGGACGACAGATAAAGAGACGCCAGAATCTCCCGTGATTAACGGTCAACTGCACAAGCAGCGTACAAGCTATTAAGTACTCGGCACAACGGCCCTTTATTTCAGCAGCAAAAAACAGCAGACAACAATGGAAACAGTAGCAGTGCAACCACCAGCTCAAGCATCACCCTAAGGATCAGCACCGTCGTCGGTACGGCGACGAGCTTCCTCCAACCACTGAAGGAAGTCACCTTCCTGGAACAAGGTTCGCCGCAACAGCACCTTGACCGCTTTCTCTCCAAGATGGCCCCAGATTCGCTCGTAGAAGTTCTGGACGGCGGGCATGGTGGTCCGGACCACGCTGCGTAACACCCCGGCCCCGCCTGGTAGGTTCAGCTCGGGAGCAGCCAGCTCGGTCACATGCTCGCATCCCCGAGCGTGGAGTATGGCAAGGGCGAGGCAAGCGCTGCCGAAGCCGCAATGGTCGCCAAAGGCTTTTGCACCTCGAAGCGCCAGGCCTGAGCCTTCCTCAATTCTCGCCAACGACTGCGTCACGTCCGTGGCATCGTGCGTAACGACCGGCACAACCACGGAAAGGCCTCGGAGAGCCTCCTCCAAGGACCCCATGGCCCTCCACGCCGCCGCGGACGCGCCGTCCAGCGCCCGATCCCTCTCCTCCAGAGCCATGGTAAGCCGGGTTTTCTCCTCCTCCAGCACATCGATTCGCTCAAGCAAGCCAGCGCGCTCCTCCGCCGCGGCGAGCTGGCCTTCTTCGGCAGAATGTTGCGCCACCGTCGTCGCCCGGACTTCCGCCTCCAGTAGACAGATGCGGTCGTCCTTCACGGCGTGCGCCTCGTCGGCGGCGCGCAGTTGTTCCTCCAGCGCCCTCCGCTCGCGGAGGCGCACTCATCCAAATACCGCCGAGGGCGACCGCCTAATAACAGCAGCACATGCCCATTTAGCATGTCCGTAGTTAGCAGCGGTAATGACGGGCTCGGGTGCTTACCTTCATCCCCGCCGCGCCCAAGGCAAGGGCGAGAAGATCCCCACCGCACGACGACAGAGCCCGTCGATCCAGCTTCCTGTCCCCGCATTTCGCGGCCCCGTCCAGAGCCCGAAGCGCCTCTGGCGGCGGAACGAAGTCAGAAACGGCGAGCCTCGGGAGGCCCGCGACAGGGCCAGGCATCGACGCCGCGTCCTGCGCAGCGTCACCACCGCCTTCGCAAATGCCTCCGCTGCTCGACCCTTGGAATCGCCGGGCGACTTCCCCTCTCCTGATGTCGACGATGGCATGAGCGAGCAAATGGGAGACAGCCTCGCGAAGTCGCGGGGGGAAAAGGAGTTACGCCTACCTCCGTCACCCTCCACTAAAGCATGGAGAGGTGTCGCCTCACCGCTCGGGAAGCGATGGCCACCCCTGGCCCAGTGGTTTCCTCGCCGAACCCCAGGTCCCCGCCAACCGCGCCCGCCACCATGAACTGCCCCCCATGCGAAGGCGACTGCACCCGTCGACGCTTCGCCGCTGGAGAACCCGGCGAGGTACCCTCGGCCGCCCCAGTACTTGCGCTGACCGGAGCAGGTAACACGTCCGCAACGACCGCAGCAGGCGATAACGCCAAGCCTTCTGCCGCCCCGCTCGCTGCACGAGCTGGGGCAAGCGGCTGGTCCACTGCGGCTGGCGCGGGCGACGGCGGTGCGAAGACCAAGTCCTCGTCGGCCGGCATAGACGGCGTGGTCTCGTCTTCACCAACGTCGCTGCCAAGGCCCACCTCACCGCCACCCATGCAGTCGCCGGGGGCGGCGTGACCCCCTGGGCTATCATGGTCGGACCCACCGCCTGGTACGTCGTCCGGCCCCGCGGCGCACACCGGCACGGCGATGGGCGGGCCAGAAACAGCGGCTTTCGATCGTGATCCTCGCCGCCGGGGAGACGCCCCCGTTTCGCCGGCCCCATCGCGACGACGGACCGGACTCCTATCCGGCACTGCACGTTCCGGAACAGCGAGGCCGAGGAGCTCGCACACCCGGTTTATCTGACCTAGCCCCGCAGGCCCGGTCGCCACCTCGCGCAGGGCGTGCTCCTTCCGCGTATACGGCCCTAAAAAGACCTCGGCAGCCTCCTCGGCCTCTTTCAACGAGAGCACTGCACGCGAAGTGGGGTCTCATTCACATCACACTCACATATGCGTACGCAGCACATAGTTAAAACACATACCACGACTGGAGGTCTTCTGCAACGACGACACCGCCGCCGGATGTCGTGTCCGGCGGATATCGCTTTTACGTATCGCCATCGCCCGAGGAGCGGAGACACCCCGTACATGGTGAATTCTTCGGCAAGATCGCGCATGTTAAACCGGAGGGCGACGCCGGCAAGTCTTCGCGCCTGCCACTCATCGTCGCTCCGCGGTTCCAACTCGGGGCAGTAGTTGAAAACTATCGGCTGACCCCGGCAATGCAGCCTGCTGCTAGGTGTCACGCGGTAGTAGAACCACTGCCGCAGCCACCCTTCCCACTTCTCCTTCGTCGCCAGAGCAGGGACTACGTTCGCGTAGCCTGACCTCACCACGGCGAACACCGCCGGTTGGGCGGTGCCTCTCTTCGACCTTCTTCGGCTGGCAACGCGCATCATGAAGCAGGGCAAACAGGCTCGCGCGAGGATGACAGCCTTCCGCCCGAAGCGCCCAAGCAAACACCACCAAGCGAACTATCGCGTTCGGGGTCAACTGCGGTCAACTCCGAATGGCACGCTCAGTACCCCTGGCCCCGCAGGATGGTCCCGCCAACAAACGTGGCCCCGGGGGCGGCGCGCTCCGAGACCGTGGACGACGCCGACCCCAACCTCAGCTCTGCGGCTTTAACAACCATCCACGTGTCCACACCCTGCGTCCGAAGGATGCCCCTCCCGCGGCAAACTCGGGACAACCCCGACTCGCTCCTTTGCTCGTGCCACAGTCGTTTCCGCACACTAATGTATCACACGCCCTTCCATGAATGACCAGGTTCCGGGGAGCGCAGGGATAGCAGCCCCGCATCAGCGAAGTTTTCCGCTCCGCAGCGCAGAAGCAGCTCCGCATCAGCGATGCCTTCCGCTCCGCAGCGCAGAAGCAGCCCCGCATCAGCGAAGTTTTTCGCTCCGCAGCGCAGAAGCAGCTCCGCATCAGCGACGCCTTCCGCTCCGCAGCGCAGAAGTAGCCCCGCATCAGCGACGCCTTCCGCTCCGCAGCGGCAGCCCGCGCGGGCCGACGTCTTCCGCTCGCGGCAGCGAAGCGGCGGCGCGACGGCGACGCCGCTCCGCGGCGCGAGCGCTCCGCGTGCGCGACGTATTCCGCTCCGCGGCGCGAAAACAGCTCCGCACCAGCGAGGTCTTCGGCTCCACACCATAACGCTTCAACACCGGCTCCGCTGCAGACCCCGACCCCCTGTCTCCAGGGGGCCAGACATACCTTCACGCAACAAGCAACTCTCAACTACAACAGCGCAACGTCACAGGCCGTGGGGACGGAGGGGGCCAAAGGACTCGGCAACATGGCTTTGGCCTGTGAAGCCCATCCCTATGAGAGGCTCCTGTTGTAGGTGGCCCCACACGAACCCAGCTAGCTCAGACGACAAAGTTGCGAAGTCGCGAGAATCCCTCGTAGGCTCTGTGTAAAGTACATATATATACCGTTCTTGGACAGACCAAGAGGTCATTCGCTCACCTAACTCTCCACTACCATACCTCTCTCTCTGTTTGGTCTGTAACCACAACAGGGTCCCATGCTGATGACGCGGATGGAGGTGTCTTAGTTTTTCAAGGCCACGGATCCCACATACTAGCAGTTGGTGCAGAAGGTTTGTCTCGGTCGCATGCAGCTGACATAGGCGTACAGATTGGTACAATTTTTTTGTGGTTTTGCAGAGAGAACACGATCAATATTAGAGTTAGTACACACAAGAACAGGAGTTAGAGGCGGTGTAGTCTTAGCTGAGTATATGCAGAAAAGCAAACAAACTTAGTCCAAGAGAAAGGAATGGGAGGCTCACGTAATAGCGAAGCCTGAGCGAACAAGTAAGAGAGGATGAGTTCAGTCCATGCACGAGGCGTGGTAAGCACCGGATTGTGCGAGGTTCAGGATAGAGCAAGTGCAGGTGGTAGGACGGTGACGGTCCAGGAGGGAACGGTGCACGAGAGTGCATGTAAAAGGAAGAAGTGGAAGTAAGAGAGAAGATGGATGATATAGAGAAACAAGATTAAGAAGGTGATTGTTAGAATTAATCTTGTTTTTGGTAGGTTTGTTAGATATGATAAGAGTCTGAGTTGTATACGATGAGTAGTTGCTGAGTCATTTTCTTAGTTGATAGTATGAGTCCGTGTCTTGTTCGGTCAATTATGAGTATATAAGTAAGGATAATGTATGAGTTAGTAGACAAGCCATGAGGAGCGAGGGGCGATCGGTGTAATCGAGAGGAAGAGGAAGAAATAAAAGAAGGAAGGGCGGAGCAGTTGGTGCTCTAGGAAAATAATTGTGTTGTGTTACAACAAGTCAGAGTGCTATGGTAAAACATGATACGAGAGTAAGGATTGGAAGAAATTGCAACATAAATAGTATCCTATCATCTTTATGATGACCTAATCCTAGCTATACCTGCCCCAGGATAAGAAGCAGAGCTTCTTATTGTCATCCTCTACCAACCTAATCCAAAAGTAAAGTAATAGCACCCGCAATCGTAGGCTCCAGTGTAGAACACTAAATGTCACCTCAAATGGATCAAGAACTTTGTTTGAAAAAAATGATCAAGAACTTAGGATGGTGATAAATCTTCTCTACTCTATGTGACAATAATTTGTCTATGCTGTAACCGACAAGACGCTATACTTTCGTCAGGCTTACATCCAGATTACCACACGAGTCCAGAGAAATATTAACTCAAAGTAATCTCCACTATGTACTATCTTCCATATGGAAGATCCTACTCTATCATTCTAAAGCTTTCAATTTGTGCAAGTACTAAACAAAAAAAATTCTACCTTTCTATGATGATTTAATTACACGTGCATGTTTTGAAAAACTCTCACATTTCGAGGAATATTGAAACTCGCCCATATTCTGAACAAGCACGACATATTTATCATAAATCACATAAACAACATCATAAATCACACGAACACATTCTTGCCAAAGAAACTTGGCATATTGACATCAACTCCTCCGTACTTTCAGCATCCATTTTTTTCTTTTCATTCTTTTGACTGCAACATGACACAACCAAATCAGAAAAATCACTCAATACCAATATAACTCATCCAAATTTCGCTTAGAAAAACACCAAATCCAGCAAAAGTGAAGTCAAGATTCACACACGCAAGCCCACAGCCTAAAATTCCATGGATTCCCGGTCAATCCTTCGAGCAGTAGCTTCAACTCCCCAAAAGCCTCATATGTTGTACTGTCGAACCAATGAATAAATTATAACAAAGAAAGACAACAAAAAAACCAAAGAGTATGTTGCCATGTTCACCAACCAATAATTCGTAGCAAAATTTCCAAACACGGGAAGATCCATATGGGAAAACGAAAGGGGGAAACAAAGCACGGAGGGGGAACAAGAACATGCAAGAACCAAATCCACATAGAACTGCAAACCAAGAACATGAAACACCATAATCTAGGAACCATAATGCTAGGAAACCACTCCAAGCATGAATCACATGCAACAGACGTCAAATTTGAAGTGGATTGAGTTGACTATGATGGAAATGTAGGTAATTTTTTAATTCTAAGTTTTACTATGAGGCAAATATCACAAATAATTAATGATGCATAAAGCAGTACTAATAATAGGTAAATCATTATACTTCAAAAACATATAGAAACAAAATTTAACAAGTCGATCAGATGAGCGAACATTTTACTGTTTATTTTGATGAAAAATAGGAAGCAGCGCAGGCTTGATATAGTGCAGAATGTAGATGACGTAGTGCAGTGAGCGGTCACGCATATGTGCGCTGCCTAGAAACCTTATTGTCTCCCCCATGCAGGTCTTCATGATAATAACGGTTCGGAGATACCGCTCCCCTTCTTCACAGTGCACGCCAGGAAAAAAAGTCGATGAGGCTCAGACGGCACTGCACAACAACACAAGTTCGCAGAAGGAAAAGAATGGAGGCAGTGAGATTCTTGGTATATACTCTGGACATCTCCAAGCATATATATAGACAAACTGATAATTGATATGTTTAAAACAATCATTTACCCACTAGTAACTAACATATTTAACTAACTATTTACCCACTGGTAACTGCCTGTCATAAAAACCAATAAAAGCCCCAAATTCAAACATTTGAATCTCATTTAAATAGAGAGGGAGAGAGAGTGATGCACAGTTTAGCAAAAATAAAAGTGGACTTAGTCTGCTAAGTGGCACGCCATATCATGGCATGGTCGCGTGTCGCAAGTCACGCGAAAATATGCGAATACATGCGCGTGCGTGCGTGTATGATTAGCCAAAGCCTTCTTCATACTATCCCCATTCATAATTCAATGAGTGGCATGGACTCCAACTTATAAATTGACCTTCCCCACCTTGCCTTACTAATATGGTATTAAACCTTACATGTTTTGGAATTAAGAAAATGATCCTCACTCTATGGGCCTATTTCTAATAGAATAAGAGTGCCTCTCTATCCTCCCACTCAATCAACTCCTCTCTCTCTCTCGCCGTGAGGAACGCAACGATCGAGGAGGGGTATGTGCAATGCCCCCCCCGCCTTCTTCCTGGTTCCCCTTGCACCCTTGAGCCGTAGTGCATCTCGACGTAGACACGAAGGAAGACCTCTAAGCTGGTGTCTTGGTGTAGCTTGTCGTTGGTGCAGCCGATGGCCTTGAGCATAGATGCCCACTCCTTGTCAGTGAGCCCCGGTGCCACCAGCGCGCTATTCTCCTTTTCGGTGTCTCTACCTGTTGAGGTTGGAGAGCTCGGTGAGGAGGTCCTATAGCCGCATTCTCCCACAGGGTGAATCATCCCGCAGTGCACAAACATCGGTTAGCCCAGCACTGACACAAACACAACGGCCGGTGCGGATCTAGCTCTTATGAGGAAGGGTGGCGTGTGCACGTGCCTAGGCCTAGACGGTGCGGTCGTTGGCCTGCGTGAAGTGGTGCTGCAGGTAGGGGTCGAATACCACCACCAGCTTATCGTACCCCATCAGATTCCTTTCTCTCTCTCTCTCTCTTCGTGGAAGCACACTGTCGATCGGCTAGCATTAGGTGGGATAGGTGGATTAACATGGAGGCAGAGGCAGAGGCGATCACTCTCTGCCTCTCCCCTCTTTTTTGGGAGTGGAGGGGTGGGGATTTGCTGCTACTAAGAGGAGAGGGAGAGAGGGGGTATGATTAGGGAGGGTGGGTGTAACGGAAAGCTTGCCTTTTGCGTGGCAGTGGAGAGCAGGGGAATTCAAATTCTGTGCTGTCTCTCACACAGATTGGACGGTTGTGTTGAGATCTGACGGCACAGGAGAATAGAGAACGGGAGGGGGAAGAGGCAGATAAACCACCATCAAAAGAGGGGTTGGAGGGGATGGACCACCAACTTCTTTTAAGTAGTAAAGATAAAGTCCCTAAATACAATGTCATCTCAAAATTACACATTTGCCCTCGCACAAAGAAGAAATTACAGTGTATGCCATTGGATACACTCGTTTGGATGCAAGGCTGAGTCAAAGCCACGTACTCCCTGTAGTGTCACTTGCCGAAGGCTCGAGAGCGTCAGGGAGAACTCCACTGGCGACGAGGGCCAGAAACAACAATATGCTAGGATGGGTTGGAATGGATAACGGAATCCTCTAAAGAAGGCACAGAGAGAGGCGTAGTTCTAAAAAGAGCTGTGGTACAACCTCTTGCGATCAACTATGTTATCAACTAACCATTATATCTAAGCTATCAACTAACGATTATATCTAAGCTATTAAGTAAAATTTTGTTATTATGGTAAAATAGTAAGCTATCAACTAACGATTATATCTAAGAGCAGAAAAATATAAGTGTTTTTTAAGACTCGGGGATTTATTCATACTAATAAGGTGCCCGAGAGTTGTAACAAAAACTCAAAATTTTACATCAAATGTTATTAGTAAAGATATATGTCAACAGAGTAAAAATAAAGCTAAATTTTTGTTTGTCAAGCAATACAACTAATTATCTTTCATCAGTAATGAAAATATCTAAGCCCTTAAAAATTAGTTTTGGTAATTAATGGTAAAATTGTGTTATGGGACTAACATGTGTGCTAAGATTGTTTTCAAGACTTAGTCCCAGATTACAATAACAACATAACAATGGCATGCGAAAACTACGAAGGATCGACATGGTTCAAGAACAAGGTAAAATATAGGTTATCCTTCCTTTTATAGTTTTGTCGGTCTCGGTGTTTGGAGAAAAGATAGGATTTGTATGATAGACGTCATATTACAAATAGGGATCATGGCTAGTAACTTGAGAAATTAATTTATGCCATTTTGATCAACAAAAAGTCATGCATACATCTTGAACTATTTTTGAAAAACCATTGTCAGGAAAATTGGTAGCATCGCAGATTTCAAGCACTACTATCAGTCGATGGTATGAGCGCGCATAAACAGCGGTACTACTACAATGTAGTAGTACCTATTTTTGGACTTTTTTGAAACCTTGAAAATCGGTAGTACTAATTATGCTGAGCAGTATTATCATCGTGCGGTAGTACCGGCCCCTACGAGGGTTGTAGTACCGTACTTAAAGTTTAACGACTAGTTGAGATGCATTAATTGCACACAAGAGAGCCGTTGATCAGTAAGTGTGTAGTATCGGCCGATACATGGTGGTAGTACTGCATCAACTGAATTTTGTGGAATTTGGCCCCAACCGATAGAATTGCTGGTTGAGGGCTATAAATGTTCCCTCACCAGCACCATGGTAACTACTCTTAACCTCATTGAATACATTAGAGTCATTGGTGCACTCTCTACAACTCATTTTGCTCATATTTCATATTTTGATATTGTTGAGAGCATTGAAGTGTATTTGTGAGAGACCATGTGGAGGTGTCCTCATGTTGTTTGTGATGAGTAATTGACTCGTGTTAAAGTTTGAGTTTGATTTGGTTAGTTCGCGCCAAGTCAGTGCATGGCGCAGTCTGGTTTGGTTGTTCTTGGTCGATCTCGGTCGGACGTGGTTAGGACGCTTGCTCTTCTTCTCGATCGGTCGATTTGGGTATTTCTTGTGTGAGTTTGTTTCGGGTATTTACTGTTTCGAGCAGTGCTATGTGATTTGTTTCTTGTCTATGATGGCTGCAGGACTTTGAGGTGGAGTTGTGGTGAGGCACAGGATGATCGGACTAGGCACAGGCGGTGCCGAGGTCGGAGCTATTGGGATGTGCTGAAAACGGCAAGGACTCGAGATGTTGTGAGACTTGGACGGCAAGAAATATGGAAGCTTCCCGAAAGATATAGAAGTAGCATTTTGGTGAAATATACAAAGTTGTAAAATAAAAGCGGTATTCCTTAATGATAAATGATAGATGGATGTTTTTGTTTTGCGTTGGCCTGGGAGCAGAGAAGAGGTACTGCTCGGTTGGTCTGCATGTGAGTGGAGGGAGGCAGCACTTTGGTCTTATTTTCTGTGAGAAGTAGTTGGAGCAGTGCAGCATCTTATTCTTCTTGGAGCCTATGTGTGTGCCTAGGAAGCAACATTTGCAGCTAGTGACTGCTGGCAGGGAGTAGTGCTCTGTTGTTCTGCGTGTGAGCAGGGAGCAACAGCAGTCTCTTTAATACCTTCGGTCACAGTGTGTGCTAGTGAGCTGTAGCAGTACATGTGTTTTTATGGCTTAGTCTGTTGATTAGATGGGTAGTAATGGGGTGTGCAACTAGTTCAAGTGCTAGGGGTGTGAGGTAGCACTTGAGTTTTTGCTTTTTGTCCTTGAGCAGTGTGTAGGCGTAGGAGAAAGGATGTTCGGCCGAGTTGTGTGTTCGTGTGCTTGGGAGTTGCATTGCGTGTGAGCGAGGAAAAAGGTGCAGCACTTTGTTTGCCTAGGTCTACTCTTTTATGTGCTGTTCGGCTGCTGCTGTCTGCTGCTGCTGTGCTGTTTGGTTGTGTTGTGCTGCTGTATTATTCGGCTATAGCAATTAAGGGGCTGATCGGTTTAGTTTTTTTTGGTTTCAGCTTCTAGCTTTAGTTTTTTTTTTACTATTCACTACACTATTCACTAACTCAGCTACAGTAAAAAAAGCCAGCTACAGTGAAATTTCAGCTAAAAGCCAAAAGCCATCGCTAAAACGATCACCCCCTAAGTCTTTGCTTCGGTTGGAGTATTCAGCAGTAGCAGCCTCTTTCAGTGGTGATCGGAATAGCTATGGCTTTTGGTTTTTACTAAAAAAACACTGTAGCTGACTGAAAAAATACTGTAGTTGAGTTGGTTTATTGAGTATAATTAAATTTTAAAAAATATAAAAATAAAAACAGCACGCTAATCTAGAGCGGACAATGCAAAGGAATACAGAAAAAAACAAAACTAAAAAAAACCAAAAAACACAAAAAAAAATCAAATACAAACAAAAACGCTACAGTCCTCAACAGTGTTTTTAACGCTGGTAACCCATCGCCACAGCCAAGTTGATGGCGCCCTTACTACCTTCGGTCAGGAGTATAAGTGTTGAAGGGCAGCAGGTTTTTGGAAAGAGAAGCAGCTGCAGCATTTGGGGTTTTCGGTTGGGGGTAGAAATAAGGAGCAGCAGTAGTACTTGATCTGTGTGGTTCAGTGGAGATAAGCAGAGAGGGGTGAAGAGCAGCTTTATGCATTTTTCTTCTGGTCTTTGTGTGTGTGGGTAATGAGCTGCGGGTGAGTTGCTCAAGCTGTGTTAATGGATTGAAAAGTTGTAGCAAAACACTGTAATCATTTATCTCTCCTAATCTATATCAGAATGACTTTGTCAGAGATGATATGGTGTTATGCCTTCATTTGCTGTTTTACAACTTCAGTTATTTATGTTATCATTCTCTTGTTCCTGAGTTTATTTGACTATTTATTTTGAAGTCTGCCAAAAAATCCTGAGAGGGGCAACGGGAATATAATGAGTTCTTTGTTTTACGGATGTTTTCAGATTTTACTGTGTTAGCAGTCGGATTGCTTTCTGTCAAGGCTCCAGTTCTGAATTTGCAGGCAACTACTTTCTTCCGATTTCGTTTCTTTGTAGTCTTCGGTCTCATCTGGTTTATTCAATTGTTAGCAAAGCTCCCTGTTTCTTTTCTGTTTCGATCTCTGTGTTCTTGTTTCTCCACTAAACATTTGTTTTCCTTCTTCATAGCTCTCATAGTTATCGGAGAAGAAGTATGTGGATATTTGAGGACGATTTTTGAAGGCACCATTCACCCCTCTCTGTTGTCATTTTCGATTCTACAATTTGCATCATTTGTTGATCCTCTTGGCACTTATTATTTCCTCAAGTAAGGGCTGTGATTTGTTACTCTTGGTATTTGCAGGCACCTAAACGGCGTGAGAGAAGTTTGCTCGGTAATCTCTTTAAGAAGATTGTGAAGAGACCTGATGCCGATTATGAGTGGTGTGGTGCTTACCTTCTTCGGAGTAGAG
Source organism: Melocanna baccifera (assembly GCA_036346265.1). NCBI lineage: Eukaryota > Viridiplantae > Streptophyta > Magnoliopsida > Poales > Poaceae > Melocanna > Melocanna baccifera. Next base: position 16,500,196 of record CM070683.1, read on the forward strand.
AAAGACCAACCCTAGTGGACTACGGTCATTAGGTTTAATTTGTAGAACTGGTCCAATCCGTTTGGGTTTACCTCAATATAAACTAGTGAAGATTGGCAAGTTTTCGATACCACGGGAAAAATATTGCATATCTCTATTGTGGTTATCTCATCTTTAATCTTCCATATTTACATTTCTAGCTATTGAATTGAATATTTTGTGTAGCCAGAGTAGTATTTAGTAGAGACATTACTTGTGATGCCTTAGAAGAACTTAGTCTTTTCGCGCTTGACTTGTGCTAGACTTTTGGAATTGCTCATTTGGTTAAAATTGTTAATTTAGACCAACATTGTTTTAAAACTTCCTATTCATACCTCTCTAGTTGGCAATTCTTGATCCTACAGGTGTTATCAGAGCTAGTTCTCTTATTTATTTAGGTTTAACCGTCTAAGAGAGGAAAAGGATGGCTAGTGAGGGTATTTTTATAGGAAAGACACATTTATTTGATGGTTCAAATTATGTCTATTAGAAAATAAGAATGTCTATTTATTTAAAGGCCATGAGCCCGAGTATATAGAGGATTGTAAATAAGAATTGCATCATTCCTCTTATTCACTACAACCCGTGGACCTTGAGGAGCATAATGCTCATTTAGATGTTCAAACGATGAATTCTCTCCTTAGAGCTTTGAACATGAATGAGTTCAATTGAGTGAGCAACTTACAAACTACTCATGAAATATGGACTACCCTCTCAGAAATCTATGAGAAAATATCCATAGTCAAAAAGGTCAAAATGCATAGACTCTGGATTAAATATGAGATATTTGCAATGTTTCTTCATGAAGACATTAATGAAATATATTCACATCTCAACAATATTGTAAATGAGCTCAAAGGGCTAGTCGCTTCACTAACTTATATTGATATTATGCGCAAGATGCTTAGGGTTCTACCAAAGAAATACGAGACGTTGGTGACTCTATTCAACTCACTCAAGTTGCCTAGGATGACACTGACTCAACTCTTGGACAACCTCATAACTAATGAGTTATACAAGTGAGACAAGTAGGAGCTTTCGGAGCAATCCTCCTCCAAGAACAAGGTTGCTGCTTTCAAGGCTAAAGCAGTATCAAACGATGAGAAGATGACTTCGAGGAGGAATTATCTCTTCTCATGAGAAGAATGAAGAAATTCATGAGAATGTTACCGAACTCGGATTTGGCTAATCCGAATCCTCTGTGAATATGCTGCACTATTCCTTGGATCAGTAGATAGTGCTCACAAGTACATGACTGGATCATTTCATACACGATACATTAAATATGAATATTACAATATCAGAGTTTAAATATATCCATATTGGGATCAGTTTTTACATATGGCTGTCCGGCCAAAAGATTACTTCATAGAAAGGTAGCGGAAACGGGAAGCAGGAAAGCAACTCTCCTTCACAGGCAGTGATTGGGGTAACCCAAGTGGATCTAATATTAGTTAAGGCCTAGCTAATATTGGACCTATTTGCTAGTTAGAATGATCAGCTGAATTGTGGGAGGAGAGGCTAAAGTACTATGCGTTAAGCCTAAGTGCCATCGTTTTCTCCTCCATCATGGTCTTGCTCTTTGTAGAATGCATACTGGTCTTGATTTTCCAATTCTGGGGAAATTGAGAGCGAGGATGAGCATACACAACCGTACTCTACGAGCTAGCACACAGAATGCAATATCATAAGATGTAGGCTTAACAAATAGTGGCTCAGGTTTCTTTATTTTGCAGAAAGCAACATTTGCAATTATTATTAGTAAAAAGTACTATGACCTAGCATTGTAGTAAATCATGTGTATTATTTGAAGTTATGCAATAAGTTATATTGTAGACGGTTTCATCCATCGATTATATGGTTTCATCTACCAATGCTAAATTTTTGTTTATTAGGTTACGTCTACTCTACTTAGCCATCACTGGAGTACATCCCTCCGGGGAAAATTTAAATTGAAGTACATTCAACTTATTTTCTCCCAGTTGCAAAAAGATTTTTAAAATAGAACTAATTCGAGGAAGTTCCCATGTATACCCTTGACCGTGGGCATGGCTGTTTAAACTGTTTATACTCTACAGAGATTGTATATCTTTACCCACAAGAGATAACCCTATTGCTATATTCCACATGTTTGCTTAGACATGCAGACCAAAAGGATTACCACATAAGCTTTACAATGCATCTAGCAAAGAGTTACACCTGCTGAGGTTTCATATGGGGGAAAGCTATATCCGCCCCACCCAGACCCACCTCTTGCACCATACGGCAGCTTAAACCAGCGTCACGATCCGTGTCCACGATAGCTTAAACCAGCACCACGACTCGTGGGTCACTCCAAGGTGCTTAGTTTTACAGGCGATGCAAATTAGTTAGTCATGCCTACACTTTGCCATCTTGTGGTTTGTAGTGTTTTACATGAAGAGGTTAACATAGGATTAAATCCTTAATTTGTCCAGACGGTGCATACTACAAACCACAAGTGCTCATGTTACATCCACGCCCACCTTTCTTACTATCTGCCCAGACAAGTTAAGCAAGTTTTTAGGGTTTTGAGAAACATAAGATAAATTGTACCAAATTATCAGTCACTTACCTCCCACGACTATCCCAAACAAGATTTTATGTTTAAAAGAGATGAGGATGTTCAGAGTAGCTAAGACCCTGATTTTGACTTGACTTTGCATGGCTCGTAATTAGATATATTAGCTACTTTAGACATGGTACCTAGGGTGCCAATTGTATCAGGTTTATCAGATTAGCAAGGAGGGCGTAGCTAGGATCGCTACATTAGCAACTTGGGTAATAGCTAACTTATGGACAATATATGATTACACATAAGATAACGCATGCATATTGAATAATTTCAAATGAACATAATTTGCATAAATCATGGGATCAAAATGATCAAAATGCTGACTCACCTGGGTCTCTAGCTGAAAAGTCCTGCAGGTCCGAGGGTGCGTCGAACTGCTAGTCGGGGACGTCCCCCGAATTCTACTCGAACGGAGACGTCGGAACGAAGACAACAAGAAAGAGAGCAAATAAATACCCAAATAAAATTCAAATAAACTCCAAAATGAAAATACCACCACTAATAGAAAGATCTTGAATTTTGAAAATTTTAGAAACAAATTTCACTTGAATCGGAGTTACGATGAGAAAGAACAAGCTCTCCAAAGTTTATTTCTAGGAAAAATCCTAAAAATAAAAAGAGGAGAGAGAGCCTTCTCTCTGACATGTGGGTCCCACTAGTTTATTTTAAATTTTTGATAAAATTCCATATTTTAAAATCTAAGTGTATGACACGTGGGTCCCACTGGTTTATTTTAATTCTTAAAATTAATTTAACTATTAGAGAATGACATATGGGCCATAGTACGAATTAACAGTGAAATGGGGTCCACCTGTCAGTATGACTTATTTTTAAATCTAGGTTTAAAAGGTTATTAACTAAGGTAGGGCCCATCTATCAGTCTGTTATTAGGGGTAAACCGTTACGGGACCCACCGGTTAGTGGTTCATTAACATTAATTAAGCATAATCATGAGTTATTAATGTGAGATTACATTTTAATGATGTTGGAATAATGCTGGAGAAGAGGGGCTGGCGGACTTCCAAATTGGTGTCGGGCTTCACTTTGCCTGACTAGGAACTCAAAGGAAGGGACGAAGTGGCTTGCTATGCTCCCAGGATGGCTGGCGATGGAGACAGCCGAAAGAGTGTGAAGCGACGACGAGTTCGCGCTTCTGGAGTGCTAAGCAAGTGAGGGATGAGTTGGAACGGGGGGGGGGGGGGGGGGTTCAACCTCGAATTTATACTAAATTTCCGAAGTGGGGAGCGTTGGCACGAGTTAAGACAGGTGACGATGGGAGCGGCGTGTGCTTGAGTGCATCTACGGCAACTAGGCAGGGGATGGGAGGGGTGGCACATGTGCGATGGGCACGGAAGCTTCAATGCCCAACAGTGGCGGGGGTGGCGCTGAGGCAACGGGCGCGCGTACGGCTGGGCAGTGGTGTTGCCACGAGGTGGAGCTATGATCGGAGAGGAGGCAAGGCCGGTGTAAGCGAAGCAAATGCGGGGGAGGATCAAGGCACTACCTCGAGTGCAATGGCTTGGATGCGACGGCGAGGGCTCGGGGAAGTTGAATTGCGACAGCGACAGGGGTATGGTAGTGAGCACGGGCGACAAGGCTAGGAGGGGGAGGAGAGGATCTAGCTCGGGGAGAAAGGTACGGGGAGGTTGCGACGGTGCCACGGGAAGGTCACGTGCCGACATAGGGAGGGGAGGCCGGGCTGGTGACGGAGTAGCATTAACGGCGCGCGTGCGGGGAAATAGGGGGTGCGAGCGACGAGGCACCGAAGAAGGAAGGGGGAAGGAGGAGGCGGGTGGGCCGGCTGGCCACGCGCAGGGGGGTTCCTTTTTATTTTCTTTCTCTTTTTTTTGAACTAATAAGTAAATAGAGGAGGGGAAGATTTTAGCAAAACACAAGACCACTAAAAATTTCAAAGGTTGGGTTTTTAAGATAGCCAAAAATTCCCAATTTTAATTTTAAATTTTGCAAAATAAGAATTCACAATAAAAACTGAAAATCAGGGTGTTACAAAAATGCTCAAACAAAATAGGTTTTTTTGGAACAAACAAGACAAGAGTAGAGTTGTGGTAAGAAATAAGGTAAGGTTGATCGCTCAAGGATTCACTCAAGTTGAAAGTTTAGATTACAATGAAATCTTTGCTCCCGTAGCTAGAATTGAGTCCATTAATATATTACTTACCTTTGCATCATAATTTGATATAAAATTATTTTAAATGGATGTGAAAAGAGCTTTCTTAAATGGTAAAATAACCAAACTTATATATGTTGAATAATCACCCGGTTTTGAGGGTCTGAAGAATCCAAATCATGTGTATAAACTTTCAAAGGCGACTATATGGTCCTAAACAAACTCTTAGAGTATGGTATAAGCGCCTTTGAGATTTTCTACTCTCAAATGAATTCAAAATTGAGAAGGTTGATACAATATTATTTATAAATATTATAGATGATGAATTTTTTTGTTTATCAAACTTATGTTGATGACATCATATTCGGGTTTACAAATCAAGATTTTTGCAAAGAATTTGGAGATATGATATCTACAAAATTTGAGATGTTTGCAAATTAAATGTGTACGGTGATTCTTGACATCATTTTTTTGTTTATCAGACTTATGATATGTTGATTTGCAAAAATTTGAGACGTCTGATATCATGTTTAGTGTTTACATGTGTGTACGGTTTCAAGAATCACCAAAAGAATGCATTTGGTAGCCATAAAAAGAATTCTTAGATATTTAAAACATTCTTCTAACATTAGCTTATGGTATCCCAAAGGTGCTAAATTCGATTTAATTAGATATTCGGATTTCGATTATGTAGGATGTAAAAGTGGATAGAAAAAGTACTTCGGGTAGTTGTCAACTCTTAGGAAGATCACTAGTTTCATGTCATCTAAGAAATAAAATTCCGTAGCACTATCCACCGCCGAAGCCAAATATATTGTTGTGGGTGCTTGTTGTGCTCAATTGGTTTGGATGAGGTACACATTGATGCATTATGGGATCAATTTTGACAAAATACCTCTTTTATGTGATAATGATAGTGCCATGAAGATTGTAAATAATCCAGTCCAACACTCAAAAATCAAGTATATAGATATTCACCATCATTTCTTGAGAGATCATATGAGCAAATGAGACATTGTCATTAGTCACATACGGATTGAAGACCAATTTACTGATATCTTCACAAAACTTTTAGATAAAAGCCATTTTTGTAAATTAAGAAATGAGTTAAACATCATACATTATTATAATATAGCTTGAAATCATGCATCATATCATTTGATCTTATTTGGATTTCTTGATGTTTATAAGAAAATCTAATTATAAAATTTCTCAAAAATCCCTATGTTCATAAAAAAATTATGTAATCTGGTTGTTGTTTGTAGGTCCCATAATGATCCTAGAAAGGTTTGTTTGAGTGTTAATTAAGGATCATTTACATTTTTCTAAGTTATCCATGCTTCTTTAGAGAAATCGGTAATACCGCACCTTCCCTGTGGTACTACCGCTATGCGGTAATAATGGCCATTAAGTGTGGTACTACTGCACCCCGACCGGTGGTCCCAATCTTGGTAGCAACTGACTCCTTATCTTCCTCTCTCAATTCCCATCTATTCCATTCGGCCAGAACCGGTTCCAAGTCTTCAAGACTCAAGAACTCAGTACCTGAGATTGTTTCCCCTCCTTTCCTCAAGGTAATCTCCTCTAAAATCATCTCTTATCTCTTTGTGGGCGCCAAGTTCAATTTCTAGGGTTTAGACATAATGTGGATAAAATAGTTGAAATCTTTTGGAAAAATGATATAAACTAGTGTTTGGTGGCTTGTTATGTCTATTTCATGGATTGGTCCATGCCAAACAATTGTTAAAAGAATGACTTGAAAAATACCCTAAAAATTCCAGTAGGTGTAGTACTACCGCCCTACCCGTACGGTACACCATTGGCCAGTTGTATCGATGGGTTACTATAGTACTACCGCTTTTACTAAAATGATGTCAACTAATTTGTGCATATTAGTTCAAACTCATTCTTTCTATTCTAATTATCTTCTGTATTCATATTCATGATTATAATACCCGTAAGAAAGGACAACAAAGAATGAAGTAAACTAAAGAAGGAAAAAGAAATTGCCGTCAGAGCCCTAGAAATTAATTTCGGGCAAAGTAGTCCGTTCACGGAGATACCTGACTGTCCGGGGACCAGTCGGCACCTCACAACCGTAGGGTTCATCATCCGGTAATAAACAAACCTTTTTTGTATTCAAAACACAGTAGCAAATCGCCAGCTGTCACAAATGATTTGAAGCTACCGCACGGCAACAGCTAGCATGCTAGAAAAAGTAAATAGTAACCAGAGTAGAACACGGGGAAAGGGCAGCTGGGTTAAGAGGGGCTAGATCCGAGCTGTATGCCATGGATCCGGCTACCGGAGGTGGCGCAAGCTGTCAGACTCGAAGGGGTGGCGCGGCCACTAGAGCAGACGGCGTAAACAAGGGGGGAGAGAGAGAACGAAGGAGGAGAGGAAAAGGTAGAGAGGAGGAGCGGCAGCACGGCTACTGGGGCAGCATGGCGTGAAAGAGAGATGAGGAGGGGTGACGGGATGGAGAAAGATGTAAGGGAACAGCCGAGCGAAGGAAAAAAAGAGAAAGAAGAAAATGGGCCGAAGGTCAACCGGGTTAGAGGACTAGAAAGAAAAAGAGAAAAGAAGAAGAGAGAGAGGAAAGAAAAGGAGAGGGAAGAAGAAAAAAAAGAAAAGAGAAAAAAGAGGGAGAAAGAAAAAAAGGAGAGAAAAAGATTAAGTGCGTGTAAATGAGATTTATTCACAAATACAGTTGGCGCAAGCCTTAATTTATGGTTGTTTGGGGACCGAAGCATTAGAAAGGTATCCGATAATAGGCAGGTATTGGTGTCGGATTTGCGCCTAGAATCATTGTTGGTTGTCTGTGCGCGTAAAAACGACGTCATTTGCATGCTTACATGTATTGCAATAGTGTGTTAAGGCGGATGATGCTTACAGGTGAAGGCCCTGGGCTGGCGCCCTTCACGCATCGTCCATAGATTAACCAGGTGGAGATCTTGGTTTAACACCCTTTGCGCTCCGCTCTCTTTCTTGCTTTATATCATTATGACATGAGTTGCATGAGCTAAGACGGAGAAGAAGTCATGTAACTATTCCGGTGAGATTGGTGAGAAAGATACATGACTAATCCGGAGTGCTCACAGTAAGACCTACTGAGGTAGGCGCTCCACGGGAGTGGAGTCTGTGGCCCGCATGAAAGAGAGTGGGGCACGAGTGGGCCATCAATGAGTGGACACTCAGCTTTACCGGTATGAGCTTGAGATTGCATGTGGACATGTCATTGCATTGCATGAAAGAAGTTGGTGAAAGTGGAACATACGCAGAGCTTATGTGGTGGCTTTGCAAGATAAGTGATTTATAAGTGATTTACTGATAGTTATAAGGATTGCGTCTTGCTAAGACAATTAAATTTGTTTTGTTGTCGCCATTATTTTATTATGTGCTTGCGGGGTCATCGGACTCACCCGTGCTTTGTTGTTTTTTAGGCAAGTGGTGAAGGCGACAAGCATGGGTGGGAGTAGCACAATTATCCCATGTACAGCAGTAACTCACATATTACTTGCAGAAGTCATATTTAGCCTGGTATAGCACAAGTACATTTTGGTAATTAGCAAATTCATACCTCTACTGCGTTTAATGTCAAGTATCTGCCATTTGCCGTTGGGTGCTGTTTGATTAGAGAAATTGTTGCGTAAGATCAGCGGCAAAAGTCAAAACTGGCAGCATCATAGAGTACTTGGTAGCACTTTGGGCTCAGAGAAGGGGTCGGGGTGTTACAATGATGCAAAGGACCAAAACCTCTATACGCAAGAATTCGTTGTTCGAAAGCGAACTGGCCGACCGCTACAACCCTTCTCTATCTCAAGTCAGTCCTTCCTGATACAAAGTGGCTTCCTAGAAGGCAGCCTTAGTTCAGCACCTCTAAGGGAGGACATCGACTTTGAGAACGACTCCTTCCTCTAGGCCATGAGGGCTAGAGACAAGGTTCAAGCCTCTAGGCAAAATTGTAATATCCCAAAAATTTTAATTATGAATTAATTAAATTAATTAAATACTTAAAGCTATTTGGGTCTAATTGGATATTAGTAGGTTAATTATTTATAACCTTAAACCCTAATTAGGGTGCAATGTCCTAAATATGTGACAAATATGACTAAAAGAAAATAATAATAATAATAATGGTAATATTAATAATAATAGTAAAAGGCACTCTAATAATTAATTTGAAGTATAAGGGCCAGATGGGCCTGTCCATCTAAGCCTTACCTTATAAGAATGAGTTGTATTCGGATTTCTCTAGAACTGCCCCTCTCTCCCTAAAGGACAGTTGTCACCTTCCCCAAGGGGCACACCTCTCTAGGGCTTCTCTTCTCTAGGGCTTTGCCATGGCTGCTCCAGGAGGTAGATAGGGAGGCAAGGAGGAGGTTGAGAAGGAGAATAAGAACTACTGTGTTTTCTTCATTTGACCATCTTCAATGCATTGGTAATCCTCTAATACTTTTACCATATCCTGTAGATGAATTTTTTTTGTGAATTAACTTGGTAATTAAGGTGTGATTAGCCCAGAGGACTCACTTGGGACACCATGAGAAGATCTACTCTTGGCCAGCTCTCAGGACCTCAGCTTGTAGTTTTATGATGGCAGTGTCTAGTTCACTCCAGGAAAGATTGGCGAACTTCTTCCTTTGCCAAGCCTTGTGAACCACATCATGAACCACACTTTCTTCCCAAATAGTAGGAATTTTGATGCAATCCAAGGACATGCTTCGAATATTATTGATTGGATCATAAACGGACGAAGATTTGATGTGGTTGATCTCATTATCAGGGGTCAAATGCATATACTTTGCTCAGTACATTATGGCCCTTATCATAAGAAAGACTCACTACCGAGAGGCACGACCAACACCGCACAAGCCCTACAAGCTAAAGGAAGGTGCTTCAACAAACTCTACTTCCCTTCCTTGCACTCAAGAGGAAGAATAACATGATCAAGGGCACAAGGACGCTCCTCAAGCAGTTGACCCAGTCTCTTTGCCTCAACTCCTTTCCGTGGCCATGCAAATTCGTGATGCCCAACATGAGACAAATTATCAATTGGTTTCTCTCTCAGCTTGTGGGTGCCTTAGAGCATGCTTCATCCTCGGCGATGCCTTCCTCTCTGCTTCGCTATTATTGTTGTTGCTGTCGTGATCCCTCATCTCAAAAGTAACTCTTTTTGGTACTTGATGCCAAAGGGGGAGAAAAAGATGAGTCAAGGAGGAGATGAAGAAGAAGAGAAGTCAAAGCCTTAGTTATCTATCTATTAGCTATTAGCTATATGAAGGAACTTGTCGTTTGAACTTATCTATGGTTGCTTGTTTGCTTGTGAAGTTGTAATAGCTAGAACAATCTATGCTTGTTCAAACTTGTTGCTTTAATGCTATGGTATCTTTGGCTATGCTAATTATCATGTTCATGCATTACTTTCTTGCTTATCATACTTGAAATGATTCCTCAAATTTCAACAAATAAAGGAAACTCTGCAAAAATCTCCAAAAACCTCACATGTGCATGAAAACCACCTCAAAATCTCATATGCAACTAATTCTTCATCTCTTTGAACCTATCTCAAGAATTATTTGTAATTCAAATGTCAAAACAAGAAAATACAACTCATTTCAAGACTTGGGGTATTTTCAAAATCACTTAACTTCCTTCATATTATTTAGGTTATCATTAGTTACCAAAAATGGGAGATTGAAAGAATCTACCCCCTAAAAATTAGTTTTGGTAATTAATGACAACATTGTATTATGGGACTAACATGTGTGCTAAGATTATTTTCAAGGCTTAATCCCGGATTATGGATGACAACATAACAATAATATGCAAAGACTATGAAGGAATGACATGGCTCAAGAATAAGGTGACATCTAGCTTTAGGATCATTTTATAGTTTTGTCGGTCTTAGTGCTTGGAGAAAAGACCAGATTTATAGGCTAGACACCGTACTATAAAGGGAGATTATGGCTAGTAGTTTTAGGATTTAATTTATGCCACCGTGATCAACAAAAGTTCATGCATGTATCTTGAACTATTTTTGAAAAACCATTGTCAAGAAAATCAGTAGCATCATAGGCTTCAAGTGGTACATTTTTTAGAGGGCATGTTTTTGGACTTTTTTGAAACCCTAGAAATTGGTAGTACCGATTATGCCAAACGGTACTGCCGTCGTGTGATAGTACCAGCCCCTGTGAGGGCAGTAGTGCTGTATTTAAAGTTTAACGGCTAGTTAAGATGCATTAATTGCACACAAGAGAGCAAAAGAGTCATTGAACGGTAGATGCGGTAGTACCGGTCGATACATGGTAGTAGTATCTTACCTACTGAATTTTGTGAAATTTAGCCCAACCAGTTGAATTTCTGGTTGGAGGCTATAAATACCCTAACATCAACACCATGGCACGAACTCTTAACATCATTGAATACATTAGAGCCATTGGTGCACTCTCTACTACTCATTTTGCTCACATTTCACATTTTGAGGTAGTTCATAGTATTGAAGTGCATTTGCATCATTTGTTAATCCTCTTGGCATTTACTACTTCCTCAAGCAAGGGTTGTGGTTTGTTACTCTTATTGTTTGCCGGCACCTAGATGGCTTAGGAGAAGTTTGCACAGTGATCGCTTTAAGAAAATTGTAAAGAGGCTCGATGCTGGTTGTGAGTGATGTGGTGCTCACCATAGTGGAGGAAGAGCAACCCCAGTGGGCTTGAGGTATGAGGCTTAATTTGTGGAGCTGGTCCAACAATATAGACTAATGAAGACCAGCAAGTCTTCCATACTACGGGAAAAACATCGTGTGTCTGTATTGTGGTTATCTCTTGTCTCTACTCTTTCACATTTACATTCCTAGCTATTGAATTGAATATCATGTGTGGCTAGAGTTGTATTTAGTAGAAACATTGCTTGTGGTGCCTTAGAAGAATTTAGTCTTTTAGTGCTTGACTTGTACTAGGCTTTTCGAATTGCTCATTTGTGTTAAAATTGTTAATTTAGATCAATATTTTTTAGAACCTCCTATTCAACCCCTCTAGTTGGTTATTCTTGATCTTACAAGTAAAATCTAGAAAGCAATCATCAACAAGCAAATCAAAACCACAATGATATATGTCATACTCAACAAATTGGAGCAATCTAATGTGGGAAACATTATTTCATATATTTTCTTAATGAAAATATTTCATAAATTAAACCATGTACATAATAACATGACAACTTCCCATCAACGAAAGAGTAAGGATATTATCTTGAACAAACCATACCCCAAATGCAAATATCACATCACAAAGTATAAACATTGTTTCCAACAATTCCCCGTAAAATAGAAAGCAGTATAAAAAATTGCACCACAAATCTAACTTTTCATCCTCTAATCTTGAAAAACCAACATAATTATGGGCTGAACATGTGATGTGACCACGTCACATACGCATACGACCAAAGTTCCCCAAAATAAACAAAAGGTGAATTCGTTTCTTCAGTTTCAATTTGATTTAAGGGAGAATATGATGATATCTAAAGATAAAAGTATACATATATACAGCTATATAACGAGCATTGCATCAACGCTCCGCGCTCGTGGTTGGGGTCCACCTAAAGGGACGCCAACTAACATGTCAAGACCAAGTCAACACCTTCTCCATCTCTTGCTCAAGGTCAACGTGTCACTTTTGGATCAATTAAAGTAAGAGTTCAAGTGGGATATATTTTGGAATCCAATTCGGCCTCCAGATCACTTCGGATTCAGCTTGACAGCGTCTACTTCAAACAGCCATAACTTTCTATCCAGAAGGAATTTCAGGGCCCATGAGTACTTGTTGGAAAGCTTTTGAAGTGTACTTTCAGATGGATCTGGCGCCACCTCCAAATTCCTTCTGTGCGCACCACAATCGTCAAAACAAGCCGATGCTAATTTAGCCTGACAGGATCAACTTTAAATACTCATAGATTTCGCATCAAGAGTCCATTTAGAATGTGTGAGTACAGCATAAAAAGCTTATTTCATCCTCTTTCCAACGGATCTAGCCTCATCCCAAAATTCCTTTTGTGCACGATGCAATCATCAAAATAATCTTTGGTTTTGGAAATAGAGATAGAATCAGCTATGATTTGAATACTTTCCATGTGTTGAGAACTTTCTATATGCAAGGGCCTGCGTTCTTGGCACGGTTGATATCGAGTAGGGTGTGGTGTAACGATTACAGAACGGACTTGGTCGTCTCGGTCAAGTAGCCTCTTCATCAACGTCATATCAAATCGAAATTATCCTTCTCATCGAAAGATCGTGCCACCACCCCTCATCAGTTGGTATCAGAGCACAGATTGCCCGGTGAGATTATCCTTTTAGATTTATTTTTTATACCTATAACCATAAAATTGCCCTACAAAAAAAGTTATTTCTGATGTCCAAACCCCGTTATACCTTTCAATTTGTTAGTTTTGGTTTGCTAAATTAAATTTGTGTCCATTTTAGCTTTGTCTTGTTGCTGGTCATATTCTTGGTTCCATAAAACTCCCAAAAAATCCCCACGTCCAAAACCATCAAGAACACATCAAACTCTAATTCCCATTTTCGGCCAGAAAACTCCCAACCACCCTCATAAGAGGGGAGCCAGGAGGGGTAGGGAAGGAGGCAAAAACCAGATCTGCCTCCCACCCGTGAGTGCGCCGTCGCCGCTCTTCCCTCCACGCGTGCGCTGCCGCCGCTCTTCCCTCCGCATGTGCGCCGCCACCGCTCTCCCCTCCGCGCGTGCGTCGCCCGTGCTCTTCCCTCGTCCCGTGCGGCCATCGTCGCTTCTCTTCGCTTGCGGTTGCCACCGCTCACCTCTCCCCCCCGTGCAGTCGCACCGTCGCCATGACCCTGCGCCCCGTGTGACCTTCGCCGCCTCGTGCTTTTGTTGTTGCCCTTTGGCCGCCAGTCCATCTCGCTGTCCCTAGGCTGAGCCTCACTGCTCGCAACTCGTGCACGCCACTGCCACCGCTTACCTCTCGCCGGCGGCGCTGCCCAGCTGCTGCGCTGCTCTTCGCCGTTGACCGTCGTCCTCTTCCCTCCGGTCAAGAAGGGTGGGGAGGGGAAGGGGGTCTGAGCGGCCAAGAGGCGTGGGTTGCCGAGCCGCTGCGAGAGGGAAAAAGCCGAGCTGGCCAGTTGTGACTGAGGGAAAAAGAGGGAGGCTGGCCGTGAGGAGAGGAAGGGGGAGAAGAGGAGGAAGAAGGGGTTTCGGCCGGGTGAGGTCAGAGCAGGATGAAAGACAGAGAAAGGAAGAAGCTGCTAGTAAGAGAAGAAGAGAAGAAAAGAAAGGAAAAAAAGGGAGAGCCGATCCGATGCTCGATTTGCCAGATTCGACCAAGACAACGCCTTGATCCAGTCGTTAGAGGCTATGGTAACGCCTCGAAACCATTTCCCCGTTTATGTATCATTTTGCGTAGAAACTAAACTATCGATTCTTGAGATTGGGTCATGAAGGGGTCGATTGTCGAGTAGCGAGTTAAATGCGTACGTTGGTTAGAACATGGCTAGCGGCTAAAATCCATGTGCAGAGTGGTGATGTTGTGGCCATGTGAGTGTAGAACTGGGGAAGTGCGATGGCTGTGTAGTGTTGTGTCGGTGCATGCACGACCGACTAGTATTTAATGAATGCTTAGTGAGTTGGAAGAAGTAGTGGGTACTCTGGATTAGGTGAGGTGAGAAGATGATTAGTATGTATTAAGAGGTATGGGTTAATCAGTATAGACTAATTAACAGAGGTTTGCTAGAGCTCTACAGAAGGTTGGAACGTCGTGTTCGGTAGTAGGTTTTGGGAGTCATGTCTTTGGGACGGTCGTAGCTGGTACAGGATACCACGACCGTCAGGGTACTACAATTAGTAGTCTGTAAAATATGACAATTAGACTTTTGAGCGGAGATCAGAGTTTACCTAGCAATCATAGTAACAAGAAATTTATGAGTAGAGTCACACAGATTTTAGATCTTGAGATAGCTATTATGTTAAGCATTAACACTGAATGCTATGGTTGTCTAACCACCGGGTCAGCGAGGAGTCTGATTCAATAATGTTGTATGTGACAGCTTTACACGTAGGAACGACACTGTTCATCTATGTGTGTGCATATGCTATAGTGTAATTGAGGGTGGATGTTTGTACAGGTGGTGGCTTGGGTTTGGTGCCGCCCACGCATCGTCTGTCAGGCTAACAGGCAAGTGTATTGTAAAATGGTATATTTGGGAAGTGATTTCTATGAATTTGGTTTTGATGCACTACCTACCATGCTATTGTGAGTTGTTTATTATTTTTGGCATAATGTTGAATGTTGAGTCATGGCATATGTGAATACCTGATGCTATTGTGTTAACGAATAGTATTTAATGGAACATGACATGTTAATCTGTTTAAATGGAGAAGCTGCATTGTATGCACTCATGTCATGAGAATAGACAGCCTCTGTGGTGTCTATGGTCTACTCTGTGTGGACTCTCCACGGGAGTGGAGAAAGACCTACTTCGGTAGGTACTCCACAGGAGTGGAGAAAGACCTACTTCGGTAGGCACCCCATGGGAGTGGGGGTTAAGGTCCCCGTATGAAAGAGGACAGGCATAAGGTCCCCGCATGAAAGAGGGCAGGCTTGAGTGAGCATTGACAGGTGCTCACTCCGCTATACCGGTATAAGTTAAAGAAAGGAAAGGCATGTGCATGAGCATACGCATTTGCATGGCGACAGAAAAAAGTAGCAAATGCGTAAATAAGGTTTGATAAAGAATGAGAAAGGTTATGTGAAAAATGAATGGAAGCATCTGGGTTGGACACTGAACGCTATGAGCATCTATTGTTACTGATTTCCTTTGTACTTGCTGAGTCTTTAGACTCACCCTTGCTTTGTTGTTATTTTTAGGTGTGGTGAAGGCGACATGCATGGGAGGGAGTAGTACACGTATAGTCTCACATGCAATAGTAATTCATATATCATCTCTAATAGTTGTGATTCAAGTTTAATAGCTGCTTTGGTAGTTAGCATTAAATTTGTGTGTTTATCGTGTCGTTGAATTGTGCAGTTGTAGGGTCGTGGTAGCATTTCGGGCTCAAGGGTTGGGCCGGGGTGTTACAGTTGGTATCAGAGCGGGCGTTAGATCCGTGGTGGATAATTCAGTAGCCTGGGTCATTTTAATCAAGAATTTAACCCAGGTTTGGTATTAAATTAAGATTTTGCCTAGGCTAAATATAGTTCTAGAGTTTGACCTAAAATGATCGATATTTAAAACTTAACACACTGTGGTGCACAATAGGTTGGGGTTTGGGCAAAACATTGCATTTATCATGTTGTTGATTTGCATTGTTATGAGATAAATGGTTGAGAATTGTTGGCGAATTGATGAATTTGCCACTCGTGGGTCTAAATGGTTAATGTTATGATTGCATCGCTTGACGATGCGAAAGAGATAGGGGCCGTGGCCGCTAAAGTGGTCAGGTCGTTCTGTCATCCGAGGTATAGAGGTAGCGGTGTGTTGGTTATGAGATATTTTGCTCTAAATTTGGGTAGCGAGTACCCTTGTGTATATGACTCCGTGAGTTGTTGAAATATAGCTGATAATGGGTAGAGATGTACTGCTCAAGCTATTTTGCTTCGGTTTGGGAAGCAAGTTCCCTTTGGTTAGTAACTTCAAGTTGTTTGATAAATGCCCCATAGTGGGAAGAACCCCTTTGCAAGTCTAGTATTGGGCGGGAGTTTTGATTATATGGATGTTTGGAGTAACTTGCATATTGAGGCCTAATGCTTTTGTCCTTAGAGGACAGTATCCAATAGTAGTTGAAGTGTTTGGTTAGTCTCAAGTGAGACATTGTGGTTAGAGTAACAGACTAGTAGAGCATGGCATTCCAGATTGTGAGAGCTCAGGAGAGTAATTAATTTTAGTTATGTCTTGGGACCAAAGTTAATTGAAATTCAATATGGGATCAGTATTTACATAAGTAGCGGTATAAGGCGTATTCATCCCTGTTTAACAGTGAGACCTAGAATATTGACGAACCCATAGGTCATCAAGACTGTTCAGATTGTTGAGCCCCGTTGAATGAAGTGAATTGTTATGGTCCCAATCGATAAACTTGGCCATGTGATCTGGATATGCTAGGAAGTGTGGTAATCTTTTGCTTTGGTGGAAAATCCCTCATGGAGTTACCCTTTCAATCGGTGATAGGCGAATGATTATAAAGATAGGTCCACCAATCCCATACCGTGATTGATTGTCATAATCACAACCTATGGCATGGAAGGTTCTAATAGTTGTAATTTTAGGACTCTGTTGGAATTAGTTAGGAGAGCCAGAATAAGAATCTTAATGTTGGAAAGTCTCCCCAGCTAGGTTGAATGGAGAAGGATTATCGTAGAGTCGTGTGAAACTTCAATTCTGAGAGTATATGCTTCTGGCATTTGCTTCGAATTAACTCAGAGCTTTAGCAATAAGTTATTATTATACTACTTCGAGAGTATAATTTTTTTTTGGCGTGAAAACAACACACACTTGCTAATATGGAAGACAGAGTTATATATAGACTTAAAGTCTTTAGGGTTTATAGCACTTTCTAGTCGAAGTAATCTTTCTGGGGATCTAATCATTTGACTAGATTTCTTGTGTCTTCAAGGACACTTTTCCTATTGCCATCTGAACAATAATGAATTGAGACATATCATTCTTTTGAAATGTCAAGCATAATATTTATAAATGTTATTCTATGAATGATTAATTAATCTTTACTTCGGGTAGGATATACTTGTAACACCCTAGGATCCACATTACCCTGGGATCCCACTAAACCACTCTACAGCTAGCCAAAAATTTCAAGATAATTTATTCCGGCAATAATTTCTAGACATGAAGTATTAAGCGGAAGCATAAACAACTAAGGGAACAAAGATAACGGCAACAAGTTCAATAACTAAAACAAACTCTAGCAGATTAATCAAAAAATAGTTCACAAGGTCATCATTATTAAATAAGATAATCATCCACGAATAGCTAAGCATTTGGCTAGAATTCCATCGATTTTATTACAGTATGAATTGATGAACCAAGTGCATTATTGTGGTGCCGCTCTACCCATCTCATGAATGCTCAAGAATCACCTGTAGGGGGGGAAACAAGGGTGAGATAAAAAATCTCAGCAAGCAAACTGTTTAACAGGCTATTCAGACTACAAACAAATATACAACATCATTAAAGTAGTCACATGTCTACATCCACAATGTGCATCCACATTCGTTAACAAGTTAATTAAACTACAATGACGTTAAGCATCAATATTCATTTCCCATAATGACCACAATCATAACCTTAACCACATTTATTACCAACAATAATAAAATATTAGTAAATAAATCTTGATTAACTACTTCATATCATCCACTACTACCACTACCAATGACAATAAAGCAATAACATGTTTTAATTCACTAATTTTATTATTTCTTATATCCACAATGGCTATCAACAATTACCACAAGAGAAAAGAATCTCATACCACAATTACAACCGCTACCACACCACAAGGGATGAACCCCAATTCACGACCACAGCCACTTTCCTCATACCACAAGTGACTCTCATGAGCCAATACCACATTACAACTATGAAGTTGCAGTTGATTGTAAAATAACTTCACCACAATATATTGTATAAGTATGCAAATGATCTTTCCACAATACAATGCATATGCATGCTATGCTCTACTGCACACCAGCCACACAGAACAACCAAATCTTTATAAACAAACTTTTCCTGTGATTGCATGCAGTGCCCGAGAGCAAGAAGGCAATGCACAAGGCCAAATAAAAGATTGCAAAGAAGCAACATCTAAGCGGGGCGACACACAAAAGAGAGCGCAGTGTTCTGAGCACTAGATCTTATCGGGACTGGGGAAAGGAAACCAAATCTCTTTTTACAGGTGTATTCTATCTTTCTTTTATATCTAACCATGAACCACAGTTTCCCATTCCAGGCTTAATAACCCATGGCTTTATTCCTCCTCGATTAAATCCAAGCTTTCTCTTTCTATCTTATCCAAAATCTTTAATCAACAAATGTGATTATTTATTCGATCCACCAATCATAAGAATTGCACATTCATTTGTTGGTTCATTTCATTGTGCATATCTTGCGTGAAATTGTTGATCTCCGCCTTGAGTTGCTCTTTTAAGGTAGCAGAAGTGGCGCTGAACTCGTTGTGCAAAGACCCCCTCAAAACTTGAAATTGAAAATGACTCATCGGAGTATACTCCTCTCCCATATTATCATCTCCACCTGTCATGATTAGTTGTACAAAAAACACACAAATACCACAACATATATACGATAGATAGAGTTCACTCTATCTCACTTTTTCCTCTCTCAAATAAAGTTCTTACCTTTTCTGAAGTGAATTGAGGCTAAAAGAAACTTACACTTGATGGTGGCTACAATAACAAGTGAACCACAATTGCACGGCAAAGGATAATTAGTGGAGCTTGGTTAGGAAGTATTTATCCTACACAATCTGAATTCCATGATGTTGTTAAATTAAGTAATAATCCAAGTTAGAAAACTCTTGTCTATGTGCTGATCTAAAAGATATAAGTGAAGTATATGAACACACACGTAATGATCAATGTGACTCAATGCAAATAAAGGTATGAGATAAAAGAAACAATCAGGAAATATTAGCTTATTTTGCACCAAATACAAGGAGAGACACCAGTCAATTGCAATAATATGAATTTAAGGGCACAAGATTGCTCAAAGAAATTAAATATACAATTTGAATTTATAGACTAAGTTTAACTCACCCAAATTCGGCCAATGTTTTCTTTTCTTTCTTTTTTTATGTTCAAGCCGTGGCTTCTTTTTTTTCTTAATCGGCTGTTTTTTTACTCAAAGGCCGAATTAGGTTTAATTGTTCCTTGATTCTACGTAAGTCCAAAATTGTTCAGCAATGTGTAAATAATTTTATAACAGCCCTAAAGCAATTATTAAAGACTAGTCTCAAGGGTTAAAGGATTTAAGTGAAGACCTCAACAAACGCTTAGAATTCAAACCGCAACAAATTTCGGACTGTTTGATTGTGTAATACTAGGATTCTTTGTGGCGTAAATTTGTGACAGCTAGTGTTTCTTGCGGCCGAATCAATCAAGAAAAAGGAAATCTACATATGTTCGGATATGATATTCTTTCAAGATATGCAAAGTTCTTACATGGACAACAAGAACAATAATTCAAAAGGTAAATTGAATCTACTTTTTTTGGTGCTAATTGAAAGATTAACTAGTGGATTTTCAAGGATTTAAAGATGCGACGATTAAGCTACGGAAAGGACACTATGATCAGCACATAAACAAAATTTTTAATGGATCAAAACTTAATAAAACTCACAAAAATAACAAATTCGAAACTAGGGTTTGGATTTTTTTGTTGTAATTTTTAATTTAATGGACAATAGGACATAAATAAATCAACATAAAAACAAAGGTAAGTATTTTACCGAGTAAACTGCGCTCTGATACCAAGATGATATAGAGTCGCCTTATCTTCTTGACGTAGGATGGATACTCACAGGAGTCTTAATGAATCGTAATGATCTTCTAATGCCAGTGCAAGGGACGAACACTCTTCATGTAACACCTCAGGACCCACATTACCCTGGGATACCACTAAACCACTCTACAGCTGCCAAATTTTCAAGATAATTTAATCTGGCAACATTTTCTATAGATGACAAATTAAGCGGAAGCATGACCAACTAAGTAAACAAAGATAAAGATAACAAGTTCAGTAATCTAAAACAACCTCTAGCAGTTTAACCACATGAATAGTCCACAAATTCAACATTATTTAATTAAAATAAATATCCACAAATACCTAGGCAAGTGGCTAGAATCCTTTTGACTTTATTACAGTATAAATTAATGAACCAAGTGCATTATAGTGGTGCCACTCTACCCATCCTATGTATGCTCAAGAATCACCTGTAGCGGGAACAAGAGTGAGATAAAATCTCAGTAAGCAAACTGTTTAACAGGCTATTCAAACTACAAACAAATATACAACATCATTAATGTTACCACATACTGTTTAACAAGCTAATTAAACTACAGTAGTTTAATCATCAACATTTATCTCCCACAATGACCACATTTATGACCTCAACCCCGAATCACCACCAACGACGGTAAAACATTAGCAAATAAATCTTGATTGATTACTGCATATCCTCAACCACTACCACTACCAATAACAGCAAAGCATTAACATGTTTTATTTTATTATCTTTATTATTTCACACATCCACAACTGTTAACAACAGATACCACAAAAGAAAAGAATCTCATGCTACAATCACAACCTTTATCTTACCACAAGGGGTGAACCCTATTCCACGACCACAGCCACATTCCTCATACCACAAGTGACTCTCATGACCCAATTTCACATTAAAACTGAGAAGTTGCGTTTGTTTTCAAATAAATTCCACCACAATACATTGCATAAGTAGGCAAATGAACTATCCACAAAGTGCATCCACATTCATTAAACCTCTAAGACTTCCCACGAGTCAAGCCACATAAGGCTTTCAACAACTGGCATATGAATGCAGTTTCTCCATCCACAATGTAATGCATATGCATGCTATGCTTCACTGCACCTTTACCCAACAAGGTAAAAGTTTGCGTCGTACTATAGCAATATACGATGCTATACCGGTACAGTCGTGGCTATAAGAGGCGACATCCGCAATGCAATATCATGACATGGTATGAATGATATGCTAATCATAAACCACAAGAATTTCAACCTCAAGGGGCATCAACATGATCCTCATGAATTCAACCTCAAGGAAATATCAACATATCCACCATGCATTTATTTTCATATTCCGTAGTTAGCTCATTAAGCAAATACCACAAGACTACCAATACTCATCCAAAGCATAACAAATGATTATTATTTTGCTACCTCAATCTTATTTAGAAAAACATGCAACCATGGCATATCATTTCAAATTACGAAAATAATGTATATTGCAAGTAGTAAGAATAATGAGTTAAACGGTAGCACATCCGCTACGTTTACTTGCCTCTACCATTGAAGTGAAGCAATCACGTACATTTAGGAGCAACACCACCTGTTCAAAAGTACCTCTCAGCAGAATACAACAGCAATGAAAATGCGACTTAAGAAGTAACAGGCCTTTTTAGTAACTGCCTGTTGGGCTATCCCGAACTGAATCCAAATTGAGTTCTGAGTTAAATCCGAGTTTGAATTCAGTTGGGCTTGTGGGAGATCCGAATCAGGCTAGAAAATCTTATCTAAAACTTGCACTTTAAGTTCTTGAGTTCCCTTCTTTCGTTCTCCCACCACATGGACTTTCTCCCCTACTCCACATGGGCCGTTCTCTTGTTTGCTCCAATCAGCCACATGGGCTTTGTTCTTGTTGGCTCTACCTGCATGAGCTTTGTTCTTTCATGTCTTTTAGCATATAATGTGATTATCCTCTTCCTTATGCCTCTCGGTTGTTTTGGCCCCAGCCTCTAGCTCCTCTCTCTCAATTCCAATATGTTTCATTTGACAAACCTGAAAATGCATCATGTGATAATATGAAGTAGTATTCCATCCTTATGAATAATAACATTAAGTTTAGTTTAGAATGAGTTCACCTGGCCATATTTCATACGGCTCAATAATTCTTTTCAGTTGAATAATATATTTAACTAAAAAGTACAAGCACGTGCGTATCCGCATCAATTAGGTTCGTGGCAACAACAATAAGACATGCATGGTGGCAAGTAGGGTTGATTTTGTGAATAGGATTCATGTCCCAAAAAAATTTCCTAGGGCGCTGCCCCTTTGATCCCCGCCGTTGTAACACCCCAGTCAAGCAATGACCCGGAATGCTACCAATCTAGAAATAAACAAGGATAAACTAACTACGCCAAACACAAAAGAATTCGGCAGAACCTCCCCTGTATTGTGTTCAAGACAGAGGTTGCAACAAGCATAAATAGAAGAAATGGATGATATCAAGAATATAGTAAAATCTAAGCAAAATGGTTTAAGGTTTCTAAAGCATTCATAGTTATAACAATTAAATAAAGAAGGGAAACATCATAAAGAATTCTAATCCTCTATTACAATTTAAATCCGACAATCAATAATCATTTACTACTTAAGTAATTCAAGCAAGTAGCAGTTTATTTTATTTCCTCTTCCATTGTGGATAGACCGTGCAAAGTGCAATAATACTAATCGGTTCTTTTCCCCATGCATGCCGATCTCATAATGGTACCTAAAACAAACACAACAACAGCAAGAGTGAGTCCAACGACTCAGCAAATATAATAGATAGTAACAAGTACATTTATAAACATCACTTCACAAATCCGTCCATCAACCATATAAACAAGTCATGCTGTGCAAGATGATCAAAAATCTCTTTATCTCTTTCTCTTTTGCATTTTATCCGTAATGCAAAGTGTGCATCCGTCAATGCACACCTATGCCTGTACCACCTGGTACAGGGACCAATTGCCCATACTTCACAAGTATGGGGACCTTTAGCCCGTCATGTCATCAACATGACGAGGACCTCGACGCTTAGTCATCTCGTGACCAAGACTTCAATAAATCAACATGATGCATATGCGTGAATGTCTCAATAAAATAAATCTTGCATTCACATTATCTATGCACCAGAAATACTCATGAACACTGTAAATTGCAATCATCCATAAACAGCACCGATACATCCTTCCCACAGCCATGAACACACATATATTCATACTATAGATCAAACATCGACCTTCTACACTATAAATTTTTAAACCATCATTATACTTGCCTTAATCGCGAGAAAACGGGGAACGTGTAGAAGGTGCCGCCTCTGGAATCTGTCCTCCACCTGAATAATAATTATAATATTTGCCAAGATACCAGTAGCGGACTTTTTCCCAAATAAAAACAAACACGAACTAGTAAATTCGTCTATCTCGGTTCCAATTCCCAAATCCTACAGGTCATCCCGCCTACCTCTGTGGACAGTCAACTTCAAAAATTCATATCTATTGGTACAGGAGTCTGAATAGGGTGTTCTTTGACTTTTTGGAAAGATAATTAAATTATCTGACTAAACCTAGTTGGTGAGCCTCCCTGATTTGGCCATCTTCTTCCCACACCATCCAATTTTCTAAAACATTAGTTTCACATCGGGTTCTCTGGACAGAGCACTAAGAAAGCCATAACTTCAAGCCCGAGTGTCTGAATCATAATTTCTTGACCTTTCTGGGAAGCTAAGACAATTATCTACAACTTTCATAACATGGAGACCCTCTGATTCACTCGTTTGCTAATCGCCCAATCTAATCTACCAAAATCTGACAGAAATCTCCCGATCTGCAGAACAGTCTTAAAAGAAAAAAATCATAACTTCTGCTACAAAAGTCTGATCGATGCATTCTAGCACTTCATGGAAAGATAACGACGTCCTCTAAAACTCTCTAGGAGAAGTCCAGATCTGAATCCCCACAAAACTACCCCAAAATAGCCGTCTAACGAAATCTGCCCTAGCAGTCCAGAATACCGACATTGAAACAACTAGCAAAAAGATGCCTCCAATTGGGGAACAACGGGGATTACCTTTGACGAATCGCTGTAGACTGCGTTGAACGCCCTATGAACTCCTCCTCTTCTACCTTTTCCCTTTTTTTCCTTCCTCTTCCCTTCCTCCGGATCCAATTGCCTTGCTCTTCAATGGGGGAGGGGAAGGGCTGCTGGAGGGGGCACGCAAGGGGCAGGGAGGGGCGGCTAGGGTTGGAGGGGGGTGGGCGCCTCCCCTGTCTGGGCCGGATTTCCCCTGGGCCAAGGCCCAGGCCCAGGTTGCCCAGAAAAAAATCAGAAAACCCCCCAAAAACTCGTTATTTCACTCTTTCCTTTAAGGTCCCTCTTTACAAACAACAATTATTAATCGATAGACTTTTGGGGTATTACGGCCGTGCTAGGTAATCATATAGCAAATTATTGGTGTTATGTGTTCATATCATGCTATGGAATTGGATTCTGCATAAAACTCATGCTACTCATGCTCTAAAGAATGAGCATAAGAAACATTGCAATGACTCACTTGATGTTAGCTGTCTCACTCTTGACACCATAAACTCTAAGCTTCAGAAGCAATACGAGAAAACAGATACATACAATATGATTGTGGATCTTAAATGTATGTTTGAGAACTAGGTAAGGGCTGAAAGGTACAACACCTGTAAGTTGTTGTTTGCGTGCAAGTTAACTGAAGGAAGTCCAATTAGCCCTCATATAATCAAGATGATTAGATATGCTGAGTTGAAAAAGCTTGGTTTTCCCCTTAGCCAAGAGTTGGCTACTGATGTGATTCTTCAGTCACTCCCTCCAAGTTTTGAGCTAGTCATTTTAAACTTTCATGTGCATAGTTTAAAAGACTACCAACTTCAAAAAGAACAATCATGTGATGATGGTTTAAAAGACTACTAACTTTAAAAAGAACAATCATAAGGCTTTGAGCAAAACAAAAGACATGAGAAAAACTCAAAATGAGATCTCGAGTATCAAATCTAAGCTTCAGAAGCTCACGATTGGTGTTGCACCTGAAGCCATTTGCTATCATTGTCAGGAGACTGGACATTGGAAGAGGAACTACAAGAAGTACTTGGCAGAACTGGAAAAGAAGGAAAGCAAGACGGTATAAATATTATAGAAATAAATCTCGCTACTTCTATGTTAGTTCTTGGCTATTTGATACCAGATCAGTTGCTCATATTTGCAATTAGATGTAGGGGCTGATAAGGAGTAGGAGTTTAGCAAGAGGCGAGGTTGATTTTCATGTGGGCAATGGAGCAAAAGTTGCTGCGTTGGCTATTAGCACTTTACCATTATCTTTACCATTAGGTTTAGTTTTGGAATTAAATAATTATTATTATGTTCTTGTCTTAAGAAAAAAATATTATTTCTGTTTCATGTTTAGGAGCAAAAGGTTATAAGTTTAGAATAAAAAAAATATTGTTCAATTTATTTGAATGATATGCTTTATGGTCAAGCTCCATTAATAATTGGAATATATATTTTAAATCTTGAGGATGCGCTTGCCTATAACATTAATTCTAAGAGGCTTCGGCTTAATGATTTGAATCCTACTTATATTTGGCATTATCGTTTGGGTCACATAAATAAGAAGCGCATGATGAAGCTCCATAAAGATAGTCTTCTAAACTCATTTGATTTTGAATCATTTGAAACATACGAGTCTTGTTTACTTGACAAAATGACTAAGACACCTTTCATTGGCATAAGTGAGAGGGCAAATGACTTATTGGCCTTAGTATATTTGGATGTATGTGGACCAATGAGCTCAACGGCTAGAGGTATTTTTTGTAATTTATAACTTTTACTGATAACTTTAGTAGATATGGATACATTTACTTAATGAGGCATAAGTATTAATCATTTAAAAAGTTCAAAGAATTTCATAATTAAGTACAAATTCAACTTGGCAAGACAATTAAAATCTTACGATCAGATCGTGGAGGTGAATATTTGAGCTATTAGTTTGGTGATTATCTAAAGCAACGTGGAATTGTTCCACAGCTAACTCCGCCAGGAACCCTCAATGGAGTTGGGTGTTTGAACGATAGAACATGACCTTGTTAGACATGGTTTGGTCTATGATGAGCCAATCTGATATGCCATTATCTTTTTACGGGTATGCCCTACAAATAGTTGTGTTCACATTAAATAGGCTTCAATCAAAAACCGTAAAGAAGACATTATATGAGATATAGACTGAGAAGCATGCTGGGTTATCTTTTCTCAAAATATGGGGATGTGATGTATATGTAAAACGCTTGACATCTGACAAATTCACACCTAAATCTGATAAATGCTTCTTCGTGGTGTATCCTAAAGAAACTAAAGGATATTACTTTTATAAAAGGGATAAGAACAAAGTGTTTATTGCTCGAATTGGTGTCTTTTTGGAGAAAAAGTTTCTTTTAAAAGGAGTTAGTGCGAGCATGATGAGACTCAAAGAAATTCAAAAGACATCAGAAAATATTTCAATTCTTATTGAACCTGTACAGAGTATACAGGATGTTGTAGAAACTATGAAAGAGCCACCTGCCCCACGTTAGTATGAAAGGACATATCAATTGTCGATAAGGTATCAACATGATATTTTATTGTTAGACAATGATAAATCTAAGACTTGTGAGGAAGAGGTGATAGCCTTGGACTATGAGAAATGGCTTGGAGCCATGAGATCAAAAATTCAATCCATGTATGATAATCAAATTTGGAACTTGGTTGATCCACTGATGGTGTTTTTAAGAACAAGATAGACATGGATGAAAATATTTATATCCATAAGGCACGATTGGTGGCGAAGTGTTTCAAACAAATTCAAATGAAACCTTCTCACCCAATGGTGGCAAAATCTATTCGAATCATTCTAGCTATTGCTACATATTTCGATTATGAGATACGACAGATGGATGTCTGATGTGACGATGGCCCAATCTTCCGAAAGGTACTGATAAGTCGATTATGGAAAACTCGACGTTGATGCTCCAAAGGCTCCGACAAAAACAGATCAAACCCCTCACAATCACTACACCACTGCTCCGATGGTTATCAACCATGCTGAACGCGGTTGACCTCGCCAAGAAGGCTATCTCCTGCAAGTGAGTCAAGAACATAAGCAAGAAAGTACAAGATGCAATCTGAAATTGTATTGCGAATAAAGATTAAATTCACAAGTTGTGGTTCCTCAACCGGACGTGCGGTGAGACTACTAAGCAGAATAATCTCTTAAGAAAAATCCGAGGAAAACTAAAGAGTACCTCTTTAAATAGGGAGGGGAAGCCGCACTTATCTAATGAAAAGGGGTGTGGTACTATCCACGATACTATTCATGTGAACAGTACCAGCCCAAAAAGCCTGGCCCAAATAGCCTAAGTGATGATATAAGGCTCTCTGCCCAAAAGGTGACACAACACTAAGTAAAGGGGTGGCCGAAGCTCTTCGAGTTTAAGGCTACAAATTCTTCATCTCCTTTGGCCAATATATTGCCTTCTCTTTTCTTGATGCATATCATCAACTCCTTGTGTTCCGTCCTAGATTCCTAAGCACAAGCAAAACATCTCCATTAGGCAGCATTATAGAGTTCTTAAGTGATACACTCAGCCCTAGAAACGAATTTACCTGATAATTTAGTTGACGAGTATGTGCCCGAGTAATTGGACCTTGGACATCATTCAAGGTAGTAGCAAGAGGAGTGTTCATATCAGTTGAAGTGATATCCTCATCAATGTCAAAATAACTTTCCTAAATAAAAACCAAAGTTAGGATGTGTACATAACACAACTTGAAGGTTTTATCGATCCTCAAAATGATAGAAAGATATGCAAGATTTAGAGATCTATCTATGAACTGAAGCAAGCTTCTCGAAGCTAGAACATTAATTTTGATGAGGTAGTCAAAAAGTTTGGCTTCATAAAGAACGAAGAAAAGCCTTGTGTTTACAAACAGACTAGTGGAATTGGATTAAGCTAAGATACGTACATTGACAAAGTGTTAAAGTGGTTCAACATGCAAGATTCTAAGAATGGTTTCTTGCCTATGTCACATTGTATTAGTGTTAGCAAGACTCAGTGTCCTTCGACACCAGATAAGTGAGACCAGATGAGTAAGATTTCATATGCTTCCTCCATTGGTTCTATCATGTATGCCATGCTTTATACACATCCAGATGTGTCATATGCTCTAAGTGTTACGAGCAGATATCAGTTATATCTAGGTGAAGGTCACTGGATAGCTATAAAGAGCATCCTAAAATACTTGAGAAGGACTAAGGATGTATTCCTTATTTATTGTAATGCTCTAAACGTCATTTTGGCGTCCCGGGGAAAGGTTTAGCGTAATCGCGGAGTCGCCCAGTTTTGTGGGTAAATCGCGAAAGGTAAAAATAAATTCTTCAAAATAATCTAAAATAATAAAAAGAGAATTAAATTAATAGAAACCACTTAGCGGGCTGCCCAGAGGGCCACCTTGGGCCATCCGGCCCATGTGGAGCCGCCCCTCCCCCCAAACCCTAGCCCCACCCCATAAAACCCCTTGGGAGCCTTCCCCTTTTCTCCCCTTGCGCCTCCACCCTCCCCCAAACTACTGCCATGTCCATTGATGAAAAGGGGAAAGCAAGGAAGGAGAAGAGAAGGAATGGAAGAAGAAGAAGAAGAAGAGGGGTAATCCCAAGGGAATCTCCTAGGTAACTCTCCCTCATCCCAAACCCTTCTGGTTTTGCTATAATTAGGGTTCTTAGCATTGGGATTGATGGGGTTTAGCAATTCGATTCTCCGATTAGGGAATTCCTACTGTCTGCCTGTAGATCAATCCGTACAGCGTGACTGTTTGCACAGTTTAAACCTACGAAACGATTTTTCTGCAGGTCTGCCCAAAAGGAAAATTGTAGAGGATGTCGAGAACTATCTTATGTATTTTTTCATAATTTTACGCGTGGGATTTGGGCGCAGCAGAGTCGGGAACCCTACTGTCTGTCAGGGGTGCAGACTGGGACAGATTGCTGTTCGGGTGTGGTTTAGAAGTAGTAGATGATTTTTATGTTTTTGGTCACAATTGTAAAAAATATAGAGGATTCAGTAATATAACTACTATATAAAAATCATAATTTTTAGAGATTTATACTGTGATTGGGGTGTGTTAGAAGCTGGCTACCCAGATTGCCAGAACAAAGAACGTCCTCTATTTTGCGCGTTAAGTTACACCTTGTTAGTAACAAAATAAAAAATAAGTGATCTACTTGAAAAATGAAGGTATTTAAGTGTAGATTCCAGATATATATCCTTTGTTGTAATTAGTTTAAATGTTTTAAAGATATAAAAATATTAAGCGGCGTTGCTGCAGTAGACAGAGTGTGGAACTGTTAAGCGGAGAGGGATATTGTGGGGTTTTGGGGATTAGCGACACATTTACTTCTTAATACAAGATTTCTTTGCTGTGGTATTGTGCTGAGAGGTACTTTTGGGCAGGTGGTGTTGCTCCTGAACGCGCGTGATTTGCTTCGCTTCAACGGTAGAGGCAAGTAAACGTAGTGGTTATGCTACTGTTTAACTCGTTAATCATTCTACATTCACATTAATTAATTCTCTTAATTTGAGGTACTATGTCATTGTTACATGCTTCCTTAATGAGGTCCATGTGATGATATTTTAAGAATTCAACTACTTATGATTTTGATGGTTTAATTGTGGGTATGTGGAATTGTTCTTGATAAAACAAATATAGTTGTAGCATGGTATTCTTTATGAACATATTATGGTTTAGGTGGTAGTATTCTTAGTGAATATTTGTAGTTATGGTGGTGGCATTCTTGATGAATATATTGTGGTCTATGTGGTAGGATCCCCTGTAGATCGATTGATTATGATCTTGGTGAACTGAATGTGAGTTATATGGTATTAATCTTATGAAGCATTGGTATTGTGCTTAATGAGATACATGTGGATTATGAGAAAGTATTCATAATGAATATATTGTTGTCCTTTGTGGTTAAATTCATGATGAATATGATGTTGTTCTTTGAGGTTAAATTCTTGTGGATTATGATTTTCATATCATTCATAACATGTCATGACATTTGCATTGTGGAATCGCTGCTTATAACCGCGACCGTACCGGTACAGCATCGTACATTGCCGTAGTACGATGCACACTCTTATCTTGTTGGGTAAGGGTGCAGTGGATCATACGTATTCATATGCATTATATTGTGGAAAGAGCATTTGCATACTTATGCAATGGATGGTGGTGGAGTTATTTTACAAATAAATGCAACTTCTTAGTTGTAATGTGAAATTGGCTCATGAGAGTCACTTGTGGTATGAGGAATGTGGCTATGGTCGTGGAATGGGGTTCATCCCTTGTGGTATGGTAGAGGTTGTGGCATAAGAATTCTTTTCTCTTGTGGTAATTGTTAATAGCAGTTGTGGATGTGAGAAATAATAAAGTTTGTGTGGTAAACATGTTATTGCTTTATTGTCTTTGGTAGTGGTAGTGGTTGAGGTTATGAAGTAATCAAACAAGATTTATTTGTTAATATCTTACCGTCGTTGATGGTGAATTGGGGTTGAGGACTGTTGTGGCTACAGACCAAACAGAGAAAGAGATAGTGGGGAGCTAGGGACCGAATGACCTCTCTCCCCCTCGAGGCTTCGTCATGCTCATACATATATCCTCGAGGAGTGTCTTTACAAATGCCCCCTTACCCTCGAGTTCCTTTCCGAGACTATCATGTCATCATACACGGGTTCATAACTCGCTAACAGGCTAGCTGGGTTTAGGTGGGGGCCACCCCTACGACAAGGACATAAATGTGGTCATTGTGGGAGATAAATGTTGATGATTAAACTATTGTAGTTTAAGTTATGACCTTTTTAATAAGTGCCTGTCAGGCTGTCCCGAACCGAATCCGAATTGAATTCTGAATTGAATCCGAGTTTGAATCCAATTGGCCTTGTGGGAGGTACGAATTGGGCTTGAAAATCTTATCCAAAACTTGTAGTTTAAGTCCTTGGGCTTCTCCCTTTTGCTCTCCCACTGAATGGGCTTTCTTCCTTCATGTCTTTGACACATAATGTGGTTATTCTCTTCCTTTTGCGTCTCCATTGCTTTGCCATCGACAAACCTAAGAATACACCATTTAATGATATGAGGTAGTATTTTATTCTTATGAATAACAACATTATATTTAGTTTGGAATGAGTTCACCTGGCAATGTTTGATGCGGCTCAATAACTCTTTCCAGTTGAATAATATATTTAACTGAAAAGTACAAGACACGTGCGTATCCGCATCATCCTCCCCTTCTTCAAGAAAAGCCGTCCTCGGCTTTTGATAGCCTGAAATTGTACTAAACAAAGAATACAACGTGTATGCATGGTATATATATTTGTCATCAACACTTCTTCTGCTTAACACATCATGAACATCTGAAGGTGTAATAAATAAAAAGAACAACACATACGCATGATATATGTAAGAGTCAATTGTTGTGGCATTCTCACTACTTCACACAAACCGATGAATATAGCAGCGACTAAAAGATGTATGCATTGCAATATTATTTTTCACATCATTCTCCCTCCCATAAAAGAAAGTCGTCCTCGACTTTTCTAAGGATATGGACGGATGATTAACGGGTAAAATCAGATTTAGTTGTTCAGATATAGGAGATAAAATCTTTAGTACCTTCCACGCTTCAACTGCGCTACTCTGATTACTTGTACATAATTGTTTATCAAAGGGTAAACAAATAGGCTTAGAAAATCTTTTAAAATAGCAAGCTCTATTGTTGACACTTATCTCATTGCGATCATGACATGATATAAAAGGTGTTTATCTATAATATGTAATTTTAAATTAGCAAGCTTATCACATGTAATACAAATTCTGTGAACATAAAATTTGTCATCTACACCATAATCTCCAATCAAATTAAACCTATACGTGTAGGCATAGGTACTAACTAGTGATTTGGAACATGAAATTTCAGCAACATTATCAATCACACTAGATAGCTCTCTAGGATCATCAAACATGATATAGTACAAAGAATCATTAGGAGATATTCTAGTAAGAACTTCCTTATGAGTAATCAATTCCACATTATGTAAATTGAGCAGGGAAATTTCAGAACATGAAATTTTCAGTTGATTATATGAATTCTCACAATTACTTACCTTTGCACAATTAAATTCAGCACCAATAGTGTTACCTTTGTGGTCCTCCTCAAATGATGTAGGCGCTGGGTGTTTAAAATTATTAGGATGCTCCCACGGGGCAGCAAGCACTTTATCCCTTCCCGTGGTTATCTCCTCCTTATTTGGCTTCAAAGGTGCCGGTTGTTGAATGTTCAATTCTTCATCTTTAATGTCAACCTGTATAATGTGAGAAACAACACTAGAAGTAGATATTAATGTGTTAGTTTCAGATGCATCCTCATTTTGTCTATGTTCTACTTCTCTCTTTTCTTTTGATGTTTCTCTCACACTCTCAATTTGGATGCTCTCAACCTCACATATGGTGGAATCACACAGCTCAGTCCTTTTATCACTCTCACTCAATTTGGGCTCTCATCCTCACATAGGTTGTGGTGTATCTTAGGAGCTATATGTAGTTTTGGAATACTATATATCTCCTTGACCGAAGGGAAAGTCCCATGCTCGGTCATCTTCTCATGTGTCACACTAGTAGAGGCAGCAGAATTGAAGTATGGGCTAGGAGAAAACTGTGGTGTACGTCTCTCCAAAAGTCTCTTATCTTCTTGAATAGCACAATTCACTAGATCTTGCACACTACCAAAATATTTATGTTGAAGTGTAGCGGCAATCTTAGAATTCAATCCTCTTTTGAAGTATATCTTCTTTTGTAGTTCACTAATGACACCGGCTCGACGTAATGCATCTTGTAGCTCAAAATAATATTCTTGCACTGTATTACTCCCTTGTGTGATACTCTTCAAATAGCGAAGCAATCCCTGTGCATAATAGGGTGGCACAAATTCTCTCCTCATGAGTGCCTTCAAATCTGACCAAGATTTAATGAATTCGTTTCCAGATTGTTGATGCCACCAACTATAAGCATAATCTTCAAATTCTCTAGTGGCACACATCACCTCTTGGTTTTTGGGAAGCTTTTGAAATCTAAATATTTTCTCCATTCGCCATTCCCACTCAAGATACTCCTCTGGATCTTCATTGCCATAGAAAGAATTAAAGCTATCTTGGACTTGTTGTGGATGAAGTGCCCGCATAACATCGTTCACGATGTTCGAGCGTAACACTTTCATTTGATGATTGAATTCAATGCGCATATCTTGTGCGAAATTGTTCATCTTGGTCTTGAGTTGCGCTTTTAAGGTGGAAGAAGTGGTGGTGAACTCATTGCGCAAAGTTCCCCTCAAAGTGTGGAATTGAAAATGATCCACCGGGGTATACTTCTCTTCCATATTATCGTCTCCACCTGTCATGATTAGTGGCACAAAGAACGCACAAATATCATAACATATATTCGATATATGGAGTTCACTCTATCTCACTTTTTCCTCACCAAGTAAAGTTCTTACCTTTCCGAAGTGAATTGAGGCCAAAAAGAAACTTACACTTGGTGGTGGCTACAATAGCAAGTGATGATCAAGCGAATTTAAAAGTGACTCACAATTGCACGGCAAAGGATATTTGGGGAGCTTGGTATGAAAGTGTTTATCCTACACAATCTGAATTTCACGATGTTGTTGAATTAAGTAATAATCCAAGCTAGAAAATATTGCCTATGTGCCGATCCAAATGATATAAGTGAAGTATAAGAACGCACACGCAATGATCAATGTGACTCAATGCAAACAAAAGAAATGAGCTAAAGGAAACAGTCGAGAATATTAGCTCGTTTTGCACCAAGTACTAGGAGAGACGCTAGCCAATTGCAATAATATGAATTTGAGGGCACAAGATTGTCCAAAGAAATTAAATACACAAGCTGAATTTATGGACTAAGATTAACTCACCCAAATTCGGCCAATGCTTTCTTTTCTTGCTTTCTTTTTCTTTCTTTCTTTTTTTTTTGCTCAAGCCGTGGCTCTTCTTTTTTTTTCAATTGGCTGCCTTCTTTTTTTTTGGCTCTTTTTTTATACTCAAGGCCGAACTATGTTTAATTGTTCGTAGATTCTACGTAAGTCCAAAGTTGTTCAGCAATATGTAGATAATTCTAGAACAGCCCTAAAGCAATTATCAAAGACTAGTCTCAAGGTTCAAAGGTTTTAAGTGAAGATCTGAATATGTGCAACTAAGATTCTTGTGACCAAATCAATCAAGAAAAAGGAAACCCAGATATATTCGGATGTGATATTCTTTCAAGATACACAAAGATCTTATGTGGACAGCAAGAATAAGGTTTCAAAAAGTAAATTGAATCTACTTTTTTTTGGATGCTAATTGAAAGATAAACTAGCGGATTTTCAAGAGTTTAAAATAACAATGATTAAGCAACGCAAAAGGACACTAAGATCAGCACGTAAACAAAATTTCTAATGGATCAAAACTTAATAAAACTCACGAAAATAACAGATGCGAAACTAGGGTTTGGATTTTTTTTGTTGCAATTTTCGGTTTATTGGACTATAGGACAGAAATAAATCAATCTAAAAGTAAAGGGATAAGATTCTACCGAGTAAACCGTGCTCTGATACCAGATGATACGGGTCGCCCGATCTTCTCGACGAAGGATGGATACTCGCGGGAGTTTTGATGAATTACAATGATCCTCCAATGCCAATGCAAAGGACGAACACTCTTTAATACGCCAAAACACACTCGCGTCGATTTCGCCGACCACCAAGCGAAGATCTATCGTGCACCCAATTCCCAGCGGAAAGGTTGAACGATCTTGATTGAAGAACACTCCTAATTCCCTCACGGAATTTCAGCAACAATGATAAACTCGAACAAAGTTCAATAGATTGATTATTCTCAAAGGTGGTCTGAGCCCTTAGGCTGCCAATACATGGCTTATATAGGACCTTGGGACGTCCATAGAGTCTACAAACCTAGTACAACTCAACCCTATATGGTTTTAGATACGAACTCTCACAAAAAGGAAACTAGATTTTACAACCGTCACATTGTTTTGGTCATAACTTTTTATCCGTGATGAATTTGATGGTGGGACTAGATCCATTGCGTAGCCCTTGAAAATATCTTTCCAAGGAGTACAAGAACACCCAAATCGGACTCCGTTTGTGAAAGTTATGACCTTTTTAATAAGTGCCTGTCAGGCTGTCCCGAACCGAATCCGAATTGAATTCTGAGTTGAATCCGAGTTTGAATCCAATTGGCCTTGTGGGAGGTACGAATTGGGCTTGAAAATCTTATCCAAAACTTGTAGTTTAAGTCCTTGGGCTTCTCCTTTTTTCTCTCCCACTGAATGGGCTTTCTTCCTTCATGTCTTTGACACCTAATGTGGTCATTCTCTTCCTTTTGCGTCTCCATTGCTTTGCCATTGACAAACCTAAGAATGCACCATTTAATGACATGAGGTAGTATTTTATTCTTATGAATAACAACATTATATTTAGTTTGGAATGAGTTCACCTAGCAATGTTTGATGCGGCTCAATAACTCTTTTCAGTTGAATAATATATTTAACTGAAAAGTACGAGACACGTGCGTATCTGCATCACTCTACCTTTAGCAATAACCACCTAGTGTCGAGGAGACTCATGTCACTGACAATAACTTTTGTCAGACAGTTATTGTCTGATACATTGGGATGTCCCTTGGCATGAGCAACCTCCACCTCTTCGTATGCTATATAAAGGTTGACATCAGGGCGGAACAGGGGGAAGAGAGGCAAGAGAGCCGATAGAGGATTAAGAAGTGCAAGCAATAGTCATTCTCTTGATTATAATCAGTACACTCAATATAGTCATATAGGAGTATGGTTGTTATTCTCTCTGGAGAAGACCTGAACTTGTATAAAATCCCTTTGTCTTTTTCTATGTGGTCAAGTCTTTGAGAAATCTCCTGAATCTAAATAATCATACGTAAGATCGGTGTTAGAACACAGACAGTTAGCGTCGTCCGTGGGAAAATCTTTTAGACTCTGCTAATTCCTTGTTGACATATTCTCTTCTTTCTAATGCCCTCGTGGCGGGAGAATGAAATGAGGAGAATTGATTCGACTTGGCCGACTATGTAGATCTTGACATGAATGCTTACTATGACTACGAGCAGAGTATGCTTTCATCTGATAGTGAGGTTGTCTCTAGGGATTCCTCACTAGATCCCGGAGATCGCACTATGGATAAGGTTGAGGAGGGATCCTTATCTCCCACAATGTTACGCTCAACAGAGGAATCAGGTTCCCAGATTGCAAGGGTCAATCTCACCATAAACGGGACTGCACTAAGGTAGATCCAGAATATGATGAGGGACTTACCTCCAAATGTTCAAGTCTATCAATGACCATCTAATCTGGTTCAGCAAGTCCTGGAATCTATCATTCTGGGGCTCCATTGACATCTGGTGGTTGTCACCCTTCAGTTGTCCCTACAGAGAATATGGGTGGGCTCCCTACAAGTTTGTCCATACTTTTGCGAGGCTCAACTCCTATCGAATAGGGTTATAACTCATAATTCCCCTTCTTGGAAGGGCTTACTCCACGTTGCGAGGCGCTATCGTTTGACACAAATGGAGATTATATTCAGGAGATCTATGCCCCTCCCTTA
The DNA here is from genome assembly GCA_036346265.1 of Melocanna baccifera. Lineage (NCBI taxonomy): Eukaryota > Viridiplantae > Streptophyta > Magnoliopsida > Poales > Poaceae > Melocanna > Melocanna baccifera. The sequence continues at coordinate 16,537,271 of CM070683.1, forward strand.
GATAGTAATTGCTCTCTCGGAGGAAGGAATGAGAATGCTTTCCGCCGCTCACACATTGCGACCTCTCGTGGTGATGGCGAGGAGACCTCCAGCGATGGACGTGATCAGTACTCTAATGAGCATGGGAAAAATCCTCAAAATAATCTATAGCATGCTGATTTTCAGCGTTATTTGAAACCTTTTAAAATAAAATTCACCATCCAAATTTTTTGGAATTCATACAAGCTTAAATTTTATTTTTAATAAGTAAAATAATTTAATATGAGTAAAATAAATATTAACATTTGCTAGAAATATTTATTTGAGTTCCTTGTGTTTCAAGGAATTTTCTAAAATTTTCTGTGAATTTTTTGGATTTATTTTCTATTTTCTAGAGCTCAAAAGGTTTTATTTGAATTTCTAAATTAGAAAAAGCTCCAAAAATCTCAAACAGTAACTGGTTGGCCCGTTACTGTTCATCCCAACCCACCAAATCTTAGTTGTCCAATCCTCCACTTGCCACACGTCACCTATCTAGCTGCTCACCAAAGTCGACTGCCAGATCTCTTCCTATGACACGTGTCAACCATCGGGACGTGTTGGCACTGTTCATCCATGTGTTCTTTGCTGATCATCCAATCTTGGAGAACCCCACGTCCAGTCTTAGTGTTTGGTTTGAGGAATGGATTGGTAGTATATGTTTGTCGTACTATTAAGATAGTTCTTGTCTAATAGTTTGAGTCTAATCATATGTTGATAGCTCAATCTCGCTTACTCCAACTCTCCATGGTATGATGCTATTATTTGTGAATGTGTTTTGCAAATAGGTGTGGCTCATACATCTTTCCTTGTAGCATGTGATTGTATTTTGCTTTGCAAATGTTTGAAGTCAATATTTTCTTTTTCTTGTGGTATAAGGTTTATATTTACGAATATATTTTGCAAATGGTTGAAACTCGTACACAATCCTCGTAGCATGTGACTTAGTTTGCGAATGTCTTTTGCAAACGTGTTGAGTCCATATACCTACTCCTTATGACATGATCTAAGTTTACAAATATATTTTGTAAATTGTTGGAATTCATTTAGTTTCTCTTTGCATGGTCTATGACCATAGTAGTGACCTTTTGAATTTCTTGTGCTTTTTTGCATTGATCTAATATGTTTGAGATCATGCAAATATGTGGGTAATGTAGCCCTCTGAATAAACTTTCTATAGAATCCAATATCACTTAATTCTGACATCGAGGTCAAAAGTTATGGTCGTTTTTCCAAGTGTCATCTGTGCTTAACCTGAAAAAGCAGTATAGCTACAGGATTATTGGTGGTACTACACAATGCGATATGAACACATGAAATACGCGGCAGTACCACACCATGGTAGGACCAAAACCTACATAGCGGTAGCTAATTTCTAGAGAGGTTTTTAGGAGCTTTTCCCTCTCCTAGAAAACAGAACTACCACATGTAGGGAGTGGTACTACCACATGATCAGTAGTATCGGCCCTCATGAGTGGTAGTACCGATTTGATGTCTAATAGTTTGTTTTTGAGCATTTAATGAACTATAAATTACCATTGAACAATAGGTACATAGTATCGGCCGATATATGGTGGTAGTACCGCACTTGTTGATTTTTTTGAAAATTTTTGTCCCAACAATCAAAATTTTGGTTAGGAGCTATAAATACCCCTTGGACAATTAGGATACCATCTTTTGGCACTCCATTAATTCTCTTGAGTTAGTGTGAGTTTATCCTTTTAATTGTGCATGTGTTGCATTTTGTGAATAAGAAGAGAGGTCTCTAGGGGTGGGTTCTTTTGGGCTATGGTTCATGGCTTAAATTTTTAAATCTGGCTGTTCGCGAGAGACAGTACATAGAGAAAAATAGTTACATGCAATTTTGGCTGGTACAGTTAAACTCAGTACACTTTTTACTATAATTTTCCTACTGATCCCACCTTAAAAAAACACATCATTTAAAAACTAGTTACTGTAGCATAAATCATAAGCCATAAGCTCTCCTGAACCAAGCCTAAGTACATGTGTTGCATCCAAAGGTAGTGATACGGGGTCGCCCGATCTTCTCGACGTAGGATGGATACTCACAGGAGTCTTGATGAGTCGTAGTGATCCTCCAATGCCAATGCAAGGGACGAATACTCTTTAATCCACTAAATCACACTCACGTCGATTTCGCCGACCACCAAGCGAATATCTATCGTGCACCCAATTCCTAGTGGAAAGGTTGAACGATCTTGATTGAAGAAACTTTCTAATTCCTCATGAAACTCAAACACAAACAATAGTAGATTTATTCTCAAAGGTAGTCTAAATTACATGGCCAATTGAGTTTATAGAAAGTTTTCAATACATGGAAAGTATCAAATCAAATCTGATTCTATCTCTATTTCTGGAACCAAAGATTATTTTGATGATTCCGTCCTGCACAAAAGGAATTTTGGGATGAGGTCAGATCCGTTGAAAAGAGGATGAGATAAGCTTTCCATGCTGTACTCATACATTCCAAATGGACTCTTGATGCGAAATCTATGAGCATTTAAAGTTAGTTATATCAGGTTGAGTCAGTGTTGGATTGTTTTGGTAATTGCGGCGCGCACAGAAGGGATTTGGAGGTGGGGACAGATCCATCTGAAAGTAGACTTCAAAATCTTTCCAACAAGTACTCATGACCTCGAGATTCCTTCTGGATAAAAAGTTATGACCGTTTGAAGTAGACGTTGTTAGGAGAGCCGAATCTGTGTCAAACTCGTGATAGGACTTAGTTTGCGCTTGACAGTTTTACTTTTATACTTGGGCTCCCGTAGTCCTTCACTATGGTTCCGAAGGATAATTAAATCATCGCAAGAATTAAATAGTATTACATTCTTTGGAACATTTGTATGCAAAGTTAGGAACGCATTCACCTGATAGTTAAGTTGACGTGCTTACGCTGGAGTCATTGGTCCTTGTATTGTAGGTTTGGCTTCATAAACATTCCCATGCACACTAGATGTGAAAGTAGCTGGAATGTCCTTATCATTAGATAGCATCATATTCTCATTTAAGACAAATTGAAACCGAAGAAATGAATTCACCTTTTGTTTATTCTTGGGAGTTATGGTCATATGCGTTTGTGGCGTAGTCACATCAATATCAACATGTGTATCCACATCATCCTCCGCTTCTTCAAGAAAAGCTGTCCTCGGCTTTTGATAGCCTGAAATTGTACTAAACAAAGAATGCAACGTGTATGCATGGTATATATATTTATCATCAATACTTCTTCGGCTTACCTCATCATGGATATGTGACGGTTGAGTAAGCGAAAAGAATAACACATATGCATGGTATATGTATGCATCAATTATTGCGTCATTCCTATTATCTTACACAAACTCATGTATATAGCAGCGACCAAAAGATGTATGCATTGTAATATTATTTTTCATATCATTCCCCCTCCCATAAGAGAAAGTTGGTCTCGACTTTTCTAAGGTCATAGATAGTTCATTAATGGGCAAAATCAGATTTAGTTGTTTAGATATGGGGGAAAAAATTTTACGTGCTTTTCATACTTCAACCGCGCTACTCTGATTATTTTTATATGATTGTATATCATTGATCGTACAAGTAGACTTATGAAATTTTTCTAAACAGTATGTATTATTGTTGAAAGTCATCTTATTGTTATCATGACATGGTATAAAAGATTGTTTATCTATAATATGCAATTTCAATTCAGCAAGCTTGTCACATGTAATACAAATTTTGTGAACATAAAATTTATCATCTATACCATAATTTCCAATCAAATTGAACTTATATGTGTAGGTATAAGTACTAACTAGTGATTTTGAACATAAAATTTGCTTTGAACATAAAATTTTAGCAACATTATCAATCACACTAGATAACTCTCTAGGATCATTAAACATAATATGATACAAAGAATCATTTCGAGATATTCTAGTAAGAACCTACTTATGAGTAATCAATTTCACATTATGTAAATTACGCCAAGAAATCTCAGAACATGGAATATCATATTGAACACATGAGTTCTCACAATTTCTCACCTTTTCACAATTTAATTCAATACCAATATTGTTATCTTTGTTATCCTCCTCAGTTGATGTAGGTGCTGCAGGTATCCACTCCTTATGATGAATCCATAGGACAGCAAGTACTTCATCTTCACCCATGGTTATCTCCACATCTTTCGCTTTCAATGGTGCCGGTTGTTGTATACTCAACTTTTTGTCTTCAATTTTATCCTACATAATATAAGAAACAACACTAGAAGTAGATATTAATGTGTTAATTTTATAATCAACCTTTCTTTGTTTATCTCTCTTTTCTTTCAATGTATCTCTCACACTCTCAATTTGGATACTCTCAACCTCACATATAGTGGATTCACATAGCTCACTCTTTTTTATCTCTCTCACTCAATTTGGTTATATGGCTCTCATCATCACATGGGTTGTAGTTTATCTCGGGAGCTATATGTAGCTTTAGAATATCACTGTATGTCTCCTTGACCGAAGGGAAAGTCCCATACTCGGTCATCTTCTCATATGTCACACTAGTACAGGCAGAAGAACTAAGGTATGAATATGGAGGGAACTGTGGTTTACGTCTTTCCACAAGTCTCTTCTTCTCTTCAATAGCATAATTCACAAGATCTTGCACACTACTAAAATATTTATATTAAAGTGTACCAGTGATCATAGAACTCAATTCTCCCTTGAAGTATGCTTTCTCTTGTAATTTACTGGTGACGTTGGCCCGACGTAATGCATCTTGTAACTCAAAATAATATTCTTGAACGGTGTTACTCCCTTGTGTGATACTCTCCAGATGGCGAAGCAATCCCCGCACATAATAGGATAGCACAAATTCTCTTCTCATGAGTGCCTTCAAATCTGATCAAGATTTAATGAATTCTTTTTCAAATCGTTGTTGCCACCAACTATAAGAATAATCTTCAAAATCTCTAGTGGCACGCATCACCTCTTGGTCTTTAGGCAGCTTTTGAAATCTAAACATTTTCTCCATGCGCCATTCCCATTCAAGGTACTCCTCTGGATTTTCACTTCCATAAAATGGAATAAAGCTATCTTGTTGTGGATGAAGTGTCCGCATAATATCATTCACGATGTTTGAGCGTAGCACTTTCATTTGATGATTGAATTCAATGCGGTGATCATGCATATCCATCTTGAGTTGTCCCCTCATTGCAGCCGTGCCAGCTACAAATTCTTGCTTCATTGATTTTCTCATTGCCTGATGTTAGAAACGTCACCATAGCTATCTCCACCTGACATGGTTAGTGGCACAAGAAAACACAAATACAACAGATATATACATGATGTGTGGAGTTCTCTCAATCTTACTTTTCCCTCTTTTAAGTAAAATTCTTACCTTTCCAAAGTGAATTGAGGCCAAAAAGAAATTTATACTTGATGGTGACTACAATAGCAAGTGATGATGAAGCGAATTTAAAAGTGACACACAATTGCACGGCAAAGAATCTTTAGTGGAGCTTGGTTAGGAAGTATTTATCCTACACAATCTGCATTTCACGGTATTGTTAAATTAAGTAATAATCCAAATTAGAAAACTCTTGCCTATATGCTGATCCAAAAGATATAAGTGAAGTGTATGAATGCACACACAATGATTAATGTGACTCAATGCAAACAAAGGAATAAGCTAAAAGAAACAATTAGAAAATATTAGCCCGTTTTGCACCAAGTACTAAGAGAGATGCTAGCCAATTGTAATAATATGAATTTAAGGGTATAAGATTACTCAAAGAAATTAAATACATAATCTGAATTTATAGACTAAGGTTACTTCACCCAAATTCGGTCAATACTTTGTTTTCTTTCCTTTTTCTTTTCTTTCTTTTGTGCTCAAGCCGTGTCTTGTCTTTTTTTAATCGGCTATCTTTTTTTTACTCAAAGGCCGAAGTAGGTTTAATTATTCCTTGATTCTGCGCAAGTCCAAAATTGTTCGGCAATGTGTAGATAATTCTAGAACAGCCCTAAAGCAATTATCAAAGACTAGTCTCAAAGGTCAAAGGATTTAAGTGAAAACCTCAACAGACGCTCGGAATTCAAAAAACAACAAACCTCGGACTGTCCAAACCTGTCCAACTAGGATTCTTTTTGGCGCAAACTTGCGACAGCTAGGGTTTTATGCGGCTGAATCAAACAAGAAAAAAGAAAATCCAGATATATTTGGATATGATATTCCAAGAAGTGCAAAGATCTTATGTGGATAGTCAGATCAAGAATTCAAACGGTGAATTGAATCTTTGTTTTTGAATGCTAATTGAATGATCAACTAGCATATTTTCAAAAAAAATGATATGCAAAGATTAAGGTACGCAAAAGACACGATGATCAGCGCGTAAACAAAATTTCTAATGGATCAAGACTTAATAAAACTTATGAAAATAACAAATGCGAAACTACGGTTAGGATTTTTTTTGTGAGGCAATTTGTGGCTTACTGGACTGTAGGACAGGAAGTAACGAACTGAAAAGTAAAGGGAGAAGATCCTACCGAGTAAACCGCACTCTGGTACTAGATGATACGGGGTCGCCCGATCTTCTCGACGTAGAATGGATACTCGCGGGAGTCTTGATGAATCGTAGCGATCCTCCAAGGCTAATGCAAGGGACGAACACTCTTTAATCCGCCAAATCACACTCGTGTCAATTTCACCGACATCAAGTGAAGATCTATCGTGCACCCAATTCCCAGCGGAAAGGCTAAACGATCTTGATTGAAGAAACTTTCTAATTTCTCATGAAACTCAAGCACAAACAATAGTAGATTTATTCTTAAAGATGGTCTGAGTTACATGACCAATTGAGTTTATAGAAAGTTTTCAACACATAGAAAGTAATAAAATCATATCTGATTCTATCTCTATTTCTAGAACCAAAGATTATTTTGATGATTCCGTCGTGCACAGAAGGAATTTTGGGATGGGCCAGATCCGTTGGAAGGTGGATGAGATAAGCTTTTCATACTGTACTCACACATTCCAAATGGACTCTTGATGCAAAATCTATGAGCATTTAAAGTTGGTCTTGTCAGACTGAGTTAGCGTTGGATTATTTTGGTAATTGCAGTGCGCATAGAAGAAATTTGGAGGTGGGGCTAGATCTATCTGAAAGTAGACTTCAAAAGCTTTTCAACAAGTACTCATAGACCTCGAGATTCCTCTTGGATAAAAAGGTATGACCATTTGAGTGGACACTGTTAGGAGGGCCGAAGCTGAGTTGAACTCGTGATAGGACTTGGTTTGCGCTTGACGGTTTTACTTGTATACTTGGGCTCCCGTGGTCCTTCTCTATGGTTCCTAAGGACAATTAAATCATTATCCGAAGCAAAGTTATGAACGCATTCACTTGATAATTAAGTTGACGCGGTCGCGCTGGAGTCATTGGTTCTTGTATCGTAGGTTCGATTTCATGAATATTCTTATGCACACTAGATGTGGAAGTAGCTGGGATGTCCTCATCATTAGATAGCATCATATTCTCATTTAAGACAAATTGAAACCGAAGAAACAAATTCACCTTTTATTTATTCTTGGGAGTTATGGTTGTATGCATTTGTGGCGTGGTCACATCAACATCAACATGTGTATCCGCATCAGGTAGATTGAGAGTATCAACTTGAGCTTGTGCATGTGTTGCAGTTGGTAAGAGTCAAGTAAGGGTTTTGGATCGTTACTCTTAGAGGTTATCTACTCCTAGACGGCGCTGGAGGTGTCATATCTAATGATATTTTCGAAGAAGGTTGGAGCTAAACTACCTGGAGGGGGAAAGAGTTAGCACTAGTGGAATTGATGTGTTTAGCTTAATTCATGGAGCCAGTCCAATTCATTCATGCTTACCTCAACATGGACTAGGAGAGATTGACAAATCTCCGAACACTACAGTAAAAAGAAACATGTTATTGTGGTTTACTTTTTTGTGCTCAATTTATATTCAAGCATTTTACATTTGTAGAATTAAATTAATTACTTGTCACCCTAGAATTGCAAACCTTGATATAGACTTAGTCATTGGTGCACTTAGTGAGATTAGTTAATTTAGGTCTTAATTGAGAAAAATCATTTTGATTTACGCTTCCACATATAAACCTCGGTATTGGCCAAATAAAATTTAAAACCGCCTATTCACCTCCTCTAGTCAGCCTCCTTAACATTACAGTTGGTGATGATGGTTCATCTACCTCTTCGAACTCCCCTTGCACCTTCCTACAAAATTTCAACCCTAATTCACAAAAAGGGAATGTACCAAACAAACAAATTTGACACCCCATAAATTCTTTAACAAATAAACAAAGCGCTATCGAGTATGCGACAAAGCCGAGAGCGCAGAGGTGCGTGAGGCAACCGTGCATGCGGAGCCAACGGCATGGGCTGGGCAGCCAAATCCCAACAATATGGAGCCGATGTGTCCGGATAATATGATTTTTCATGTGTATGAAAGCACGAGCATTTACTTAATTAAAAAAGTAAATGGATTGTGCTAGGGGCCTATGCTCTACTGAGCCAATGCCACTCGGCATGTGCAGCTGAGCTAGGGGAGATCGATAGCATTGTGGGCCTGGTCGGTTGTAGGGCGGTCTCATCGCTTATCACTGTCGCCTCGCCTGCTGTTGAATCTAGTTTTTAATATATTATTTAATTATTTTATTTTAAATTATCTCGCATCGCTATTTTATTATAAACATTTGTACTTGGTAGTTACCGCCTCGATTTGAATAATCCCTCCTTGATAATTTGAATGCCATGATGCCATTGTCACCATAGGTTGAAGAACTATTTAGGGATACCATAATAGATATCACATGGGTGGTACGATTTAAATGCTTAGCCGTGCTTATAGTCTCGATGGGTTCATCATCATATGTGAATAATTAATTTGACTTAATGAGATATCGAATCGTAGTTGGTGCCACAGTTATAAAATTTGTGCCATAGCATTGGTGTGGATTCATTTCGAGGGATATGGAAGTTTCGTCCGAGTAATATTAAGGACTTAACTTTGTGCGCCATTGATCTGAGCTTTAACGTGCAAACCACATGTCTAGTATAGGATAGACCTAGTTGATTAATTTAGGATATTTCATTTCAATCTCGCTATTGTGATGAGCATGGTTGCTGATTTCCATGAGGCGCAAGGGGGGTGTGATGCGAAACCCTAGCGGACAGGATTGAGTTGAGGTTGAACATTGTAAAAGCCTTGTTATAATTTCCTTAGTACGAGGCTAATCACATCGTGTGGGTATAGTTGTGTAAACTCTATAGAGTGTAAAACTATTCGAATAGCTGTGTCCCCGGTTATGGACAATGCTCGGTGATTTCATATGAGGGGTGGCATTTTCATAAAACCTAGATTGGTTATGGTTAGAAAGTGAATGGTTAATTCACTAGTGGTTTAGCTTGTAGATGGGAGGTTCACAAGTAGCTTATTCAATTCCATTGATTATTTACTTATTATTGTTTTCCTTAACAATTGCTTTCAATCTAATTACCATATTTACTTCAAAATATTGCTTCATGCAAATTAACCTTTTAGCCATCCATTGGTAAGCCTTGTATATTATATTGCATTCATTTGTTACAAACGACTTGCTGAGTACCAAGTACTCACGGCATTATGCCCACTGTTGCTCAGTTGAGGAGAAGAAATTATACCAGCAGGAGGTACCCGAGTTGAGGAGAAGTTATAGGGATCATATATACTCATGTATTTGAGCCCCATTGTTGCTTAGATCACTTTTGATTAAAAAAACAGCAGATTACTTGCAATACTCTCGTTCATTTCAAGGGGTGCCGAACACACTTAAGGGGGAATTGGGAGTTCTAAATCAAAATTGTAACATCCTAATTTTTAGAAGCTTGATTGTCGTTTCTTGTTTTGCAAAATTTATTTGAAATTGGGTTTTTGGATTTTTAAAAGCTAGTATTTGAATTTCAATTGTGGTTTTCTGTTTTGCCAAATGTTTTTCTCCTTTGTTTTTATTCAAAAAAAAGAGGAAAAAAAGAAACAGAAAATACCCCCCGCGTGCGCGGCCCAGCCGGCCCGCCCGCCTTTCCTTTCCCCTCCCTTCTTTGTCGCTCGCCGCCTGCGCTTCTGTTCCCCCGCGTGCACGCTTACGTCGCCCTCGTCACCGCCCTGGCCTCCCATCCCTATGCCAGCGTGGAATCTTCCCCATGGCACCGCCATGACCACCCCGTACCCTCCTCCCAGGGCTAGATCCTCTTCTTCCCCTCCTAGTCCCGCTGCCCGTCGCCCTCCGCTGTACTCTCGTCGCGGTTGTGGCATAGCTCCCTGAGCCCTCGCCATCGTGTTCGAGCCATCGCGCTCGAGGCAGGGAATTGACCTCCCTCCGTATTTGCTCCACCTACACCGGCCTCGCCCCTCTTCGCCCGTAGCTCTTCCTCGTTGCATCTTTGTCGCCCTGCTGTACTTGCGCTCCATTGCCTCAGCGTCACCCCCGCCCCTGTAGAGCATTGAAGCTCTCATAGGCAGCTGTGCATGCGCCACCCCCTCCCCTACCTAGCTCGTGGTAGAGGTAATCAAGTGCGTGCCACCCCCGTCGTCACCCACTTTAAATCGCGTCCAACACTCCCCACTCCAAAATTGCAGTATAAATTCATGGCTAATTCCCATTCCACCTCACTCCTTCTTTCGCTTAGCACTCCAGATATGCGAATTCACCGTTGCACTGTAGTTCTCTGATCGTCTTCGCCGCCAGCCATCTCCGGAGTATAGCAAGCCATATTGCCCCTTTCCCTGAGTTCCTTGCACCTCCCTGATGCTTCTGTGAAGCCTAATCGGCCTCCCTTTCCTCGCAGCTCACTGGCTCGGTCTTCTTCCCCAACTCCAGTCGTCTCACCTCGCCGACGATTCTGACAATTGCTAGCCAATTCCATTCGCTAGCAGCTCCCTCACTATTAGGCAAAGGTAGTTCCGGTTCCAATTCAGAGTTTCACTGACCTCTCTCCTCTAGCACCGATCACCCCTCTCCATCGCCCGATCTCACTTTTGCCAGCCCACCCCAGGCATCCCCTAGAAGCTCCCCTTTCGTTTAATTGAGCTCCCATCACCAGCATGATTGTCATGCCCTTTGCCCTGTTCCCGCCACCCAAATCACCACCGATGGCCGCTTAGGCCAAATAAGGCCGCGACACTTCACCCATAAGTACGCGCGAGCCCTGTAGGACTGTTTTTGAAATGCTCCCATGAGGCCAGGCCTCCTTTCACCACCGGTAAGCCGCACTGCCGATCGGCTGAAGAAGAAGCACTATTCCAACATCATTAATCTTAATCCTTCATTAATAACTAATAACCATGTTTAGTTGTTGATTAATGAACCGTTGAATGGTGGCCCCATACTAGTTTAACCCTGATGATAGACTGATAGTCGACCCCACCTCAGTTAAAAATCTTTTAATCCAGATTTAAAACTCAGTTAGACTGACAGGTGGACCCCATTTCACTGTTGCTCCATACTGAGGCCCACATGTCAGTCTCTAATGGTTAATTTCATTTTAAGAATTAAAATAAACCTATGGGACCCACATGTTATACTCTCAAACTTTAATACCCGAAATTTACTTAAAAATTTAAAATAAACATGTGGGATCCACATGTTAAAGAGAATTCTCTCTCCTCTTTTTATTTTTGGGATTTTTCCTGAAAATAAACTTTGGAGAGCTCGTTTTTCTTCACCGTAATTCTGATTCAAGTGAAAATTGTTTCTAAACTTTTCTAAATTCAAGTTCTTTCTGTTAATGGTGATTTTGTTAAATTTGGAGTTCATTTGAATTTTATTTGGATATTTTTTTTGTTCTCTTACTTTTGGTTGCTTTCCGGTAATTAGATTTTGAGGACGTCCCCGACCAGCAACTCGACGCGCCACGACCCACAAGACTTCCCGACTACAGACGCAAGTGAGTCAACATTTTGATCCCATGTTTTATGCAAATTATCTCCATTTGAAATTATTCAAAATGCATGCATTATTTCATGTATAATCATATGTTACCCGTAAGTTAGCTATTACCCAAATTGTTAATATAGCGATACCTAGCTACGCCATCCTTGATAACTTGTTGAACCTACTATAATTGTCACCCTAGGTACTATGTCTAAAATTGTTGATAAATCTATCTATAAGCCATGCTAAGCCAAGTCAAAGCCAAGGTTTTAGCTACCATGAACTTCATCATCTCCTTTAAACATAAAATCTTGTTTGGGACAGTCATTGGTTGTAAGTGACTGATAATTTGATATAACTTACCTTGTGCTTCTCAAAACTCTAAAAACTTGCTCAACCTGTTTAGGCGAATGGTAAGGATGGTGGGTGTGGATGTAACATGAGAATTTGTAGTTTGGAGCATGCACCATCTGAACAAAATGAGGACTTAATCCTGTGTTGACCTCTTCATGTAAAATAATACAAACCATAATCTAGCAAAGTGTAGGCCTGACTAACTAATTTGCATCACCAGCAGAGAAAAGCACCTTGGAGTGACCCATGAGTCATGGTGCTGGTTTAAGTTATCATGGACACGGGTTGTAACGCTAGTGTAAGCCGCCGTGTGGTGCAAGAGGGGGTCTGGGTGGGGCAGATATAACTTTCCACCGGATGAAACCTTAGCGGGTGCAATCCTTCGCTAGATACATTGTAAAGGTCATGTGGTAATCCTCTTGGTCTGCATGTCAAAGGAAACATACAGAATATAGAAAGCGGGTTATCTCTTATGAGTAAAGATGTACAATCTCTACAGAGTTTAAACTATTTAAACAGCCATGCCCATGGTCAAGGGCATATATGTGAACCTCCTTGAGTTAGTTCTATGTACAAACTTTTTATGGGAGGGAGAAAATTAAATCGAAAGGATGTACTTCGATTTGGATTTTTCCTGGAGGGATGTGCTCCAGTGATGGTTAAGTTGGGTGAATGTAATCCAATAGTCAAAAATCTAGCATTGATGGATGGAAATAAGTAATCGGTGGATAGAATCATCTACATTATAATTATTGTACAAGTTCAAATGGTACGCATGTTTTGATAAAATGCTAGGTCATAGGACATTTTACTAATAATATTTGCAAATGCTGCTTTCCACAAAAATAAAGAAACCCAAGCCACAGTTTGTTAAACCTTGCATCTTATATTAATGCATTCTGTATGTTGGCTCGCGGAGCATGGTTGTGTGTGCTCACCCGCGCTCTCAATCCCTCCCTAGAATTTGAAAATCAAGACTAGTATGCATTCTATGAAGAGCAAGGCAACGATGGAGGAGAAGATGATAGCAATTTGGCTTAATGCATATTTCTCTAGCCTCTCCTCTCACAGTCCAGCTGACCATTCTAACTGTCAAGTGGGTCCAATATTAGTTAGGACTTAACTAATATTGGTTCAACTTGGGTTATCCCAACAACTGCATGTGAAGGGGTGTGCCTTCCTGCTTCTAGTTTCCACTGCCTTTCTGTGATGTAATCATTTGGCCTGTCGGCTCTATGTAAGAACTAATTCCAATGTGGATCTATTTGAACTCTGATATTGTAATATTACTATGATTATTATCGTGTATGAGATGATTCAATCATATATCTGTGAGCACTATCTACTGATCCAGGGAATAGAGCAGAGTATTCATAGAGGATTTGGATTGGCTAAATCCGGGTCCAACAAAAATCATTCAACCTTTTTGCTAAGAATTGGGAGCACGATAGTTCTTTGCTTGGTAGTCAGTGAAGATCTGCGTGTATGTGATTTGGCGAATTAAAGAGTGCAAGCTTTTGCATTGCTAATGGGGGATCACTATGATTCATCAAGTTCCACGTGAGTATCTTGATCTTACATCGAGAAGATCGGGCAACCCCGTGTCCTCTTGGTAGCAAAGCGTGGTTAACTCGATAGGATTACTTAGATTAGATTAAATTTTTCTTGGTTGTTCTTATTACCTAAAATCCATAAACTAAAATTTGTAACACAAAAATCAATTCCAAAACCCTAGCTTAATCTATTATTTCTTAATAGTTTTGTTAGATTTTAGTCCATTAAAACTTTTGTTTAGTGTTGATCTTAGTGTTCTATTGCATTACTTGATCATTGTGTCCAATCAAAAACTTAAAATTCGTTGGTTTTGAACTCCTCAAAACAAAAAAAGAAGAAGAGTAAGCATCCATCTGTTAAAATGCGCTACAGTACTGGACGAGCTACAGTGCACCGATGAACAGTGTGCTACAGGCACGAATGCATTGATGCGTGCTATAGTGCCGTGCGATGAACAACTACAGTACCGCATGTGAATCTTTGTCATGTGTGGTTGATTCAATAGTAATTCTTGAGTTGTTAATATTTGTGCGAATAATTTTCTTCACTTATAGCCTATGTGAACCAATCAATCATTTGCAAATACTTTGATGCTGTTGAGACTAGCTATTTGATATTGCTCTAGGGTTGTTTCTAAGTTATTTACACCTTGCTGAATTTATTTGTGGCTTGTAGAAACAAGGGAGAAGAACAAACCCTAATTTGGCCAAACCAAGAAAGAAGAAGAAAAGAGAGGTTGTCGTATGAAACAAAAGCCATGGTACGAAAAGAAAGAAAGTTAAGAAAAAAAAAGCAAGTTTCGACCACTTGAAAAGTTTGTGAAATTCCCTAGTTAATAAATTTCAGATTGAGTAACTAATCTTTTAGAGCAATCTTGTGCCCTTACATTTATATTTTCTAGTTGGATAGCATATTTCCTAGTACTTGGTGAAAAACGAGCTAGTTTAAATCCAATTTCATATTGCTTTGCACTAGCTCAATTCCTTTGTTTGCATTGTGCCATATTTATTTTTGTGTGTACGTTTATACACTTCACTTTAACCAACACCCCATTACACACCCATGTTATAGCATACAAATTTTCTAAATGTGGCTATAACCATGATTTAGTATCTTATTAAGTCAAAATTTATTAGTTGATCACATGTGATGATGAATCGAGCTCGAGTTCGATCACTGAAGCTCGAGTTCGGCTCGTTAACGGCTCGAATCGATCCTACAACGAGCCAAGTTTGAGTAGCTCGCAAGTCTCGAGCTTTTTTTACAACCCTACTGGGGGTAGGGGGTAGAATTGGATCTGAAGCAATGGCAGTTGGGGAGGTGTAGGGTTGGATCGATGGTTTTTATGATAAGGCATAGGTGGAAGATACAGAGGTTTTTAACAAATTAAATAGATTATTTTTATTTTTTTAATGTTTGTATATTTTAATTAAAAATCTAATTTTGTGACAACTTCTAAAACGTCTCAAGAAATGTCTTTATATGCTATATGGTTCTCAATGTAAAGACACTAAAAAAGTGTCTAAAGAAAAACGTCCTTATGAAACTATTTTGTTGTAGTGTGAGCCCAACGTAACTACAAGCATGGCTAAACATACTAGGCGTATAACCTATATGACAACTATTATTATATCACTAAGTAATTATCCACCCTATGATGATAATAGAATCATGACATTCAAATTAACAACTGAGAATTAATCAAGTTGGACAATAACTACTTGGCGCAAGGGTTTGTAATAATATAGCAATGCATGATAATTTTAAATAAAATAATCAATAAATATATTTGAAATCTAGGTTCAACATGATTAAAAGTCATGACTTGCCTTGGTCTTGCTCAGTTAACAACTCTTGGTCTTCAGTTTTTCTTTCAACTTTTTCCAAGACGTTATCTAACGAGAGAAAATGAACAAAGCATAAATAAAATCAAAATAAAATTAAAATTAAATTCAAAAACTTCAAAACTAGAACTAAAAGATTATCGAGACCCGAATATGCAAATTCGGACTCTCTGTGTAAACTGCACTAGTCCAGGATCACGCTAGTGCACACAGTCAAATATAGATGCAATCACAATCATACATACGCTATATTAAAGAAAAAACTCAAATATCAATAAATATCAAGAGTACGACCTTATGGTCAAGCGTACAATAGACTAGCCCAAAGAGCTTAACAAAACTAGCAGCGGAAATCTAAAATAAAGCGTAGTGGCCAATCGACAAGCCCACAGGCTATCGAGTGGAGAACGAAGCCTAATCCGTGAAGTCGTCGAAGTAGCCTCCTTCTGGAACCTTTTGTTGGTGATACTCCTCTTCCTCAACTGAGCAACATTGGGCATAAAGCCGTAAGTACATTGGTACTCAGCAAGTCGTTTGTAACAAATGAATGCAATATAGTATGCAAGGCTTACCAAAGGATTGCTGAAAGGTTAATTTGCATAAAGTGACATTTGAAGGTAAATACAATAACTAGATTGAAAGCGAACTTTAAGTAAAACAATAATAAATAATCAAAGGATTGAAATAACCACTTGCGAATCTTCCATCCACAAGTTAAGCCAACCGCTCATAGACCTCCCATCCATAAGCTAATCCAACAGAGAATTAACCATTCACTGTCTAACCACAATCCACAAGTTTTCAGAAATAACTATACCTCATGTGAAATCACTGAGCATTGTCCATGACCGAGGACGTGGTTATTCGAATAGTTTTACACTCTATAGAGGTTGCACAACTGTACCCACACGATGTGATAATCCTCACGTTAAAGAAAATCATAACAAGACCTTTACAAAGTTCAGTTCCAACCCAACCCCGCCCGCTAGGGTTTCGCATCACACCCCCCTTGCGCCTCATGAAAATCAGCAACCATTTTCATCACAATGGCGAGATTAAAATTAAAACATCCCAAATTAATCAGCCAGATCCATCCCATACTAGACATGTGGTTTGCACGGTAAAGCTCAGATCAATGGCGCACAAAGTTAAGTCCTTAACATTACCCGGGCGAGACTTCCACATCCCTCGAAGTGCACCAACACTTCCCCCTTTACTGCACGATCACTCGCCCGAATGAAAAACCAAGTTTGTATAACTACGTCAATTACACACCAATGTCATGACACAAAATTTAATAGTTGTGGCACCAACCACTGTTCCATATCTCTTTAAATCAAATTAATAATTCACATGTGATGGTAAACCCAATCGTAAATTAAGCAGGGTTAAACATTCTAATCGTACCTTCCCATGTGACAAATTTCGTAGTATCACTAGTATGTTTCCTAATTTATGGTGACAATGGCATCATGGCATTTCAAAGTATCAAGGAGGGATTAATCAATTGGACAATAACTACCAAGTACAAGGTTTATAATAAAGTAGCAATGCAATGTAATTTAAAATAAAATAATTAAATAGTAGATTGCAAACTGGGTTCAACATGATCAAAGGACACGACTTGTCTTGGTTATGCTCAGTGAGGTACTCTTGATCTTTGGGCGTAGCTCCTGCTCCTCCGGAATCGGAATCTAACGAGAGAGAAAACGACCGAAACAACAAAAACACATAAAATGATAAGCAAATGAACTCCAAAAATCATGAAACAAGAACCAAAAGCTAGAGCTCGATTTTAGATGAATTTAGAAAAAAGAACGCGGTCAATCGGAGCTAGGACGGAGGAGAATGGGCTCTCAAAAAATAAATCCTAAAGGAAAATCTAAAAATTCGAAAAAGATACTGTGCTGTGGACCGGGTTCACGGGAGAGAGAGGTGCACAGTGGACCGGGTTCATGGAACAGTAAAGGGTGTGCTGACGTGGCGAGTGGAGGATGCGACACGTGGCATTGCTGACGTGGCGCTGACGTGGCACTTGGGGACGGTTTTTGCTAACGTGGCACGGCCACGTGGCTACCACGTGACATGGCGGCTGACGTAGCTTGCCACGTGGTAGGGCTGATGTGTCACACGCGAGCGCGGCGGCGGTGGGGGTCAGTGCGGGATCCGACGGTCGAGGAGCGGCCACGTGGCGTGATCTGTCGCGTCGACTTTGGATCTAGATGTGTGGTTGGGATCGAGCGACCGGGCGGTTGGATCTGCAATGCATGGTGGCACGGTGGACGAAGCGTCGTGTGGACGCGAGGCGGGGGCAGACGCGGGTGCGGCGACCGAGGCGGGGAGCGGTGCGGCGACCGAGGCGGGGCGTGGGCACGCGCCAGTGCGGGGTCGCGGGCACGTGGCCCGAAGGGCACCGCTCCGCGGCCGGGGCGGGGTGCAGCGGCGGCGAGGTCTGCCGGCGAGTATGGCGCGTGGCGGAGGGCGTCGGCGGGGGACGACAGGGCTTACCGGCGGTGAGGTCCGACGGATGGCGGAGGGCATAGAATACCAACAGGTTCGACGGCGGCGACCTCCGGTAGGCGTTCGAGAACGGCGTCGATGTTCCAGCGGTGAGGACGGCGGAGAGATCTTCGGCAGGGGAGGTGGCGCTCGGAGAACGAAGTGGATGGCGAGGCCCGGCGGAGGGCGGCCGTAGGAGCGGAGGTGCTCCGACGGCTTGAAGGAGGGCAGACAGATGGTAGCACAATGTCCAGAGGCGGCGGCAGAGCACGGGTAGCGCGCATGCTTTAAAGCACGCAACCCAAGGTTGGGTTTGGCTCGGTCGCGGCGAGGATCGGAGACAAAAACGGAGACGGTGACACATGGCGAGGGGGAGAATCGGACGGCTATGGCGTAGTCCGGGCGTGATGCGGTTACGGGCGCGTGAGCACGGAGAGGCGATGGGCGACGCGTGGTAGGGTGGAGGGGATCGGACGGCGTGCGGTGAAGCGGGGCGTGCGGGGGTAGGCGACGACGGCACGGGATGGGTGCCATGTGGCACGGGGGCGGATCGGACAGTCGGGAGGCGGCGTGGTTCGAGCGGGGTGACGGGAAGGTGGGCCGGGCCGAGGCGGACGCGCGACACGGGGGGGGGGACGCGTGGCAGCAGCGGCGGGCCGAGGGGTGGGCCGGGCTGACACATGGCAAGTGGGGGAGGGGTTTTGGGTTTCTTTTTCTTTTCTTTTTCCACAAATTCAAATAATGATCTAAAAGCTCTAGAAAATGGCAAATAAATCGTAAAAATTCACCAAAAATACAAAAAAATTCCTTGAGACCTGAGGAACTCAAATAAAATATTTTCAGCTTATTTTAAAGTTTATTTTAATTACATTAAATTCTTTTAAATTCTAAAAATTCAATTTAAGCTTGATTAAAATTCAGAAAAATTCCAAAAATTCATTTTTAAAATTCAGGCTTTAAAAACTTCTGAAAATCAGGATGTTACAAACCTTACCCCCTTAAACGGAATCTTGACCCTGAGATCCGGGCTAACTAAGAGAATTAAGTTTACCGGGTGCGACATTTGAGACGACGTGGTTCAGACTTCCTCTTGCAACGCCCTGAGATTGCTGGTTGCCTTGAGTTGATGATGTTCCACGGCCTGTAGGTGTACTTACAAGGTTGAATGGAATCGGCGTGATGTCTCGACCATTCTGCGGGCAACTGCGAGTGAAATAGTCTGGCTCTTTGCAATTGAAACAATTGGATGATCCTGCAGGGTTTGCGCCCTTCTGGGTTGATCGCTAACATTGATAGGGCGTGGTCCCGAATTGTCATGACGGGTCGCTGGAGCTGGGGTCTTGAAATTTGATGTTGTGGTACACGAGCTGGCTGATAGGTGTTGAGTCTTGTTCTTTGAGACTGCTGTAAGTGAACTTCTTGTTGACTCATCTTCCTTTTGTGAAATTCTCCCAACTCGCGGCGGGATTCCTCAATCAGTATGGCCTTATCCACCATGTGCTGAAAACTGGCATAGTCGTTGTCCACGACCTGCACTTTCAATTCTGGGTTCAGACCCTTCTTGAACCTCTTCTGGCACGAGCTGAATCTGTGGCTACATCCTCTAGCACGTAGCGAGCTAATTGAGTGAATCTATTGAGGTACTCACTCACTGACATGTTCTGCTGTTGTAGCTCTCTAAATTTATCTTTCTTCATCTCGATCACCCCATCCAGAATATGGGCGTGACGATAAGCGGCGGTGAACTCTACCCAAGTGATACTGCTCTGGTCCTCATGAGTGGCACAGTAGTTCTCCCACCACTCTACTGCTACTCCCTCAAGCTGGTGTGCTGCATACATCACCTTCTCCCTGTCTGTGCATTGGGCCAAGTTCAGCCTTTTCTCAACAGAACGGATCCAATCGTCTGCCTCCAAGGGCTCTGAAGAACTGGAGTAGGTAGGGGGTCTTGTCCTTATGAATTCTGCATAGCTGGACTGCTGATGGGCTGCCTGTGGTGCTATTGGCTCCTGGTGCTGACGCTGCATCATCACATTCATATTCTGCATCATTGCTTGCATCATTTATGTCTGGGCCACCAAAAACTGACTGAGGGCGAGGTCCAAGCTTGGTGGAACTGCCTGAGCGGCACTGCTCTCTGGGTCCTGGTTTGCCTGGTTACGGCCTGAAGAGCTCCTGGTATCAACCATCTTGCTGCTGCTCTGAAAAGAAAACCACTGCTAACTGACTTTACCGGGTTTTAAGGATGAGGGGGAAACAGCATAGACAAGAGGTAACTCGTCTAAGAGGGTTTTCTAATGACAACCTAGACTAAACAAACACTTAGCCGTAAAAGGCTAACAACAAGACCGGGGAAAAACTTCAATAAAAAGTTAACATGATTGCAATATAATGCTTTTAAGGGCAATATTTGCAGCTCATATCACACACAACGGCAAGAAAAAGCAAAACGGTCTACACGATGCTAAAACTATAACATGGCTTTAATTTGATGGCTCCTAATCTTCATAATAGTCTTCAATCTTGTCTTGGAACAAATTGGCTGCTTGCTTAATCCAATCTTCACCGTAAAGCTCGAAGAATTCTGGGTCGACCTCCTCTTCGATTATTAGACACTCGAAACATCTATGGATATTGTAGAGATGAGAAGTCAAACTAAGCTTTGAAAACGAATTCGCAGATAAGGCGAGGATTAAGAATCCTAAGAATAAGGTAAGAATAGAGAATCACTAGATATTGATTTTGTTGATTTGATTTAGAAAAATAGATTTTGAAATTGGCTAAGACGACCATTCTAACTAGGGCTTCGTCCTACAGTCGATACAGCTTTGATACCATCTCTGTCGAGACCCGAATATACAAATTCAGACTCTCTATGTGAACTGCACTACTCCAGGATCACGTTAGTGCACACAGTCAAATATAGATGCAATCACAACCATACACACGCTATATTAAAGGAAAAACTCAAATATCGATAAATATCAAGAGTACGACCTTATGGTCAATCTTACAATATACTAGCCCGAAAGGCTTAATAAAACTAGCAGTGAAAATCTAAAATAAAGCGTAGTGGCCAATCGACAAGCCCATAGGCTATCGAGTGGAGAACGAAGCCTAATCCGTGAAGTCATCGAAGTAGCTTCCTTCTGGAACCTTTTGCTGGTGTTACTCCTCTTCCTCAACTGAGCAACATTGGTTATAAAGCCGTGAGTACATTGGTACTCAGCAAGTCATTTGTAACAAATGAATGCAATATAGTATGCAAGGCCTACCAAAGGATGACTGAAAGGTTAATTTGAATAAAGTGACATTTGAAGGTAAATACAATAACTAGATTGAAAGCGAACTTTAAGTAAAACAATAACAAATAATGAAAGGAATTGAAATAACCACTTGCGAATCTTCCATCCACAAGTTAAGCCAACCGCTCATAGACCTCCTATCCATAAGCTAATCCAACAGATAATTAACCATTCACTGTCTAACCACAATCCGCAAGTTTTCAGAAATAACTATACCTCGTGTGAAATCACTGAGCATTGTCCATGACCGAGGACGCGGTTATTCGAATAGTTTTACACTCTACAGAGGTTGCACAACTGTACCCACACGATGTGATAATCCTCACGTTAAAGAAAATCACAACAAGGCCTTTACAAAGTTCAGTTCCAACCCAATCCCGCCCGCTAGGGTTTCACATCACACCCCCCTTGCGCCTCATGAAAATCAGCAACCATGTTCATCACAATGGCGAGATTGAAATTAAAACATCCCAAATTAATCAGCCAGATCTATCCCATACTAGACATGTGGGCCACCCGCTCAAGCCCCGGCCGGCGCCGCCGGGCCGCCGCCCTTGCGCGCCTGTGCTGGCGCCGCCTCTGCGCGCCTGCAGCCAGCCCCGCGCACCGATGGCGCTCACCCCCTTGCGCCTGCGCGCGCGCCGCCCACTCACGCGAGCCTGCGCTGCGCCGCTGCTGCGAGCTCGGGCGGCGCAGCCTCCGCGCAGCGCTGGCTCTGGCCCCCACGCCGGTGCGCCAGGCCGTGCGCTGCCGCCCGCTGCGCGCGCGCGCGCGCTTATGCGAGCCCGCTGCGCGCCGCTCGGCGCCTTGCGGCCCTGCGCCTGCGCGCTCTCTGGCTGGCGCTGCGGCGCAGCGCTGCTTGCCGCGCGCCGACCCGCCCGGCCGCGGCCCCACCACGCCCGCGCTGCCCGCTCGGCCACAGGCGTTGCGCGCCGCTGCAGGCTTCTGCACCCCTCTGGCCAGATCCGAAAAAAAGGGGGTGTGGAGCTATTCTTTTGGGGAGATATTTTGGAATGTGTGGTGGAGAGTGCTTTGACCAAGAAAAGTGTCGGTGGTAGATTTTTCTTCGGTAATTATATTTTGAGTATATATATTTCATGAATATATAATATGTTTTATTAATTATTAATTGATGTCTCTCATGAAATATATATTGGATAATGTTGCTAAGATACTGAAAATTGATATGCTCTTTTCCGCTGCAAAAGTTAATGGTAATTACTCTTTAAATTAAATTCGTACCAACGGGAGAATTTAATTTTTTGAGCATTGTTGTGAATTATGATATTGTTATTTTCTGACCAACGTTGATAATAACAATATTATAATTTAAATTGATGATTTTATGCATTATTTCTATTTCTGCCCAACGGTGATGTAGATTTAATGTTTAGATAAAATTGTAAGGCATATAATTTTGATATTATGATATTGTTATTTTCTGACCAACGTTGATAATAACAGTATTATAATTTTAATTGATGAGTTTTATGCATTATATCTATTTCTGCCCAACGGTGATGTAGATTTAATGTGTAAACAACTGTATGTTTTAACCAACGTTGAAATCAAGGCATGCAGTTGATGTTAATATGTTTAAATGTTCTCACTGTATATGAATTGTGGTTTCAGGAGGATACTCTTTGATGGGCTACATCAGGGATATCCCGGTTCTCAAAGGAGACAACTACGATGAATGGAAGAAAAAGATTGACCTGGCTTTCATCTTGGCTGAGGTGGACTGGGTAGTCACCACACCATGTCCCACAGAGCCTGTGGCACCGGTGAGAGCTGACAATGAGGCTGATGCTGCTTGGCAGACCAGACAGAGGGACTATGCTCCCATAAAAATATCATATGATCTTGATCATAAAAAGTGGGTCACTGCCAACAAGAAATGTTTGGCTGTGATAAAGAACACGATTGAGCCTGCAATTGTGGGCTCAATCGCAGAGTGTGACACTGTCACAGAGTACCTTGAGAAAATAAAGAGTCAATTTACTGGCTCTTCAAAGACTTATGCTACACACCTGATTAAGCGACTTGTGACAAAAGGTACTCGGTGGTGGCGGTGGCATAAGAGAGCACATACTAAGGATGAGCAACTTGGCATCCAAGCTCAAACCAATGGATTTGGCTCTCAAGGATGAGTTCCATATTCATTTGGTTTTTGCTTCCTTGCCGAAAGAGTTTGACACTTTTGTTGTCAACTACAATATGCAGCCCGAGAAATGGGACTTAGAAAAGTGCATAGCTATGTGTGTGCAAGAGGAGGAAAGAATTAAATCCTCACATGGTGGTTTCATCAACTATGTGAAGGACTATAAGAAAAAGAACTTTAATCATTCCTCCTCAAAGACAGGAAAGCCTCAGCATAAGCCTCGACAGCGAATTTCCACGATGAGAGAAAGATCAGTGTCTTCATTGCAAGAAAAAGGGATATTACAAGAAAGATTGTCCCGATTTCTTGAAAATGATTATGTCAAAGAAAGGTGAGGACATCATTACGTTCATAAATGAGTCCCTGTATGTACAATATTCAAAATCTACTTGGTGGATTGATTCAGGTGCAACTGTTCATGTTGCCAATAATTTGCAGGGATTCCGTTTGACGAGGAATATGCAAAGAAAAGAAAGATGCGTTAAAGTCGCAAATGGAGTCCAAGCTGAAGTTGAAGCCGTTGACGATCTTTCATTAGAGCTAGCAAATGGCTTCACTCTTTTACTTAGAAATGTTCTTTATGTTCCCTCTTTACAAAGGAATTTGATTAGTGTTTCATGTTTGGACAATGATGGTTATGATTGTCATTTTGGAAATGGCAAGCGTGAAATAATGTTTAATAAAGAATGTGTTGGTTTTGCCATCTTACAAAATGAGCTTTATTTGTTATCATTACATGATGATGTAAATGTCATATGCGATAATGGGAACGTCGCGTCCGAGAAAGTAAATGAATCCTCGTCTACGAATGTAAACAAGAAACGAAAGAGAATTTTAGATGCGTCGTCGAAATTATGGCACTGTCGTTTAGGCCATATTTCGAGGGGGAGAATAGAAAGACTAGTTAAGAATGATATTCTTCCTCCATTAGAGTTCTCAGACTTAGAACAATGCAGAGAATGCATTAAAGGAAAATATGTAAAGAAAATTAAGAAAGACGCCAAAAGAAGTACAGGAGTTCTACAAATTATTCACACAGACATTTGTGGTCCTTTTCCTGTGAAAAGTGTGGATGGATATGACTCGTTCATAACATTCACGGATGATTACTCCCGTTATGGATATATTTATCCAATCAAAGAAAGAAATGAAGCCTTGGATAAATTCAAGATATTTAAGGCTGAAGTTGAAAACCAACACGATTTAAAGATTAAGATAGTCCGATCTGATCGTGGGGGGGAGTACTACGGTCGACATACTCCATATGGACAAGTTCCTGGATCTTTTGCAAGGTTTTTACAGGAAAATGGCATAGTGGCCCAGTATTCTACACTGGGCGAACCTCAGCAAAATGGAGTCGCTGGAAGACGTAACCGTACCCTGATGGATATGGTGCGAAGTATGATGAGCTATTCCACACTACCATTGAGTTTATGGATGGAGGCGTTAAAAACCGCCATTCATATTCTCAACAGAGTACCTAGTAAGTCGGTGCCCAAAACACCGTACGAATTGTGGACAGGAAGAGTTCCCTCACTACACCACTTACGTGTGTGGGGGAGTCCTACTGAGGCTAAAGTATTTAACCCAAATCTTGGGAAGCTTGATCCCAAAACAGTAAGTTGCCATTTCATTGGCTACCCTGAAAAGTCAAAAGGTTTTCGTTTCTACTGTCCAGACAGATATACAAAGTTTGTAGAAACGATACACGCTGTCTTCTTAGAGGATGAAATGATGAGGGGAAGCATGGTAACTCGAGGGATTGACCTTAAAGAGAAGCGGACGTATCGCCCACTCCGATGATTCAAGAGCCATTCTTCGCGATTACTGCTTTGCCATTGCCGACCGGTGCAAGACAACGTGGTGCCGGCACTGTTATTGTTCCTCTGTGGCAACAATGAATGAGAATGAGAAACTGTTTGTTCGGGATCCTCTGAACCCATTGCCACGGATGAGGAGCAACAAGACCTCAAGCAGAAGATGTACCAAATGTGGAGGCCAGGAGGTCTCAAAGAGTAAGAAGATCAGCTATTTCGATGATTACAGATTTATCATACGGAGGAATTTCAAATGGAGGATGATCCACTTCATTTGAAGAAGCCATGAAGCGAAAATTCTTCAAAATGGCTTGAGGCCATGGAAGAGGAAATGAGGTCCATGAAGGCTAATAAAGTGCAGGGACTTGAAATTATTCCTAAAAGAGCCAAAACAGTGAGGGTCAGAAATGGGTCTACAAGACAAAACTTGACTCCCAAGGGAATGTAGAAAGATACAAAGCGCGACTTGTGGCAAAAGGCTTTACGCAAAGAGAAGGGATTGATTACAATGAGATCTTTTCTCCGTCTCATGTAAAGACTCCTTGAAATCATAATGGCATTAGTAGCACATTATGATTTAGAGTTATCGAGATGGATGTAAAGACGGCATTTCTTAATGGGGATTTGGAGGAAAATGTTTACATGGCACAACCGAAAGGTTTTGTCGTGGAAGGAAATGAAAGAATGGGATGCCGCCTAAAGAAATCGATTTATGGATTAAAGCAAGCTTCAAGACAATGGTACTTGAAGTTTGTGATAATAAGAAAATTTGGGTTTAAAAGAATGTGGAGGACAAGCTGTGTTTATGCAAAGTTTAAAGACGGAAGTTTATCTTCCTAATCTGTATGTGGATGATATCCTAGTAGCTAGCAGTGATATCGATGCACTCTCGGAGACAAAGAAGTTTTGTCCTCAAACTTTGATATGAAAGATCTTGGTGAAGCTTCGTTCGTTCTAGGGATCGAAATTCACCAGGATAGAAACAAAGGGACATTGGGACTATCACAAAAGGCATACATAGAGAAAGTCTTAAAGAAATTTGGTATGCATAAATATAGTCCTTCACCTGTACCTATAGTCAAGGGCGACAGATATGGGGATTTTCAATGCCCGGGAACGATCTGAGCTCGATCAAATGAAATCGGTTCCATATGCTTCAGCTGTCGGAAGCTTGCAGTATGCTCAAGTGTGTACGTGTCCTGACTTAGCGTTTGTTACCGGGTTACTTGGCAGATTCCAGAGCAATCCTGGAATAGAGCATTGGAAATTGGTAAAGAAAGTCTTGCGTTATTTGCAAGGAACAAAAGGCCTCATGATGACATACAGAAGATCAGATTTACTCCATATAGTGGGGTATACAGATTCTGATTATGCGGAAGATGACAGAAAGTCGACATCCAGATATGTATTCACTCTCGTTGGAGGACTGGTGAACTAGCTTAAGAAGTTCATACCCGGTTTAAAAGTAGTTGACGACATCAATAGACCATTTAAGTTGTACTGCGATAATGAACCCGCAGTAATGTATACCCACAACAATAAGTCAAGTGGTGCTGCCAAACACATTGACATAAAGTACTATGTTGTGAAAGACAAAGTTCGGGATCAAATTATAAGTCTTGAGCATATAAGTACTGCAAAAATGTTAGCGGATCCGCTTACTAAAGGCTTACTACCCAACGTGTTCAGAGAACATGTAGCCGGCATGGGTTTAAGGGAAAACCTATGATTCCTGGACTAAAAGATGGCCCAAAAGTTTAAAGTAACTATTTCAGAACAGAGAGGTGCATTGTAGCTGTTGAATCTATCGGCGATTGACCGTGACGATGAGACATGTTCTATGCAATAATCTGTAATGGAATGAGTAAAGTCAAAAGTAATTAAAGTTAAAGCATAGATTGAGATCAAGGGGGAGAATGTTAGAATGATCTCAACCGTTTGGCCCAACGGCCAAACGGGCCTTGTTCGCATACGATCGGGCGCGCCACCTAATGGTGGTGGGCCTGTCGCGCGCCACAATAAATAGAGGTGGGGGTCGGGGCAGTACACACCACGAGGTTTACCGTGCCGCCATAAACCCCACCGACAAACCCTAATCCGATCTGAGAGAGGGGGCGCTCCAGCGACGGGAAGCTCCATCACACCGTCACCGGATCTCCGCCGCCGTCACCGACGAACCAGCGATGGTCGGCTCTTCATCCAACGCGACGGACGGTCGGTACCCCTAATCCCCTCTCCCTCTCCCCTTCTCTCTCGATTCAATCAAGAACGCAGATGCTAACACTGCCCTCGTGCCGTGGCCATCGTCCGTCGAGTCGTCCAGCGCCGCGCGGCGCAGGACCGGTCCGTCCTACCGCGCTTATCCGCCTGCATTTTCACGACTGCTTTGTCAGGGTACGTCATCGAAGACCGACCGCATTGCTCCTGCTGCAACCATGTCGAAAATTTTAGCTAGCTCCTCTGGTTCAATATTAACGTGCTTTCATTAATCTGTACCATGGTTGTGATGGCTCGGTACTCATCGACAGCACCGGCGGCAACGCAGCTGAGAAGGAGGCCGCTCCCAACCTGACGCTGAGGATGCTCGACGTCATCGACGACATCAAGACGGCCCTCGAGAGGGCGTGCCCCGACGTTGTGTCATGCGCCGACATTGTCGCATTGGCCGCAAGGGATGCCGCGGCCATGGCATGGCGGGGAGGGTGCGGTACGAGTTGCCGACCGGGAGGCGCGACGGGACCGTGTCGAGCGCGGTCGAGGTTCATTTGCCCAGCCCGTCGGTGTCATTCGCCGATGCTTTGTCGGCCTTTCGAAACATAAGCCTCAACGTCGTTGATCTCACCACCTTGTTAGGTACATGCATTCCGTTACTTCAATAAGAAGTTGCATTTTGGAGGTTCATAATATCATTATTTTCTAAGAAAAAACCAGTCATATGTGAAATAGACATACCCATTTACTCAAGCATTTGATAAGAATTAATGATCAAAGTTATATAGAAGATAACTAGAGATTGTTCCAAGGAAATACAACATGTATTTTGAACCAAACTCGATGACATTTCGCACTTGATGGAAATCGAAACAGGTTCACATACCATGGGCTCCTCCCTTTTGCTCTCCCACTGCATGGGTTTTCTTCCTTCATGTTTTTGTCACCTAATAAGATTATCCTTTTCTTTTTACCTCTCCATCGCTTTGCCATTAACAAACCTAAGAATACACCATGTGATAATATGAGGTAGTATTCTATTCTTATGAATAACAACATTATGTTTAGTTTGGAATGAGTTCACTTGGCCATATTTCATGCGGCTCAATAATTATTTCCAATTGAATAATATATTTAACTGAAAAGTGCAAGATACATGCATATCCGCATCATCCTTCGCTTCTTCAAGAAAAGCCGTCTTCGGCTTTTGATAACCTAAAATTGTAATAAACAAATAATACAACGTGTATGTATGATATATATATTTATCATCAACACTTCTTCTACTTAGCACATCATAAACATCTAAAGGTGTAATAAATAAAAATAACAACACATATGCATGGTATATGTAAGAATTAATTGTTTTGTCATTTTCGTTATTTTGTACAACCCGATTAGTGTAACAGCGATTGAAAGATGTATGCATTGCAATATTGTTATTCACATCATTTACAGTCGACTACTATGAAGTGATCTACAGTCGTGGCAGTAATGGCAAATTAAAGAAGACCGATGATGATATCCCCTACTTACCGTTGGCCCGCAAATTCGTGCTAGGCGAGTCAATGATCATCCCGACATATTGCCTCCTAACCCTAGGAGTGAGTTGCTAGAGATTACATCCATGGTATATGGAATAGGCCAGGAACAATGGTGCTCGGTTCTCACGGTCAAATTCAGGCTGCATCATTTGCAACACGATGTTTATGATTGTGTCTTCGCAGTGACATTCGAGAATTTATTCAATCTCTTCACACTCAACGCCCTCGATGCCTCCCTCGTTCGATGCTGGATGTTGTAAGTGTGTACAATCACTGATGAGGGTGGCCCGATCTTCCGATGAGATGGATAACTTCGATTTGATATGACATTGACGAAGAAGTTACTTGACCGAGACAACTAAGTTCGTCCTGCAAACGTTACACCACACCCTAATCGATATCAACCATGCCAAGAACACGGTTGATCTGAACACAAGGTTCAATTCCTGCGAGCAATCGAAGAACAAACAAGAACAAAATAAAGAGCAATCTGAATATTGCAAGTATGAATGAAGAACACAAAGGGGTGAGGCCTGCAATCGCAGTTGTTAGTCTAGTCGACAGAAGAACACACGACGATGTTTCACAGTGGAAAACAAATCTATATAAGCCTGAGTTACATGGCCAATTAAGACTCTATTTATAGGGGCACGCAGACCCTTGCCTGTGGAAAGTTCTCGAGACATGAAAAGTAATCAAATAATAGCTGATTCTATCTCTATTTCCAAAAACGAAAGATTGTTTTGATGATTCCGTCGTATACAAAAGAAATTTTGGGATGGGGCTAGATCCGTTAGAAAAAAGACGACATAAGCTTTCCATATTGTACTCACACATTCCAAATGGACTCTTGATGCGAAATCTATGAGCATTTAAATTTGGTCCTGTCAGGTTGAGTCAGCGTCGACTTATTTTGATGATTGTGGAGCGCACAGAAGGAACTTAGATGTGGGGCTAAATCCATTGGAAAGTGGACGAGTTCTTCTTTCTATGATGTACTTGCACACCTCAACGAAGTTTGTATGCAAAAGTTATACTCATTTGAAGTTGGACCTATCATGCTGAACTCGAATTGATCTGGAGGCCGAATTGGATTCCAAAATATGTCCCACTTGAATTCTTGCTTGAATTGATCCAAAAGTGACGTGCTGACCGTGAGCAAGAGTTAGGGAAGACGTTGACTTGGTCTTGATATACTGGTTGGCTTCTCTTTAGGTGGACCCCAACCACGAGCGCGTAGCGTTGATGCAATCCTCCTTATATAGCTGCATAAATATATATTTCATTTTTAGATAGTATCATATTCTCATTTAAAACAAATTAGAACTGAAGAAACGAATTCACTTTTTGTTTATTTTTGGGAGCTATGGTCATGTGCGTTTGTGGCATGGTCACATCAATCACGGTCTTCATTCATGTAATACCGATAAATGCCATATATAACTTATTACTTTTGTGTGTGTGTATAGATACATAGTGACTGAAGCTAGATTATCAAAATCACCAATTGATTTTCTCGACCCACGCTTAGTCGCCGAAGATACTATCAACAAGGATGCATCCTTCATCGAGAGTTACATCACTACAAAATTGTGGCTCACCGCAACAAGGAATTTATACTTATGCCCTACAATCACGGGTAAGTGCTGCACTAATGACTATACATGTTGATTTCTACTTTATAAGCAACACAAGATTAGGTTTAATAACAGCAGTCGACATACCTATGCAGGTTCAACTAGATTTTAAATGTAATTATACGAAAATAGAACAAGATAATATACCTTGACTCCCTAAAGAGGGAACAAAACTGACTTCACAGGCCAATTAATCGATAGGTAAATACATTTTCTCCATACATAACTATATTGTAATCTTTCTTTCCTTCCGAATGACTAAGGCTAACTTTTTAGAATCACGCAGGTCATTTGCCATGTATGTTGCAGAGGTACAAAAATCGAAGGGAGGGGCAACGCCCTGCGACATGTTCAAAATTTTTTGGTATTCACTAGTATACATTAATCCTATATAATACTTCGTAGTAATGCCTCTCGAATTAACAAATTCTATTTTTGTAGTGCCACCAGCAGCCACTGGGCAACACCTGTGGATTCTATGTTTGCCATTGTATGCAACTACTACTTGATTCCTCAAAGATCAGCGATCATCAGGTTTGTCAATGTTGTAATAATTATTTCATACTTATCAAGTTATATATGTACGCACGACATTAAAATTCCTATCGATAGGGTGCGCCCATCCCTACAATTGCGTTGGAACAGGTCGAACTTGCACAAATTCGAGGAGAGTGCGCGTACTTTTGATGTCTGAAGTTATAAAATCAGATGGAGAGTTTCAAAATGTAGAATAAATTTGATTGGGATAAGATTGACTTAATTGTACATGTGTATTTGTTAATGGATATTTTATTTTATTTCAATTAATTGATTTGCGAAATGAATATTTTTGTTTCTGAAATGAATGAATGTGAATTGGATGTATACATGTGTTGATCTGCTTGTTTCAGATGGCATAGCTAGCAATTCCTGAAGCTAGCTAATAAACAGAAATAGATTTAGAAAAAAAAAATATTACAGACGGTTTCTCGTGGAAACCATCTTTGATAGTTAAACATCACAGATGATTTTAACTACAAACCGTCTGTGATAATTGATTATCACAGATGATTTGTAATTAAAATCATCTATGCTATTTAACTATCATAGACAGTTTTTACGAAGAATTGTATGTGATAATCAATTATCACAGGCGGTTTATAGTTAAAACCATCTGTGATATTTATATCACAGATGGTTTGAAAGCTGTCTGTGATGACCTTATTTCATTACTGACTATAAATTCAGACGGCTCACGAAATCATCTATGATGACGTTTTTCAACCGTCTGTGATAATGTTTTCTGTAGTAGTGGCTGGTGATGATGACCAGCAGCGAGGATGGATCTGATGCCAGCAACCTAGGGCGAAGAGAGGCTTAAATTAAGTATTGGGAATAAAATAGGAAGTCGTGGAGATGAGAGGCTCAAATTAAGTATTGGGAATAAAATAGTAAGGTGTGGAGATGTTCTGAGAGGGAGGAATCAAATCGGATCTCACCAAGAAAGGAATAGCGGTGGCGACATAGGTTTTTTTTGGCAAGAATGGGGAAGATGACAATGCCTATGGAAGAATCCCAAGATAGGGCGAGGGGTTGTACTAAGGAGAGCCTGGAATACAATATGACACAAGCAAAAAATGGAAGGAGCTCACCAATTCAATGTGAACAAGGTGGAGAGTTCAATGGGCACGGCGATGAGGTCAGAGCTGAGGATGAAGATGTTGTATTCCCAATAATCCTGTGCAGAAGAGAGGGCAAGGAGGTAAGGAATGAAAAAATGAAGCTAAGGCGAGCTTGGAGGGTATGGTGGAGGTGGACAAAACTCACCCCAATGGCCATAATGGCATGGAGGCCAGTGCCAAACAACAGTCCGAGTTCCTAGAGCTCATGTTGTCCACTTGGGCGTGAGGAGGAAGAAATTAGGAGGGCATTTCGGTCTTTTCTTGTAGGGGTTATGGCCAAAAAGTATTAGATGTCATTTTAAAACACAAAAATAGCAAATAATCAAGGAGCACCCAAAAGATGGGATATGTGAGTAAGTATGATGCGGATACGCACGTGTCTTGTACTTTTCAGTTAAATATATTATTCAACTGGAAAGAGTTATTGAGCCGCATCAAACATTGTCAGGTGAACTCATTCCGAACTAAATATAATGTTATTATTCATAAGAATAGAATAGTACCTCATGTCATTAAATGGTGCATTCTTAGGTTTGTCGATGGCAAAGCAATGGAGACGCAAAAGGAAGAGGATAACCACATTAGGTGTCAAAGACATGAAGGAAGAAAGGCCATTCAGTGGGAGAGCAAAAGGGAGGAGCCCAAGGACATAAACTACAAGTTTTGGATAAGATTATTCAGCCAAATTCGTACATCCCACAAGTCCAATTGGATTCAAACTCGGATTCAACTCAGAATTCAATTCGGATTCGGTTCGGGACAGCCTGACAGGCACTTACTAAAAAGGTCATAACTTTCACAAACGGAGTCCGATTTGGGTGTTCTTGTACTCCTTGGAAAGATATTTTCAAGGGCTACGCAATGGATCTGGCCGCAACATCAAATTCATCACGGATCAAAAGTTATGGACGAAACAATGTGATGGCTGTAAAATCTAGTTTCCGTTTTGTGAGAGTTCGTATCTAAAACCATATAGGGTTGAGTTGTACTAGGTTTGTGGACTCTATGGACGTCCCAAGGACCTATATAAGCCATGTATTGGCAGCCTAAGGGCGGAGACCACCTTTGAGAATAATCAATCTATTGAACTTTGTTCGAGTTTATCATTGTTGCTGAAATTCCGTGAGGGAATTAGGAGTGTTCTTCAATCAAGATCGTTCAGCCTTTCCGCTGGGAATTGGGTGCACGATAGATCTTCGCTTGGTGGTCGGCGAAATCGACGCGAGTGTGTTTTGGCGGATTAAAGAGTGTTCGTCCCTTGCATTGGCATTGGAGGATAGCTACGATTCAACAAGACTCCCGCGAGTATCCATCCTACGTCGAGAAGATCGGGCGACCCCGTATCATCTGGTATCAGAGCGCGGTTTACTCGGTAGGATCTTATCCCTTTACTTTTAGATTGATTTATTTCTGTCCTAGAGTCTATTAAACCGAAAATTGCAACAAAAAAAAATCCAAACCCTAGTTTCGCATATGTTATTTTCGTGAGTTTTATTAAGTTTTGATCCATTAGAAATTTTGTTTACGTGCTGATCTTAGTGTCCTTTTGCGTTGCTTAATCGTTGTTAATTTGAAACCTTGAAAATCCGCTAGTTGATCTTTCAATTAGCATCCAAAAAAAAGTAGATTCAATTTACTTTTTGAAACTTTGTTCTTGCTGTCCACATAAGATCTTTGTGCATCTTGAAAGAATATCACATCCGAATATATCTGGGTTTCCTTTTTCTTGATTGATTTGGCCACAAGAATCTTAGTTGCACATATTCAGATCTTCACTTAAATCCTTTGAACCTTGAGACTAGTCTTTGATAATTGCTTTAGGGCTGTTCTAGAATTATCTACACATTGCTGAACAACTTTGGACTTACGAACAATTAAATCTAGTTCGGCCTTGAGTATAAAAAAAGAGCCAAAAAAAAGAGAAGGCAGCCGATTGAAAGAAAAAAAGAGGAGCCACGGCTTGAGCAAAAAAAAAAACAAAGAAAGAAAGAAAGAAAAGAAAGCATTGGCCGAATTTGGGTGACTTAATCTTAGTCCATAAATTCAGATTGTGTATTTAATTTCTTTGGACAATCTTGTGCCCTCAAATTCATATTATTGCAATTGGCTAGCGTCTCTCCTAGTACTTGGTGCAAAACGAGCTAATATTCCCGATTGTTTCCTTTAGCTCATTCCTTTTGTTTGCATTGAGTCACATTGATCATTGCGTGTGCGTTCATATACTCCACTTATATCATTTGGATCGGCACATAGGCAATACTTTCTAGCTTGGATTATTACTTAATTTTACAATATCGTGAAATTCAGATTGTGTAGGATAAATACTTTCAAACCAAACTCCACAAAATATCCTTTGTCGTGCAATTATGAGTCACTTTTAAATCCGCTTGATCATCACTTGCTATTGTAGCCACCACCAAGTGTAAGTTTCTTTTTGGCCTCAATTCACTTTGGAAAGGTAAGAACTTTACTTGGTGAGGAAAAAGTGAGATAGAGTGAACTCCACATATCGTGTATATGTTGTGGTATTTGTATGTTCTTTGTAGAACTAACCATGACAGGTGGAGACAATAATATGGGCGAGGAGTATGCCCCGGCGAGTCGTTTTCAATTCCAACCTTTGAGAGGGACATTGCGCAATGAGTTCACCGCCACTTCTTCCACCTTGAAAGAGCAACTGAAGACGGAGATGAATAATTTCGTGCAAGATATGCGCATTGAATTCAATCATCAAATGAAAGTGTTGCGCTCGAACATCGTGAATGATATTGTGCGGGCACTTTATCCACAACAAGAAGAAGATAACTATAATCCTTTCTATGGCAGTGAAGATCCAGAGGAGTATCTTGAGTGGGAATGGCGAATGGAGAAAGTGTTTAGATTTCAAAATCTTCCTAAAGCCAAAGAGGTGATGCGTGCCACTAGAGAATTTCAAGATTATGCTTATAGTTGGTGGCAACAACAATTTGGAAGAGAGTTTATTAAATCTTGGTCAGATTTGAAGGCACTGATGAGGAGAGAATTTGTGCCATCTGATTATGCACGGGGATTGCTTCGCCATCTGGAGAGTATCACACAAGAGAGTAACACTGTGCAACAATATTATTTTGAGCTACAAGATGCATTACGTCGGGCCGGTGTCTCCAGTGAACTGCAAAAGAAGACATACTTCAAAAGAGGATTGAATTCTAAGATCGCCGCTACACTTCAACATAAATATTTTGGTAGTGTGCAAGATCTTATGAATTATGCTATTGAAGAGGAGAAGAGACTTATAGAGAGACGTATACCACAATTCTCTCCATGTTCATACTTCAGTTCTTCTGCCCCTAATAGTGTGGTACATGAGAAAATGATCAAGCATGGGACTTTCCCTTCGATCAAGGAGATATATAGTATTCCAAAACTACATATAGCTCCTAAGATACACCACAACCTATGTGAGGATGAGAGCCACATAGCCAAATTGAGTGAGAGTGATAAAAAGACTGAGTTGTGTGATTCCACCATATGTGAGGTTAAGGGCATCCAAATTGAGAGTGTGAGAGAGACATCAAAAGAAAAGAGAGAAGTAGAAGATAGACAAAGTGAGGATGCATATGAAACTAACACATTAATTTCTACTTCTAGTGTTGTTTCTCATATTGTGCAGGTTGACATTAAAGATGAAGAATTGAACTTTCAACAACCGACACCTTTGAAGCCAAATGAGGAGATAATCCAAAGATGTATTGTTGACAAATACATATACCATGCATACACGTTG
This sequence comes from Melocanna baccifera, assembly GCA_036346265.1. NCBI lineage: Eukaryota > Viridiplantae > Streptophyta > Magnoliopsida > Poales > Poaceae > Melocanna > Melocanna baccifera. The sequence continues at coordinate 16,573,584 of CM070683.1, forward strand.
TATTCTTTGTTTAGTACAATTTCAGGCTATCAAAAGCCGAGGACGGCTTTTCTTGAAGAAGGGGAGGATGATGCGGATACGCACGTGTCTTGTACTTTTCAGTTAAATATATTATTCAACTGGAAAGAGTTATTGAGCCGCATCAAACATTGTCAGGTGAACTCATTCCGAACTAAATATAATGTTATTATTCATAAGAATAGAATAGTACCTCATGTCATTAAATGGTGCATTCTTAGGTTTGTCGATGGCAAAGCAATGGAGACGCAAAAGGAAGAGGATAACCACATTAGGTGTCAAAGACATGAAGGAAGAAAGGCCATTCAGTGGGAGAGCAAAAGGGAGGAGCCCAAGGACATAAACTACAAGTTTTGGATAAGATTATTCAGCCAAATTCGTACATCCCACAAGTCCAATTGGATTCAAACTCGGATTCAACTCAGAATTCAATTCGGATTCGGTTCGGGACAGCCTGACAGGCACTTACTAAAAAGGTCATAACTTTCACAAACGGAGTCCGATTTGGGTGTTCTTGTACTCCTTGGAAAGATATTTTCAAGGGCTATGCAATGGATCTGGCCCCAACATCAAATTCATCACGGATCAAAAGTTATGGCCGAAACAATGTGACGGCTGTAAAATCTAGTTTCCGTTTTGTGAGAGTTCGTATCTAAAACCATATAGGGTTGAGTTGTACTAGGTTTGTGGACTCTATGGACGTCCCAAGGACCTATATAAGCCATGTATTGGCAGCCTAAGGGCGGAGACCACCTTTGAGAATAATCAATCTATTGAACTTTGTTCGAGTTTATCATTGTTGCTGAAATTCCGTGAGGGAATTAGGAGTGTTCTTCAATCAAGATCGTTCAGCCTTTCCGCTGGGAATTGGGTGCACGATAGATCTTCGCTTGGTGGTCGGCGAAATCGACGCGAGTGTGTTTTGGCGGATTAAAGAGTGTTCGTCCCTTGCATTGGCATTGGAGGATAGCTACGATTCAACAAGACTCCCGCGAGTATCCATCCTACGTCGAGAAGATCGGGCGACCCCGTATCAAAGTACTTACATGGAACTTAGTTCTAAATGATCTAAACCACATGTAACATAGTGCAAATGATCAATTTTTCCTTAATTAGGCCTAGAAGATCATTATCAAAATTTTGAATGTAACTAGTCATAATTTGAATGTCGGTTCCGGTATGAGATGTTTGAAAAAGAGTACATTGCAAGACGCATGAATATGAACAAATGCGTTTTCTTTTTGTTGAAATAGACAATGATGTCTTGTTTGGCAACTGGCAGACAGCAGGGCAAAAGCGAAAAAAGGGGGCTGGTTTTGACAGTAAAACAGTAGTGCGACTGAGCGACTTTTCTTATTGAGGTAATGCTTATCCACTCCACCAAGTGCTGTCTGAGTGGTGCGTGCAGGCGGACCCCAAGAAGCGGATCCTGGTAATATGCTCGCAGAAGCACGTACAGTTGGTTTTGCCCGTACTTTATGGTTTCTTCTCTTGTTGTTTTGCATCGGAGATCTACAAAGTTTTGTCTTAGATTATAACCTTTCCGGAAAAACGAAGGAAACAATGTACTGTGCACACATCCACTTGGGTAGTTTCTTTATTGAATACTAGAACATTTTTTTAAGAAAGTGTTTACGTCTGTAGAAATTGAAATCAGGACCTCACACTTGTACACCCTTGCACTATACTTAGGCCCCGCTCAGCGATGAACGCTGGCGTCGGGCGTCGGACGGTAGAAATACTGTAGTAGGTACTGTAGCTATAGTACCTGCTATAGTAAATTTTTTTATTTTTTTTAAAATTTACTTATACTTTTTTTGTTTTTTGTTTTTTTAATATTTTTTACATTTAATTATACTCAATAAATCAACTCAGCTACAGTGTTTTTTCAATCAGTTACAGTGTTTTTTTAGCAAAACCTAAAAGCCATCGCTATTCCGATCACCCTCTTAGCTGTTGCTCGTGCACACCCTCTATTAGAATACCCTCTCCGTTTCACCATATTTGTCCGCATGTGATACACATAGGCTAAGAAGAAGTTTTAAAAATAGTTAACGAGAAATGGTTATACATACTCTTATTAATTATATGATAACATAACCACTTAATCTCTTTTAAAGCATTTAAGTAAAGACAATAAGTGAAAATTTTCAATAACCAAACTCTATATTTTTTCAACGGATAAATATATTAAAACGGAATATTCCTGAGGCTATGACCAAATATAACAAAATGGGGAGAGTAATATCTTAACCAATGAAGGGGAAGAGAGGACCTACTGTATTTACCGCATCGAACATAAACAACCGTTAGGAAAAACAAATGCTCAATTGTGCCCTTACGCATATGAAGTGGGACGCTAACTACTAGCTAGTTCATGCTTCTGCACTTACTTTTTTCCCTGAGAGAACGGATTGACTAGACAAAGTGATCACTTGTAAACTGGCTAAATAATATTACGTCTTGCTCGTACTGGAGAAAGAAAGTCAAACACAATGTTTCTTATTACAAAACAAGCTATATTAGACGTCTCATCACAAACAATTCATTAGTGAAAACTGTCTCTAAAACTATTACAGACGGTTAAGTTTAAAAACAGTCTGTAATATCTCTCATTATTACAGATGGCTTTAAATTAGAACCATCTATAAAATATTACAGACGGTTTTTACGTACAACCGTATACGTTTTGTTCATTATCACAGACGACTTTTTGTTAGAACCGTCTATGAAACTATCAGATATGATTTTTATTTACAACCATTTGTATTTTGTCATACATTACACAACAACCACCTAATTAAATATTGTGCCTAGTCCTTAGGACCAACTGACTAGGTAGATATTTTCTAAATGAATACGATCAAAATAACTAACGAAAACTTATAATCTGCTTGAAGAATTACGATTCATCAGCCATCTCATATATATATGAACTACATGCAGAAGCTACATACTGAGTTGGAACAGATAATTAAGTGTAACTAGTCAATTTAATTTATAAAAGACAAATTCAAGTCAAATTTATTACAAAAGTCCCAAAAAGAGATATTCCAAGATCTTGGTCTTCTGGGCTTCATATGTTTCCTTTTCTACTTTTGGAGTTGGAGGATCAGCGGTTGTGTTCTCGAATGTCGTGAAGATTTTCCTTGCCATCTCCACTTCCTCCTCTAGCCTGGGCAAATCATTAGCATAGTCCATAATCTCAAATAGGATGCCATGATAATCTTCCTCAAAATTAGCCACTTATGGTTGATTGGCAAAGTTATTTATGTGTCTCTCTACTGCCGTAAGAGTTTATTCCGCTTTGCGCACATTGAAGAGAAGAACGAGACTAAGGGCAGTTTCCCTTTCCTGACCAAAAATGAGATACCTCCGTCGACGACGAATAATGAGGTCCAGCTGATGGACGGAAGAGAGTCGAGTAAGGAGAGTAGGGCGTGAGCGGAGGAGCTGCTCCAGACGTAAGTTGTTAGCTGCTTGTGTAAGGTTGTGACCGAACAACTCATAATGGATAGATAAGAGAAAGGAGATCAAAATAATATTAGATACCATTATTGAGAAATCTAGTGAAGAAGATGATCAGGGAGAGGACAGCTTAGAAGAGATTTGGTTGCTTGCATTAGAATATTAATAGGCGGGAGTAGGGCACGCATATTTGACCGTTATCACAGATGGTTCGTATAATAAACTGTCTCTGGTAAGGACGATTGGACAGTTCAGAGGGTTGATAACGATCGGACGGTCCGAACAAAGCAACATGTGGCACTCGGGGATTGACTGATGAAGGCAAATTGGCAGACATTATCACAGAAGGTTTGTATTTTTGTAATATATGCGGTATAAGCATAAATATAAATATAGATATAATTCCAGCATAATTGGACAATCTTATAGAAAATTGCAATAGATATACAAACGATATAAATTACATGTAACCATCTAATTTAATCATATCATTTGTAACAAAGCACATCACCAAAAGGAGCAAGAATGCTCTTGGTTTGAACATATATGCCAATGTAAAGAGCATGGAATCAATTAAAACTAGCAAAAGGCACAAGTTGTAATTGAATATTTTTTAATGCCATCAGATGTAAGGTTACACAAGATTTGATCTTGGTTGTCCCGGTACTATGATCTTAAACTCATCATTAAAGAAGACCAAGTCAATTACGATCATAATTCTGTTGACTACGACCACGTTCAGTCGACTACGATCACGAGTGCTCGGATACGACTTGGACCACGTTCAGTTGACTACGATCACGAGTGCTCGGATACGACTTCGACTATGAGTTCTTGGATCTGACTTCGAGTACCTAGTACTCGGATACGACTTTGACCATGTGTTGTTGACTACGACCACGAGTGCTTGTATCGGACTATGACCACGAGTACTCGAAACTGACTTCGACCACGATGGTTTACGACTTCTACAATGATTTTACGACTGCTATAGTGATTCTACGACTGCTACAATATCACTGCTACAGTGATTCTACGACTGCGAGCAGTCGACTACGACTTCGAGTAGTCGACTATGACTTCGAGCATTCGATTATGACTCTGCTCGTTTTCGACTACCAGCACTCGAATAGTCGGGAATCCACTTTAACACTTGAGAATCTCAGTAATCAACTGCTTAGACAATTGTGATTCAATTTTAGTTCAAGACCATTTTCATCAGAGAGTTACTTAATCCACAAAGTCTCTTTGCAATATTCGATCAATTAAATCACTGATATATGAAACAAATCACAAACTGCAAAGAGTTGACAATTAAAATACTCACAAAGTCAGTGATACTTGAAATCACCGAGAGGAACTCAGAGCTAGGCACACCACAAGACGTTGTTCCAGAAAACCTAGCGCCCCTCTATACCACTGCGAGAGAGGAGCGAGGTAGTCGAAGATGCAAAACCCACCTTTACCAATCGGAACTTTCCAAGCTGGCAAAGTCGAGGTGAAGAGGATGCCACATAGGCACACGAGAAGCACCGGCCCAGTGCGCCTTGCCGAGCACCAAAGGTCACAGTTCTCCACCGAGACTAACGGTCACCAGGGAAGAACCAACCTCAAAGACCGAATCTAAGGGCAAAACTCAAAACTAAATTGAAAGAGAGGAATGAAGTATTGGGCTTACGATTTTCTCTATCTGTTTGAAGGAGGAGATCTCCTTATATATAGTTGAGAGGAGGAGGAGAACTCGAAGACCTAAGCGATCCCTGCCAACGGCCGGATTCGAACGCGTCGTCATCGCCCATCTCCTTCTCTCATTTTGGATCAACTGAGAGAACCATAGCTTGGGTAGGAGACGAAGTCTCCTCCTCATTCCTTCACTTGGCTCACCGATAGGTGGACCCCCTCATTCCTTCAATTTGGGAAATTACTGAAATGCCCTCGGATTTACAACATGTATAACAAACCATCTCTGATATGTGCATTGTCATAGACGGTTCGTATAACAAACCGTCTGTGATAATGACGCATCACCAATCCGTGACATATCCTCCAGGATTTCGATCTCACCCGTCCATTCTCTCCGCATCAAACGACAGGCACGGGTTCCTCCCACCTTTTGCTCATATTAATTCCCCTTTCCTTTTCCTAGCTTCCTACATCCTCCCCTCGACGACGCCAAGACTACCGCTGTGAGAGCTAGCTCCTCTGCCTTCGTTGTGACACCACGGTTCAATGCACAAGACATTCTTGTTATAAGTATCGTAAGAGTGTTTTGTGCATTGTTACTGTCGTGACACAAAGGTGACACTACCGCCAGTACCTCTTTTTCATTGTCAGTGATATCCGATCGCTATCCCATCCCCTCCCCTCTCTTCCTTGATGTTAGGCGTTAAGGACATCTAGCTGCATCCAGCTTCTACTATCTACTAGGATATCTACTTCTTATATATTCTTACCATGTTAAAGAGTTGGGTTCGTAGAATTAGGAGATGTATTATTGTCATATTCTTGCTGTATTAGATGAGTAATATGCTTGTTATCTTTTTATGTTATAATGGTGGATTCTAATCTTAATGGAATGTGTTGTTTTGTTTGCTGTTGTATTTGCTTGGTTTCGAAGAATTAGCCAAAAAACAGAAAAAAAATATGTATAGAATGAACTATCAGAGACAGTTTTGTGGTATAAACTGTCTATAAAGAATTATCACAGATGGCTCTAACCAAAAACTGTCTGTGATACTTACATATCACATACAGTTCTATCTAGAAACCGTCTGTGATAGGAAAGTATCACAGACGGTTTTTCGTTCGAGCCATCTGTAATATTTTTCTTCACAGACGGTTCTAGTTACAAACCGTCTGTGTTGTATTTATTATAGACGGTTCACAAACCGTCTATGATAACCTCTTATTATCACTGACACATAAATTCAGACGGTTTAAAAAACCGTCTGTGATAATCCTTTGTGTGATAGTGGATATATACATCGACTTAGGTACTAAGGGTTTTCTTTTGTAATGAACAATAGCTATAACAGTTGTAACACCCCAGTCAAGCAATGACTTGGAATGCCACTCGACTTGAAATAAAACAAAAGAAATTTAGCTACGCTAGGCACCAAAAATTTCGACAGAACCTCCCCTGTATTGGGGTTCAAGATAGAGATTGCAATAAGTATGAATAGTAGAAATGAATAACATCAAGAGTATTATAAAAACAATATGGTAAAAGTCTTCCAAGTCATCCACAAGTATAACCATTAAGTAAAGAAGGGAAACATCACAAGGGAGTTCTAATCTTTTATTACAATTCAAAACTGACAATCAATAATCCTTTAAAACTTAAGTAACTCGAGTGATTAACTTTTTATTTCCTTTCCTCTTCTATTGTGGGTAGTCCGTGTAAAGTGCAATAAAACTAATCAGTTCCTTTCCCCATGCATGCCGTTTTCAAGATGGTACCTAAAAGAAAACACAACAACAGCAAGAATGAGTCCATTGACTCAGCAAGTATAATAGATAACACAGTTATAAACAACACTTCATAAATCCATCCATCAACCATATGAACAGTTCATACTATGCAAGATGGTCAAAAATCTCTTTATCTCTTTCTCTTTTACATTTTACCGGTAATGCCAAGTGTGCATCCGTCGATGCACACCCATGCCTGTACCACATGGTACAGGGACCAATTGCCCATACTCTACAAGTATGGAGACCTTTAACCCGTCATGTCCTCAACATGACGGGGACCTCGGCGCTTAGTTACTTTATGACCAAGACTTCAATAAATCAACATGATGTATATGCAGGAATGTCTCAATAAAGTAAATCTTACATTCACATAATTTATGTATCCGAACTTCTCATGAACAAGGTAAATTGCAAATATCCATAAACAGCACCAAAACATCTCTATTATAACCATGAGCACGCATGTATTCATGTTATATCGTTATACTTGCCTTAACCGCGAGAAAATGGGGAACGTGTAGAAGAACACCACAAACACTCCACGAACTCCCTCCCTTTTTCCTCTTCCCCTTTTTCCTTTCTCTCCTTTCCTCTTCTCTTCCTTTGGCGCACAAGACAGGGAGGAGAGGGGAGGGGCCGTGCGCAGGGGGCAGGGAGGAGGGGAGGTGCACCACAGGAGGCAGGGAGGAGGGGAGGCGCACCACAGGAGGCAGGGGGAGGGAGGGGCGGCGCACAGGAGGCAGGGAAAGGGGGGGCGCACCACAAGAGGAGGGGGGAGGCGGCTAGGGTTTGGGGAAGGGTTCCCCTTTTTTTCTTTTGTTTGGCTGCCCACCTCTTGGGCCAAGGCCTAGGTTGCCAAAAAAATTTAGAAATTCCCTCTAGAAATCTCTAATTATTCCTTTTCTATTTGGTCCTTCCCTCCGATTACTCGATTAATTCTTGGTTCACTTTCTGGGATATTACAACAGTACTTTAGTCTTTGAAGGGAGAGGGAAGAACTACTTTCCCTCGTTGGCGAGAAACAGCGGTAAAAACTTGGTCAAATGTGCCCATAAACACACCGCACCAGATAAGACCAAGGAAATTATATAAGCCATAGCAGTAGCGAATAACCTCCCGACCCCACGTGGATCCGCACTTGGGTCCTTGTAATGCTACAGATACAGGGGAGGCAGCTCCTCCCCAGTGCAAGTTTTTTTTTCTATGTTCTATAATTGAATTTTATGCTCACGCAATGTCTCTTGCAAGACGCTGTTTCTTTCTCTCTCTACTTTAATTCGTTTATTTTTCGAAGGTGTCTAGCGAACACTTCAGTATTTTTTATAGTTCAAAGTATTTAGTTTTTTTAGGTGTCTAGGAGAGATTCAAGTGTTTTTTGTAGTTTGGAGTACTCAGTTTTTTGGGTGTCTAGAGATATTCTAGAGTTTTTTTGTGGTTCGAAGCACTTATATTTTTTTGGGTTGCATATATGGAAAAAAATCAAAATGTTTTATGTGATTTGGAGAACTCACATTTTTTTGGAAGAGTTATATACATAGAAAAAAAACTTAATGTTTCGAACCATAAAAAAACACTCGAATGTTGATTAGCAATTACCATATTTTTCTCTTATATGATGAGTAAGTAATACTATGGACATTGTATCCAGTGGAGCATTGGGAGTGCCCCGACTGGCTGTTCTGTTCTTCAACTAGTATAATAGTAATAACCTGCAACTAAGTAATTAAGCTCTTCCAATTAATTTATACCAAATGCTAAGCATAGCAGTAAGCACGTATACGTAACAACATATTGTACCAGCATTCACCCCAACTCCCCTGCAAGTAAATCACTGGTCAACAGCTTCCCTAAATTTTCCTCCCCAACATATTATAGGGCCCGCTGTCAGGACCTTGGTGCGATTTTGTACATGTTCCGTTTACGTGTAGCAGCGCTGTCAGGTTAATCACGCAACATCTCCACCACATTATCACCCGGCTAAAATCCCGGAAACTCATGCCCAATCGCACGGCATCATTCCCACGACAGCCGCGAAAACGACGCCCTTAACGCTCCCCTAGATCTCGTAGATGGCATCCACGCTCCCACCCGCTTTATATAAACACGCACACGCCGGCCACTCGCTGCCTGCTCATGTGAGGAACGCTCGAGCCACCAAAAAAAAGGGGAGCAAAATATATAGATTTTTTAGCAAGTGTACTGGTGTGACAGGCTGCAAGCTTTGTAGCTAGGCAGCCTCGCAACACTAGCTGGTACCGCCATGGCAGCATGGGTGCTCCCTCCTCTCAGGTTCTTGCTTCCTTTGCTGGTGGTGGTGGTGGTGGTGTTTGCTCCCGTCCATGGCTATGGCGAGCTCAGAGTTGGGTTCTACAGGGAGTCCTGCCCCGACGCCGAGGCAATCGTCCGCAAGGTCGTCGCGAAGGCCGTCGACGACGATCCGACGTGCACCGCCCCGCTGCTGAGGCTCCACTTCCACGATTGCTTCGTCAGGGTAAAATGTTTTCCTTGTGTTGCTAGGTTGACCGAGTCTTTACTGATTCAAAGATTGCATTAGTTAGTGAAGTGCGAAAGAGAGAGAAGAAGAGAGGGTAAGATGTAGGACATTCGTTAAAAATGTCTTTCTACATGCTGTTTCGATTTGCTTTTTGGAACACAATGGTATCCTAAGCTGGTTCCAATGATTCTTATTCACTTGTCCTGAAACTTAGATGGAAAAGTGACTCTGGAACTTTATCTATAAAATAGAAAGAAAAGATTCCCCTGCCCAGTGTCAAAATTTTCTTTTGACTGTCCTTTCGTTACCTCGCAAAACAACGCATCCATCATCGAGTACGAAAATGAGCAAAGTAACCCGACAGCCATGTTTCAGTTGTTCAATTCGATCACTTTGTGATATGATGTCAATGTTTCTTCTGATCAATCGATGTACAGGGCTGCGACGGATCGGTGCTCATCAACTCGACCAAGACGAACAAGGCGGAGAAGGACGCCAAGCCGAACCACACGCTGGACGCGTTCGACATCATCGATGCTATTAAAGAGAAGCTGGAGAAGAAGTGCCACGGCACCGTCTCCTGTGCCGACATCCTCGCCATCGCCGCCAGAGACGCCGTCTCGCTGGTAAAAACTTCTTATCTTGGTCAATTCCTTCAAGCAATGTGTAATATTGCTGGTTCTACCGAGCATCGAGCGTGTTGCGTACTTGCGTTTAGCTTAATTGGTGTTGCGTTGTTCAACGAGTTAGGCTACGAAGGTGGTGACCAAGGGAGGGTGGAGCAAGGACGGCAACTTCTACGAGGTGGAGACCGGCCGGCGAGATGGCCGCGTGTCGAGCTTCAAGGAGGCGGTGAAGAACTTGCCCGACTCCTTTGATGGAATCCGGAAGCTGATCAAGAGGTTTGCCTCCAAGGGCCTCAGCCTCAAGGATCTGGCTGTTCTATCAGGTAAAGACTCATCCGTTTCTAGATACTAGGTGTGCATTCTGGTAGAGAAAATTTTGGGGAAAAAAATCTATATAAACCCTTCAAATTTTATTGTGGGTCAGCCAGAGGCCCGCCTAGCCCAGCATGGCCCAAATACGGTACGGGCATGTCATATGGTCCGCCATGCCGGCACAGCATAAACGGTGGGTCAGGCCTAGAAATCTGGTCCGTTGGGTGGCACGGCACGGCACGACGAATTGTGTCATGCTCGGGCCGGCACTGCACGAGGAGCACGGGCAGCACGGCAGGCACGGGCGGCACGACAAGCACGCCGGTGCCAACGACCGGGCCATCTTGGCCTCCACCTCGCCTCCCTCTTTCGTCGACATCGTATATCTACTACGCTCAGTCACTCACAGTCATCTCTAGATTCCCCACAAGGCCACAACCCATCACACCATTAGTCCATCACAGTTCACAGAGTAGAGGGAGGGAGTAGAGGGGAAGGATGTGTACCGTTCACCAGAGCCCGGACGAGTAGACGACAGCCGTAGGAGGAGAAGCGGGGTAGCCAGAGCCGAGGGCGGCATCTGGAGTCGACAGAGGGGGTGAGGTCGCGACGCAGCCTCCACTGGCGTCGGTATTTTTAACGAGGTGGGTACGAAAGAAAGGAAGATGGCGGTCGTCACCACCGCCTTCGTCGTGTATAGTGGGCTTTGGGCCATGCTTGGGCTTTACCAGAGATGAGGCGGGCTGGCACGGCATGACACGGCGGGATAACTGGGCCAAGCCAGCACAACACAAAGTAGCCTGAAACACGGTGGGCCGTGCTGGCATAGCATGGTCCAACTCGCAACTCTAGCTGGTTTCATAGGTTGCATTACTTGTATTTTGCTAACATGCATGAGAAATTTGGTTGAGAAATCAATGGCACAATTTGCATATAATAAGATTGAAAAATTCCTAAAATTAACAAAGAAATGTGTTTACGAAGAGTGCGAGCACTAGCGATTAATATTAATTAGTTTATGTAGGTCAGTAGGTGGCTTAACTATCTGGTCCACCCTAGCTATCAACAGTATGAAGTCACACGTTCCATTTACCGGCGAACTGATCTCGAGTCTTGAGACGTGGTAGGAAGCATTATTATGATTTTTTTGAAGGATAGAACATCACACAATTCAAGAAACATTTAATAAAGAGATAAGTAAAATAATTTACAAAATTGATAAATAAAAAATCCAATGTAATAAATTTAGCGGAGATAATCTTCATGTAATATATAAAGTTAAAGAAGTAAAAAAAAAGGAATTTGGAGAGAGAAATTGAAAATAAATTATCTAACAAAATTTCATTAAAAATATTTCAAGGGGGAGAACGGTACATATTGCGAAGCAACTTTTCTTGTTTATTAGTACCTCCGTTCTTTTTTAGTAATGCCCTAGAAACCGTGTCATCAAATCTTCTAAAGTTATGACTACTAATATCTTTAAACCTATCAAGATAGGCGATATGGAAACTATATCATTAAATTTATCATAAAAAATACTTTTATAATATTATAAATTTATTAGTATATAATAAGATAAAGTTACAAAAAATAATAGTCGAAGCCACATCTCAGATACCGTAAAAAGAACACGATAATTTTTTATAGAACATGAAATTTTTGTTCTATTTTCTTCCTAAGACCTAGCCGAACTAAACATAAACAGCATAATTACATAACATTTACAACCAGTGACTGCACCTCAGCAATGCTTGCAAATTAAAGGCCACTAGCTCCCATATTGCCCCGATCCATGTAGTAAACTAGCTACATAGGCATAGGCATGGCGCCATGCCGTGCCAGTTACTTTGTGGACCGAAGTAAAAGAGACGAAAATTCACAACAAAAGGAAAACGTAGGGGTTTTTTTGCAAAAAAATCGATGATCTTTTCACAATAAAAGGAGAGCAGAGGGTTTTTTCGCAAAAAATTAAGGCCTTTTTTGAAAGAAATAAGGATCTAGTCGTAATTACGGGAAACCGCGGGTCGTTACCCAGTAAAAAATTGTGTAGGACTTTTTCACAAAAATCTAGGGACTTCTTTGAAAAAATCGGAATCTATACGTAATTACCAAATCTTTGCGGGCCATTTCGCAAGGGGCTGACGTGTGAACCCCCCTCTTTTGTATAGAGTAGTATTGGTGATTTTCACTTCTGATCAAATTGCAATTTATTAAACGTATGGTAACTGATACTATTCAGGTGGCCACGCGCTGGGGAACTCGCACTGCCCATCGCTCGCCAAGAGGCTGCACAATTTCACCGCACATTACGACATGGACCCGACCCTGGACATGACGTACGCTGCGAAGCTGAAGCGGCAGTGCAAGAGGCCCAAGGACAACACGACGCAGCTGGAGATGGTGCCCGGGAGCTCGACGACGTTCGACGCGACCTACTACCGCCTTGTTGTGGAGAAGAAGGGTCTGTTCCACTCCGACGAGGCCCTGCTCGAGAACGACGTGACCAGAAAGCTCGTGTACGGCTACATGAGGTCGGAGAAGAGGTTCTTCCAAGACTTTGGGGTGTCCATGGTGAACATGGGCAGGGTTGCCGTTCTCACTGGCAGCCAGGGGGAGATCAGGAGGAGATGTGCCGTTGTCAACTAGCTAAGCTAAGCTTAGCTACTGTGCATGGTGTGTCCTTGCCCGTTTGTACTCTATAATGTGTAATTGTTTCTGTTTTTTTAGGTTTAGGAGTGTTTTGGTTTCGGGATTGTGAACGTTTGGGTTGAAGTTTGTAACTGTAATGTTGATGGAATGTGCTAACATGTTCCATATTTTGGATACGTTCGCCGTCATGACTCGTGGCAAGTAGAATGAAACAAAAGACTCGAACAAGACCGTAACCTATGTCTCTTCTTTGTATGAAATGTTCGCGTGTTTTGTGTTGTATACGGAACTAGATCGAAGGTCCCCGAGCAACCAATAATCAGTACATAATTTATAGGTCACTGATAAGAGAGAACAAGGGAATATCCAAAATTGTATAAGGTACGTAGTGGGGAAATGTTCAAATGAGCATATGGGTCTCACACCTAAATACCACCATAAATTTTTACTAACCAACCGTAGGAATTGCAATTTTGGTTTATAAAATAGATGTTAACTTATCTTGAGCTATATTGTAAGTATATGGGTGACTAGCTAGCACACATTTTTTTAGAGAAGTTACCTCTAACTTTTAATTAAGATTTCTCCAACTTTCTTTTCCTTCCCAATCCCTCTGCCCATCTTCCATACTCTTTCATTCCCCGCTCTGACTCCTCCTCTTCCTCCTCAACCCATCCCCCATCTTCCCCACTCTTTCATTCTGCATACTTCCTCCTCTACAACCCTGCCCACAACCTCTCACCCTGGCCCTACACTCCATCTTCAACACTACTATTACCTCTAAAAATAATTACCCTTTGCCAAGCACACCACCACCTCCCCCTGCCCCTACCCTCACCCATATGTAACACCCCAAGACCCACGTTACCCTAGGATACTACTAAACCACTCCACAAATTAGCCAATTTACAAGATAACATAATCTGACAACAATTTCTAAATCATGATAAGCTAAGCGGAAGTATACTAAAATAAAAGTAATGTAACACTATTAATTAAAGAACAACTGCTAAGAAATTTAACAAATTAAAACGAACTACTGTCTAGATTATTACGTTGAAACAAACATCAATGAGAAAAAAATCTATGACTAAGACTACACAATTAATACAACATTAATCATGATATGATATGTGACAGTGATGTGCCACTCTACCCTTTTCATGCATGCTCGAGAATCACCTGGAGGGGGGGGGGAAAAGCAAGAATGAAATAAAAATCTCAGTAAGCAAACTATTTAACAAGCTAATTAAACTACAATGTTGTTAAGCATCAATATTCATTCTCCATAATGACCATAATTATAGGCTTAACCACATTTACTACTATCAATAATATGACATTAGCAAATAAATCTTGATTGACTACTTCATATCCTCAACTACTACCACAACTAATCAAAGTAAAGCATTAACATGTTTTACCTTACTGTCTTTATTATTTCTCACATCTACAACTGCTATCAGCAGTTAACACAAAAGAAAAGAATCTTATGCTGCAACCACAACCCTTATCATACCACAAGGGATGAACCCCATTCTACTACCACAGCCACACTTCTCACACCACAAGTGGCTCTTATTAGCCAATTCCATATTACAACTAAGAAGTTGCATTTGTTTACAAAATAACTCTACCACCATACATTGCATAAGTATGCAAATAATGTATCCACAATGTAATGCATATGAATGCATATGATCCACTGCACCCTTACCCAACAAAGTAAAAGTGTGTGCATCATACTACGGCAATGTACGATGCTGTACCGGTACGATCACGGCTAGAAGCGACGATATCCACAATGCAAATGTCATGACATGATATGAATGATATGATAATCATAAACCACAAAAATTTAACTACGAAGATCAACAACATAATCATCATGAACACTTCCTCATCATGTGTCTCATTAAGCTCAATGCCAATATTTCATAAGATCATTAACACATAACTCACATTCGATTTACCAAGATCATATCCAATCGATCTATAGGGGATCCTACCACATAGACCACAATATATTTATCAAGAATACTACCACCACAACCACAAATATTCACTAAAAATACTACCACCTAAACCATAATATGTTCATAAGAATACTACCCCACAACTATATTTGTTTCAACAAGAACAATTTCACATACTCACAATTAAACTATCAAAACCATAGACAATCGAATTCTTAAAATACTACCACATTAAGGTAGCAAGTAATAATGATATAGCATCTCAAATTAAGGAATTAATTAAAGTAAAAATAGAATGATTAACAAGTTAAACAGTAGCATAACCGCTACGTTTACTTGCCTCTACCGTTGAAGCGAAGTAATCACATGCGTTCAGGAGCAAAACCACATGTCCAAAAGTACCTCAGCATAATACCATAGCAAAGCAATCACGTCTTAAGAAGTAAATATGTCGCTAATCCCCAAAACCCCACAACATCCCTCTCCGCTTAACGGTTTCACACACTGCCACTGCAGCAATGCTGCTTAATATTTTTATATCTTTAAAACTATTAAATTAATTATAGCAAAAGACATATTTCTGGATTCCTCACTTAAATACCTTCATTTTTCATGTAGATCACTTATTTTTATTTTATTATTATCAAGGTGTAACTTAATACGCAAAACAGAGAACGTTCTCTATTCTGGCAATCTGGGTAGCCAGCTTCTAACGCACCCCAACCATAGTACAAAGCTCTAAAAATTCTAATTTTAATACAGCAGATAGACTACTAAATTCTCTACATTTTTCACAATTGTGACCAAAAGCATAAAAATCATCTACTATTCCTAAATCACACCTGAACAGCAATCTGCCCCAATCTGCACCCCTGACAGACAGCGAGGTTCTCGACCCTGCTACGCCCAAATCCCACAGCAAAAAATTCTAAAAAAATACAGTAGATAGGCCTCGTTGTCCTCTACAATTTTTCTTTTGGGTATACCCATAGGAAAAATCGTTTCGGGGTCTAAACTACACAAACAGCCGCACTGCGCGAATTGATCTATAGGCAGACAGCATGAATTTCCTAATCGGAGAATCTAATTGCTAATCCCCACCAATTCTTAGGCTAAGAACCCTAATTACAGTAAGATCAGAGAGATTTGGGATGAGAGATAGTTACCTAGGGGATCCCCTTAGGATCACCCCTCTTCTTTCCTCTTCTTCTTCCCTTCCTTCTCTTCCTTCTCTTCTCCTTCCTCTTCCTTGCTTTCTCCTTTGCATCAAACAGTAGGGCAGCAGCCAAGGGAGAAGGTGGAGGCGCAGGGGAGGGGACCAAGTGTGAGTTAAGGAAACCCACCAGTTGTTACAGTCGCTGAACTTGTTCAATTATAGATCTATACATAAGCAATGAGTAATGACATTTATCGATATTACATGAATGTAGAACCTAATTGCACAGTACACTTACAATTTTCAGCATCGTAGAATGAGGCATCGAGTTCGTCAAAGTTGAATGTAAGAATAAGTCATCGAAGGTCATGACGAAGTACTAGGAATGCAAAGCCCTACAAACCAGTCCAAGGCTGGATAATTGTGACTCCGGGACCAATGACACTCCGAGCTTGAACTTTTAAGTCCCGGAAGGTGCCTTAATCTTCTTCGGTTGAGCCTTAGTTTGGGTCTTAATGTCTCGCTTGCGATATATCTTCGTCGTTGTCTCCACGGGAGCCGATGCGACAGGCTTCTGAAGCGAAGATTGAGGTAGAGCCATGGGAGCCAATGTGACAAGCTTCCAAAGTGGAGCTTGAGGTGGAGTCATAGAGGTTTCTGTTTGACAAGGATGGTCTTGTGGAGATCGCAGCATGGAAGGGTCCACGACAATGCCCCTCTTAGGACACGGGATGAATGTGTGGACGACATCCCCTAGTTTCATAATTTCTTCGTTTGGAGGCTTCTCAAGAAGGATGGCCCTGAAAACATCATTAATCATATTCACCTGGACCTTCATGAAACCAGTCCCTAGCTAGGCACCATGCACCAGCCCCCTGTTAGGCATGGATACGCCATCCCCTGCCCAGCTTCAATGGGAATAGAGCCAACAAGCCTAACTCTGATGATGTATAGCATGGACTCCTATATAACGACACACGATAAGCTAAGGCGTCCACTAGGTCTATCTATGAAGCATTCTAGAGAGGTACATTACCTAGATATTGTCGATAGGTAACTAGACATCGCTATGTTCAGAAATTGATATGGACGTGCAGCTACTCCGACATTGAGGGAGACTGGGTACCGCAATAACGGGGGTCAGTTGCGAGTGGTTACAGACTTCTCTTAGTTCTTCCCTCAATGAATCTATCTCTCCTCAAAGTAAGGCAGTTATCTTTTCTCGAAGTAAGGTAAATAGCTATTTCCCAAGTTGTGCATGAAGCTCTAATTTTCATTTGTTTCTCGGAATAGGCATTAGATCTCTTCCTACTCCTATACACCTCGGAGTCATTTGGGAATTCATACCTCCAGGTTCACCAAGCACCAGAAGGGCTCCAAGTGGCCAAGTACCAGGGGAGCCAATCCGAGGAGGATGGCCTTGGCAGTCTGCATGTGTGAACTCTAGAAGCAAAACATAGTGGCAAAGATCAGAGGATGGGTCAGAGTCCAAAAACACCAGAAGTGCTTTGGGTGGCTGGGCCGCGAAGACACCCTATGGTCTGGATAGCAGAACAGTGGAGGCGAGCCATGGGGCCAAGCCTAGGGGCACCCTAAATGGCCAAGTCCCGCAGGGCCAGGGGTAGCCAAGCACTGAAAGGGCTCTAGATGACCAATGATGAGGGGGTGGCCCAATCTTCCGATGAGAAGGATAAGTTCGATTTGATATGACGTTGACGAAGAGACTACTTAACCGAGACGACCAAGTCTGTCCTGCAATCGCTATACCACACCCTAGTCGCTATCAACCGTGCCAAGAACGCGGTTGATCTGAACACGAGGTTCACTTCCTGCAAGCAATCGAAGAACAAGCAAGAACAAGATAAAGAGTAATCTTATTGCGAATATGACTGAGAAACACAAAGGGGTTGAGGCTTGCAATCGCAGTTGTTGGTCTAGTCGACACAAGAACACACGATGAAGTTTCACGGTGGAAAACTAATCTAAATAAGTCTGAGTTACATGGCCAAATGAGCCACTATTTATAGGAGCACGCAGGCCCTTACTTATGGAATGTTCTTAACATATGGAAAGTAATCAAATAATAAAGGAATGTTGGGATGGGGCCAGATCCGTTGGAAAGAGGACAAAATAAGCTTTTCATGCTGTACTCACACATTCCATTTGGACTCTTGATGTAAAATCTATGAGCATTTAAAGTTGGTCCTGTCAGGCTGAGTCAGCGTCGGTTTGTTTTAATGATTCCAATGCGCACAGAACGAATTTGGAGGTGGGGCCAAATCTATTGGAAAGTGGACGAGCTCTTCTTTCTTTGCTGTACTTGCTCAATTTGATTTTGTACGTAAAAGTTATGCTCATTTGAAGTCGGACCTATCAAGCTGACTCCGAATTGACTTGGAGGCCGAATTGGATTCTAAATTGTGTCCCACTGGAGTTGTTCCTTGAGCTGGCACCAAAGTGATGTGGTGACTCTTGGACTTTACTTGCACATGCTTCTCTTCATTTTTTACTCCTTATGCTTGATCAGCTCCTAAGTTCCTGAGTAAAAGAACATTACATGTATCAGGTAGCAATCTCTTCTCCATTAAACAGTTATGCATTCCTAGGAAAGAGTTCACCTGATAATTTAGTTGTCGTGCACGTGCTCTTGTAATTGGCTCTTGTATTGCTTGAAGTTGAGATGTCTTATTTGTATCCAAAAGTGTGATGTCCTCATCAACCAAAGTCCTAGAGGAGCCTGGGGTCACCAAACATGGGAAGGGCTTCGGATGGCCAAGTACTGGTGGGGCCAAGGGTTGCCATGCAAGAGAATGACTCTAGATGGCCAGGTCCCAGGGGAGCTTGGGGTTGCCAAATCATGAGGAAGACTCGATGACCAGAGCGCCCGGGTGCTAGAGGCTGAGCCTCGAAGACGTCTCGTGGTCTGAATGGCCAAGCTCTAGGGTGGTCCTGGGTCCCAAAGATGTGCTAGGTCACTGAGCCTTATAAGCATCTGACAGCTCGACTAACCCGAGCCACAGAGGTGCTCGATGGTTCGAATGCTCAGATCCTAGGGGAGCCCCAAATGACCAACCCATGGGGGGTGTCTGGGAAGATGGCCTCCGAGGGCGATCTGAGCTATAGTGGTGGATCATGAGAAGGGGGTGCTAGCACCTTGGAGAAAGTCAGTGGACTAAGCAAATGAGGGAGTGACAACTTGAGGAACCGACCAGAGGAGGCTTTTTATGGCCAAGGACTTGGTCCATGGTAGATTGAGACCATTAGAACACCCAAGACTAGGGATGCATGCAGCTCACATTACAGTGTGCACCCGGTCCATGGAACAGTTCCTATGAATAGTAACCAGGGCGACCCACAGGTAGCATCACTTCTCAAAATGCATGCCACTACCAAACCATATCCGTGCCGCACCGACAACACATGGGACCTGTGATATTTCCACGATGGAATGCACGCCTTCAAGAAGAACACGAGCTCGCCTTGGTGACCATAGGCAAGCCCAAGTCCGTCACCAATGGCCAACAGATGGCAAGCTAGCACCCGAGCCCTCTCCAACGCAAAGGTATCTTATTGACATAGCAACCATTATAGGTTATTGAAGGAATCATTGGCCCAAGGCCACGCATCGACCCATTCTATAATTCGATGCGTCGGCCCCGACGGGTGATTAATGACTGCCTAGGTCGGTGAAGGGCTACTTTTGGGGAGGGTCTCTACGCTACATTGGGCCCATGACCATCTCAAAGTGACAGCAGCCGTTGGAAAGTCTACCCCAGGCCAAGTCCACAAACCAATCTCAGTGAGGTCCACAAGACCAACCTCGGTGAGGTCCGCAAGACCAACCTCAGTAAGATTTGCAAGACTAACCCTGGTGAGGGTTCGGGGCCAACTACGGGCGAGGTCTAGGGCCGACCCCGAAGGACTTCTGGAGCCAACATCAGATGAAGTCTAGAGTCAGCCATGAACCGACCTGAGAGTCCCAGACAGGATGAGACCCACTTGGGAGAAGGGATGTAAATACCCCTAGGAGTTAGCTAAGCCCTGAGGGCAAACTTATAACTTCACTCGCCTCTATCTCCCCCCTCTATAAATATGAGCCCTTGCAATGGGAGAAAGAGAGGCCATTTTGTAACCTTAGACTACACTTGGTTATTTGGGTATTTCTTCTTGAGTCTCTCCGCATCCTCAGCGATCTTCGCATCCGACTAGAGGTGCTTCTAATTTTACTATCCGATCTCATATCAACGATAGTTTCAACAGACTCAACGATATATCTCGCGATGCACCTATATATCGTCTATCTCACTGCTACAAAAAGCATAAAGGTGACATTTTGTTTTTCTACTAACCGACCTAATAGAAATCTTGATTATTAAAGTGCCGCCGCATCAGCTTGTCCTTCATTTGGAGTTAACATGAATTTGTCGTTCTTGTTGAGGATTTTGTCACAAATTGCTCCTCTCCATGCTCAAACCTTGCTTCATTGCTTCCCATCCACCACTAACTCAGTGGTAATTCTGCCTCTAAGGTGCGCACATCTTAGTTCAAAAAATTCTTTATCACAAATTTTGTAATGAAAGTTTTACTCATAGATTGCATCTACTTATATTTTGCTTTGAAACTTCACTACCTTAAAAGAAGACACATGTGGCTTGGATGGTTCATGAAATAATTTGCTACATTCAATTAAGAATTGTCATCATGGATTGTTTTCTTGAGTCTGAACAATTGATATACATGTGCAGCACGGGTGAAGGAATGCAATACAAGCTACTTTCGAGCTCTCATGTAAGACGCAGCTATCGCAGACAAGTCTACAAACATCACTGCATGCTTGCTCAAGCTATAACTGATGCGTGTTTGCGGTGATGGTCGTGTACAAGGTTTGCATTACCGGCCGTAGATTGGGATAAAATTTTGTAATTATGGTTTAAGAGAAGTTGAGAATAATCTCGATCTGCATTGCGCAGAACTCGAACATGACCCGTATAAATATGACCTGTATGTGCTTAATGATACATCCTTTCTGACTCTAAACATTTGAATTGCAGTACATTGAATTTAATCATTAAATAAAAGTGTTATGCTCGAACATCGTGAATGATATTGTGTAGGCACTTCATCCATAACAAGAAGAAGATAACTTTATTCCTTTCTATGGAAATGAAGATCTAGAGGAGTATCTTAAGTGGGAATGGCAAATAGAGAAAGTGTTTAGATTTCAAAAGCTTCCCAAAGCCCAAGAAGTGATGCGTGTCACTAGAGAATTTAAAGATTATGCTTATAGTTGGTGGCAACAACGATTTAGAAAAGAATTCATTAAATTTTGGTTAGATTTGAAGGCACTCATGAGGAGAGAATTTGTACCACCCTATTATGCGTAGGAATTGCTTCGCCATCTAGAGAGTATCACACAAAAGAGTAACACTGTTCAAGAATATTATTTTGAGCTACAAGATGCATTACGTCGCGCAGGTGTCACTAGTGCATTAAAAGAGAAAGTATACTTTAAAAGAGGATTGAATTCTAAAATCGCCACTGCACTTCAACATAAATATTTTTGCAGTGTGCAAGATCTTGTGAATTGTGCTATTGAAGAAGAGTCGCTTATGGAGAAGTGTACACCATAGTTTAATTCATGTCCATAGCTCAATTCTCTGCCCCTACTAGTGTGACATCTGAGAAGATGACCGGACATGGACTTTCCCTTCGGTCAAGAAGACATATAGTGATATTTCAAAACTACATATAGCTCCTGAGATACATCGCAACCCATACGAAGATGAGAGCTACATAGTCAAATTGAGTGAGAGTGATAAAAAGAGTAAGCTGTGTGATTCTACCATATGTGTGGTTGAGAGTATCAAAATTGAGAGTCTGAAATAGCTACCAAAAGATAGACAAAGTGAGGATGAATCTGAAACTAATACATTAGTATCTACTTCTAGTGTTGTTTCTCATATTGTGCAGGTTGACATTATAGATGAAGAATTGAACTTTCAACAACCATCACCTTTGAAGGCAACTGAGGAGAAGGTAATCATGGGAGAGGACGAAATGCTTGCTATCCCGAGGGTACATCCTAATAATTTTAACCCCCAGCACCTGCATCATCTGAAGAGAACAATAAAGGTAACTATATTGGTGCTGAATTTAATTGTGCAAATGTGAGTAATTGTGAGAACTCATATGATCAACCGAAAATTTCATATTTTGAAATTTCTGTGCTCAATTTACATAATGTGGAATTGAGTACTCATAAGAAAGTTCTTACTAGAATATCTACTAATGATTCTTTATATTATATCATGTTTGATGATTCTATGGAGCTATCTAGTGTGATTGATAATGTTATTGAAATTTCATGTTCAAAATCACTAGTTAGTACCTATGCTTACTAATATAAGTTTAATTTGATTGGATATTATGGTGTAGATGATGAATTTTATGTTTACAGAATTTGCATTACATGTGATAAGATTACTGAATTGAAATTACATATTGTAGATAAACAATCTTTTGTGCCATATCATGATAACAATAAGATGAGTGTTAACAATCGTGTTTATTATTTAAAAAGATTTCATAAATCTACTTATTCGATCTTTAATGTACAATCATGTAAAAATAATCAGAGTAGTGCAATTGAAACATAGAAGGCATTCAAAATTTTCTTTCCCATATCTGAACAACTAAATTAGATTTTGTCTATTAATGATCTGTCCATGTCTTTAGAAAAGTTGAGGATGACTTTCTTTTATGTGAGGGAAAATGATGTGAAAAATAATATTGCAACGCATACATCTTTTGGTCATTGCTATATTCATCTGTTTGTGCAAAATAATGAGAATACCACAACAATTGACTCTTACATATACTATGCACATGTATTGTTCTTTTCATTTACTACATTTTCAGAAGTTCATGATGAGATAAGTCGAAGAAGTGTTGATGACAAATTTATATACCATGCATACACGTTATATTCTTTGTTTAGTACAATTTCAGGCTATCAAAAGCCGAGGACGGTTTTTCTTGAAGAAGAAGAGGATGATGCGAATACACATGTTGATGTTGATGTGACCACACCACAAACGTATACGACCATAATTTTCAAGAATAAACAAAAGGTAATTTCGTTTATTCGGTTTCAATTTATCTTAAATGAGAATACGATGCTATCTAATGATGAGAACATCCCAGCTACTTCCACATCTAGTGTGTATAAGAATGTTCACGAAGCTGAACCTACGATACAAGGACCAATGACTCGAACGCAGCACGTCAACTTAACTATCAAGTGAATGTGTTCCTAACTTTACATACTAATGTTCCAAAGAATGTAATACTATTTAAATCTTGTGATGATTTAATTTCCCTTAGGAACCATGGAGAAGGATCACGCAAGCCCAAGTATACAAGTGGAACCGTCAAGCACAAACCAAATCTTGTTCACGAGTTCGACTCAGATTCGGCCCTCCTGATAGCTCTACTTCAAATGGCCATAACTTTTTATCCAGGAGAAATATCGAGATCCATGAGTACTTGTTGGAAAACTTTTGAAATCTACTTTCACATGAATTTGGCTCCACCTCCAAATTTTTCTGTGCGCACCGCAATTTCCAAAACAATCTAACACTGACTTAGCTTGACAGGACCAAATTTAAATGCTCCTAGATTTTGCATCAAGAGTCCATTTGGAATGTATGAGTACAGTATGGAAAGCTTATCTCGTCCTCTTTCCAACAGATCTAACCCCATCCAAAAAATTTTTCTGTGCGCTTTGCAATCATCAAAACAATCTTTTGGTTTTAGAAACAGAGATAGAATCCGATAGAATTTGATTACTTTACATATATTGAAAACTTTTCATATGCAAGAGTCTACGTGCTTCTATAAATAGAGGCTCAATTGGTCATATAACTCAGACCACCTTTGAGAAAAATCAATCTACCGAAGTTTGTTCGAGTTCCTTGTGATTGCCGAAGTTTTGAGAAGAATCAGGCGTGTTCTTCAATCAAGATTGTTCAGCTTTTCCGTTGGGAATTGGGTGCACGATAGATCTTCGCTTGATGGTCGGTGAAATCGACGCGAGCGTGTTTTGGCAGATTAAAGAGTGTTCGTCTCTTGCACTGGCATTGGAGGATCCTTGCGATTCATCAAGACTTACACGAGTATCCATCCTACGTCGAGAAGATCGGGCGACTCCATATCAAGTAGTTACTCGCTATATCGTATCTCACCACATAGGAGTATTTCTCGTAACAGGGGGTATATATGTGTAGTATACGAGTATATAAGACCATCAATATGGTATGTAAATTTTTCAGAGATGGTATGCATATTTTTTAGACATACTCCTTTTTATGTGTGTATATGAAGGTATTTATAAAATACGTTAAAAACTATAGACTCTTTTGTAAATGTTTCATGTGGTTCACATTAGAATATCTTATAATTAGTATATGAGCATAATAAAAGTAATAATAAGTATGTTAAGTCACTGCTACAAACAGCCCTATCACAGACGGTTCAGAACCGTCATCACAGACGGTTTTTGAACTGTCTGTTTTTATGTGTCAGTGATAATAAGTGGTTATCACAGACGGCTCTCGAGCCGTCTGTGATAACTCACATTCGATTTTTACAAACAACCGTCTGTGATAGTAGACTTTCATAGACGGTTACACACAACAACCGTCTGTGATAGACACTATATCACAGACGGTTCCTGTTTCGCACCGTCTGTGAGATAGGAAATATCACAGACGGTTGTTTGCAAAAACCGTCTGTGATAGCAATTGCAACAGCAGTTTTATTTGCTGTTTTTTGGCTAGCCTCAGGATATACTAGCCATGCCCTCTGAAAGCAAGCAACAAGATTACAACATATATATACACTGTGTAACAAGATCACATACATTGCAGATACACAGATCCTTGCTTCACCTCGATGCCCTTTCCATCATCAGAATCATTTTTACGCTTGTATCGGGATGCTTTGCACACCGGACAAACATTTAAGCTAGCATACTCTTTACGGTACAGGATACAATCATTCGGACATGCATGTATTCTTTCTACTTCCATTCCTAATGGACAAAGAATCTTCTTGGCTTAATAGGTGGTTCTAGGCAACACATTTCCCTCTGGAAGCATGTCCGCTAGGAGACTTAACAATGCCGTGAAACTCTTGTCGGACCAACCATTGCTTGCCTTCAATTTCAGTAGTTCTAGAACTGATGACAACCTCGTGTATTGCGGCTTGCATCCCGAGAACAAAGGTTTCTCCGAGTCCTCCATCAAGCCCTCGAATTTACCAAACTCTCTCTCACTGTAGTTCCCTTCTGCATCACGTAACATCTGATCCAGATTGTCATCCTGCAATCCATCCGTGGCCTCATGATCAAAACCACAGTCCACAACAGGCATATCATTGTCCCTATCGACTATGTCATAACTACCAGCTTCTTGTGTACACTTCTCTTCACCGTGACTGGTCCAACATTCGCACCCTTTTAAAACCCCTTCAATCAAGTGAGCTTCGATCTGCATACCGAGTTGCTAAACATCTTGAGATTATCACACCAATACATGGACAAGACATATATTTTATCCCTTCTTTAACATATCCAGCTCGCCGCTCTTCTAAAAAGACACGCCAATAATGTACTCTTCACTCACACGGTTCTTAATGTACATCCAGCTTGATCCATTTCCGCTAGCTACACAAGTAACAAATGGTTGCCAAAAATGATTATTACCGCAACTAAGAAGATCCATTATCATCTCTAAGCCATCCATTACAAAAACATATATGCATAATTAAAAGTAATTGAGTACTAACCTCGATTAGATCACTAATTAGAAGATAGCGATATATTTTCACCCCGAACTCCCAAAAGCCGCCGCCTTGCTCCACCGACGCAGCGCATGCAATAAAAAAATAGATCCGTCGACCCGCCCAAGTCCAAGTATTAATAGGGCAATTATCACGAGACGGTTATTAACACGCACTGCCTCGTGAAAATTTATCAAAGACGGTTTGTTATACGAACAAATGCGCGATAGTAGAGACATCAAAGACGGTTCGTTTTAATAACCGTCAGTGAAGTATCACAGACGGTTATTAAAATGAACCGTCTTTGATGTCTCTACTATCACAGACGGTTCGTATAACAAACCGTCTGAGAACTATCACAGACGGTTATTAACACGAACTGTCTTTGATGTCTCTATTATCACAGACGGGTCGTGTTAATAACCGTCTGTGATAGTATCACAGCCGGGTGGCAGTATGAGCCGTCTGTGATAGTTAGGCACAGACGGTTTTGTATGAACCGTTTGTGATTTACCCGTCCAGTATAGCCTGTTTTGTAGTAGTGAGTTTATTTAGATGATATATCAGTTATGGGAGTTACAGCTAAAAGTAGAATATATAAGGTAGGCCCCTTACAGTTCACCCTAAAAAAGTTGATTATCAATGCCTAAACAATCATAATGCAACGAGTTTGTTGATCCTAAACAATTAGTCAACTTGTAATAGTATATTCACCAGAAGTAAACGGAGTAATTACAATTAAGGAAAGATATTATTAATACAGGGAATGAGTACACCATTCTGTCATTATTGTATGAACAAACATAGTTCCAGTTTTGATTGCTTCAATGTGTATGATAGTGGAATCTAATCAATTTATTGGTGGACCATATATTGACAATCCAGGCAAGCCTCTAGCCAAACGTTATGATCTTCATTTTTTCTGGTTGTTTTATATCTTTTACATGTTTAGATTGGTTATATAAAATTATATAAACAAATTTGACATTAAAATAATAATTTTATAAATTTACAACTATATTATAATTAAAATTTATGGTCAAATTCGTATACTTAAAGACCGTGAAAAGTGAAAATGTCAAGGATTTATAATTGGAGGCAATATTGCTATTGCATTCCTATTGGAAAATTGGTTGTGTGGCCAAGGGATCTGACGTCACCGTTAGCGATTTCATCGTGATGTAATATTTTAAAAATACCTAAAAAGTTTGTGAATACAGTATACATAAAGTTATGCAAACTTGTAAGATTTCAATTTCAAATTCACCACTGATATCAACAAACCAAAAAAAACAAGCGGTACTTGTAGTGATTGATTGCTTGACTTTTTAGTTTTTGATGCTAGAGATGAATTTGAATTTAAATTTTTGAAGGTTTACATAACTATGTACTATATATATGACTCTTTTTATATTTTTCAAGCATTGCATCAGGTTCAGCTTCAGTTTCAGTTTCTAGTTTCAGCTTCAGTTTCAGTTTCTAGTTTTAACTCAGCTTTTTGTCAGCTTCAGCTTCTAGTTTCAGCTTTTTTTTACTATTCACTAATTCATCTTTTTCTAATTTTTTAGATATTTTGGGTTTTTTTTTATATTTTCTTTTTTCCCATGTTCCTTTGTATTGTCTGTGATGGGCTAACATATTTTTTCTATTTTTCTATTTTTTTAAATTTAATTATACCTAATAACTAACTCAATTACAGTAAAAAAGTCAATTACAGTGAAATTTCAACCAGAAATTAAAAGACATCGTTATTTCAAACGCCCCCTCAGCAAGGGCGACGCAAAATCCCCTTGACACCAAAACTTGCACGCAACCCTAATCATGAACAGGAAAGGCACTTTCTTGTATTTGATTCCTTGGGATCAAACAAAAACAATCTGACACCTTAATTACAACCGAAATTCATGGTTGTAGCGATACTGCTGCCTAGGAATCAAAGAACGTGTACAGCTCATATCTCAAGCTGCAGCTTCCACCTAACACTCTCCCTCCCTCCTTGCCGCACCCCCTCGCCACCAGTTGACCAATGGCGGCTTCCAGGCACATCTTGCAGTCCCCGCCGGACAGGTCCTTGGTGCACTGGGCCAGCCCGTGCAGCCTCTGTGCCCCGCCAACCACCACAGCCTCGCCCGCGGTGAACAGTAGCGGCGAGAGGTACGCCGTCCTCGTGAGCCGCTTCATCATCCCGGCGACCTCCTTGTCGAACCCGACCGACCTTGTCGCGCAGTGGACGTTGCTCGGCACCACGACGCGGTGGTCGCTGTCGACCTCACCGAAGAACGGCTGGCCGGAGTACCGGAGCATGCAGTTGTCGAGCCAGACGACGGCGTCCTTCTTGGACGGGCACAGGCGCTCGGCCTGCGCTCTCACGGAGCGGATGCACTCGGCGCATGTAGCCCTGGCGACGTCGCCGCGGCAGAGCGCGAGGCCGTGCACGCGGTCGTCGTCGCCTCCGCCGGCCGGACCGACCGTAGCGATGTCAAACCCGATGGCCGGGGCCTTCGTCTCGAGGATGGCCATCATCTGGTGCAGGTTGCTGGCGAAAGAGCTGTCAGCGGCGAATCTGCCGGTGCCGGAGCACGACGCGGCGGGCGCGTCGACGGAGCCGACCGCCGCCTCCGAGGCTGCAAGGAGGACAAGGAGTAATGTGGCCTCAAGAATCATGGTTGGTGAGCGAAACAATCGCAGAATGCAGATCGCAGGTAAGGGGAACATCCAAGTGAAGGTGTGCTGGGCTTCTTATAAAGAACCAAGGTGATCGAAGGAAGGGAAGAAGCACCAAGGTGATCGATGATGATGTGCTTTGGGAAGTTGGACGTGTAGAGTAGTTGGGGTGGACCATGGAATGCAGTAGGGAAGGCTGGGCGCCTCCTGGACGAGGTCGTATTCGCCGCAAGCCGAGTCCAAGGCTTTATTGGGAGCCGGAATCTTCAACTCCTTGCTTATTTGGTTAGTGAGCGTGGAAAACTTGATTGGGATTTTAGAAGTTTAATCCCCACCATTTTAAACATATTGTGGAGATGGTAAATTTTTTATGACAGTATAAATTGTGTTTTAGATTGGTGATGGTAACTTCAAATTTCTTGTGCATATAAATTTATCGTCCGCTTTTATGTTGGTACTCTAACTAGTACCAAATGGACGGTGGGGGATAAGCCAAAGGTATTCCATGGCATTTCCCTACGAACTAAAGCACATAGATCCTACCTCGGATTTTTTTTATTCGAAGAAAAGAAAATAGGATTCATAATCCATGCTTGTATGAGCCAAATAACATGGTACTGTTTATTGTTAATGAAAATGTTATTCTCAAATGGTTCTGTAAAGCTTTTCTCAGATTATTGTAAGACATTCTGCGCCATGCAATGTATCTAGCCACTGTAGGTGAAACTGCGACTGTGTCGAGTAAGACGCGTCGCTTTAGCATAGGAGATTATGGGTATGTTCTTTGTGGCTTCTAAAAGTCGTTTTTTGCTTTTGCTACAGTAACTAACTTTTAAACGGAATATTTTTTTAAGATGGGGTCTACAAGTTAATTGTAGTACACGTTAAAAAAATAATATCTGTATCATCAAAAATCACAAGCGAGTATCTTTCTTTCCGCAATCTCTGTCGCAAACAACCAAAAAGCCATCTGCCGCAGCCAAAAGCCATCAGCCGCAGCCAAAAAGAACAGGCCCTATATAATACGCTTAACGATGAAGCGAGGTTGCTACCTGCCTCTGCCCCCATAAAAAAATTTCTTAGTCATACAGTCGACTTCGGAGCATTGGCAATGGAGGTCAAGCATGGTGACGCCTCACCTGCTGCTGCCGGGCGCTTCAGGCAGCCCATCTGAGAGGCTGCAGCTGGGGACGCGAGATCCATGATTTATCGAATCATTTCATTGTCGTACTACTAGTCTAACTCTACGGCTTCTAATGAGTGTAACTAGTGCATATATACACTGCGAGGTAGGGGTGAAAACATATCGGATATTTTCCGACCGATTAACCGTCGAATCCGAGTCAGATCGAATTTGGATAGTCATATCGGATAATTATCGGATTAGGAGTCAGATTCCGATAGTTGTTTTCGGATACGGATTCGGATTCGAAAAAGAACTATTCGATGGATACGGATACTATCTGAAATTTTATCGGATAATACCCAGATATATTTATCGGATATTCGGCCCATCAGCCAAATCATCATTTTCAGCCCATTAGCAAATCCGAATAAATTCCAACAAATCCAATAAATGCAAATAACTCCGAAAAATTCCAGAAAATTCACAAAAAATACTATAAATCTAGGAGAACTTAGGAAAATAACATAAACTATTTTTAGCCTTTAAAAATAGTTAAAATAAGGTTTTTTCTCTTAGCTTTCAAATAAAATCTAAAAAATCCAAATAAATTTCAACAAATCCAATAAAATGCAAATAACTCTGAAAAATTCCAAAAAATGCAAAAAATACTATAAATCTAGGAGAGCTCTGAGAAAACAATGTAAACTAATTTTATCTTTTAGAAAATAGTTAAAATAAGTTTTCTTGCTCTGTGCTTTCAAATAAAATCTAGAAAAATCCAAATAAATTACAACAAATTCAATAAAATCCAAATAAGTTTTCTGGAAGTGTAAACAAAATCTGGTGGAGCCACCTTTGAAATATTTTCTACCAGAACCCTACCAAGAAATTTCTTTAGAAATACATGGTGGATGTCGTGCGCACTATGTATGCCCTTTATACTTCTGCGTAATATCCGACTAGATATTCATTATCGTATTCGCAATCGCTCCATATTTGTTTCGTATCTGTGACCGACACTATCCGAATTCGTATTCTTATCCGGTACTATTCGTATTCGACTCTGAATCCAAGAAAAAAAATATGAGATAGGATATGGAATGAGTAGTATCCGACCGAATTCAATCCGTTTTCACCCCTACTGCGAGGCATCGTGCTAATCACGGCATTTTTTATTTTCTATTTCATCCTTTGTGAAACTCTTAATTTGTGTTAAGAGAGCACAAGTCAGCTAACGTAGGACCTGTTTAAAAATATTGTGATTTTTAGCTGATTGTAAAAGATTAACGAAGTACAGGATACTCGTCTTGAGAAACCACTCTGTTCAAAATAGCTCCTACAGTAACTCTTATAAATAGCTTATAAAAATCACATTAAAACTACTCTACTCAAAAACTAACTTCTAAAAGGAAAAGATAAAACTGTTTGCAACATGTCAGGTGACACGATTTGCGGCCTAATAGACGTGTGAAGTTGTGACGTTTTGTTGATTTCCTACATGGGCATGTGCCGCTGCACTTTTGGAGGTTGGTAGATGGATAACTAATGGTCTTCGAGACGGAAATGAGTTATACCTAATCGTTGCTAGCGTGCTTAATTAACTATTCATGCTTCTGGAGTCAAGAGTGAACAAGACGAAAAACAAACAGCATGTACCTTGTCTGTTTCCTTGTTTTAATTTAAGATTACGATCGAAGAATCGGAAAGTTTACAAAATAGTGCATAGTGTCTACCAAATTCATTAAGAAGCTTTGACAAAAGTTGTATGATTAATTGATTATTGAGGCGACAAGCACATGGTTGCAATTTCGATGGTAGTACTTTATATCTGAGTTACCATCATTCTACAGTGTAATCTTTCTCTTCTATATCTCTAGTACTTATATGGTATAAAGCCACAGTTTGTGTTAGAATTTATATGGTATAAACATATATATGGATATAATTTTAATATAATTAAACAATCTCAAAGTATATATCAAAAGGTATACAAATGATATAAATTGCATATAACCATGTAATTGTATCATATCATTTGTAATAAAGCACATATTCAATAAAAAGAGCAAAAATACTCCTAATCTAAACATATATGCCAATATAAAGAGAATGGAATCAATTAAGACTAGCAAAAAGCACATATTTTAATTGATTAATGTTTATACTAGGTTAAATCTTGGCCGTCTCGCTACTGTGGTCTTATACTATTCATCAATTAAATATGTCAAAGAAGATTTCAAACTTTGCTTGGGGCCCGTGAGTACTCTTTGGAAAGATCTTAGAGTCTACTTTCAGATGGATCTGGTTCCACCTCTAAACTCCATTCGAGCTGATCAGAAACTACCAAACAAGTCACATCACTTTTTTAATCCGAGTCAAAATAGGCCTTGGGCCTTATAATCGAGCACTGTTCGACTTCCAAGTATTTTGGCCGACCCTCTACCTCCTATGTCTCATAAATAGGTAGCCGCACCCTCTCTAGGGTTCGGGTTTTGATAGACTAAGTTAGCCTTTGCTACTTCGCCTGATGTTCGCGCGTGTCGGCAAGACTGTCCGAATACTTGTCTTCGGAACCTCACCATTTTCTGTTTTCAGATTGAAATATATATCTTTTATTCATAATTGAGTTGCTGTTCATCTTGTTTTTGCCTGTTTTTCGATTGCTTGCAGGAACAAGTGCCCTCGTGGTTAGGTTGACTATGCTCCGACAAGGTCACGAACAACCTCTGGAGTTGGTGTATCGATCGCTAAGACACAACGTCCTTAGGGTGGTTGTAATCGAGTTGTCAATATTTTCTCCTTCCCCAATCGAATCTACCAATTTCATCGAAAGATCGGGACTGCTAGTCCTATCAGTTGGTATCAGAGCTCAAGGTTGATCGGTGAGAGATTTCTTTTAGTTTCTGCATCTTTGTCTACCTATAGTCCAGAAAACCAAAAAAATAGTAGATTAGTTTTTTTTCTCCAAAATCCGAAACAATTCGAGCCGTACTCTATTACTGCTTAGTCTTTGTTTGTTGAGTCTTCGGTTGCATCGTCGTGTCGAGTTGTTAGTCTTAGTGTTTAATCCTTAGAGTTTCGAGTTCTTGTCATGTCAGATCATATTGTAGCCAACGCCGCCATCACCGCTGCCATCACATTCACCACTGTCATATACATCACCGCTACCATTGCTTTCACCACCATCATATACATCACCGCCGCCATCGCCGTCCTTGGCATAGGGTTTGGGTTCGGGATCACCGCTTTGAGGTCGGATTTATCTCTTTTCAAGTTGTATCCGAGTCTAAGCTGGCTACGAGTTGTGTTTCCGAAGTGAGTCGGAGTCGATTGCTTATTGTTTCAAAAAAAAGTTTGAAAAAAAATTTGTCGCAAAAAAAATCGTGAATTCGGAAAAAAAAAGATTCCTGATATTATCTCTGTGCCACTCGGATTGCCCTCGTGTGCTGATCGAAAATCTCAGTTTAGAGAGAGAGTATATTTTTTTTACCAATTTACCCCTGGTCAAAAAAAGTGTGTGGTGCGCGTTGCTTGTTACACTACGCTTGCAACATTGGAGGCTTCCGTTGGCACTATCAACACCTCACTTGCTGAGATTTTGAGACATCTTGATGAGATGGGCCGTGCACCTCCCGCGGCTACTCCCGCTACACATACTCCGCGTACACGTGCCAACAATGGTGTCTTGGGCAGCAGGGTGGACGAAAACGGTGGAGATGAATATGCGGCTGATACTGAAATCGATGATGATGAAAACACTCACCGTCATCATCAACTACGCCAGAATCACATTGGCATGGGTCCTATGTACCTACGCCATGAGGTACGTGAGGATTATGAATCACTTGGTAATATTAAGTTCACTATTCCAACTTTTGATGGAAAATATAACCCTGATGCTTATATCACATGAGAATTGGCTGTTGATTAGAAATTTGCTTGTCATGCATTCCCTGAAAATAAAAGGGTTAGAGCTGCTACTAGTGAGTTTACTGACTTTGCGTCTGTTTGGTGGAGTGAATATTGTAAGAAAAATCTTTTAACCACACCACGAACTTGGGATGCATTAAAAAGAATCATGCGAGCTAGATTTATTCTTTCATATTATGCACATGATTTGTTAAATAAGTTGTAACAATTGAAGCAAGGTAGTAAAAATGTAGAGGAATATTTTTAAGATTTGCAAACAGGAATGTTGCGTTGTGACTTAGAGGAAACTGAGGAGACTGCTATGGCTAGGTTTATGGGTGGTTTGGATCATGAAATTCAAGATATTTTAGTTTACAAGGAATATAATTCTATCACTCATTTATTTCATCTTGCTTGTAAAGCTGAAAGAGAAGTACAGGGACGACGCACAAGTACAAGGACTAATATTTCTACAAGTCGTGGTAACATTTGGTCTCAACGTGCATTTGCTACACCATCAAGCCAACCTTCTGCACCTTCTTCCTCCAACAGCAAGCCACGGTTTCCATCGTCAAATTCGGCATCTCGGGTATCCGAAGCAACAAAGGGGTCAGCCCAAGCACATTCAAATAACTCTTCATCCGTTGCCTCTACAGGACGAACAAGGGATGTCCAATGTCATCAATGCAAGGGGTATGGCCATGTGCGGAGTGAATGCCCTAGCAAACGTGTTTTGATTGTGAGAGATGATGGTAAGTATTCTTTTGCTAGTGATTTGGATGAGGATACCTATACTATGCTTGCAGCTGACCATGCAGGTAGTGGGAAGGAATAAGATGAAGAGCACATTGGTGCTGAAGATGCAGAGCGTTATGAGAGCCTCATTGTGCGGTGTGTATTGAGTGCACAAATGGAGAGGACAAAGCAAAATTAGCAGCACACTCTTTTCCAAACAAAGTGCGTCGTGAAGGAATGCTCATGCTGTGTGACCATTGATGGAAGGAGTTGCAATAACTTGACGAGCTCCGATATGGTGGAGAAGCTTGCGATGAACACCAAACCGCACCCACAACCTTACTACATTCAGTGGTTCAACAGCAGCGGCAAGGTGAAGGTAACACAAATGGTGCGAGTAAATTTTGCTATCGGTTCTTATCATGATGTTGTAGAATACGATGTTGTCCCTATGCAAGCATGCTCTATGCTGTTAGGTAGACCGTGGTAATATGATAAAAAATTCTCTACATCATGGTAAGACAAACCAATATTCTTTTGTGCATCATGACAAGAAAATTGTGTTACATCCTATGTCTCCTGAAGCTATTTTAAAGGATGAGATTGCTAGAGCTAGTAAAGAAAAAAATCAGGAGCAACATAATAGGAGTGAAAATCAGATTGTAGCAAATGAACTTGAGCAACATAAAAAGAAAAACTATAACTCTGTTCATGAGAAGAAAAATGAGATTAAATTGAAAGGTGCATGTTTTATTACTATTAAATTTGATGTGAATGAGCTGGATGCTAGTACTTCTGTTTACTATATCTTACTTTGCAAACAAGCTTTATTTTCATTTGAGGATGTATCTTCTTCTGTGCCTCCTACTGTCACTAATCTTTTACAGGAGTACATAGATGTCTTTCCAAAGGACATGCCGCCAGGACTACCACCAGTGTGAGGGATTGAGCACCAAATAGATCTGATTCCCAGGGCATCTTTGCCCAATCGTGCGCCATATAGGACCAATTCGGAAGAAACTAAGGAGATTCAGTGTCAAGTTTAAGAACTGCTTGATAAAAGATATGTGCGTAAGTCTCTTAGTCCTTATGCTGTTCCGGTAATTTGTGTCTAAAAAAGATGGATCATGGCGTATGTGTGTGGACTGTAGAGCGATCAATAACATTACCATTAGATATCATCACCCTATTCGTAGGTTAGATGATATATTTGATGAATTAAGTGGATCTATTGTCTTCTCTAAAGTTGATTTGCATAGTAGGTATCACCAAATTCGCATAAAATTGGGAGATGAATGGAAAACAGCATTTAAAACTAAGTTTGGTTTGTATGAGTGGTTAATAATGCCGTTTGGTTTACTAATGCACATAGCACATTCATGAGATTAATGAATGAGGTTTTACGTGCTTTTATTGGTAAATTTGTAGTGGTATATTTT
This sequence comes from Melocanna baccifera, assembly GCA_036346265.1. Lineage (NCBI taxonomy): Eukaryota > Viridiplantae > Streptophyta > Magnoliopsida > Poales > Poaceae > Melocanna > Melocanna baccifera. The sequence continues at coordinate 16,609,470 of CM070683.1, forward strand.
GATGATATATTGATATATAGCAGATCACTAGAAGAACACATTGACCATTTATGTACTGTTTTTGATACTTTACGTAATGCATGTTTATTTGGTAACCTTGAGAAGTGCACAGTTTGCACGGATCGAGTCTCTTTTCTTGGCTATGTTGTTACTCCACAGGAGGTTGAAGTTGATCAAGCTAAGGTCGAGGCAATACAGAGTTGGCCGACTCCTAACACGGTCACGCAGGTGCGAAGTTTTCTAGGACTTGTTGGATTCTATCGTCGTTTTGTGAAGGGTTTCAGCACCATCGTCGTACCATTGAACGAGCTCACTAAAAAGAGGTGCCTTTTACTTGGGGGAATGCACAGGAGGATGCCTTCAACACATTGAAAGATAAGTTAACACATGCACCATTACTCTAACTTTCAGATTTTAGTAAGACTTTTGAGTTAAAATGTGATACTAGTGGAATTGGATTGGGTGGTATGCTGTTGCAAGAAGGTAAACCTATGGCATACTTTAGTGAAAAATTGAGTGGACCTTGTTTGAACTATTCCACTTATGATGAGAAATTATATGCTCTAGTTCAAACTTTAGAGACATGGTAACATTATTTATGGCCCAAAGAATTTATCATTCATTCTAATCACGAGTCATTAAAGTATATTAAAAGTCAAGAAAAATTGAACCGTAGGCATGCAAAGTGGGTTGAATTCATAGAGTCTTTTCCTTATGTTATAAAATACAAAAAAGGGAAAGGAGAATGTTATTGCTGATGCATTATCTAGAAGATATACCATGCTCTCACAACTTGACTTCAAAATTTTTGGATTGGAAACAATTAAAGAGCATTATGTTCATGATGATAATTTTAAAGATGTGTTGCTGAATTGTAAAGAGGGAAAAGTGTGACATAAATTTGTCCTAAATGATGGATTTGTGTTTAGAGCTAACAAACTATGCATTCCAGCTAGCTTCGTTCGCTTGTTGTTGTTATAGGAAGCGCATGGAGGTGGGCTGATGGGACATTTTGGAGTCAAGAAGACAGAAGACATACTTGCTGGTCATTTCTTTTGGCCAAAGATGAGACGTGATGTGGAACGTTTTGTTGCTTGCTGCACTACATGTCAAAAGGCTAAGTCACGACTTAATCCTCATGGTTTGTATATACCTCTATCTGTTCCTAGCGTATCTTGGAAAGATATTTCTATGGACTTTATTTTAGGACTGCCTAGGACAAAAAAGGGGAGGGATAGCATATTTGTTGTTGTTGATAGATTTTCTAAGATGGCAAGTGACTTCATACCATGTCATAAAAGTGATGATGCTACCAACATTGCTGATTTGTTCTTTCGTGAAGTTGCTCGCTTACACGGTGTGCCAAATACAATAGTTTCTGATCGTGATACTAAATTGCTTAGCCATTTCTGGAGAATTTTGTGGGCTAAATTGGGAAGTAAGCTGTTATTTTCCACTACTTGTCATCCCCAAACTGATGAGCAAACTGAAGTTATGAATAGAACTTTATCTACTATGCTTAGGGCTGTTTTGAAAAAGAACATCAAAATATGGGAAGAATGCTTGCCTCATATTGAGTTTGCTTATAATCGTTCGCTGCATTCTACTACGAAGTTATACCCTTTTGAGATTGTTTATGGTTTTGTGCCTTGTGCTCCTATTGATTTGTCACCACTTCCATCTTCAGAGAAGTTAAATTTTGATGCTAAACAGCGTGCTGATTTGATGTTGAAAATGCATGAGACAGCCAAAGAAAATATTGAACGCATGAATGCTAAATATAAACTTGCTGGTAGTAAAGGAATGAGGTATTTAACTTTTCAACCAGGTGATTTAGTTTGGTTGTATTTGAGAAAAGATAGATTTCCTGAATTAAAGAGGTCTAAGTTGATGCCTAGAGTTGATGGTCCTTTTAAAGTGTTGGAAAAGATTAATGATAATACATATACGCTTGAGTTACCTGCAGATTTTAGGGTTAGTCCCACCTTTAATATTACATATTTGAAGCCATACTTAGGAGAAGAAGACGAGCTTGAGTCGCGGATGACTCAAATACAAGAAGGGGAGGATGATAAGAACATCCTTGCCATAGATACAACCATGCCGACTCCACAACAAGCTAAACAAACTAAAACTATGATATAAGGACCAATGACTCGAGCGCAAGTGCGACAACTAAACCATCAGATGAATGCGTTCCTAAGTTTGCATACAAATATTTCAAAGAATAGAATACTACTTAATTATTATGATGATTGAATTGTCCTTAGGAACCATGGGGAAGAACCACGCGAGCTCAAGTATAGAAGTCGAACCATTAAGCGTAATCTAATTCCTGTTCGCGAGTTCAACTCAGATTCGGCCTTCTTGATAGCGTCTACTTCAAACAGCCATAACTTTTGATCTAGAAGGTTTCTTAGGGCCTGTGAGTACTCTTTGGAAAGATCTTGGAGTCTACTTTCAGATGGATCTGGTCCCACCTCCAAACTCCATCCGAGCTGAGCAAAAACTGCCAAATAATTTATATCACTTTTCCAGTTCGAGTAAAAGTGGGCTTTGGGCCTTGTAATCGAGTCCTGTTCGGCTTCCAAGTGTTTTGGTCGACCCTCCACCTCCTGTGCCTCATAAATAGGCAGCCACACCCTCTTCTAAGGTTCAGGTTTTGATAGACTAAGTTATCCTTTGCTACTTCGCCTAGTGTTCGCGTGTGTCGGCAAGACCATCTGAATACTTGTCTTCGGAACCCCACCATTTTATGTTTTCAGATTAAAACCTATATCTTTTATTCGCAATTGAGTTGCTGTTCATCTTATTCTTGCCTGTTCTTCGATTGCTTACAGGAACAAGTACACTCGTGGTTAGGTTGATTGTACTCCGACAAGGTCATGAACAACCTCTGAAGTTGGTGTATCGATCGCTAAGGCGCAACGTCCTTAAGATGGTTGTAGTCGGGTCATCAATGTTTTCTCCTTCCCCAATCTAATATACCACTTTCATTGAAAGATCAGGACCGCTAGTGCTATCAGTTATATATGAACAAGCCACAAACTGCAAAGAATTAAACCGAATACCCACAAAGTTGATGATACTCGAAATCATTGAGAAGATCATAGGGCCAGACACGCCACAGGGCACTATCCCATAAAACCTAGCACCCCTCTATGGTGCAGCAAGAGAGAGGAGCAGGGTAATCGGAGATATAAAGCCCACCTTCACCGTTGAATATGTTGGAATACGGGTAGGTTATACTAGCGCAAATTAAAATTTCTGCCACGTAAACCCCAAAGCTATTGAGTAAGAAATCATAGATCGTTACTACTAGACGCGCAGTGCAGCAGAAATAGAGTTGAAACGGCCGATTAAACAAAGAGCGCCTCGATGTAAGCGAAAGTAGTCGATCGTCCTCCGGCCAACCATCTCCTCCTTGCGATCGTCCTGATCAGCGCCACAGTCATAGCAGCGCCTCTACCAAGGTCCACACGTCTAGAGAAGGAACACCGTGCATCGGTGTGCTAGCACCAGCGCGTACGGCAGAGGTTATGAGAGGTAGCGGCTAGGGTTTCTGGGATGTCGCCCTTAGCCCCCCCCACTCAAAAACTATCATCTGGACTCTTATCGTTCCAGTCCATTAAGTGTGTGACCCTGTAGATTAATGTACATTTGGCCATGGGCCAAAAACTCCTTTCCGGTCCATAGGTCGGTAGCGGTCCCTAACAGAACATAATGACCCCCAAATATATATAAAGATCATATCGGACAAATCTATATAATACTTATGTACCAATCCCTTTGCCTCACGATACTAGATTGAACTCAAGGTGTGAAATGTGCCATCCTATGATTGCTCGATCCTTCACTCGAACCTGTGATGGATTACTCAGTTGTGATTGACTCTTCAACCACATTCAGCATGGCCATGCACTTTCTTAATCCAACTACATCGAGGGGCTCAGAGATATCTCTCCTGTTATATAGGAGGGGCAAATTTCATCTTGATCGCTCATATTTCTCCGCATATTTTATAGTAAACCCGAAAGCTACCTTTATGACCACCCAGTCAGGGAGGTTGGTAGGAAGAAGCTTGTCATCGAGGCGGTGATAGCCACGGTGGTTAGAGATTTGGGGGAGCATTTCTGGTGGCTGAAGAAGGTGGGTTGGCAACATTGGCTGGTGGTAGTACAGCTTTGCTTCTCATTTAGTTAAAACCAGTGTAGGTACTATTAGATCAATCTTGGTCAGTAATTTACAGAGTTTTGGATTGGTGTTCTTCATTAATTTGTATATTATCATATTGTTCAATCTTCATCAAATGATTCGTGAGCTGATGGTTCACATAGTTTTCTATATCTATCAAGTACAAATTTAAGTGCTAAACATGGGTTGCAGGTGCCTGAATGCTACGATGACCATGTAAAGGAGCATCTTGATGTGGGATTCATGGAACATTGCTGATTCAAGAAGATGCACAACTTATAATCAATGATTCAGTTTGAAAAGATGGAGCAAACCTTGTAAAGCTTCTGTAGTATATCATGTCTACTTGTGCTCTCCCGGGAGTTGAGACCCACCAAACCTATTTAGGAGGTCACTCTTTGTTGTTCAACAGCCATCAAAGGTGATGGCTGTAGTGGCCAACAATAAGGTTGCAGCGGCCATGGTAACCCTCCCATCGAAGAGTAAGCTGGTGGTTTCTTGGTTCTTGGCTCCCTTTTTCTATCTTTATCTATGAATATTTGAATGTTGTGTTCCTTTTTTTTTACTATTTTGATTGGTTTAAGAGTTTACTACTTCAATTGTAGTGGATTTGATTTGTTGGATCCCTGAATTAGCTGATGGAACTGGTTGCACTCCAGCTTAGTTTTTTGTTTGTTATTATTTTTTTGTCTTTTATCGATTAGTTCATTTTAGATAGTCGAATTAAGTCAATTCAATTATTCCATTGAAGGTTTGGATGTGTGTCTATTTTCTGCAAATTATTACCATGTTACAGCCTCTACCACTTCAAGATGTCCACAGTAACATTCCAGTTGATTGATTTGATCAGTTATACGTTCAGTAATATCCAAGAACAATGGTTATCTGATGGTCATGTGCAACGGATGGCTTAACCAGATGCGAGCAGTTGTAGGTACTGTGTGAGTGAGTACATCTATCATAAAATTTATATTCCCTGAATTCTTACTTTTGTTATAATACCAAAATTTATATTTGTAAATCTGATTCATGATATGGTGACAATTGCAAGGTAACTGAATGTCACTCTTATTGTGCGGCAGTTGGATAAAACATTTTAGGATATGATCCTCGGCGATCCTTTCTTTCTAAAGTTACTAGAATTCAGTTATCACCCTGGGTTTAACCACGATCTATTTGATGTGGACTACTTTATACTTCATAGCATCATGGAGGGACAAGGTCCGATAAAGAGCTGCCTCTAAGACTAAAAACAATAGTGAAGTTAGAGTTTCTTTGCTCCATTTTTCATCAAGTTTATGGCCATCCTTCATGTATGTTCTACTTCTGGGATGCTGACTGAAGACGTATTTTCTTAGCAGAGTACAGACTTCCATCCAACAAGTAATAATAGCAAATAAAACTCCTATGGAGGTTGTATTTTAGATAGGTTCTTGCCTCGTGTTGAGGCTTGTCAAAATTATACTAGCATGAATGATTAACTGACATAATTTGAGGCACTTTTAAGAAGATAACAAGTTCACTTCATTCATGTCTTTGTCATCAACCAAGTTGCCTGCTGCCTTGAAAAACTTTCTTAGTAAAGTTGTGTTTGAGAATTTTCCGTAGCAACACATGCCCCTAACTAGTTATTAACTAAAAATCGAGCCTTCCCGCGAGACCACATCGTCAATAAATTATAGAACTGTTCACATATCACTGTAGCATTTTTTTTAAAATTTGACCCTTGAACGTCTATTTTTTTTTACAAAAATAGCCCAATCCCGAGCTCGGTACGCATGGCAGGTGACATGTGTTACCTGCCATGCCACCCGAGCTCGGCAGGCCGACAGGAATGCAGCAAGCAATGGCTCGGCTTGGACACCGATAGCCCCGCAGGGCTGCCAAGCACCCCAGGTTTGGCAAGAGCTACCGAGCTACCCTGACTCGGCAGCAGCCCTACCGAGCTGCCCTGGCACAGTAGGTGCCTAGGTGGCTGACCAGCTAGATGCGACGCAACACAACGCGATGCACTCAACAATGATTCCATGGCTTTCAACAGGGCTTAGCACTACCCCCACGGCCACGTGGCCCTATCAGTCTCCAACGCCTCCCCGTGTGCATAAAATGCCTCACATTCCTATCCGCCCTCTCATCTAAAACCATGCGTATGAGTATCTTCCTTGCGGAGCGAGAGAGAGCCGAGGGAGAATAAAGAAAGAGAGAGTAGAAGAGAGTTTAAATTAGTTTTTTGAGATGATTTTGTTGCAATTTAGGGGATTTTGCAGTTAGAATCATTATAGATCAGGTGAAGACCTTCAAAAAGAGATATGTTTCATTCACCTACAAGCAATGTGCTTAATATATCATTAACATTTCATTAGCATAACAGTGGTTTGGTTGTATAGAATACATTTGGTAACCATGTTTAGCTGATATATGAATTTAGTTCGTGCAGATGATATTTTATAATTATCCATGTTAATGATGTATTAGTTGTGATATTGATGATTCTTTGTAAATGGCTGAAAAAATACACACTATTATTTGTACTATTGTCGTTGCCTTTGTAAATTAAAAAATATGTATGTACGTATGCACACACACACACACATATATATATGTATGTATGTATGTATGTATGTATGTATGTATGTATGTATGTATGTATTGCTCTGGTGCCATTGCAAATATTGTAGAAAATATCTTTGTAATTATTATTATCACATGGTTGTAGGCATAATTATTTTATATTATATTTAGTTGCATTTATCATCATCTGAAATAAGTACATTTTATTTGCATTTGTGGTAGGTACCTACTGTTAGATACACACTGTTATTTCTACAGTTGTCCATGCCTGTACAAATTAGAAAATATGTATGTATGTAGGCACATATATGTGTATTGCTCTAGTGTAATTACAAATAATGTAGAAATTATGTATACATGTATTATTAGCACATGGTCATAGGCATAATTGGTAGCTCAACTATGTATATGTGCATGATTATTTTGTATTATGTTTAATTATATTTAGCATCATCACATATAAGTTTATTACATCTACATTAGTGGTAGGTACTTGTTGTTAAATATAGAACATTTGTTCATGTTCTACGGGGAAGGAGTCGTACGAGGCGGGACGTATAGGGCTGACCTTCAAAATTGTGAAAGAAACGTAATCCAGTCTCTGGGGCTAAAAGAGATGGGTCTTCATGAGCTCGGGAGGTGCGTCTGGAGTGCATTTGATAGGGAGGTTGGTAGGAAGAAGCTTGTCATCGAGGCGGTGATAGCCACGGTGGTTAGAGATTTGGGGGAGCATTTCTGGTGGCTGAAGAAGGTGGGTTAGCAACATTGGTAGGTGGTAGTACATGAAGATTGCAAGCAATCTTGTTGCGGTGATATATGAGAGGCCAATGGTTTATATAACATATTGGTTTTCAATGCCTTTGTGAAGTTTTAAAATAAAAATAACTATTTTAATTTTTAATGAAGTAAAGCTTAATTTAAAATTTTAGATTTAAAAAGAATTAATATGAAAAAAAATAAATTTCAATTAATTCAAAACTAGTTTTATTTCGATGCCTTGTGATGCAAGGAATGTTTTATGTATTTTCTTGAATTTTTTGAGTTTATTTGCTATTTGTTGAATCTCAATTGAATTTATCCCAATTTCTAAAATTTGAAAATCTGGATTAACCCTCAGGCTGAATCTCCTTTTTCCTCTGGGCCATTTCCTTTTCCCGGCCCAACTTGGCATCCCACATTTTCCCTGCATATGGCCCATTTTCTCCGCTCAACCCACCTCATCGCGCTCGCCATGTGTCGCTACCACATTCGCCATCTTCCCACTGTCTTTGGTGCGTGAACCCCATTTGTTAGATGCAAGGCATGTCCTGATCATCTTCCTCCTCCTCTAATGCGGACATGGGCGCCGCCACTGTCTCACAACTGGATTCCGCCACCTAAGGCTATAAAAGACTAGCCGAGACTACAAATCGCACCACAAAGTCGATCTCCTCCAAAACCATAAAATCCGATCCATATTATGTTGCCAAGTTGCCGGATTTGAGTTTCAAACCGCAGCCTTAGTCGTCGGCTCCATCGACCCTTTTCACCACCGTTGATGAGCCCTACCCTTCTTGTCGTCGCCTCTATTAGAATCCCCCTCTTTGAGCTCTAGTCCTTGCATCACCTATGACAAAGCATCGCTAGGTCCGAGCCTTCGTCAGAGACAAAGCTTCATCACTGCTATCTACTCACCGCTGATCTCTACCGTCAACCAAAGGGTTTTGTGCCAAGCCAGGTGAGATCGCCAAGAGCCCAACTACTAGATTGGTTAGGTTACATAGCCTAGAAGGCCGCTGTCATCGCTGCTCGCTAGAGAACCTTAGGTACAAAACTCAACCGTTGACGAGGCTCGCCAATTCAGCTTCTCAGTCCAATGTGTCGCCATCTATTTGCCAGGCGTCAAACATGCCAGCATGTGCCACCAGCTCACCCCACCGTAATGACCTTGCCACATTATCAGTTGAGTCAGCATCCATGCAAGCAGCATGTCATCCCTAGTGCACGCATGTCATCCTAGTTAGCACCCATGTGGCCACACCTGAAACCTAGATCCCTATTCCCTCTAGACAAATAGCCTCAGAGCAACATGTCATTCCCATGCACCCATGTGGATCCCACATGTCATCCACATAGCCTCGGTGCACCAAGTTCTGATGAGGACATCCCTCCCACGGATACAATTGTGTCTACACACACAATTCACCCACAACAAGTGTTGCAAGGTCCACTTACTCGAGCCCGTGCTCGCCAACGTAATTACCAGGTGAATTCGTTTTTAGGTTTATATATTACTAAGAATAGACCGCTACCTAATGTAAGTGATTTAATTGTGCTTAGGAACATGGGAAAGGATGAAGGAGAGGCATGTGGAGTCATGGACATGCATGGAAGGTACAATGAAGGTCACCACGTTATTTTGGGGTTGAGTCAAGCAAGAGTTGGAGTTGGGCCCGTTTTGGAATTAAATTCGGACTACCGTGATAGTATCAATTTCAAACGGATATAACTTCTTCATACGGACTCTGTTTTAGACATTCTTGGACTTCACAGAAAGATTATCAAGTCTACTTTCCAATGGATCTGATCTCATCTTCAAATTCCATCTAAGCCGATCACAATCATCAAAAAGAGTCCATATCTGTTTTTGAGTCCGAGTTGAAAAGGGTGCTGCGCCACCTCTATTTGGGCCCGTGGGCCTTGTAACCCTAGGACGTGTGTCTCCCTATAAGGAGCCACCGTTTCCCTTTTTCAAGACTTGAATTTTGTTGAGTTTAGATTTAGCCATTGTGCAAACTTCTCTGAAATTTCAGCAGATTGAGCGACTTATTTACTGCAGATTTCAGCACCTTATTCACTGCAGATTTCAGCATTTCACTTGAGTTTATGTGTTGATTTTTAGGTGTGCAATGTGCAGCCGAGTGTGAGGTGAAGTGCAACAATGAGTTGCAGCATTTTGGGGTGATATGGAATTCTTCTGAACTGCAATTTTTTTATTTGCTTTTGGCCTAGCTTCAGTTTGTCAGTGAATTCTTCTTTTTGGGATCAAGGCTAGTGTTTGCAGTCACTCGGCAAGACTTTCATGGGGCATCTAGTTTCTTTAGTCTTCGGCAAAAATTAAATCCTTTCGCACAATTTAGCAAAAATATTTTCAATCCTTCCAATGAGCATGAATCCTACTTCATAGCTTCCATAGCTATCGGAGAGGTCTTAATAGTTGTTGTTAGGGATATCTTCTTGTGTTTTGCTAACAATGGCAGGTCTTATAGAGTTGACGCATAAGGACCCATCTCATACTCCTCGTACGAAGGCAATTGTACAACATTTTCTGCGCCTCATGAACCTTCGTGCAGAGGGTCTTGAGGAGGATGTCAGGGTCACAAATGAGCAACTTGCTCAACTTGAGGGTGCCCAAATTGAGACAAACGCCACGCTCGCCACGATGGAGAGAGCGCAAGGCGTCACAAACACTTCTTTAGCAGGCATTATGGCGTGCCTTGAGGAGATTGCCCAAGCATCCTCTGCTGTTCCCCCTGCTGTACCGGTAGAGGGACAAGATGACATCGACTGCGTGGCTGATTTCGAGGCCGATGACCGCTGTAACCACAACAATGATCGAGCTCATCGATAGTTGCATATTAACCGACAAGTATGCGACGAGAACCTCCACGGCGTGAGGTACGTGACCACGATGATTATTTTGCTAAGGTTAAATTCACTATGCCCTCTTTCAATGGTAGATATGATCCTGATGGCTATCTTAATTGGGAACTAGCTGTTGATAAAAAATTTGCTTACCAGGAATTTCCTAAGAATAGACAAGTTAGGGCTGCTACTAGTGAATTTACCAACTTTGCTTCTGTTTGGTGGAAAGAACATTGTCGTCAAAATCCCAATAACATACCTAACACCTGTGAGGTTTTAAAATTGCTTATGCGGCATCGATTTGTTCCTTCATATTATGCTCGTGATTTGTTAAATAAACTGTAACGCTTACAACAAGGTACAAAGTCTGTGGAAGACTACTATTAAGAATTAAAAATTGGTATGTTGCGTTGTGGTTTAGTTGAGAATGAGGCATCGATGGCTAGGTTTTTGAGAGGTTTGAATCGAGAAATTCAAGATATCCTTGACTATAAAGATTATAACTGCATTACTAGATTGTTTCATCTAGCTTGCAAGGCTGAACGTGAAGTGCAGGGACGCTAGGTGAGGACACGATCTAACCCTTTTGCAGGTTGCATAAACTCCTAGATGCCACGTACCTCTACTATCCCATCCACTACGGCACCACCATTGTCATCCTTCAACAACAAGCAGCGCCCCACTACGTCAAACTCAGCACCACGAGTTTCTGAAGTGGCAAAATCAGCACCACAAGCTGCTGCAAAAATGTCCTCTTTGGTTGCTTCGATAGGACGAACTAAGGACGTCTAATGCCATCATTGCAAAGGCTATAGACACATATGCGGGACTGTCCAAATAAGCGCGTACTGATTATACGCGATGATAGTGGGTATTCCTCTGCTAGTGATTTTGATGATAAAACATATGTTATACTTGCAACTGACCCTACAGGACATGAAGAAGAATCTGATCATGAGGAACATGTTGGCACCGAAGATGCCGATAAGTATTTGAGCATTATAGTGCAACACGTACTAAGTGCTCAAGTTTCTCCTGCCGAGCAAAATCAGTGCTATAATTTGTTCCAAATTAAGGGCGTTATCAAGGAACGCTCGGTTCGCATAATTGTTGATGGTGGGAGTTGCAACAATTTGACGTGTATGGATATGGTGGAGAAGCTTGCTTTGCCAACCAAACCTCATCCCCACCCATACCATATTCAATAGTTCAACACAGTGGTAAGTTGAAGGTAACACGAATGGTGAAACTACACTTTTCTATAGGTTCCTACCATGATTATGTTGACTGCGATGTTGTACATATACAAGCTTGTTCATTGTTATTAGGAAGACCTTGGCAATACGATACTGATTGTGTGCATCATGGTAGGAATAATCAATACTCTCTCATGTTCAAAGGAAAGAAATTTATGCTACATCCTATGACTCCTGAATAAATTGTTAAAGATGAATTTGCTAGATCTAGTAGAGAGAAGAGTCTAGAGAATGCTAAGAGCGAAAATCAGATTGTAACAAAAGAGCTTACGCAACATAAGAAGAAAGAACCTAAATCTACTCATGTGAACAAAAAGAAAATGCAATTGAAAGATTCTAGTTTTCTTGCTACCAAATCTGATATGATTGAATTAGATGCTAGTAATTCTGTTTGCTATGCATTAGTTTGCAAAGCCGCTTTGTTTTTATTTGAGGAGATATCATCTTCCTTACCTCCTGCTGTCACTAACATTTTGCAGGAGTACAAAGATGTCTTTTCGAAGGACATACCACCGGGATTACCACCGCTTTGAGGGATTGAGCATCAAATTGATTTAATTCCCAGTGCATCATTACCCAATCACGCACCATACAGGATAAATCCAGAAAAAACTAAAGAAATTCAGCGCCAAGTTCAAGAATTGCTTGATAAAGGGTATGTACGTGAATCGCTTAGTCCTTGTGCTATTCTAGTCATTTTGGTGCCTAAGAAAGATGGATCATGACGCATATGTGTGGATTGTAGGGCAATCAATAATATCACCATTAGGTATCGTCATCCTATTCCTAAGTTAGATGATATGCTTGATGAATTGAGTGGCTCTGTTGTCTTCTTCAAGGTTGATTTGTGTAGTAGGTATCATCAAATTCACATGAAATTAGGCGATAAATGGAAAACAGTATTTAAAACTAAGTTCGGGTTATATGATTGGTTAGTAATGCTTTTTTGTTTAACTAATGCATCTAGCACCTTCATGAGACTAATGAACGAAGTTTTGCGTGCTTTCATTGGTAGATTTGTGGTGGTTTATTTTGATGACATACTTATATATAGCAAATCACTAGAGGAACATCTTGACCATTTACGTGTTGTTTTTGATGCATTACGTGGTGCACGTTTATTTGGTAACCTTGAGAAGTGCACCTTTTGCACCGATCGAGTCGCGTTTCTTGGCTATGTTGTTACTCCACAAGGAATTAAAGTTGATCAAGCAAAGGTCGAAGCAATACAGAGTTGGCTGACTCCTAATACGGTCACACGGGGTGCGGAGCTTTTTGGGACTTGCTGGATTCTATCGCCGCTTCGTGAAGGATTTCAGCACTATCGCTCCTTCACCACGTTGAAAGATAATTTAACACTTGCACCATTACTCCAACTCCCTGATTTTAATAACACTTTTGAACTAGAATGTGATGGTAGCAGAATTGGTTTAGGTGGCGTGTTATTACAAGAGGGTAAACCTATAGCATACTTCAGTGAAAAATTGAGTGGGCTTAGTTTGAACTATTCTACTTATGATAAGGAGTTATATGCACTATTTCGATCCTTAGAAACTTAGCAACATTACTTATGGCCCAAAGAATTTGTTATACATTCTGATCATGAATCCTTAAAGTATATTCGAAGTAAAGGTGAACTGAACCGCAGACATGCAAAGTGGGTTGAATTTATTGAGTCTTTCCCTTATGTCATAAAACACAAGAAGGGATTGGAGAATATTATTGCTGATGCTTTGTCTAGTAGATATACCATGCTTTCACAACTTGATTTCAAAATATTTGGATTGAAAACTATTAAAAATCAATATGTGCATGATGTTGATTTTATGGATATATTGTTGAATTGTAAAGAAGGGAAAACGTGGAATTCTTCATTAATGATAGGTTTGCGTTTAAAGCTAACAAGCTATACATTCCAGCTAGCTCCATTCATTTGTTGTTGTTACAGGAAGCGCATGGAGGTGGCCTGATGGAACACTTTGGCGTGAAGAAAACAAAGAATATACTTGCTGATCATTTCTTTTGGCCGAAGATGAGACGGGACGTCGAGCGCTACATCGCTCGCTGCACTACATGTCAAAGAGCTAAGTCACGACTTAATCCTCATGGTTTATACATGCCTTTACCTGTTCTTAGCGTTCCATGGGAAAATATTTCAGTGGACTTTGTCTTAGGATTGCCTAGAACAAAGAAGGGGACAGATAGTATATTCGTTATTATTGATAGATTTTTTAAGATGGCACACTTTATACCATGCCATAAGAGCAATAATGCTGCTAATATTGCTGATTTATTCTTCCGTGAAGTTATTCGCTTGCATGGTGTGCCTAATACTATAGTTTCAAATCATGATGCTAAATTCCTTAGCCATTTTTGGAGAATTTTATGGGCTAAACTGGGGACTAAGTTGTTATTTTTTACTACTTGTCATTCCCAAACTGATAGGCAAACTAAAGTTGTGAATAGAACTTTATCTACAATGCTTAGGACTGTATTGTAAAAGAATTTGAGAGACCATGTGGAGGTATCCTCATATTTGTGATGAGTAATTGACGATTGTTTTAGTGAGTTAAGTTTGTTCTGGGTATTCTAGGGTTGAGTACCTTTATTTGTGCTAATATTGATTATGCTGTTTTCGTGCGGTGCTATGTGACGGTTTGCTTGTCTGTGTGACTGCAGGACTTCGGAGCTAGGTCATGGTGAGGCGAGGTGGACCGGGACTAGGCACAGGAGGTGTCGAGGTCCAGACGGTCAAAGATGCTGAACATGATCGAGACTGCTGAGGTAGTTGTGAGTCGGGAGACGAGGAACCAGAGCTACCCGTGATGAACACGACGGGCAATACAAGTAGACCGGAACTAGACTCAGGGAGGAGTCGAGGTTCAGACGGTCAATGTATCGGATACGGAAGCTTCCAGGAAAGTTCTTGAGGGCATTTTGGTAATTTGACTCAAGCAAATGAGAGGAGTGGGTGGTTTCCCTCCAAAAATTCTGGTTGTTGACTTTGACCCTTGCCTTTTGTGTGTATGGGGCAATGGAGTGGGAGGTGTATGCCATTTCTTGATTTGCTAATTGAGGAGGTGAGCTTCTCTATTCAGGCATGTGAGGAGAACAGGAGGGGACAGCTGATCCTCTTTGTCTGTACGTGTAGTGTGTGTCTCTGGTGTGAGCTGTAGGATGGTGTTCTTGTGATAGAGCTCAAGTGTGTGTGTGTGTGTGTGTGGAGGAGAGTGAGCCTGGATGGTGCTTGAGCCAGTGTGTGTGTTTTTCTCCTTGTCAAACATGTAGTGGTTGGAGAAAACTTCCCATGTAATCATTCCTCTTGTGTTAATGTCCATGTGTATCGGGACTCCTCTGTAATCCTTTTGTCTATTGGCAATGAATTAATTGGAGCAGGATTGAGCTTGAGCCTCTCTCTTTTGTGGCTGTCTGTGCTTTGCGTATTTTCTGTTCTTATCTTTTGAGAAGGATGAGGTCTTGATTGATTTATTGCAAATTGGGTTAGCTATGTTTGGGGGATCTTCTCAAAGCCATCTGGAAGCTATATTTCTGAGGAGCATTCCCTTTTTCAGCCAGCCCCTTTCAAAATTTCAGATCGTGCCCCTTTTTGTGTTTTGCAAAATCTAGGTTTTGGAGTCAGGGGTTCCTTGCTAGTGTTGGTTTTCTTGCTGGAATCTTTCTTTGAGGTGGACTCCCTTCTCTAAGATCTCCCTGTTTCCTTCGTCAAAGTTGCTCAAGCAAAAGGATCAAGAAGGTTGGGCAATTTGGAAATCAGTCTCTTCCTTTTATTTGTTAGATTTCTGTTTAAATCTTGTTTTCTTGCTCCTCTGTTGAATTCCCTGGTTTCCTGAGGTCCATCTACTGTTTGGATTGTAGTCTTGGTTACTTGGTCAACCAAAAACAGCAATTAATCTTCAATTTCACTGCCGTTCAGTTGACTGCAGGTAATAACTGTGTTGGCTGTTTTCGGTCAGGCATCTTTCGGTCCTGCAGGTTGCGTGCTGCTGTATTGCTGTTGCTTAACTGCCCCTTGTCATTTTCTCAGATTTTCGGTTGCTGTATTTTCTGTGTAGCAGCTTCTAGCAATCAGTGTTCGGTTTGCAATATTCGGTTTTTCAAGTGTACTTTTTCAGCTGCAGTGAGTTAATGCCTTCGGCCAGCATCTTCTTTGCACTCGGCTGTGGACTGTTGCTCTGTAGTTTGCTGCTGTTCTCTCTGTCGTTTTCTTTGCTTCTTCTTTCTTGGCCGTAAGTATCCAGGCTGAATGAACCTTCTAATTGCAGCCAATGTACTCTGAAATTGTGCACCTCCTTCATCTCAGCTGTTAGCAATATTTCCAGTGTTCTTTTGTTCCTTCGGCCAGCAGCATTGAGTGCAATCGGCCAGCAGCAGTACCTATTCTTTGTGTTCAGGAAAAAGGTGCAGCACCTTCTTCTGTTCTTTGTGTGCTGCTGTCGGCTATTGCAGGAGGAGGGTTCGGTTGGAGCTGCAGCAGCTTACTCGGTAGCTTCAGTCTTCAGGTTTTCATGTTTCGGGTGGCAGTTTTCAGCCCTTGTAGCTTGCAGTTTTTGACAGCAGTTTTCAGCATGTTCCATCTCTGGACTACAGCCAAACCTCTCTGAAATTTCAGCAGATCAAGCGACTTATTCACTGCAGATTTCAGCACCTTATTCACAGCAGTTTTCAGTATGTTCCATCTCTGGACTGCAGCCAAACCTCTCTGAAATTTCAGCAGATCGAGCGACTTATTCACTGCAGATTTCAGCACCTTATTCACAGCAGTTTTCAGCATGTTCCATCTCTTGACTGCAGCCAAACCTCTCTGAAATTTCAGCAGATCGAGCGACTTATTCACTGCAGATTTCAGCACCTTATTCACAGCAGTTTTCAGCATGTTCCATCTCTTGACTGCAGCCAAACCTCTCTGAAATTTCAGCAGATTGAGCGACTTATTTACTGCAGATTTCAGCACCTTATTCACTGCAGATTTCAGCATTTCACTTGAGTTTATGTGTTGATTTTTAGGTGTGCAATGTGCAGCCGAGTGTGAGGTGAAGTGCAACAATGAGTTGCAGCATTTTGGGGTGATATGGAATTCTTCTGAACTGCAATTTTTTTATTTGCTTTTGGCCTAGCTTCAGTTTGTCAGTGAATTCTTCTTTTTGGGATCAAGGCTAGTGTTTGCAGTCACTCGGCAAGACTTTCATGGGGCATCTAGTTTCTTTAGTCTTCGGCAAAAATTAAATCCTTTCGCACAATTTAGCAAAAATGTTTTCAATCCTTCCAATGAGCATGAATCCTACTTCATAGCTTCCATAGCTATTGGAGAGGAAAAAGAAGTGAATATTTAGGGGGATATTTTTGAAAGGCACCATTCACCCCCCTCTGTTGCCATTTCCGATCCTACAATTGGTATCAGAGCCGGTTAGCTCTTCTTGATAGATCCTTAACCAGTCTGTGAGCCATGGCAACGGATAAGTATTCCACCAAGCCCCCGATTTTCGATGGGATCGACTATCCCTTCTGGAAGAGTCGGATGGAGTCCTACATTCAGGCTCAGGGCTATGCGGTTTGGCGAAAGGTTAAAACTCACTTTGCCGTTCCTGCCGATGAAGACATCAATGTGAATAACATGCCTGATGTTGAGGCGAATGCTAAGGCAAGGAACATCATCATCCAAGGATTGAGCCGAAACGAGTTTGATCGCATTTCGCATCTTTCGTCGGCCTTCGATATTTGGACGACTCTCAATGCATACCATGAGGGCACGACCCAAATTAAGACGGTTCGACAGGACCAGTTCAAGCGAGATTACAACAAGTTTGATATGCTCGCTGGAGAGTCCCTGGATGAGTGCTTTGCGCGTTTTCACAAGATTCCGAGCAACCTCCGAGCGGTCGGTCTCACATACCCCAACTCGGATAACGCTCGACAGATGCTTGCTGCACTTGATCTTCGTGTTTGGGAAATGAAGGTGACTACCATCAAGGACACCACGGACCTCTCGACTTTGACTCTTGATGCGCTGTACTCGCGTCTCAAGACTCACGAGATTGACATTGTCTCTCGAAAGTCGAAGTCACAGTCGATGGCCCTAGTCACCGATCCCAGTTCGGTTTCTGGTTCTTCTGCTGATTTGTTGTGTGGTTTCTCCCTTGCTGCTCTCTGTGACGTAACTGATGATCAGTTAGAGCAGCTCGAGGATGAGCAGCTGGCCCTCCTAGCTCGGAAGTTTTCCCATGCTTACAAGAGGAGGAGGGACAGAAAGAGGGGAGGACCTGTGATTTGCTTCGAGTGTGGTGGCCCCAACCACATTCGGGCAAACTGCCCCAAGCTGGAGAAGGGCAAGAACGACTACGGCGGTTCGGGCAAGAACGACTACACCGACAAGAACCGCAACAAGAAGCCTCCAGCTCCTACACAAGGCAAGAAGAAGTTCCGCAACTTTGGCAAAGCCAAGAAGCTCTTCCACCGCGTCCTCACCGCCTTCGACGACCTCGACCTCAGCGAGGTGGAAGGATGGAGCGACGACGACGGGACGGGTGACCAAGAGCTCAAGGATGGCGGTGACGACTTCTCCGGCATGTGCTTCATGGCCCTCGAGGGCGAACTGAGCGACAGCGAGCTTTACTCCGACTCCGACGAGGTATACCCCACCTACGACCAGCTCAATCATGCTTTTCTTAAGCTAGGTGGTTTTCATGCTAGAGCTAGGGCTAGGTGTACTGATTTAGAGAAGGAAGTAGATAGATTGTCACTAGAGATTATTGCTCTTACATCTGGTCCCTCTTGTGATGGGTGTGATACATGCTGTACTTTGTTGGGTGATATGGAGAAATTAAGGATCTCGCATGATAGTTTGTCCTCTGAGCTTGATATTGTTAAGGTGGAGAATGCTAGTCTGCTTGCCGAGTTAAAACTGAGTAGGATGGTTGTTACCCTACTTACTACTGATGAGACTACTTCTCCCACCTCATGTGAGGTTAAGGACATTGCTACTAGAGGACCTTATGCCATACTTCTGGATTTGCCTGAGTCATGTGAAACCTGCAATAATTTAAAGATGAACCTAAAACGGGCAGATCATAAAATTGCTAAACTGCAAGCTTCACTACTTGAGCCAATTGCTTCTCGTTTGAACTGTCCTAAATTAACTGCTGAACTTGAATCTGTCTCAAAATAGTTTCAAGAAATGATTGACCATAACAACAAGTTGGCTAAGTATGCAACTAAGGCCCCAGTTAGCTCACCATGCAATAGTTGTGAAAAACTAAAACTTGAACTCGTTGCTTTGGATGAAAAGTGTGTGAAGCTAACTAAGGATCTTCTAGAGAAGCAATCATTTGCGTGTGATGTGTGTGCTGGGGTTGGGGAGAAGCCCAAGGGTAAGGTAGAGACGCCTAGCAACGTGAACCAAATTGCTAGCAGTAGGACTGTCCCTTCTGAGTCGGCTGTGCGTGCACATGCCATTCGTTCCTCTGCTGTTGGTTCTTCTTCTACTCCCTTACCTTCTGCTGTCTCTCCTTCCCCCTGCTCTTCTTGCACCTCTCTCTTTCGGGAGTGTCAGTATCTTATGAACACTCTCGAGAGATTTGTAGGAGGCAAGAAGAAGCTCAATCTTATTCTAGACCAATCTAAGATCTGCAGATTCAATCAGGGTCTAGGATATGATTATTATGAAGACATGAGGAAGCATCCACCTGCCGTGCTCAGACCCATAGCACCAGGTGTGATCGAGACTGAGCTCAGGACTGAGAAAGTTCAATTTAAGTCAGCGGGCTATGTCCAGGGGATCTCTGACAGCAAGGTGGTTCCACCTGCTATTTCGACCTCTCAGAAGGTGAAGTATCACTGCATCTTCTGTCAGAAGGATGGACACACAGTCGATCGATGCTTCAGGCGCGCCAAGATGGCGCGTAGAGACCGTGCAGTAGCATTTAGGCGTATTCAGGGTCAGCCCCAGACCCTCAGTGCACCTAGGACCAGCACGAGGTCTAGGATTACTGCTGTTGATGGGTTTGGGCAGCATCGAGGACTTGGTTTTTCTGAGTTTTCTATTTTTCGTCCTCATGCTGCTCCTGGTTATGACTTCCGCCGTTCTGAGGGTAATTCTCATTTCCCACATCGAGATGGCTATCCGCGGCGTGATCAGCGTGTTGTTGGTGCTCTGACTCGCTCCCTCATAGCAGTCGGACCCAATAACAGCTTAAGGTCTGCTAGTAGACCTTCTGGCTCTTTGAGCGACAGAGAGCGTAGGGTAGCTAGAGGTCAGTCGTGTGTGGCTACTTCTTCTGCTCGGCGTATGACTCAGTATTGGGTGCCAAAATCTCTTTTGATTTATCCCAGTACTGAGCCTTTACTCTCTGTTTGACTCAGGTTCGCTGGGCTGGGAAGAGAGAGGTTTGGCTTGTAGACTCCGGTTGTTCTCATCATATGACCGGAGACTCTCGTTGGTTCTCTTCCCTAGCTCGTGCTCCAGGTGATGAGACGATCACCTTTAGAGACGCTTCGTCTAGGCGCGTAATCACAAAAGGTACAGTGCATGTTAATGATTCTTTCATTTTAAGAGATGTTGCCTTAGTGAGTAAGCTGCAGTACAATTTGCTTTCAGTTTCTCAGCTTACCGATGACGGTTTCGAGGTGAGCTTCAAGAAAAACAATTGCAAAATTCTTGATTCTTGGGAGTCCGGTTTATGGATTTCGTTATGGGAGGATCTTTCGTGCTGATTTTGCCGAGTCTTCCGGTGATCCTCTCAGGTGTTTAGTTGCTTCTGAGTCCCGTGACCTTACCTTCTGGCATAGGAGACTTGGTCATATTGGATTTGACCATTTGACTCGAGTTAGCGGCCACGATCTCATTCGTGGTCTGCCGAAACTCAAGATAGTCAAAGATCTTGTTTGCGCTCCTTGCCGGCACGGCAAGATGGTTGCCGCTTCTCATCCTCCGGTCACAGTGACTATGACCGATGCACCAGGACAGCTGCTCCACATGGACACAGTTGGACCAGCTCGAGTGCAGTTAGCAGGAGGGAAGTGGTATGTTCTTGTCGTGGTCAATGACTTCTCAAGGTACTCTTGGGTGTTTTTCTTAGCCTCGAAGGACGAGACATTTACTCATTTTCGAGGTCTCTTTCGTAGGATTTCTGTTGAGCTCCCAAGTGCCTTACGGGCGATCCGCAGTGACAATGGCACGGAATTCAAGAATTCCTACTTTAAGAGTTTCTGTGATGAGACAGGTGTAGAGCACCAGTTCTCTTCTCCATCGTCCTCAAAGAAAATGGCGTTGTGGAGAGGAAGAACCGTACCTTGGTCGAGATGGCCAGGACGATACTTGATGAGTACTCTACACCGAGGAAGTTTTGGGCTGAGGCGATAGCCACCGCGTGCCATGTTTCAAATCGAGTTTTTCTCAGGGTACACTTGCATCGCACCTCTTATGAGTTGAGATATGGGCGAAAGCCCAGTATATCTCATTTTCGCGTGTTTGGTTGCAAGTGTTTTATTCTGAAGTCTGGAAACCTAGATAAGTTCAAGTCACAATCTTGTGATGGGATCTTTCTAGGTTACTCGACTTCTTCGCGGGCTTATAGGGTCTGGAACTGCGAGTCTAGTAAATTGATAGAAACCTGTGAGGTGACCTTCGATGAGGCCAGTCCGGGGACTAGGCCCGATATCTCAGGTTCTATAGAGCAGTCCGAGATCATCTTTGTGGATGATCAGGAGGATGGAGATGAGGGTTACCTACCTGATCCAGCAGTTCCTCCTCCTCCTGAGGTGCCTGCCTCTACCACCGCACCTCAAGGAGATCAGCCCTTGCCTTCCGCTTCTTCTGGAGTTAGTGGCTCTGTTCCTACCTCGTCAGCTCATGAGGTAGAGGCCACTTCTCCTTCTTCTCATCAAGGACCTCCTCGTAGAGTCCGAGAACATCATCCTTCAGAGCAAATAATTGGAGATCTTTTTGAGCGTGTCACACGCTCAAAATCTAGCACTTCTCTTTTCTGTCTCCATTCTGCTTTCGTTGCCTCTTTCGAGCCTAAGGATGTTGATCATGCTCTTTCTGACGAATCTTGGGTCAATGCCATGCATGAGGAGTTAGAGAACTTTGAGAGAAATAAGGTCTGGTCGCTTGTTGAGCCCCCTCGAGGTCACAATGTTATTGGGACTAAGTGGGTGTTCAAAAACAAGCAGAATGAGGATGGGGTAGTCATTCGAAACAAGGCTAGACCCAGTAGCTCGGGGTTCTCCTGTGTTGAGGGTCTAGATTTTCAGGAGACCTTTGCCCCTGTTGCTAGACTTGAGGCCATTAGAATCCTGCTTGCTTTCGCAGCTTCTAAGGGTTTTAAGATTTACCAGATGGATGTCAAGAGTGCCTTCCTCAATGGGTTTATTAAGGAAAAAGTCTATGTTAGACAGCCTCCAGGTTTCGAGAACCCCAAATACC
Organism: Melocanna baccifera; assembly: GCA_036346265.1. NCBI lineage: Eukaryota > Viridiplantae > Streptophyta > Magnoliopsida > Poales > Poaceae > Melocanna > Melocanna baccifera. Next base: position 16,631,556 of record CM070683.1, read on the forward strand.
CAAACCATGTCTACAAGCTTTCCAAAGTCTTGTATGGACTTAAGCAGGCCCCTAGAGCTTGGTATGAGAGGCTTAAGTCTTATCTGTTGAGTCATGGATTTGAGATGGGTAAGGTGAACAAGACCTTGTTCATTTGTAGGCATGGCAAGGACCTTCTACTCGTCCAGATTTATGTGAATGATATCATCTTTGGTGGCTCTTCTCATACTCTTGTTTCTCAGTTCTCCGATTTTATGAGCTCAGAGTTTGAGATGAGCATGATGGGCGAGTTGAGTTTCTTCCTTGGCTTCCAGATCAAGCAGACTCGGGAGGGTACCTTCTTGCATCAGGGTAAGTACACTCGTGACCTCCTGAAACGTTTTGATATGAGTGATGGCAAGCCAGTGTCAACTCCAATGGCATCTTCAGCTTCACTCGACCCAGATGAGGATGGCGAGCCAGTTGATCAAAAGGAGTATCGCAGCATGATTGGCTCCCTCTTGTACCTCACCGCCTCGAGACCGGACATACACTTCTCCGTGTGTCTGTGTGCTCGATTTCAGGCTTCCCCTCGCGTATCTCACCGCCAGGCGGTGAAGCGCATCCTTCGGTACCTTCGAGCTACCATTGACTATGGTATCTGGTACTCTTCCTCATCCTGTCTTTTCCTCAGAGCCTACTCGGACGCAGACTTTGCTGGCTGTAGGATAGATAGGAAGAGCACCTCTGGCACCTGCCAATTCATTAGCACTTCTCTCGTTTCTTGGTCTTCTAGGAAGCAGTCCGGTGTTGCGCAGTCCACCGCAGAGGCCGAGTATGTTGCTGCCGCCAGTTGCTGCAGCTAGATACTTTGGATGGCTTCGACCCTGCGGGACTTTGGGTTAGTTATAGAAAGTGTTCCACTCTTTTGTGATAACACTTCTGCTATTAACATTGCTAAGAACCCAGTGTAGCACTCTCGGACCAAGCATATTGATATCCGATATCACTTCCTTAGAGACCATGTGGAGAAGGGTGATATAGTGCTTCAGTTTGTGGAGAGTGACCACCAGTTGGCTGATATCTTTACCAAGCCTTTGGATAGCTCTAGGTTTTCAGCCTTGCGGGGAGAGCTTGGGGTGGTTTGTCCTTATGGACTGTAGTGAGGGGAGCTTTGTGCTTTACTGTTTTATCTTGTATATTATGTTGTTGCTCCTTACTGTTGCATTGCATTTGGGTGCATTCGGGTTAGTTTTTCTAGCATAGATTAGAGTGTTTCTCGTATCTAGATGGTCAGACTTCTTCCTCTCGTCTTGTGATTCTAGGATGCTGCTTGTTAGCTATTTTTCTTCTCACTAGGTTGAGCTTACTCACTTCTTATAGGTTCTAGCAAGGGTTGGGCCACCCTTGGGTAGACAGGGAACGTGTTTGCTCCTTAGTGTGTTAGTTGGGCAGTTGATAGTTCTAGTGTCATATGGGGTAGATGAGAGTCAGTCAGAGTCATAATATTCTCTATATCTTGTCTATGCTTTAAGGACTGCCTGTTTCTGATTTCTTTACCAGCTTCTCGTTTTATAGCTTTGGTTCAGGGGGAGTTCATTTGGAAACTTCTGGAGCTTAATATTGATATAACTCAACTTGAACTAAAAAGTGCTTCACATGTTGAGGGGGAGCTGGATTTTCTGCATTTCATTGTAATATAACTACATGGAGCCTTGACTATTATCCATAGTTGACATGATTAAAATGCATTACATCTTGCCATGATTATGCTTAATTGCTAGATTTATCATTGCTTCATATGTGTCGTCAAGCCTTTGCCATTGATAAGTTAATTAACATTGCACAACTTGAACTAAGACATGTCATGTTAGCTCTTGAGACTAGTCTGTCTTTAGTTATTCTCTTATGATTCATGCCATGTCAAATATGCTAAGTTGAGTCTTGAATCTTTAATTGAGCTTTAGTTTGAGCTATGCTAGTTTTTTGATGAAGCATGAGTAAGTATAATTATTTAAGAAAGCAAAAGATCTCTTTTATGTGCGAAAGAACTGATCTCACCAATTCTTTCTCATGAGACTGCTTGCCATTGCACTAAGCATGAACTCAGGGGGAGTTTTAGATGACCAAGATCATCTCCTTAAGCTTCTCGCTTGGAATGGTCGCATAAGGCTTGAGATCTAGCACATCACCAAAATTATGAGTTTCAAATAAAAACATGTGATTTGTGCTAAATTTGCTTAATTGCCAAAAGAACTAAGTACTTGTGTAAATGATTCATTCTTGAACTTATAGCACTCTAAATTGACTCAATTCTAGCTTCTTGGTTCCACTTAGATTATTGACATGGCTTGCATCATCTTTGGATACCTCTAGCTAGACTATACGCTTGAGTGACTTGACATGCTAAGAAATTCATCTAATCTTCATATTGTTACTTACGTGGCTTGGCTTGATTATGCATATCTTGTCATGATATTGATAGCCTTCATATACGTTATGGCTTGGTGTAATACTCAAATAGTCATTTTGGATAATCTTCATGGCTCTAATTGCTTAGCATTGCATCACATTCAACCATACCATGCTATATTCTCTCTTGTGTATCTTGATGATTCTATTGCCAAAAAGGAGGAGAATATTGGCGAAAAAGTCCTTTTGGGAGTTTTGGGAGCGTTTGAGGAAAACTTGCTCTTTCTTTTGCTCCTTGTGTCTACATGGTCATTAGCATCAATTTCTTCAATCGGACCATGTATGACTTGCAAACAAACTTAACTTATGTTTTTCTGTGTTTGTCAATATACTCATCAAGGGGGAGATTGAGAGACCATGTGGAGGTATCAGAGACCATGTGGAGGTATCCTCATATTTGTGATGAGTAATTGATGATTGTTTTAGTGAGGTAAGTTTGTTCTGGGTATTCTAGGGTTGAGTACCTTTATTTGTGCTAATATTGATTATGCTGTTTTCGTGCGGTGCTATGTGACGGTTTGCTTGTGCAGTGGATGCGAGGACTTGAGCTAGGTCATGGTGAGGCGAGGTGGACCGGGACTAGGCACAGGAGGTGTCGAGGTCCAGACGGTCAAAGATGCTGAAGATGATCGAGACTGCTGAGGTAGTTGTGAGTCGGGAGACGAGGAACCGGAGCTACCCGTGATGAACACGACGGGCGATACAAGTGGACCGGAACTAGACTCAGGGAGGAGTCGAGGTTCAGACGGTCAAGGTATCGGACACGGAAGCTTCCAGGGAAGTGCTTGAGGGCATTTTGGTAATTTGACTCAAGCAAATGAGAGGAGTGGGTGGTTTCCCTCCAAAAATTCTGGTTGTTGACTTTGACCCTTGCCTTTTGTGTGTATGGGGCAATGGAGTGGGAGGTGTATGCCATTTCTTGATTTGCTAATTGAGGAGGTGAGCTTCTCTATTCAGGCATGTGAGGAGAACAGGAGGGGACAGCTGATCCTCTTTGTCTGTACGTGTAGTGTGTGTCTCTGGTGTGAGCTGTAGGATGGTGTTCTTGTGATAGAGCTCAAGTGTGTGTGTGTGTGTGTGGAGGAGAGTGAGCCTGGATGGTGCTTGAGCCAGTGTGTGTGTTTTTCTCCTTGTCAAACATGTAGTGGTTGGAGAAAACTTCCCATGTAATCATTCCTCTTGTGTTAATGTCCATGTGTATCGGGACTCCTCTGTAATCCTTTTGTCTATTGGCAATGAATTAATTGGAGCAGGATTGAGCTTGAGCCTCTCTCTTTTGTGGTGTGCTTGTCAGCGCTTTGCGTATTTTCTGTTCTTATGTTTTGAGAAGGATGAGGTCTTGATTGATTTATTGCAAATTGGGTTAGCTATGTTTGGGGGATCTTCTCAAAGCCATCTGGAAGCTATATTTCTGAGGAGCATTCCCTTTTTCAGCCAGCCCCTTTCAAAATTTCAGATTGTGCCCCTTTTTGTGTTTTGCAAAATCTAGGTTTTGGAGTCAGGGGTTCCTTGCTAGTGTTGGTTTTCTTGCTGGAATCTTTCTTTGAGGTGGACTCCCTTCTCTAAGATCTCCCTGTTTCCTTCGTCAAAGTTGCTCAAGCAAAAGGATCAAGAAGGTTGGGCAATTTGGAAATCAGTCTCTTCCTTTTATTTGTTAGATTTCTGTTTAAATCCTGTTTTCTTGCTCCTCTGTTGAATTCCCTGGTTTCCTGAGGTCCATCTACTGTTTGGATTGTAGTCTTGGTTACTTGGTCAACCAAAAACAGCAATTAATCTTCAATTTCACTGCCGTTCGATTGATGCAGTAATAAGCTGTGTTGGTTGTTTTGGTCGAGCATCTTTCGGTCCTGCGAGTTGCGTCTTCTTTGTATTCTTGTTATGCTTAACCGCCTTGTCATTTTCTCAGATTTTCGGTTGCTGTATTTTACGTGTAGCAGCTTCTAGCAATCAGTGTTGGTTTGCAATATTCGGTTTTCAAGTGTACTTTTTCAGCTGCGATGAGTTAATGCCTTGACCAAGATCTTCTTTGCACTCTACCGTGGACTGTTGCTCTGTAGTTTCTTCTTTGTTCTCTCTGTCGTTTTCTTTTCTTCATCTTTCTTGGCTGTAAGTATCCAGGCTGAATGAACCTTCTAATTGCAGCCAATGTACTCTGAAATTGTGCACCTCCTTCATCTCATTGTTAGCAATATTTCCAGTGTTCTTTTCTTCCTTCGACCAGCAGCATTGAGTGCAATCGGCGGCGATACCTATTCTTTGTGTTCGGGAAAAAGGTGCAGCACCTTCTTCTGTTCTTTGTGTGTCTTTGTCGGCTATTGCGGGAGGAGGGTTCGGTTGGAGCTGCAGCAGCTTACTCGGTAGCTTCAGTCTGCAGGTTTTCATGTTTCGGGTGGCAGTTTTCAGCCCTTGTAGCTTGCAGTTTTTGACAGCAGTTTTCAGCATGTTCCATCTCTGGACTGCAGCCAAACCTCTCTGAAATTTCAGCAGATCGAGCGACTTATTCACTGCAGATTTCAGCGCCTTATTCACAGCAGTTTTCAGCATGTTCCATCTCTTGACTGCAGCCAAACCTCTCTGAAATTTCAGCAGATCGAGCGACTTATTCACTGCAGATTTCAGCACCTTATTCACAGCAGTTTTCAGCATGTTCCATCTCTTGACTGCAGCCAAACCTCTCTGAAATTTCAGCAGATTGAGCGACTTATTTACTGTAGATTTCAGCACCTTATTCACTGCAGATTTCAGCATTTCACTTGAGTTTATGTGTTGGTTTTTAGGTGTGCAATGTGCAGCCGAGTGTGAGGTGAAGTGCAACAATAGTAGTTTCTCCTTTTGGTCTTTAGTCTGAGAGTGAGTGTATGACAATGAGTTGCAGCATTTTGGGGTGATATGGAATTCTTCTGAACTGCAATTTTTTTTATTTGCTTTTGGCCTAGTTTCAGTTTGTCAGTGAATTCTTCTTTTTGGGATCAAGGCTAGTGTTTGCAGTCACTCGGCAAGACTTTCATGGGGCATCTAGTTTCTTTAGTCTTCGGCAAAAATTAAATCCTTTCGCACAATTTAGCAAAAATGTTTTCAATCCTTCCAATGAGCATGAATCCTACTTCATAGCTTCCATAGCTATCGGAGAGGAAAAACAAGTGAATATTTAGGGGGATATTTTTGAAAGGCACCATTCACCCCCCCTCTGTTGCCATTTCCGATCCTACAGAATTTAAAAATATGGAAAGAATGCTTGCCTCATATTGAGTTTGCTTACAATCGATCTATGCATTCTACTACAAAGTTGTGCCCTTTTGAAGTTATTTATGGTTTTGTACCTCATGCTCCTATCGATCTAATGCTTATTCCATCTTCAGAGAAATTGAACTTTGATGCTAAACAACGTGTTGAATTAGTTTTAAAAATGTATGAGACAACGAAGAAGAATATAGAGCGCATGAATGCTAAATATAAAATTGCTGGTAGTTAGGGGAGAAAACATTTAACTTTTGAGCCTAGAGATCTTGTTTGGTTGCACTTGAGAAAAGATAGGTTCCCTGAATTGAGAAAGTCAAAATTGATGCCAAAAGCTGATGGTCCTTTCAAGATGTTAGAAACGATTAATGATAATGCATACAAGCTCGCCAACTTAATTACCACGTGAATTCGTTTCTAGATTTGTATATTACTAAGAATAGACCGCTACCTAATACAAGTGATTTAATTGTGCTTAGGAACATGGGAAAGGATGAAGGAGAGGCATATAGAGTCATGGACATGCATGGAAGGCACAATAAAGGTCACCACATCACTTTGGGGCTGAGTCAAGCAAGAGTTGGAGTTGGGCCCGTTTTAGAATCAAATTCGGACTGCCGCGATAGTATCGATTTCAAATGGATATAACTTCTTCATACGGACTCTGTTTTGGACGTTCTTGGACTTCAAGAAAAGCTTATCAAGTCTACTTTCCTACGGATCCAACCTCATCTTCAAATTCCATCCGAGCCAATCACAATCATCAAAAGAGTCCACATCTATTTCTGAATCCGAGTTGAAAAGGGTGCTGCGCCACCTCTATTTGGGCCCGTGGGCCTTGTAACCCTAGGACATGTGTCTCCCTATAAAGGAGCCGCCTCCTCCCTTTTCCAAGATTTGGATTTTGTTGAGTTTAGGTTTAGCTATTGTGCAAACTTCTATTCTTCAGTTGTGTCAGACGACCACCTGTCAAGACTGCCTTCGGGATTCCACATTTGTTTTTCAATACCATCAATCTTATTCGCAATATCAGTTACCTACATCTTATTCTTGCTAGTTCTTTGATTGCTCGTAGGGATTGAACTTCGTGCTTAGGTTGATCGCGCTTCCAGCTTGGTCAATAACATCTTGGAGTTGGTTCAACGATTGGTAAAGCACAAGCGTCGTCGTACAGTTGTAGTTGGATCACGAGTGTCACATCCACCAAAATCGATAGTTATCAATCTCATCGAAAGATTGGGCACCCCGCCTCCATCAAGTTCACCATAGACAAGATCAACCTTTTGGACTAAGTCCATGACTCATGACCCACCTGTCATACACCAGAGTATTTTTCAAATTTTTCTTTATTCTAAAAATCCGAAGATCCAGGAATTTTTTATGCGAATATTCTAGAGAATATTCTTCTTCCTTTCTCAATTTTTAGGAATTTATTTTCTAAGCAAATCTTCCAAGAGTCTGTTCTTCTTTATACGAACTTTGACTGACTCGATTCTTCTTCCTAAATTCATCTAAAATTGATTTCTCCCTTTTGGTTCTAGTTTTGTTATTTTGGATTCTTTTTAAGGGGGTGGGTTGAAATGCCCTAAAAATTTAAAAGTTTTTGAATTTATTTAAAGTTTGGTTGAATTTGTTTTTTCCCAATTTGGCAACCCCTAAACGTTTCCACTTTCCTTTTCGGCCATTGTCACTTTTCCCAAGCCATAGCATCTTTTCACTCCCTGTTTCCTCCCCTGTGCCAAGGCTCCACTCGGCATAGCGCCGTTCACCGCCATTGCAACCTCCGTGCATGCCACCTCAATGTTGTCGTCCAGTCGATGCTTTGCTAGCTCATCGACTACCCTCATTAATGCCCATTACCTTGTCGTCGTCCTTGCGCCGCTCCCTTGTCGTTGACCATGCCATCTGTGCTGCCCGCACTCTGCCCAACTGATGCATGCCCTGTACCCATGCCTGCCCCACCAGCTCGCCAGCAGCAATAGTGAGAAGAAGCCCAACCAAGGCTGGACATTGCACGCCACCTTGCCACCAAAGATGCTTGGCTACCAACGCTCTGTCCACGCACCACCATCACTATTGCCAAGCCTCTGCTCCCACCGCCTTGCGTGCATTATAAAACCATGCCAACCTACAACCTCATCTCCATTAGCTCCCAACTGTGCTTCAAAGCCTCTCCCTCTCCAACTCTGGCCCTAAATCGCCACCATTGCTTGGCCCTACGCCGGTGAGCTCCTGAGGCCAAACCTTCGCTACAGCCCACCATGTTCCAATTCTTGGTAACCATAGCACCCTTAGGCCACCACGAACTAGACGCCATCCACTCCTTGCCCTCCTATAGCTTCTAGGCCGCCAATGATGTGCGCCGCCGTTGTCTGAGCTAGGCCAACATGGGCAGCCCTGCACAAACCATTTGAGCAAAATCCATCACCGCCATTAGCTTCCTAGCACTTTGTATGCTCAAAAACCCTATCTCCTCGCCGGAAGTTCACCGAAGCTCCACCGTGCCTTTGTGTTGCGCCTTGAGCCCTCCTCACCGCTAGCCAACTCTGGTGACCCTTGGGTTGTAGGCACCCAAAAAATGGAATTACCACACTTCACTAGTCCCATTCATGCCTTTGCTCGCCATTGGTGACCATCGTCGGTGCGCATTTGAGTTTGCTGCCGCTGTCTCCCTCATCGGGCAGCATGGTGCTAGAGCTCAACTCGAGCTAGCCAAAGCAAGCCAGGCTGAGGCCTAACAAGCCGTATCTTGGGCTAGGCAAAGTCAACCTAGAGGCCAAAAAAACAACCAATTGAGTCAATAGGCCAAGCTCATTACTGTCGGACCAACACTATGCAAGCCCAGCCCGACACTATTGCAAACCTGTACCCAATACTATTTAGACTTGAATCCAAACACTATTCAGCCTAGACCCATTACTGTTCTTGAACCTAACACATTGTGAATAATGTCAACCTGTTATTGTTCATCATAAACCTTAACATATATATACCCATTTTGACCACTTCAAGCCCATTTAAACCATTCCTAACTCCATCAAAACCAGACTCAGACAAAACCTAAACCCATTTGTATTCAGTTTTTCTTGAATTTTATTCCTTTTTTATTTTATTTTATTTTCCTAGCTTGAGTTCTTTCAAGCACAGACTTATTTGCTTATCGGTTTGAGCTAGCTCTTGGATTCGCCGAGTCAGCCATTACGGGATCAAGTCAAAACTATGAAGACTTTGAGTAGCAAGGCAAGTCACATTTTTTATCATGTTGAACCTACATTGTTTAAATTATTTAATTATCAGTACTTTCATTATTATTATTTATGCATTGTTATTTATTTAGAATAATTGTTTAGCATGACATGATAATTATTACATCCTACCATTGAAAGATGACATGCTTTACTTGAGGCCATAATGACCTTGACAGCCTTAATAATAATAAACTATTGTATAATTAATTATCAGTAGGCTAGTCAATCAAATGATCTATACTACTAAGTTACTTTCGGTATTTTGTCGATATATTTATAAAATTGTGCTAGGGTTAAGGATTACTCATGGAAAGCCATTAGATGGTTAGAGTCCACAACGTTACCTTAGAGTAGACGTTTTGGTATGATTTGGTGGCAGTGCCATAATGCAATACGAAAAGTAAATTGTGGTCGGTTTAGGTTTTGTATTGCGAATAAACCCAAATTCAAGAAAATAAAATAAAATGGTTTAAATGGGTTTGAAGTTGGGGTTCCTCAACCGGACGTGCGGTGAGACTGCTAAGCAGAATAAACTCCTAAGAAAAACCCAAGGAAAACTAAAGGGGTGCGACCTTCTTAAATAGTGGTGAGGGAGGCCACACTTATCTAACAAAAGGGGGTGTGATACTATTCATGGGTACTGTTCATGTGAACAGTACCAGCCCATGAATAGAGCCAGCCCAAATAGTTTAAGTGTGATTACAAGGCCCAAGGCCCACTTTGACTCGGACTGAAAAAGTGACACAACTTGTTTTGCAGTTTCTGATCAGCTCGGATAGAATTTCGAGGTGAGACTAGATTCATCTGAAAGTAGACTCCAAAAGTAGACTTCAAAATCTTTCCAACGAGTACTCACGGGCCTCGAGAAACCTTCTGAATCAAAATTTATGGCCATTTGAAGTAGACGCTGTCAAGCAGTCCGAATCTGAGTCGAACTCGCGAATATGAGTTGGATTGCGCTTGACGGTTCCACTTCTACACTTGAGCTTGCGTGGTTCTTCTCCATGGTTCCTAAGAATAAGAAAATCACAAGTCTTAGGAAGTATCGAATTCTTAGTGAAAATATTATTAACTCCTAAAAACGAGTTTACCTGATAGTTGAGTTAACGAGCACGTGCCCGAGTAATTGGACCTTGCCCATCATTCATGGAAGCAATAAGAGGAGTGTTCATATCAGTAGAAGTGATGTCCTCATCATCCTCCCCTTCTTGAATTGGAGTCGTCCTCGACTCAAGTTCATCTTGCATGTCATCCAACCCTCGGTCCAAAAGATCTTGAACGTGTCGTTGAAATTTCTTAGTCTCCTCCGGATTGGTTCTATACGTCGCACGGTTTAACAAAATCGCTCCTGGAATTAAGTCAATTTGGTGTTCAATTCCTCTAAAAGGTGGTAGTCCCGGGGGTAGTTCAGCTGGAAACACATCCTCATATTCCTGCAAAAGGTTAGTGACAGTAGACGGTAAAGAGCTAGACACATCATCAAGTGAAAATAAAGCGTCTTTGCATATCAACGCATAGCATGACTTATCATTATCGACAATTTCAGCAAGATCGGATTTGGTTGCTAGCATGGCATAACCTTTTAATTTAATTCCTTCAGTCCTATAACTAGCTGCCAACTCCTCTTTCTTAGGTGGAAAAATGTTTTTCACTACTTGCTGATTTTCAGATTCATGTTCATGTTCTTTCCTCTCATTTGCAGCTATTTCTTTTTCACATTGCATAATTTCAGTAGGTGTCAAAGGTAACAAAATTATTCTTTCCTTTGTGCATAAGAGAGTACTTATTACTTCTACCGTAATGAGTTGCGTCGGTATCAAATTCCGATGGACGATCTAATAAAAGTGAGCAAGCTTGCATAGGTACTACGTCGAAATCAGCTACATCATGATAGGAACCAATGGAAAAATGCACTCTCGCAGATTGTGTTACCTTCACCTTACCGCTGTTGTTGAACAACTGAATGTGGTATAGATGAGAATATGCACGTGTGGTCAAGCCAAGCTTCTTGACCAAATCTAAACTCATCAAGTTATTACAACTCCCGCCATCAATTATAACACGAACACAGTATTCCTTGACAATGAGGAACATCTGAAACAAATTATGGCGATGTATCTTCTTCGCATGCTCCCTTTGAGTGCTCAACACCCGCTGCACGATTATGGTCCTATAATTCTCCGTCGCAGCGGTACCTAAAATTTCTTCCTCTTCACTATGTTCCTCTGGATCATCCTCATTACCTGCAAGGTTAGCTGCAAGAACATATTCATTCTCAACATCACTAGCACTTACATATCCACCGTCTTCTGTCGTAATGTACGCTAGCTGACTTAGGCAATTTTTCATGACATGTCCCATCCATTTACAACGGTGGCATATAATCCCTGTCGTACGACCCGTGGAAGCAACCGATGAAGAGCTCTGCGCTGATGTCTGCACACTAGTGGATTTGCTCGCCTCAAGTACGTGTGACGGTGGTGGCGGTGCTGCTGAATGCGTTCTACTCATGGAGGGGGCAGTAGATCTCGATGCAGAAGTACTTTCATAGTTGCTCCTATTCCATTGTTGTCTTCCCTGCAATTCTTTTTCTGTTAAACAAGCAAGCTGGAACAATCTATTGATATCATTATACTCCTGTAATCAATTATGTCCTGAATTTCGCGCCTTAAGCCCCCATAAAATGAGCCATCTTATCATCCTCATCCTCTATAACATTACAATGCAGCATGCCTATTTGTAGTTCTTGATAATATACCTCGACAGATTTATTACCTTGATCTAAGCGGTGCAATTTCTTACGCATATCATGTTTAAAAGTAGGAGGAATAAATCTAGGACGCATAGCTACCTTCAATTTATCCCGTATATCAGGTGCCAAACTGGAATTAACTACTTGACTCAAAGGATAGCAAAATCTTTAAATTCACTAGTAGCTTGTCTGACTCTATGCACTTCAGGAACTAGATGGGTATTAAATTTTTGTTCAACTGTTATTTCTCAATCTAGATAAATTTCAGCATCATAAACACCCGCATAATATGGTATGGTAAATTTAACTTTAGCAAATGGGTCATCATTAGCACGAGTATTGTGGTGCTGAAAATCATTACCTCCCATACCATGACGATTGCGTTGTAGGCGGTGTCGTAGACGTACATCTTGAGCATCACAATTTTACCTCTCATTATCATCTCCCACCTTATGATCTTGGAGTGCATCATGTTCATACTCGCATCCGTTGTTTGGTGGCTGATTCACCATTCTTTCAAAGCGTGTAGTGAGTGCTGCAATACTCTCATTGATGGAGCGCTGCAATATATCCGTCGTAGATTGAAGCTTCCTATCGATGTCCTCATTAGTGGTAGTGTGTTGTTCATCCAAGAGCGTCATGAGATCTCCCTTTGCAACACACTCTTGCGCTTCAGACGACTCACCTGCCATGGTTAGTAGAAAACAGAAGACAACACAAAGGAATTATCCCTATCAACGACTAGGTGATGGAAGATGGAATCACACACTCTCAAGCGTCTTACCACACTCTTACAAGTGTTCTTACCAACGCAAACAGTAGGATGTTCAACCGGTGGCTGATTCGTGATACCGTGTCAAGCACGGGTACGATCGCAAGAGGGGACCTGTTCTAATCAAGAGTAGGTGGAGCTCGGAAGGCACAATATGGTAGCAAAAGGATCAGCAGTAATCAGTTCACTAAATGCAAGTTGAAATATTATTCAAAATACTCATCAAAGTTGCCGATCCTAGCCTAATCACAGCTAGCTAATCAAGCCCTATGCAAGGAAGTGTATGTATGCACACACAACGATCAATGTGACTTGATGTAAGCAAAGAAAAACCTCACAACAAGTACTAGGAGAGACGCTAACTCACTACTCAAAATTCTTTCTAAGAGCACAAGATTATTCGCGCGAAGGAGAGCTCAAAACAGCGGTATCGGCAAAACGCGAACAGCCCTCTAGTTTGAGCAGATACAACAGCTAGTCTCAAACGATGAAAAGGTAGAGTTTTATGTGGCTTATATATACTCGTTTGAAAGGTTTTGATTAGATCTACAACTTTTTCAACTAGACGAACTCCAAATTCCAAAGGGAAAGCCGAATAAAACACCAAAAACAGAAAGTCAAAATCTTACAATGCGATTTCAGGGCTAAAGATAGCCGATTTTAGGGGTCTTGGAGGGCAACTAACGCAAGCGGTACTTTTTATTGGATGTGCGCCGTCGATAGCTTTCTAACGAGTACAAGAACGTCGAATTCCGACTCCGTATGCAAAAGTTATGCCCGTTTTGCTGAAAGGGGGTCAAAAACGGACTCGAACTCAATTCGGTCTCAATTCAAACTACTATAACTTTTGATTCCGAGGCCAAAATTGCTCAAAATTTTTTCTGGAGGCTTATAGATGTTTCAAGAAGAACTCCACCAGATTTCACTAGATTTCAAAAAGGTTTGACAACCTTTCAAATTTTGGACAGAGGGGCACTCTTTGCTTCTTTTTTTTTCTTTTGCTGTTTTTTTTCTTCTTTTTTTTCTGTCTGAAACCCTATTTTTTTTTGTCACAGCAAGGGTTGGCGGCGGATGGGGGGGCGGCGGGTGAGGACAGCGGATGGGGGCCGCGGCAAGGGTGGAAGGCGCGGCAAGGATGATAGGCGCGGCAATGATGGAAGGCGCGGCAAGGATGGAAGGGGCGGTAAGGATGGAAGGCGCGGAAAGGATGGTGATTGTGGCAAGGAAAAAGAACACACAACGACGAAGCTACGCAAAGGAACACGAGTTGCAACTAGACAATGACGAACTGGACTCTGACTAAACTAGTAATCAGCAACTTGAACACGAAAATGTAACCAAAAATTCAACGAGCAATACTGAAAAGAAAATTGCAATGGCACAAGGGGTGTTGGGACAGCGGAAGAACACTACAAAAAATTATTTTTGTGGGCTAATTTTTTGGAGTTTTTAGGACGATGAACATAAACTAATCTAAAAGGGACAAATTACCTCACGGGCAACCGTTGCTCTGATACCACCTAATGTGATGATGGCCCGATCTTCCGAGAGGTACTGATAAGTCGATTGTAGAGAACTCGACGTTGATGATCCAAAGGCTCCAACCAAAACAGATCGATCCCCTTGCAATCACTACACCACTGCTCCGATGGTTATCAACCGTGCCGAACGCGGTTGACCTCGCCAAGAAGGCTATCTCCTGCAAGCGAATCGAGAACACAAGTAAGAGAGTAAAAGATGCAATCTGAAATTGTATTCCGAATAAAGATTAAGTTCACAAGTTGGGGTTCCTCAACCGGACGTGCGGTGAGACTGCTAAGCAGAATAAACTCTTAAGAAAAACCTAAGGAAAACTAAAGGGGTGTGACCTCTTTAAATAGGGGTGGGGGAGGCCGCACTTATCTAACAAAAGGGGGTGCAGTACTATTCACAGGTAATGTTCATATGAACAGTATCGGCCCATGAATAGTGCCGGCCCAAATAGTCTAAGTGTGATTACAAGGCTCAAGGCCCACTTTGACTCGGACTGGAAAAGTGACGCAACTTATTTTGCAGTTTCTGATCGGCTCGGATGGAATTTCGAGATGAGATCAGATTCATCTGAAAGTAGACTCCAAAATATTTCCAACGAGTTCTCACGGGCCTCGAGAAATCTTCTGGATCAAAAGTTATGGCGTTTGAGTAGACGTCATCAAGCGATCGAATCGAGTCGAACTCGCGAATATGAGTTGGATTGCGCTTGACGGTTCCACTTCTACACTTGAGCTCGCGTGGTTATTCTCCATGGTTCCTAAGAACAAAAAATCATAAGTCTTAGGAAGTATTGAATTCTCAGCGGAAATATTATTGACTCCTAAAAACTAGTTTACCTGATAGTTGAGTTGACGAGCACGTGCCCGAGTAATTGGACCTTGCTCATCATTCATGGAAGCAATAAGAGGAGTGTTCATATCAGTAGAAGTGATGTCCTCATCACTTAGTCTAATAGCTGCTCAATCTTCCATACTTAACAATGGTAGGTCTACCCAAAATCAGTTCATAGTTTCTACTTTGGCTAGTAATTACTGACAATATGTGGTCACGAGCCTACTGGGTAGAAGCTAGAAAGATGAGAATAGTGAAAGACCTTGTTATCTCAGCTTAATCGCATTGCATGACTTTGAGAGTTTGAGATATCTTGTGGGTAAAGGTAAGCAACTTTGTAGAGTCAAACTAATAGTATTCATATATATCGTGCTTCCGGTAAATGAAACATGTTTAATGAGTGAATCTAATAGCAAGGAATAAGTAGCTTTGGTAATGTTTCTAACTTGGTAATCAAGTTGATTAAAGCCCTATTTTTCCATAAGAAGTTAACTTTTGTTTTAGAAAGTTGTTTACAGATAAACTTGCATTCGCAAATGTAGTATAAAGACAACATATCCCCACCTCTTGAAATAATGACAAGTAGTTAACTGTATTCCTCTTGTGACTTGCTGAATATGGTTGTACCCATACTTGCTAAACCATCAATAGAAGAACTATGGGATGATAATGAAGAACTCGTTGAGGAAGAATTCAAAGAATCTTTTGGTGTAGATAATCTCTGATTTTAAGTCTTGTCCTCTCTTAGGCACACCTATGTGGTTTCTCTTTGTAATGTATTAAACTTTGGGCTTGGAGACCTGTTGTGTTAAAACCTGATTATTATGCTATAACATTGTAATAAAGTTTAGTTTTTATGTTGCAAGCATATATTTATATGATACACACTCGTCTACAGTACTCCGCAGCAAAACAATTTTAGTCAGCTACGGGGATTTCTAATGGTCATAAGGCGTTACATATTATTAACTACAAGTTGAGCCTTCTCGTGAGACCATATCATCAATAAATTGTAAACCGTTAGATTATCAATAAAGTTGTATGATTAATTGATTATTGAGGCGACAAGCACATGGTTGCAATTTCGATGGTATTACTTCATATCTCTGCCACCATCATACAATGTAATCTTCCTCTCCTATATTATTGAGTACAAGTCTTCTATATTATTGGTATGTTCTTTTTTGTTGTGACTTATTAATCTAATAAACAGTGGTTGCTAAAAGAAGCTAAAAATCAAAAACTGACTGAAAAGCTAAAAAGAACAAACCATGAACTACAAATGTAGCCTTCTTGCGAGACCACATCATTAATAAATTGTAACCGTTAGATCATACTCTTTTTTGAGAAACAACCATTCTTCCTCTCCTATGTTATTAACTACAAATTGAGCCTTCTCGTGAGGCCATATGAGAGATGGCGTAGTACTCACAAGACACGACGCTATCGCAATTGGAGTAGCCGTCCATCTCTGAAGTCCTCTACCTGGAAATGCTCTTGCTTAGGGACGGGATAGCGGGAGAAGCCTTCACGGCCCTGCCTCGCCTCTCCCCCCACCTCCCCCGCTAGTCACCCCCGTCCGGCCCCGTTAAGTCTCGCAGAGGGAGATAGCTCTTCGTCCTTGGTCCTTGCAGAGATAAAAAAAGATTAAATTTATTTTAAAAAATAATAATTTAAATTTATTTATTAATTTATAATTACTTAAGCATATATTTTTTTTAAAAATATAGCTTCAAGATATATATATTAAGTTTTAGTCTAAATATATAAGAAAATAATACAATCTTTTATATTAAAAAACTATAATCTATTATTAAAATATTTATTTTTATTTTTACCGGAACCCTATGAACCCCGTGGGGCAATGATGACCCCGTCCCCGTCCCGCTACCATAGCGGAGTCCCGCCCCGTTCCCCCGCGGGGGATATTATCCTCGGCTCTCCATAGGGATATTCCTCACAGGACCCGCCCCCACGGAAGAATTGCCATCCCTACTCTTGCTGGGCCGCCCTTAATTTGTGATCTACCTCTCTCTTATGTACACAAAACTTCATTCAAGCTACTTACACACTGAGCGATACTTGTTTTTGAAGAGCATTCTTCTTCATGTACTAAAGATGTTCATGTAAGGCATGCACTCTTGGCGAATCTGAAAAGCTAGAGTAATAAGGTGACTTTCGTTCAGTGCTACGCCACTCCTATTATTATTTGTATCAGACTATGATATTGGGCCACCTTATGATCCTTGTAAATGTTAACGTAAGGTCCAACAAAGCATACTTTCATATCCATACCTCTTACAATCGAATAATCACTAGTCCGGTGTTTCAAGTCGGTACTGAGGTGGCTCCTTTGCGATACACTTCTATTTTCTACTTTGTGTGTAATAATTAGTTGAAAGATTCTTTTTTGACTCCATGAAAACAAAATCTTACTGCAATTTTTTTAGAGTAAATCTTGCTGCAATTCATTGTCTTCGACGCCAAACATGTTAATTATATCCCTCGCAAAAAATGTTAATTATAAAGAGTATATTAACCGATCACAATACTGCCATTATAAAGAGTACTGCTATTTGTACTATGATCTGGAGAAGTTCCAGATGGTAAACTGTAATGACCAACGCAATGACAATGCAGAATTTTTTTAAACAGATGTGAATTTATCATTTTTCTCATTTTTCTGGAGAAGTCTTTTTCTTATTTTTCTTCTCCTATTCAGATGTGAATTTATAACCTCTAAGAGCTAATGTGGAGGCTTCTTCAAACATCATTTTAATAACATAATAATTAGTATAAGTAGTACACTTGGTACTTACTCGATCCAAACCAAAACATAATTAAGAACTACATGGTCAAGTCAGTACAAGGGTTTTGTTTTTCGTTTTAAAAATTTTCTCGGGGATCACCGAAACGAACGAAATTCGGTACTTTCGAAGTTTTCTGACCGAATTTCGTTGAAATAGTTTGAACTGTTTTTGAATTTTTGAACGAAATGTGAAGAACTTCAACAAATTTGCAAAGATTGTGTTCTCGAATAAAAAGTTTGAAGTCAGTACCAGGCTCAAGGGGCCGACGGTGGCGGCGGCCGGTGGAGGCGAGGGCAGCCTCCATGGAAGATGCGACGCGAGGATTTGGGAATTGCAATAGGGAGGATTTGGGAACTGGGACAGGGTCGCAGGGCTCTATAGGGATGATGCTCTTACACTGACATACGGGGCTCACTGGGCAATAAGGCAAAACAAAAAACTTGCTGCATGCAGTAGTAGAATTCGCGGATTTGCTTAATAGCACTCCAGTAAAAATATTTGGGTTTTCAATCGAATTTCATACCGTTCGATTTTGCTTCTAGATTTGTATGCCACCCTCTCCTCCTTCGTCTTTGGCAAGCTCGTAGTTCTCTCTATCGCCGCTAGACAGATTTACTAAATAGTACTCTAGAAAATTTTTTGGAGTTTTCAATTGAATTTCATACCGTTCAATTTTGCTTCTAGATTTATACGCTACCCACTCCACCCTTGGTCTCTAGAGAGCTCGTCGTTGTCCTCTCCATCGCCATTGGGTTAGAGCTTAAAGTTCACCAGTTAAGGTTCTGGTTCGCGTGATCTTAGGACCATAAATGGAAAGGGGGTGGTGAAGGCACAGCGGTGACCGATGATACCGACAGGTCAACAAGCTAGAATGAAAAGGGGTTGCGGAGGCATCCGACGGCAGTGACACCTACCGGAGATAAGAAAGAAAGGGGAGGGGCGGTGCAAGGGAAACCTTTAAAAATGTTGTGTGGATTATACTTCCACTAGTTGTTTATGTGCTAAGTGTGCTCGCCTGATCAACTGGCTGAGAAGTGACTTTTCCAAGGAACTAGAAATTTCAGTGAGACTGGGGAACAGCGGTATAGACAGTTGCCAGTCAGTACTACTAAGTTGATGTAGCCCCGATGGCAAATAGCAGGGTGGACTGAACCGCTGCAAGATTTCTCCTGGAAACAACCCGATATAATCCACCAAACGTTTTTAAAGAAATTCAAGACTGAACCCCTCAATTGAGAATTCCCATGAAGCAATCATCCAAAAGGTTGTACATGAGAAGTGATATCAACCACGGTTTACCACTGTCCCGTAAGGATGATATAAAAAATACCGTTTCATATGGCGTTTCAAAAACTGAGATTTTCTGTTCGAGTAATGGAAGTGCAAAGTCACAAGTCCTCTGCATAACTAAAATAACTTGGGTTCTCTCTATTTCCGCATCAGAGAATTGCAATCTTAAACTTGGTATATTGTCACAATCCAAAAGATGCTCTATCACAGGATGGTCAATTTGGACGACTCCATATCCTGAAATAAAACAAGCAAACCATGAAATATTTGTATACAGCAGCATAAGAACTTAAAGAACTACTTTTTTTGAAGGGAAAGAAATTTTTTAAGGAACTAAACAGAACAAATAGTATTAAATATTCATTAGAAACCAGTAAACCAGTAACTCTACCGAACTTTCTGGAGAACATACATCACATCTGTAGTATTGGCTCCAGTCCAGTCTACAACTCAATTTCTTGCTATGACAATATTAACTATCTTGTATATTCATTAGAAATGAACTCGATAACATGAAAAGTAATCCAAAGCACATTCCTCTAACTGGAAAGAAGTACCTCAAGATATATGCTAGCTCAATGTTCTGAATTAATACTGCTAGCTCTGAATTAATACTGAAAACTGGCCTAAACATTCCATTACAAAATATATCCCTATAAAGTTTGTAACTTAAACAGCGGTCATAATGCAAGTCCAGAGCATATGTTAACTGAGTACAATGCACCTTGCTCAATGTTCAAGAAGGCGCTAGGCAGGCGGCGAGGTGGGGCCTAGCGCCTAGAGGGCCTAAGCGGGGCCTAGGCGGGGGAATTAAAATTAAGATTTATTAATTTTTATTTTCTTCTTTTTCTTGATTTTTTCTATTTATTTTCTACCCCTCTTTTCTTTACTCTTCTCTCCCTTTTCTATTTTTCCTCTATTTTCCCCTAAATGGGCCGGCCTCCGGCCCACTTACCTAGCCCGGTCGCCCCTCCTCCCTCTTTTCCTCCGCCCGAGCCGCTATTTCCCTTCAACGCCGCCGCCGCCCTTCTCTTCTTCTCCTCTAGCGCCGCCGCCTCCCCTCACCTTCCTCTCTAGCGCCGCCGCCTCTCCCCTTTGCTTCTCTCGCCACCTCCCCTTCTCCCCCAACGCCGCCGCCTCCTCCGATGGCGTTGCTCCAGTGGATCCGGCGGCATCGACGGCGGATCCAGCTGCGGCGACGGTGGAGGCAGCGGATCCGGCGGCGGCGACGGCAGAGGCAGCAGATCAGGCTGCGGCGATGGCGGAGGCAGTGGATCCGGCGACGACGACGGCCGACAATATGTGAGCTGATCTCCAGGTGCCTCTCTCTCCCTAGAACACCTTCCGTCTGCCCTGGACCATCTTCTTAGACCCGCTTTGACCCGCCGATGGCGCTTTTGACGCCCGGCGGCGCGCAAGCGGGCTCGCCGCCTAGCTCACCGATTTTGACCAAAGGCGCGGCGGCGGGGCTCCGCCCAGCGCCTAGGCCCGCCTAGGCGGCCGCCTAATACCGCCTTTTAGAACATTGACCTTGCTCACCAATAGTCCACCAGGATACTCAACTGCTCTTTTTGGTTCAAGTTTTCACAACATAAGCCAAAACATCACAGTATCATAATGAATACATGATGTGGATATGCCCTCTGAACATTCTTACGAAGACATGAAATTAACAAATCGTTTATTTACATTATAGCCCCAGCATGGGCACAGACCAGTAGGAAAAAACTTTTAAAACCATCTCAGTAAAGCATTTTTTATATTGGTTGCCAACAGACTAGACGGTGTAAAATAAACTAAACACTTAGGTATGGGCGTACACATACAACATGCATTGGCTAAGGCAAAGCAGCTAAACATAAAACTGCATTGTTTGTCCATGGCAGGGGCGTGCCAAATAATTTCATGTTGACCTTTTGTACTGATTTTCCACCATTTAAAAACGTATGTCATTTGTGAACTGTTCACTACAAATATTAAGGAAAATGTCTAGATTAGTCGAATGAAGGTTATACTAATAAATTTATCATAAAAAAATACTTTCATAGTACCATTTTTTATAGCTTTTACCAAAATACTGTGATAAAATTATGAGAAAATTGATTCTATACCACTGAATAGTGTCTGCTTCTACAAAATGCAACTGAAAACACTCTCTATTACATCCCATTGAATTACACCGAAATTCAATTATATGCCATTGCCATCAGTGAGCCTCCGTTTGGCCTTGAAAAAAGATGATTTTGCCCTTAGTTCAAAATCTGTCCCTATGATAAAAATTAAATATACGGCAAATTGGCTTAGCCAAAAATGCTAAAATTTTTTGGTGGATCATTGTGGTAGTGTACAACTCAAATATACAATTTCATGAACTGACCCTTCCATTTGTTCCATTTTTGAAATTCAAATCCAAAATCATTCTATTTGAGCTATTTTCTGATCCAGGACAAATTCACTATAGAAAAATGCAAAATAATAATTTTCGGAAGCTATGTGATATCTTAGGAGCATGCGAGATTTTTTCTAGAATTTTTAGACCTCATTTAGACTTTGTTTGTAAATAGTAGCCTTTATTAGCATTTAAATTAAAAATCTGAAAAATTTCTTTGAACAGTGCCTTGAAATATTTTTCCTAGCTCACTGACATGTTGAACAACACCCCTGTGAATTTTCATAATTTTTGGAGGTTATTTGCTATTTTAAATAAATCGGGTCTTCGGTCTTTTGGAGGGGCATTTTGGTCTTTTTTCATAAGATAACGGACTCCATTAACGCACCCGTTAACGGCAGTGGCATATAATAGAATTTCGGAACAATTCAATGGCATATAATAGAGAGAGTATTTTTCAGTGGCATTTTGTAGAAGTGAATGCTATTTAGTGGCATAGAATCAACTATCTCTAAAATTATTAGTCAAACTTGCAAATGTCCAAAAGTCATAACACACAAGATTTTGATAAAACAACAAATTTTGCAAAAATGATAAATGAATCCCAAAATTTCCACCAGCAAGAACATTATGTTAAGCCCAATAGGATTTAAGAATGAATTGTTAATGTTTCCACCAGCAAAAGCATTATGTTATCAAGGACAACTAACAAACACTGGAGGTTTCTAGCATTAGCTGTCCTAGGCTGACTCCATCTCCACCAGCATCAACTTCCAGCTTTGCAGAGTAGGTTGGGCTGAGTTTCTGTTCTAGTTCCAGGCCTCCAGCTATTGTTAGCGGAAAATCAAAGTGGCCAAAGCCTATAATTTCTTGTTGTCATCCACCTAAGATAGCCATATGCCTGGAATTAACCCAAGTGTATTTTTTTAAAAAAATAATGCCGGCTACAGTTCATTTTATTTACATAATAAGCATAATTTAAGGGGGTAAGCTATACATCAAACAAATGACATTTTTGTCAAATAAACAAATTGCTTTTTGGAGCTATAGGGTTAGTTGGGGACTTGGGGTGCTCTGGAACCAAAAGTTTTGTAGTTAAACTCTTTAATACAGATATATTTAAACATAATTATATTTAAATGAATCTTTCAACTCGTTTAAAGATCCTCACCACGAATTCCAAATCCTTCAATAACTTCTAATTAACAAATTGCTTATTCTTACAGGACATTTAAAAAACATTTACAAATACAGGTAGACAACCGATGCATTGATATTGTAGACAAAAGGGCAAAAATAGAGAGTACATGGGACACACAAATCTAAGCCAGACAAATATAATACTAATCCAGGACTACAACCCTTAAACCCGTTAACAGATGTGATCTAAGTTTCTTGACTCATTGATATGATCTAGTTTATGCTTAGTATATTCAGACTAACAGGACTACAACCCTTAAGCCCTTTAACAGATATGATCTAAGTTTGTTGACTCACTGATATGATCTATTTTATATTAAGTATATTCAGACTAACAGGACACTTCATGCATATTATATCCATGTAGATGTAATCAAAGTATCTAAATCCTAAAGGTTTTTTAGAAAGGGCATGGCCCCTGTTTCCATTAAGAAAACCAATAGGAAATTACATCATCCAAAATACAGTACAACTTCAAGGTTTCCAAAAAGAACCAACTATCAACACAAGAATGGTATTACAGACTAACTTAATCCAAGATAATCAACGATCCTAAAAGCAAAGCAACAGAGATCAGAAGCAAAGGTACAATAGCACCTTGTAGCAAGGAATAATATGTTCATGATGTAATCATGTAAAGTTGATAATAGTTCAACTACATGCAAATTATCAAAAAAAAAATTGAAAGTAAACAGTAGGGGAGGACCCCTAGTACATAAATATATACAAATAGGATAGAAGAGGAAGGAGAAAATATAAGAGCAAGAATAAAATAGAAACCAAACACCAGTTATCCATCCAGTTTGGACTCAGTAGCTCCGTAATCATAAGAGAAAAGTCAGCTACAAAATCATTGGGGCATCATCAAATGCTTTATGGTCCCTAGTTTTCCAGATAACAATCTCCAGAACGAAGAACAAATATGTATCATACTTAGTCTTTAAAATCATTCGATGAAGTTCAGGGATGCATCCCAAAGTAATTTGGAGATGCAATCGACAGGTTTTGCTGAGTATATTTGATGTCTTTGTTTCTAAAGTTCAGCTTTCGTCAGGAATCAGGTATGTCATTTAGCAGTCGGGGCACATTTGTTTCTGGTTGAACAACCATTTCTGAACTGCTTCATGCCTAGATGCATTGCTATAAAAATACTACCCATGACCCGTATTCAAATTCAAACAATTCCAACCAAAATGCCATGTAAAAAAGGAGCCAAAAGGTATGAATTCCATACCTGTGAAACCAAAGGAAAGAAGCATCCATCTCCATTTGAACCAGCAATTACTTCCAGCTACTTGGCCAGAAGGTATGAATGCTATACCCGGTCTTCCAGTTATCCAAGTAGACTACCTTCCGGACTGCCCACCACCCGATCACCATGACTGCCAACATCGCAAATCGCTGCGTCTGCAGGCTCTCCACCCTCACCAACAAATGTGTCACCACCGCAATCATCAGCCCCACAAGCGTGTACAAGAACCCAACCGCAAACCCCTCGGCCCCGAGCTGCATCCCTGACCCCTGGTAAAAGAAGACGAGCTTGTTCGAATCCGACCGGTCGGTGAGGAACATGGGCGTGTGCCTGATGATCCCGTACATCCCTCCGGAGACGCTGAAGAAGTACACGAACAACGCCCCAACCATCCAAACCCGGCGGTCATGGAGCAGGGTTTCCCCTTCCATGATCCTCTTGATCACAAACGGAAGGGAGATCAAGAACATGATGATGAGTAGGATGATCTGGTTGCGGGAGATAAGGGGCGGGCGGACGATAGGGCCGACCTCAAGGCCCGTACGGGACTCGACGAACTCGGCCATGGAGTCGGCGAGGCGGGAGAAGTGGGACTGGTCCATCTGCTCGGAGCCGGCGAGACGGGAGTGCTCGGGGCGGACGAGGCGGACATGGGGGAGGGAGTTGACGCCGAACTGGGCAAAGGAGTGCTGCGACTCGGAGAACTCGATGTCGGCGAAGAAGAGGTCGGCGGAGGCGGGGTTGTGGGCGAGGAAGGAGGCGGAAAGGAGCGCGAACTCGCTGCGGAGCTGGGGAAGGTGGAGGTCGGGCTTGGAGTGGAGCGAGGCGGCGTCGAAGAAGACGAGGACGGAGTAGGGGCGCGGGGTCGGGGCGGAGAGGAATCGGGTGACGGAGGTGTCGGTGAGGTGGATCACGCCCAAGGGGGAGCGGGAGCGGAGGGACTGGAGCTCGGCGACCAGGTCGTCGGGGCCAGCGGAAGAGGTCGCGGTGGCGGCGAGGAGGAGGAGGGGCAGGAGGAGAAGGTGGTGGGGTGAGGACGCCATGGTGATGGGTGGATCTTGGGGACTGGGGAGGAGACCGACGGGGAAGACCTGGCTGGGTGGAGGAAGAGGTTAAAAGTAGTAGGTGCAGTGCACCCGCGGGATATTGAGACTAGGCCCAATGGATTCTAATGAGAGTAGGCCCAGCTCAGGCCTGAAACATTTTTTTGGTGTAATTCCAACCCAGACTAGATGTAAGGCCTAAGTATCAAGGCACGCAGCTATTTCGGGCTTTCGGCCCATTCGTTTTTGTTTCCACGCGCTACAGGTCACAGGTTTCGGCCGAACTAGTTAGCAGCCCATCTGCACGAGCTAGCGCTCGTTTTCTTTATCTTTCTTTCTTTTCTTTGTTATTCTTTTTTTCACCTACTTGTCTTTATCTTTATCTTTTGTTATTTTTTTTCTTTCTTCCCTATTCTTCCTTTTCATCTAGTTGTACCATTTCTCCGGATGTTGCAGTAGGTATTCTTTTCCCACTAATATATTTTCATTTATTCCACTAATATTTTTTTTCAATTGTTCACTGATAATCTTGAATTGTATACTATTATATTTGATTTTTTTGCTCTAATATTTTTTTATTTCCTTTGAATGTTGTTAATAAATTGTTGAAACATCGTCAATGAATGTGTGGAACACTGAAACCAAATATATGAAAAATTGGCATATTTCCCTATAACTTAACGTGTGGAACATCGTTAATGAAACTATTGGAACATCGATACCAAACGTTTGAAATATTTTCATTTTAACTAGTGGAGTATCCAACACCAACGTGATTCATTCCACCTATGCAACTAAAAATATGCTTGCAGGAACATCGATGATGAACTTCTGAAACATTGAAATCAAATATGTGAAACATTTCATTTTTATTGTTGGAACATCCAATAGCAGCTTGATTCATTTCCTCTAACTAATCAAAAAAATGCTCACTGAAATTTTATTTATGAACTAATGAAACATTAGGGAGTAATACGTGGAGCTTTTTGTTTTATCTATTAGAACATATGTATAATGATACCATTATTAAGTCTAAATATATGTAAGTGTGGTTTATTTTGAAGATCACGTAGTAAGAAACATGATAGTTCCAAGAACTCATGTTGGACACTTGGTCCAAAAGATATGACATTTGGATTTTTCAAATTAAAAAAAGCACCTCGGATTCCATGCGCTAATGTGGACTTGCTACTGTTGTTTTCCCGTGCACTGATGTGACCCCTTTGTGTAGGTTGCTACTGCTATCTTGGGCCAAAAGGGATGTGTGGGCTTTGACGGGATGAACGGTGCGTGGCCCATGGCTAATTGTCGCACAAGCGGTGCCTAGATGCACCTGTAATAGTTGGGTCTTCATCGGCCCCATTTTGCATTGAGGTAACTTTTTAAAATCATTTATTTTCTTTTACTTTTCATGTGCATAGAGGGAATTTTAGTTCCATTTTATCTCAAACACAATGTAACACCCTAGTTCAAAATTCGCTCATTGTCTAGTCCACCTATGATACGGGGTCGTCCAATCTTCTCGACGTAGGATGGATACTCACGGGAGTCTTGATGAATCGCAATGATCCTCTAATGCTAGTGCAAGGGACGAACACTCTTTAATCCGCAAAAACACACTTGCGTCGATTTCGCTAACTACTAAGCGAAGATCTATCGTGTACCTAATTCCCAGCGGAAAGGCTGAACGATCTTGATTGAGAAACACGCCTAATTCTCTATGGAATTTCGGCAATCAAAAGAAAGTCGAACAAGAACTCTCATAGATTGATTTTTTCTCATAGGTGGTCTATGTTACATGGCCAATGGAGCCTCTATTTATAGGGGCACGCAGGCCCTTGCATATAGAAAGATTTCAACACATGGAAAGTAATTAAATCCTATCGAATTGAATCTCTGTTTCTGAAACCGAAGATTGTTTTGATGATTCTGTCGCACACAAAAGGAATTTCGGGATAGGGCTAGATCTGTTGGAAAAAGGACGAGATAAGCTTTCTATTGATGTGAAAAACAATAATGCAATGCATACATCTTTTAGTCGCTGCTATATTCAACGGTTTGTGCAAAATAATGAGAATGTCACAACAATTGACTCTTATATATACCAGGCATATGTGTTATTCTTTTCATTTACTACACCTCCAAAAGTTTATGATGACATAAGCCGAAGAAATATTAACGACGAATATATACCATGCATACACGTTGTATTCTTTGTTTAGCACAATTTCAGGCTATCAAAAGCCGAGGACGGCTTTTCTTGAAGAAGGGGAGGATGATGCGGATATGCACGTGTCTTGTACTTTTCCGTTAAATATCTTATTCAATTGGAAAGAATTATTGAGCCGCATGAAATATGGCCAGGTGAACTCATTTCAAACTATACTTAATTTTGTTATTCATAAGGATGAAATACTACATCATGTTATTACCTGGTGTATTCTTAGGTTTGTCAATGGCAAAATAATAAAGATGCAAAAGGAAGCGGATAACCACATTATGTGCCAAAGACATGAAGGAACAAAGCCCACGCGGATGGAGCCAACAAGAACGAAGCACATGTGGCTGGTTGGAACCCATGTGGAAGGGGGAAAGAAAGCCCATGTGGCGGGAGAGTATAAGGACGGAGCCCAAGAACTTCAAGCACAAGTTTTGGACACTATTTTGAAGCCCAACTCAGACTTCCCACGTGCTCAATCCAAATCCAACTCGGATTCAACTCAGAATTCAATTCGGACTCGGTTCGGGACAGCTGTCGAGCGATTACTAAAAGGTCATAACTTTCACAAACGGAGTCCGATTCAGGCGTTCTTATACTTGTTGGAAAGATATTTTCAAGGGCTACGCAATGGAGAGAATTAGGCGATCCATTGTTCGTTCTGCAACTCAAGGTCAAGCCGTCGTTCCATTGGGAATTGGGGACTTGGCGTTCGTCGCTTGTGGTCGTGCGACGACAACTATCCGGTGTGTTTTGGGCGTATTCCGAAGAGTTGAGGGTTCGTGCATGGGCACGAGTGTTCAGCTAGCGACATCGTCTACTTCACATCAACTATCCACAGTTCCTCACTGAGAAGATCGGGACCCTTCCCCTTATCATCTATGCTGTACTCACATATTCCAAATGGACTCTTGATGCAAAATCTATGAGCATTTAAAGTTGTTCCTGTCAAGCTGAGTTAGTGTCAGATTGTTTTGGTAATTGCAATGCACACAGAAGGAATTTGGAGGTGGGTCTAGATCCATCTGAAAGTAGACATCAAAAGCTTTCCAACAAATACTCATGGGCCTCGAGATTCCTACTAGATCAAAAGTTATGACCGTTTGAAGTAGACGCTATCAGGAGGGCTGAATCTGAGTCAAACTCGCGAGCAGAACTTGGTTTACGCTTGACGATTTCACTTGTATATTTGGGCTCGCGTGGTCCTTCTCCATAGTTTCTAAGGACAATTAAATCATCACAAGGATTAAATAGTATTTTATTTTTTGAAACATTTGTATGCAAAGTTAGGAACGCATTCACCTGATAGTTAAGTTGACGCGCTCGCGCTCGAGTCATTGGTCCTTGTGTCGTAGGTTCGGCTTCATGAACATTCTCATGCACACTAGATGTGGAAGTAGCTGGGATGTTCTCATCATTAGATAGCATCGTATTCTCATTTAAGATAAATTGAAACCGAAGAAATAAATTCATTTTTTGCTTATTCTTGGGAGTTATGGTCGTATGCGTTTGTGGCGTAGTCACATCAACATGTGTATCCGCATCAACCTATGAGGAGGACCTGCGCATATATAGCACTCAGCTTGGCATGAGGCATGTTTATACATAATTGTGTGTCATTTACCCTATTTATCTTTTAATTTTGTGACCATTATTTATCATTTACACATATTATGTATTTTTAGTTCTTCTAAATTCGACCATTTTATAGTTTTTGATATTTTTCCGCAAGTCGGAAAGACGAGGCACCTAAGCATCAAAATTAAGTTTTTGAAAGATCTCCACACAATTACACAGTCTGACATGAAGTATTAACCTGTGAATAAAATGGAGTTTTCAGGGTCCAAATTAGAAGAAAACAAATATGGAAGGGATTATTTGTAATTCCTAGGAAGTTTAAGGGCAAATTGCTAAGAAGCCATTGCGTGGTTTCAGCTTCTAGCTTATGACTTATGGCTTATTGTTTTTTTTGGCTTTTTGGGGTTTTTTGTCTTTTATTTTTTTCCCCTCTTATTCCTTTTCATTGTTCATGCTGATACAACTTTTTTATTTTTTATATTTAATTACGTAGAATAAGCTAATAGTAGTTACAGTATAAAAAAGCCATAAACTCTAGCTTATAAGCCACTTGGAGCAGGCATATATGTCGTTGGACTGTTAAGGGGACCTAGACGTGCTTCTTCCTTTGCTCCCTTCACCTCTCCTCCTCCCTTCTTCTCCACAACTGATGCCAGTGAGGCTAAGCCAGACTCGTCGACGGCCACCCCAACTCCTGCACATCGCATCCCAAATCCAAGCCCCTTTCACCCGGCGGCCACGACGTGCCATCCCATCATCGCCGCCGCTTCCATCTCCCTATCTCCACCTCTGCACAGCGCCTCCATAGTGCCTCCGCCAACCCAAATCCTGAGCACTACTTACCTCTACTACCCACGCCGGTTCTACCAAATCGACGAGCCAAAGCACCATGAACGCCAGCCACTAGCACCACCATCTCCGACTCCTTACCATATCGCACCGCCATTTGCCACCACTCTTAGTGTCACTGTCGCCACCCGGTGCTACCGCTACCACAACCTCACCACTGCCTCGCCTCGCTTCTATTCCCCATCCAGCATCCTTCTCGCCATCGTCACCGAGAACTAGAGCGTCATTGCCATCTTCTTCCTCCCTTCTCTAGATCCATCATGCCACCTCATCCTCTCTGCCTCCTCAGCCATAACCGTTGACGACGGTGAGCTCCCATCTAGCCTACTCCGGTTGAGCGGCTGTTGCAAGGAGCCACCGCCTCGACATTGATGCGAGTGACCACTACCTCTACTTCTACCTCTACATCAATGCCCCCTCTGCTACTTTCCTTGGTTTATCTCAAACTCCTCCCCCTTTCCTACTTAAAATTGCTCTATCAATCCTTTGCTTAATTGTGCACTATGTTGATAATTACCGCTAATTACTATGTTAATGTTAATGTAATATCCTGAACGTCGTTTCGGCGTCGGTTTCTAAATTAATCGGGGAGTTGCCCGGATTTTCGGTAAATCGTGGGAGGTGAAAATAAATTCTTTGAAATAGTCTAAAATAATAAAAAAGAATTAAAATAAGTAATTAAGAGATTTTGGGCTATCTGGAGGGGTGGGCCAGCCACTTTGGGCCAACCAGCCCAAACGGGGGCCCGTACCCCCTCCCAAACTCTACCACCCCCTTTATAAACCCCCTACCTTGGCCCCTCCCCCCTTTTTCCCACCCCAAGCCGCCACCCCCTCCATCCCTACGCCTCCCCTCTACCCAAGGGCTGCTGCAAGGAGAAGAAGGAGAAGAAGGAAGAAGAGAAGAGGAAGGTGTAACACCCTATTTTTCAGTATATACAATTTCTTTAAAGTTTGTCAAATTGGGTTTTGGTTAAGAAAAATTTTGGAGGTCTTCTTAATCCTAATTGAAATTTTGTGGAATTTAAATTTCTAGAAAAATCTCTTTCTTGCTCTTTGCAAAAAGCTTAAGAGAAAAGAATCTATTCCGGAAAAGATTTTAATTGGAAAATCCCTTCCGGGTAGGCCAGCCAGGCCCATCGGCCCAGCCGGCCCAACCGAGCACCCCCTCCTTCTTCCTCCCTTCCCCGTCTCTCTCTCTCTCTCTGTCGGCAAACGGCCCGCGCCACGCCCAGCTCTCCTCCCCACGCAAGCACCTTCACTTCCCTCTGCGCTTCCGTCACTTCCCGCCCTCACCTACTCTGGCGGTAGCTTCCCCAGGCACCCACCTTCCTCAGCGGCTCTGTATGCCCACCTCGCCGGGCTATTCGTCCTTCTCCCGTCCGGCCTCACCGCCCAAAGTATCCCGCCGTACCAACGTCGCCGTCATCCGTCCCTTGCCGCCGTCTTCTCAGTCGCGTCGGCGTCGCCAGGTTGCCTCGGGCCCAACCCGCATTTGCAGCCTGGCGCCACCCTGTGCTACCCCTCCGACGTAGCTTTGTCCCGTGGCAACGCCATGGCCTCCTCGTATGAGCGCCGTCGCCTCAAGCCATAACTCCCCACCGAGCTTTGCTGCGGCGACAGTGAAGCATGGTGACGTCGCTGTACGCCTCCCCCTTCCCGCACTTTCCCTCTAGCTCGTAGAGCACTCGAAGCGCTGCTACCCCTCTTCATTGCGAAGTGAATGGTGCCAACGCCCTCCACTTCCTCCCCTTGTGCTATAAATTGCGACACTTGGCTTCTTTGTAGCTCAGACCACGTAGACATTCTCTCATTCTTTTCTCCCGAGCTCTCTTTTCTGTTTTTCTCACCGCCGCTCGAAGTGCCCCGGCCATCACCGACACCCGGCCTCCTCGGACCTTCGCAAGCCCCAGCAACCCTCTCACTGTGATCTTTAGACCCCTCTGGTGTTTCCCCGAAGTCTAATTGAGTTCAGGTGCTTTGCAGCTCGTCGGAAGGCCCGACGTCCCCATCTTCGGCCAATTCTTGCCGCCGCTAAACCGGACCTCCCCGACGCAATTTCGCTCGACTAGAGTCTCAACCCGACCTGCGGAACCCGAAGATGGCACCAATTTGAAGTTCCCGTGACCCGTCTGCCTTGGCATCGGCCACCCTTCCTCCACCGCCGCCATGGCCGACACCAGCTCAAGCTGCGCCACCCCGAGCTGATTTGAGCTCCTCGGTGAGCTCCTGTTGGACCCTAGATGCTTCCCTCCACCCTAATTGAAAATTCGCCGATGTTTTGACCATCGCCCCCTTCTCCCTACTCTGCCGTCGCCCCGCTCGCCGCCGGCACGGCCGGTGCCATTTGAGCCGCGCCACCCTGGCCAGGGGTATGTCGAGCTGCCGTGGCCTCATTTTGCTATTGCACGCTCTCACTCCGGTCTCCCCTCGCCGTCGGCGAAGTCGCCACGCCACTGCTCCTCCGGCCGAAGCCGCCGCCCCTGTTCCGATCGGATTAATTATCAAAAACTTCATTAACCGCTAATGATTGTCATTAATCTTTGAGTAATGCGTCACTGACCCATGGGCCCTCAACCGTTTAAAGAAGATGAGAGAATGACGTATGGGCCCCACCCTTTTCTAATTTAAAAGTTAATCGGTTTTAAAAACCTTAAGTCACTGACAGGTGGCCCCATTGAACAATGTCGGTGCCGTGGGACCCACATGTCAGTCACCACGGATTTAGTGATTTTCCAAAAATCAATTAATCCGTGGGTCCCACATGTCATACATTCATCCAAATAAAAATCAAAAAATCTAATTTCCAAAATAATAAAACCGCGGGACCCACATGTCAGTGAGAGTAAATCTCTCTCTCTCTTTTCAATTTTTGGATTTTCTCTGAAATTGAACTTTGAAAGGGTATAACTTTTTAACCGTAACTCCGATTTAAGTGAAATTTATTTCTAATTTTTTCTAAATTCATAAGCTTTCTGTTAGTTCAAGTTTTTATTCAAATTAGAGTTTATTTGAATTTGTTTTGGTATTTATTGTCTTTTGCCTGTGGTTCTTTCCGGTATTCTCTCACAAGTAGATTACGAGGATAACCTCGAGCAAGCTTTCGACATCTCCCTGGATCAGCCAGACTTACCAACACCAGATTTAGATGAGTCAACACTTTGACCATATTGAATTCCTATGATTTACATCAATTATGTTGTTTTAAATTATTAAACTTGCATGCGTTATTTTATGTACAATACTTTACTGTCTTTTAATAGTTACTTGACCACCTTGTTTATCTAGCACTATATAGATAAGCCACTACTTGTAAACCATTGTTACTCATACCATTGTCGCCTTAGGTACTAATAACAAAAGCATTTTCAAGATAAGCTATCTTATGAAATCGCCGAGCAAGTTCAGTCAAACCTCAGGACATTAGCCTGTCTGGGATGTACATGATTGATAGTTTGGATAAAAGGCTTATCTTATGCTTCTCAAAACCCTAAAAAATTGCTTACCTGTCTGGGCGGATGGTAAGAGTGGCTGGTGGATGTAACATTTGGGTTGTGAAAGCCTGTCTGGACAAACTAAGGACTGAATCCTGTGTTGACCTCACCATGTAAAACAATACATACCACAAGCTGGTAAAGTGTAGGCATGACTGAATAATTTGTACTCGCCAGTAAGGAATGCACTTCGGAGGGAAGCACGATTTTCCTCGCTGGACAAAGCTTCCTGGAGGTGGTCGTGTCGCTAGACAGAGGCGGGCGCAAGAGGGGGTCTCGCTGGGGCCTAAATGGCTGACCTGGAGACGAAACCTTAGCGAGTGCATTCCTTTACTAGATGCATTGTAAAGGTTATGTGATAATCCGGTTGATCTACATGTCTAAGGAAATATGTGGAATATAACAATTGGATTATCTCTTGTGGGTAAAGATGTGCAACTGTACAGAGTTTAAACTATTCGAATAGCCGTGTTCACGGTTAAGAGCAGACATGGGAACTTCCTCGAGTTAGTTCTATTTCAAAAACATTTGCGGGATTGGACTAAAAACTCAGTGAAGGGAGGTACTTCACTGTGTTGGATTTTTCCTAGAGGGATGTACTCCAGCGTTGGCTAATTAGGGTGGATGTAACCCAGTAAACCAAAACTAAGCATTGATGGACGGAACCATGTAATCGGTGGATGGAACCGTCTATAATATAATTATTGCACATTTAATTGATTTTTGCATTACTCAAATACCTGCTAAGTGGTAGGCTTTTACTTATATAATTGTCAAAAATAGCTTTGTGCAACTCAAATTAAGCCCTAAGCCATCTTTTGAATAGCCTCGCATGTTATACTACTGCATTTTTGTAGTTTAACAATATTGTAGTTTAATTAGCTTGTTAAACAGTTTGCTTGCTGAGATTTTTGTCTCACTCTTACTTTCCCCCCTCTCCAGGTGATTCTCAAGTATGCATGGGAAGGGGTAGAGCGGCACATCACTGTCACACATCATATCATGATTAATGTTGTAATAGTTGTGTAATCTTAATCATGGATTTATTTCCCTAATTGATGTTTGTTTCAAAGTAATAATGCTATATGGTAGTTCGTTTTAATTGGTTAAACTTTTTAGCAGTTGTTCTTTAATTAATAGTGTTCCAATACCTTACTTTAGTATGCTTCCTCTTAGCTTATCTTGATTTAGAAATTGTTGTCAGTTTATGTTATCTTGTAATTGGCTAGCTGCAGAGTGGTTTGGTGGCATCTCAGGGTAATGTGGGTCCTAGGGTGTTACAGTTTAATTTCTAGTAGTAGTTGATCAGTGTCTAGTTCTTTAATTTGTTATCCTGAATTGTGAGCTCTGTGTTAAATTGTGATCTACTTTGTGTTAACCTATGGTTAGTGTCTGTTAATCATTTGGTTCTTTTGTGATGTACTCTATATGTTTAGTATCTATGGATGTGAATTAGTGTTTGTTAGAGTGTACTGTTGTGTTTCCCTGTTAGTAGAAGGCTATTTAAGTTAGTTTTGTGACTATTCTGTGTGTTTTGTGTCTAGTCCAAGTGTGGGGTAGTAGCTTAATTTGTATAACATGTGTTGTGTATGAATGTATGTATTCGCATGATGAGAGGATTTGGCCCAATCGTCCGATGAGAATAATAACTACAATTGGCAATGAGGCTACTTGACCAAAATAACCAAGTCCATCCTGCAATCGCTACACCACACTCTTGTTGTTATCAACCTCGCTAAGAATGATGCTTGACCTGATCAAGAAGATCAATTCCTACAGGCAATCGAAGAACAAGTGAGAATTTAAGTAGAGAGCAATTAAAAACTGTTAGATATAAAAGTCACACAAGGATAGTTGATATTCTGCAACATGAATCTATTGGTCTAATCGACACAAGAGACAACGTGGAGTTTGCACACAAGGGCTAAACTGATCTAAACAAAATCTCACTCCAAATGCTGCAAATACAAGGCTTATATAGCCTCTTGGGATGTCCACAAGGTCCCCAAATTGAGTACAAGATCCTACATTGTATTAGACTCACACAAAAAGGAAACCTTGATTTTTTTTTACCATCACATTATTTTGGATATTGTGGCGCAACCAAAAGGTTTCTGAAGCTT
The DNA here is from genome assembly GCA_036346265.1 of Melocanna baccifera. Classification (NCBI taxonomy): domain Eukaryota; kingdom Viridiplantae; phylum Streptophyta; class Magnoliopsida; order Poales; family Poaceae; genus Melocanna; species Melocanna baccifera. The sequence goes on from CM070683.1 coordinate 16,666,604, forward strand.
GGGCCTTACCCATTGGATGGGCCTTGGAATAAGCTTTCAAACAAGCCAAAGAACACCCAAATCAGATTTCGTTTGTGAAAGTTATGGCATTTTACGGGCCTATTGGGCTGTCTCAAACCGAATTCGAATTGGGTTTTGAGTTGATTCTGAGTTTGATTTCAATTGGGTTTGAGGAAATTTTGATTTTGGCTTAGAAATCATGATCTAAAAATCATGATTTTTACAAAAGATAGTTTACATAAATTCCTACAACTTTTGTTATTGTGAGAAAAATTATAAAATTCATTTGCCCCTCTAAAACTGTACCTGAACAACAACTAGATTCTGACTACTCCTCTACTACACAGCAGAGTTCCAAACTTTGCCGCGCCCAAACCCCACTGCCAAAAAATCTACAAAATTTACAGAAGCTAGATTTCAACGTCTTATAAAACTTTCATGTGGACCAGATATGCAGTAAAAATCGTATTAATGTTCTAATCTAGACGAACAGATGATCTGCTCGAATCAGCCTACGCGCAGACAGCAATTTAACGCTAATCGGTTGATTCCCCCACTAGGTCACCTCTAATCCCAAGCCATAAACCCTAAATACATCCAAAACAGAGGAGAATTGTGGTGAGGAAATTTACCTAGCTTGATCTCACGAGATCCCCCTTTTCCTTCTTCCTTTCCCCTTCTCTCCTTCCCTTCTTCCTCTCTTCTTCTTCTTCCTTCTTCTTTTTCTTCCTTTCTTTTCAGCCATGGCTGCCATGGGGAGAGAGAGAGAGAGAGAGTAGGGAGGGGCGGCCACAATGGGGTGGGGGCGGCCAATGGGTGGGAGGGGGGTTGGCTAGGGTTTGGGGGAAGAAGAGGGGGTGGCTTGGGACCCTTTTGGGCTGGCTGGCCTAAAGTGGCTAGCCGATCCCTCTAGGCAGCTCAACATTTGGTTTTAATTAATTTATTTATTTTTTTCACTTTAGATAATTTTGCAATTTTTTCCTGCCTCCCGTGATTCATCGAAAAACCACGAAACTCCGCAATTTCGCTAAATACTCCTAGGGACGCCGTAAAGACGTTCAGAGCATTACAGTTCTTCCTTTTTCCATGTAGCTTCATGGACCAAATGATTCTTCCATAACACCTTGCAGAAATGAATAATCTAATTCCTTAATTTTTGAACCTCAGTCTTTTGGATTCTCATGGGATGCTCTTCATAGGTTAGGTCATCTTTGCACACATGAGCATTAGAGCTTATGACATACCTGGAATGATTTAGAAGAGAACAAAAAATCTCTCGTCACTCCAGACACCTTCCTACAGTGCTCATCATCATCTTCTAGCAGCCAAATTAGAGCTACTGTACTTCAGTAAGTCCCACATGCCAGAAACTAAAATTTTAAAAATAAGAATTTTGGTAGTACATAAGAATTACTAGCCAAAGGGTTCCAAAGGTGGGATTTCAACTACAAAACTAGTTGAAGGAATAAATTAATAGAATCCTATTATTGCTAGTATGCCACAAGGTACCAAGTTCTTGTATCCCTTAGTCATTCATCCATTCTAAGTGACAACAACACCAATTTAATTTCCTGATTTTCCCAAAAATAAACTGCAGTTACTTGCTTCTACTATTATCTGCAACATAAGTTGTATATGATGTAATAGTATATATATGATGCAGCTAAGGACTGACAAGAACAAAAAGCTAAACTTTTACATTCAACCACACTTCAGCATCATACAACTTCCTAACAAATTATTTTAGATGTGCAATTCAACAAACAACAACCATAACAACTCATGTAACTCGGCTATTCTCACATTAGTATTACATCAAGAGGTCACATAAACATTACACTAATTTGACATGCATAATCCAGTAAAAAGGTAGCATAAATTATAACAAAACTCAGAAGGTTCACACTTCACAAAACCATGTTAAGAAAAACATTCTCTGAGGCTCAGACAACTCTTTTGAATCATAACATCCATCTAGTGTAGCCTCAATCTGGACACATAGACTAGAGTTTGAGGTACCACAAAATCAAAACTTTTGAATGATCTAACACTTGTTGACCCATCAAGATTTAGACCAACAATATCTATCACAAGCCACAAAAACCTATAGAATCACACTGCAATTTAAGAACTAAGAAAGATGAAGAGGGGTTGGATAACATAGAGAAAATGCAGAAATCTCACCAAGTAGTAGCCTCAACTAAGATAGCCAGAAACGCCTTCCGAGAGGCATGCAACAAGGGGACCTTGGACACCAAGCATCTGCACAAAAGCCAAAAGAAAAAAAGTATTAGATTGTGTGCTACTTACTAACATTTATATCAATCAACAAGCAGGTAAAACATAATCGTACCAAAAACTAGCATAGAAAGATTACTCAAGTTCAGCTTGTTTTTATGGTAAGCACAAAACAATAAAACAAAAATAACAAGAAAAATTAATGGAGCGAAGTTGGCATAATCCTTTATGTGATGATCTACATTAGTAAATATGTTGGACCCAATATGTTGTCCAAGCTTTTGATTTCTTTGATGTTTGGTGACTAAGTGAATGCAAAACGATAAAAGACACATGTTATTTATCCTATTGTCAGATCTCAAACAGTAGTTAAAACATAAGATAGTTGCTTTCCAAATACTGTCACATATATTGTTTTAGTAAATGTAATCACTGCAAATTAGGGTATTTGAGTAGTGCAGAGCTCCTTTGTAAAGAAATGTTGTTCCAACAAAGGAAAAAAGGTAAATATTCTATAGGAATAAAGAAGTCCTAAAATCTTACAATACCTGTAACTTTGTAAGTCACAACTGAATAAGTCCTAAAATCTTACCATACTTGTAACTCTGTAAGTCACAACTGAATATCATCTTCTTCAATGAGGTCAAAAATCGAGTCCATTCTATGTCGACTAGTACCTACGTTTCAAAAGAAAGAAGAAATATTACATTTCTTGAAGCACTAGGAGAAACTGCAAAGAGATTAGATTCAGGGTTTTACCAGATGCTCTCAACCAATCCTGTGGGCAGTCAAGCACTTCAAATGTCTCAGGAGCCATTCGGCTTCGGAAATTAGAGATGACTCTTTGACCGGTGCTAAATGCTAACTCAAATGCTACTGTTGAAGCAAGCATAGCCAAAACATCCTTAGCCATGTGAGCCAGAGTTGGATATTCAAGAGAATTTATTCGCCACTAGTTCAAGATATCAAAGTGACCACCTCGAGAGAGTGGGGGCTTTGCTAGATATGTGAAAGTTTTGAGGACACCAAACTTGCCAAGTGGACCCTAAGGCTAAGATGTTGATCCCAATCTGCCAATCGGTCACTATCATCTGCACGCATCCCACATCACCACTTTCTTGAGGAATAGACTCTGAGTTGTCGTTATTCAATTGAGCATATTAATTAAAGAGATGTGTGAACACCTTCTTCGGTTTTGCAAGTTTAGACGAAGCTTTACTCCCAAAAGCTGGGAGAAAGTGAAACTCGAGAAAGGCAAACTTGAATGTGGATCAAAAATTATAGAGATTTGTAATACCATCCATGATAATTTCCAATATTTGTTAAATTTTTTCTGCATGTATTTAACCATATTGTGAATACCAAGATCCATAATTTCCAATATTTGTTAAATTTTTTCTGCATGTATTTAACCATATTGTGAATACCAAGATCCACCACAGAACCCTCCCTCTCTAAAGCAACTTTCGCTTCCTAAATTTCATGAAACCACAGGTTTGCAGTGGGGTACTTTGAGCCAAAAATCACATATGTAGTATCATAGAACACTTTTAGTAGTCTACACACCATTTCCACCCTTTCCCAATCATCAAAAATTTGGTGTGTATGTGTAGTTTTGATCTTGCAGCCCTATAGAATCAAAAGCTCTCCTAAATTTCATAGTTGTAGTAATCATATGGTAGGTTGAGTTTCATCTAGTAGAAACATCAAGGCGTGGGCATACGACACTTGAAATGCCTAGCTGTGTAACTATCTCTTCAAACCGAAATCCAAGACTGGGATCCCTGAATGTATTTCACACTCTGCCAAATATTGGTGACAATGGGGTTAACAAACCTTAGGCTGCTTGGCATATCAAGTTCAAGACATACGCTGCACAATGATGGTGCAAAAATATGCCTTGTCCAAGTAGCATGTTCTTATCTAAAAAGTTAGCCTCCAATAATGTAGCCATTGCACCATTGCTGATGGCATTATCCAATGTGATCACAAACAACTTGTTTTCACAGCTCCAATCTTATATAGACTTCAGGACTACATTGAACATAGCTAGATTAGTGTGCAGTGTCTCTATGATAGAGAACTTTATTATTCTCTTCTACAACTCCCAATCACCATTTATATAGTGACAAGTGATGCACATGTAGCCCAATGTCTGATTGGAAGTCCACATGTCCATCGTCAAAGAAATCCTTGAATTCAAACTATTTCCTTAAGAGATTTCTTCTGCTCCTCAAATTCTTTGAGGCAATTGTTCTTCAATATTTTTCTCGATACCATCTTGGAGGGTGGATTTATACTAGAGACAAACTTTCAAAATTCATCATACTCCATAATTGAAAATGGTAACTTATGAAGCACAATCATTCTAACCAACTCTCTGTGTGATACCTCATAATCAAAACTCCAATATCTGAAAGTCACACCATTCGGAGACATAATCGTAGCATTCAACTTATGCACAAGTTTAAGAGCTTTGTTTTTCCTTTCTTTGCATCTCATTAGATGACTGCGCAAAGCACTTGTTCCTACCCCATGTTTAGCTCCAATCTTTGCATTGCAATGCTTACATTTTCCCTTTGTAACTACTCCATCAACACAGATAGGCATGTATTCTCGCCAAGTCTTAGATCTGAACGTTCTTCCATCTCCAAGAAGTGAGCTTCCAATGTCAACAACAACAACAACAACATCACCATCTTCTTCTTCATCACTTTCTTCGTCCACATGCATTTCAGTATTAGCAGCAATGCCTATCAAGGAACAATGGAGATTTTAGATTATCTTAGAACACATGTACTTGTTAAAATATCAATACCAGAACAAGAAAAAAGTTAAAATAAACAAATGTGTAGGCATGACAATAGTAGTATATGTGTAGAAATTCTAGTGACGTGCTACTGCGTACTTGTTTGTTCAGCACAAGATATATCTTTATTGTTTAGTATATAGTTATTATCCTCTTGAGTTTCTTATGAGTGTTGCCCATCAATCTAGTAAAGAAACTCCTCATTTTCACAAATAGTGAGCATGGGAAAAGAGTTGTTATTAGTTTCAATATTGAAAATTCTTTCATGGTACACTTAGATTACTTTGTTGTAGGGAGAGCAAAAGTCACTTGGAATTATTCCATTGGCAGTGAAGGATGTGTTCAGCATTATTCAAGATGTAATTTGTTCAGTCTTTATTTTAACTGTTAAAAATAGATTGGACTTGCATGGCATTCTTATTTCTTTTGTTAACCTCAAACACCTAGACAAGAATTTCTTCTACGAGTTTCATATCTTGAGATGTACAATGAGGTGACTTATCTTGTCAAACCATGCATTTGCTTGCTACTAATTTGCGACAGCAAGATCAATTACAATTTTCAGCTCCACATTGGAGCATAGAGTGCATAGATATACTACCTTACCTCATAGAAGCCAGTTAGTTCTTATCACTGTACATATAAGATCAGGATTGTCATATGCTGCTCTTGATTATGATGTATGTAATACAGAAAAGGCTTATTCATGTTCTTATTTAACTCTAGTCCCTAAAGATAACGAAATGTTAGAAACCATTTTAAAGTGGTAATAAAATATGAAATTGAAGTCAACTTATTCTTAACTCAATCATGAATCTGTTTAGTAGTTGTTCACACTTTTTGGTTTTATCTTGATCACTTTGCAGGTCATCAATGATTTACTTGATCCAACAGAACAAAATCTCATAATTCAAGACAATACACAGGTACATGGTATTTATCACAATTTATTTTATCGTCACTCGATCATGTATAATCCTATACAGCACAACAAGTTAAACTATGCCTATCCTATACAGCACATGTGGGATAGAAAAATCACCATGAGGGGTACTAACAAGCGAAAGTAGAGTCGCTGGAGACCTCATAGTGGCAAAGAACCTTATCGCCAGAGACCTCATCATATCAGTCAACCTTGCGGGTGAAGACAACACAACCAAGCCTTTTCCATTGGAGACGAATGTTGTACTGTTGGAACCTCTCCATCTTCTTGCATCTGGAGCTCCTCCATCCCATGAAGGGGATGAGCACCCCTATCGTCGCCTTCCTCCTCATCCTTGTTGAAGTTGCCCCTACCTCTAGTCACCACCCTCTTCCTCATTTGCTTCTCGATCGCCACAACATCTTGGGATTCTTGGCTCGGGCGCTTTATGGCGTTTGAGGCAGCGACGGCAGTGCATAGGGATGGAGGAGGCGGTGGTTCAGGGTGGAGGATTGAGGCGAGTCAGCGGTGACGCATCAAGGAGAGGTGAGTGCCGAGCGGTCGTTAGTGGTGATGGATTGAGAAGAGGCGAGCACCAAGCGGACGTCGCCTTCGACAGATCAAGAGGTGAATTTTTCGAATTGATCCATTCAAACCGCAGGAACCAATAGGTTTAGAACCTATTGAACAAAGTTTTTTATTGGGCCAAACCTCTAGCCCATACTGCTAGAATTTCTGGGCCAATTTGATGCCCCATCGGATCAGGCCGACCCTTTCTGATGGATTGCATTACATGTCTGGGGCTCACTGTGTTAGTGGCATTTCTTTTCTCACTGTAAATGTAGACAGTGGAGAGCTGAGCACATGCGGCCATGGAAGGGCGTGTGACGTAAGCCTAGCACTATTGCAGTGCTTCTGGATGAATAGACCAATTTATTCTTTGGGCTAGGCTAAGCTCGAGCCTATTCAACCCATAGACCGGGTCCAAAGCCCAAAAAATCTACATAGAAACGGTAAAATAATAAATAACAATATTTTATTCACAAAATAATTTGTAAATCATAAGTAGTATTTTATTCCAAAAATAGGGGAAATAGCAATTTGGGCTTTTCTCGGGCTTTGAGACAAGTCATGTCATACCGTGCTAGGCTTTTCTAGGTCCAATGTTGAACATGTCTATGAATATCCCACCCTCCTATGAACCTCCAAAATATATTCGTGGGTTTGAAACGGAGATGGAGCCTGTCCTATTTCAGTCATGGGCCACAAAGATTGTGGAGGTTCAACCTCCGTGCCATATAGGCCTCTGGAAGAGGCATTGGTTTACATGAAGCAACATCTAGCTGACATGATATTGATCTAGCTTTTGGTGTACAAAATGGGCAGCCTCTAGTTGATGTTTTAACATGATTTTTTTAAATAATCTTTTTATTTGAAATTATAAACATATATCCGTATTTTGATTTTTTTTACAGAAATAATCATTGGACGACTGATCCCACCGCCCAACGGTCAAGTGACATGCGGGTAGTAGGTAGACCTTGGGGATTGGGTGACTGGACCCTATCATCCAACCGTTGGGTGATAGGAGGTCCAGTCGCTCGACTGTTGGGTGACTGGATGTCATATATAATCGATCGCTCGGCTGAATGCCCAAGCGATTCATTCTTCCATTCGCTGACGTCGAGCGCAAAGAGAACAAGAGAGGAGAGGGAAGAAAAAGGGAGAAGAGGAGAGAGAAAAGGAGAGGGAGAGGAGGAGGTTCCGCTATTTCTGTGAGGTAAAAATTTTGCTATGTTTTAGTCAATTTTTTGTATTAAGTAAATAGTTTGCATACTATAAAATGAGCATCTGTAAAAAATTATAGTTGTAGAAAAGAATAGTATAGCCTTGGTTAGATGAATTAATCCTACTAGATATGAAGGAATTATTCTCGTTAGAGGAAAGGCCAGACAGGAGAAAAAACAGAAAAGGACGAAACGCATGTGTAACTAATTTATTTCATTACGAATATTTAACTGGGAGAATCTCGTGGCATGTTAGTATTGGGAAAAATTAGGTTAGTCATGTGAAAATGCAAAACATTATTAAACAACATTTATGATTAATTAGGAATGAATTTAATGTTGTAAGTACATTGAAAATTCATGCGTACCATTAAAACTGGTATATTAGCATTTAAATCAGTATGTTGCATACTTAATTAATTAATTTTGTCAATATCATGTAAATTATTGAAACCCATTAGGAATTATTTACAGTAGGAGAGAGCACGAGCAGAAAGAGAAGAGCGGTGTTGGTGTGCGTGGGAGTAGATAGGGTGTTGGTGCGAATGAAGAGTTACGCTATGAGAAAAAAATAACCGATATGAAGAGGCCCGCACGTTAATCGTGGCCGTTGACTTAGGGAATGAACAACGCCTTAACTATGTTGTAGTGTAGTTGTTCACGATAGGTAAATGGCCGTAGAAATGTAAATTGCAGCACAACATTAGTTTCATAATGTGTGATGCGATTTGACTAGTTGCAACATTGAAAATAATTACAAGCAGATATCAGCAATGCCAATCCCACTACATTGAAAGTTCATTACGGTATCGGCACCGTTTTGTGAAGATTCGATGATACGGGGTCGCCTGATCTTCTCGACATAGGATGGATACTCACAGGAGTCTTAATGAATCATAGCGATCCTCTAACGCCAGTGCAAAGGACGAACACTCTTTAATCCGTCAAAACACACTCGTGTCGATTTCGCCGACCACCAAGCGAAGATCTATCGTGCACCCAATTCTCAGCAGAAAGACTGAACGATCTTGATTGAGGACCACGCCTAATTCTCCATAGAATTTTGGCAATCATCAAGAACTCGAACAAGAAATTTTAGTAGATTGATTTTTCTCAAAAGTGGTTTACCCAACAACGGGAGAGTACAAGGGTTTTTATAGTGCCTTCCCTAACACACATAAGGACAGCTTTGGCTGAATCAATCTCTTATTCGGTTAAGGTTTCCTAATCTAACTCCTTAAATTTAGCTATTTGGACTCCTTTAATTTTGGGCTAAGCCCCTATCTGAATACAAGACCAAAACTTTAGATGGTTCGGACATATTTTGGCACGCAGGCCATATCTTTCTCACACCATGCAATGTGTAATCACGTGGCTGCTTGGTTTTGAACTTCCCTGACCGCATGACAATCTCATGAACTCCTTCTTTTAGGTTTCCTGCCCAAACTTTGCTTCTTAAGTCTTCACATGAGTCATAACTAAGAATACATAACATACTAGCATGAGGTAGTATCTTAAACTCATCATCAACTAAAGGAAACTTCTTAAGAAACAAAAGCGCCTGTTTGTTTAAAAGTTTGGCTCTTGCCCTCGTCATTGGGCCCTCAAGTAGTATCCCAAACACATTCTCATACATGCTTGGAGTAGAAGATGTGTATATATGGAGATGTCCTCATCATCCTCTCTCTCTTGAAAAGGAGTCGTCCTCGACTCTGTCTTCTTGCCCAAAGAATGTTAACAAACCAGCAACATTAAAAGTAGTGCTCACTCCATAGTCGTCTCTCGGAAGCTCTATCTTGTACGCATTATCATTGATCTTGGCAAGTATTTCAAAAGGACCATCACCACGAGGCATCAATTTGGATTTTCGCTTCTCCAGAAAGCGGTCTTTGTGAAGATATCTACACTAAGTCACCTGGTTTAAAAAGTATTTTCTTGCGAGATTTGTTAGCCTTGAAAATATAAGCATGTACTTTCTTTTCAATTACCTCTTTAATCTTTTCATGGAGTTTTTTTTATAAAATCAGCAATCCTAATACAAAATCCATACTAATATCTTCCCAAGAAACACTAGAAATTGAAAGTGGAGTTGTTGACACCAATTTCATCCAAAATTTTTTTACGGCATGTTACCTTCCAGGATTTTTTGCGTGCCGTACATATTACATTTGAGTGGCGAATTTCTATCGTATGTTTGCAAGGCAAGTGAAAAGCTTGTGTCAAATTTTTAGCTCAATCGGAGCACATATGCTCACCCGAACAAGATAATACGGCCAGATGATTTACGCAAAACACAAGTCCACCTTCCAAGATTTTTTTCTGGGGGCTACATATTACATTTGAGCGGAGAATTTCTACGGCATGTTTGCATGGCAAGTGAAAAGCTGGTGTCAAATTTTCAGCTCATTCGAAGTACGTATGCTCACTTAAATAAATTGGTATAGCCGGACGGCGTATACAAGCAATACTAGAGAAAAGAAAATTAAAGAGAAAAGAGATGTATTGCTGCACAGATCGCGTAAAAAAAAATGTATGACGGCCGTGGTCGTGCGCACGCACACATAGTTGGCCTGCATTATTAGCTAGTTGATTAACTTCTATAAAAAGAAAGAGTTAGTTGATTAATTAATGCACGTGATAAAAAATGGTGCATAACTGCATACATGCAAGAATTAAACCTCTTGTCAAAAAAAAGAATTATTTTGGCCCCACTGTACAACTATTGTATACGTAGAAATGCAAAGTGATAAGAAAATGGAAAATAGCCATGAATTAGGAGCTTCAACTACCCATCGTGTGCATGCATGCATAAATTCCTTGAGCGTGTGCATGCATACATGAATTAGGAGCTTCAACTAACTCTACCCGCGTGTGCACCATTTCAAATCAAAGTGAGAACGTGTGCATGCATGCTTGAACCACACGCTAGTAGTTGAACGTGTGCATGCATGCATGAAAGGAAAATCAAAGTGAGAAGTTGCGATAACTTCTCTTCATGAACCACTCCTCATTCTTGCTCTATAAATAGGGGGTAAATGGGGGGATTTTGGGGAAACTTTTGGGGAGAAGGAGGAGGATACGCTGGCCATATTTGGAGAGAAAGGGAAGTATACACAAATACTTGAGAGGAGAAACTATAGAGAAAGAGAGAGAGAGCCTTTAGAGAGGGAGGGCTACACAAGCAAAAGTAAAATTCTTGCTCTTCTTCTCTCTCTCTTTTGGCTTTATTTATTTTTCTTTTATATTTTGCCCCCTTGGTTCGGTCCCGTTAGGCGGATACAAACCCGAAGAACGAGTGCTTGATCGCTCGTCTCTTAGATTCGATCCCCTACAAATGAATACAAATCAAGGCGAGACATAAAAAAAACTCATCTTCTCGGTTTGGTCCCGTTAGGTGGATACAAACCCAAAGAACGAGGGCTCGATCCCTCATCTCTTAGGTTCGGTCCCCCTACAAATGGATACAAATCGAGAGTGAGAAAATTGAAAACCCCATTTCCTCAATTCAATCCCCTCAAATGGATATGAATTAAGGGTGGGTGTATGCTGCAAAAAAATGTGTATACAAATATTAAAACAACAAACTTCGCCTCGGTTATGCTACATGTTAGTGGTAATACAAGGTAGAGCAAAACATTTAATTTGTATTACACTACATACCCAAAATCTATGGCATGTTAGTAGTAATATAAATATTAAAATAACAAACTTCGCCTCGGTTACGCTACATGCTAGTGGTAATACAAGGTGGGGCAAAATATTTAATTTCTATTACACTACATACCAAAAATCTATGGCATGTTAGTAATAATATAAATATTAAAACAACAAACTTCGTTTCGGTTACGCTACATGCAAACGCCCGATATTCGTAAGCGTTATGCAATGCTAGTAGTAATACAAGGCGAGGCAAAACAATAATAAAATAATAAAATACTTAAACTTCCATACACTACGTGCATAAAATTTATGGCACGGTAGTGATAATAAAAACAACAAACTTCGCCTCGGTTATGCTACATGCAAACGCTCGATATTCGTAAGCGTTATGCAATGCTAGTAGTAATACAAGGTGAGGCAAAACAATAATAAATAATAATAATATACTTAAACTTCCATACACTATGTGCATAAAATTCATGGCGCGGTAGTGATAATAAAAAGAAACAAACTTCGCCTCGGTTACGCTACATGCAAGTGCTTAATATTTACAAGCGCTATGCAATGCTAGTTATACAAGGCGAAGTAAAACAATAAAATAAAATAAAATAATGAAAGGCTTCTATTACACTACGTGCATAAAATTCGTGTCACGCTAGTAATAATAAAATATAAAAGAATGACATTCGCTTGGGCTACGCTACATGTGAATACTCAATATTTGCAAGCGCTATGCAATATTCGGTGAAGTAAAAAGATATCTAAAAACTGAAATAATTAAACTCCGATCACGCTACATGCATAGTTTCGCCAAAAATAAATACTACGCCATGTTAGCAATGCAATGTTCGTAGAAAATATACGGCAAAGTAAAGGCTGAAATAATTAAGCTTCAATCACGCTACATGCATAGGTTCGTTAAAAAATAAATACTATGCCATGTTAGCAATGCAATGTTTGTAGAAAATATATGGCAAAGTAAAAAAATATATATAAAGGCTGAAATAATTGAGCTTCAATCACGCTACATGCATAGGTTCGCTAAAAAAAATAAATACTATGCCATGCTAGCAAAATAATATAAATACAACTAAAATACCATCGAGCAAGCATCCATCAGCGACGCCAAGATTGAAGACCCTTTTCTTTTATATTTTTGTAATAATCATATGTTGTAATTTGTTGTAATATTTATGTTGGAATTCTTAATCAGGGGTTTTCTCGCAAAGAGATGTAATTAACAGAATTTTTATGTAAATGTATTAATTATGGAAGTAATGACCTGCAATACCTGATTTCTTTGTCTCATTTTCAATTAAATTTAATCAAATTGTCTCTAATGATGTGGACGCGGGTTCACGCCCATTTTCCCGTCATCAGATTCTGGCACACCCAGTGGGACATACTTTTCCCCTCATCTTTGAATTCCAACATCAAAAAGCGTAACATATGATGTTTAATTTAATCATGTCACTGACATATACATGTGTGTATGCAAGAAGGCTAATATATGTTCTTCATATGAAGGGATGGTGGGGCGAGTTCAACAATTCGTCACGCTGCGCTTTGGGTAGCTGTGGTTAGACGTGCCGGTGGGGCCTTTTCAAGCTACCACTAGTGCAAGTTCACTGCAAACCACAGCTGCGTCCCCGGCTACAGCAAACCACGAGCATGAAGTGACTTCTGCACGTCAGGATGGGTTCATTCCTGTCCTGTCCAAGTCAGCCAAAAGGAGGATGAAGGCAGCAGCAAAAGCTTCAGGAGCCACCTCACACGATCAACATCTCAACGTACGTGAGGCCGGTTCCTTTGACTCGGTTCCTGTGGGCTTTTTTAAAGAAGCACGCACCAGGTCTGAAAATCATGAGTCATCATCAAGGTTTCATCATGCAACACTTGATGAGTGGCCTATCCGTGCGAAGCCGATGGGTCCATCGAAAATGACGCCGCGCGGACAAGCTACGACTTCTTCCCCAACAACTTCTAAATCGAAGGGAGTGCCTTCTCCATCAACACTGTCTACAATACGGGGGGCAAATGCGTACCCAGTATTGAGGGCGAATGCTTCATCAACATCGAGCACGAGCTCATCCCAGATTGCTCATAAGCTGCTGGGGGCGAGCTCATCAAAGCCTGCCCTAAGCAAATTAGGGGTGGCTCCTTCTCGGACTACGGCTATGGCTACGTCATCAACTCCAAAAGAAAAGGCGATGATGCTGGACCAACCCCATTGTCCACAGCCAAGCGGCAAAGGAAAGGCTGTGATGGTGGATGAACATTACCACCAGCAGTTCGTGAACAAAGGGAAGGTTGCAATAACAAAGCATGCTGCGTCCGAAGGAGGGCCATGTCACGCTCAAACTCAACTCCGAGCTGATGCACCGGAGTTCATCCCTTCGCTGGCCAACAAACCCAGCAGGCCTGTGCCTAAACCAAACCACAAGTGCACGCTCCTGTGGCAAGGAGTGTACCTCACTCCTAGTGACATCAAGATGGGCCACGTGAATCCAACAGCAACAATCTCAGATCCTCTATCGTCATCTACCCCAATTCCACGACCTTCCTTTGATGGCTCATTTTCTCCGTCACGGCATCATCGTCATCAACGCAATGCTCGGCGTGCGTGGGTTGACTTCCCTGTGGCAATTGAACCTATCATGGCAAGATGTCAACATGAGCAAGTGGGCACTACCATTTGGAATAGGATAAGGAAGAATCGCCCGAGGATTCGAGGAAGAATTAATCCTGCCCTGGATTCATATATCACACAGAGTATCTGCCAAACTCTGAGGGAGATGCTTCCAGGTGCATCCGCATCTGCAAATAATGTTGGAGGTGCTATTATGCGACAAGCGGAGGCCTTCACTAAATGGCCGGAGTACCAAGAATTCATTGAGCAAGACCCTTGGTGACAAAACTACGTCACCCAGGCTGCCCGTGCACGTGCAAAACGAGAAGCCTACAAGCAAAGGGAGTTGGCTATGCGAGTTGACTCTAAATCTAGCAAAATTCAAGGGGCGAACTTTTCTTCATCAAGTCATGGTGGCAATACCCAAGTGGTGAAGAAGCTAGCAAGCACACCCAAGAAGTCGGCAACAACGATGGCTCCTTGGCCAACTCGAAAGAGGGCCTCACAAAATGTAGTTGAGGTAGTTCTTTCGATGCCGGTCGGAATCACAGAGGTGGCGGATGATACCAGCGAAGCGTCTTCAACATTGACACACTTCAAAAGAAAGAAAGCCCAAAAGAATGTTGTAATGGGTCATCGTCATGTAACTCGTAGTCAGACAAATTCGGGTAATGAAGAGCATGATTCGAATTACTCAGGGTCTCATAATCCCCTACATAGTGATTCCTCTTCATCTCCTGAGAATGATCTCCAACATGCTAGAAACGCTAATGAACTACGTTCCCGTAGTTTTGAGCCAAGCTACGCGGAACAAGTTCTTGCGGCAAATGAAACACGTTCAGTTGAGGAGCAGCTAGCCCAACTTACAGCTGCACTTCAGCAAAAAGAACATGAGTTGACTGCTCTACGCAACCAAATAGCTAATAATTCAAGCCGAGATAATGACATACATGCTACTGTAAGTCATCATAGTCATCAATCATCACCTACCATTAGCCTTGAGGCGATCCAAAAGATGATTGTTGAAGGGGTTAAAGCCCAGTATATGCAAACCCACTACTCGATGCGTCCGGGGTATGTTAAGCCATACCCACCGGATGTCGACATGGTATCTTTCCCAAGCAATTACCGCCAGCCACAATTCAGCAAGTTCAATGGAACCGGGTCTCCTCATGAGCATATAGCTCATTTTCTTGCAGCCTGTCAAGATACAGCCCATAACGGAGCACTTCTCTTACAACAATTTGTGCAAACATTGTCCGGTCCAGCCTTCACATGGTATAGTAAGTTGGCACCAGGATCAATCAAGACATGGGAGCATATGCAAGACACTTTTCTCGAGCGCTTCTATAGCACTCAGAGAACAGTGGGCATCACTGAGTTGACCCAAACAGAGCAAAGAGCAAATGAAAGGCTGCTGAGTTCATTAACAGGTGGAGAAATTTAAGCTTCCATTGCCCACAACCAATTACTGAGCCAGAAGCGGTGCGGATGTGCATGAATAATCTGTGCCCTGAGATGGCTGTTTATTTGCAAGGTGTGCGGCCTGTCACTTTTGAAGAGCTTGCCACTAAAGCTACAGATATTGAGAATTACATGCAACATGTCGCACGTCGAACAAAGACATTACCAAGTCTATAGAGAAAGGCAGCCAACGTGATAAGTTGCCTGCCAAGCCAAAGCAGGTGCAAGCAATGGAGGCGACAGCAGTGATTCCACAGTTACAGTCCAGGGAAGCCACCACAAGAAATCAAGAGCAAAGTGGAATGCACACTCGTAGGAGGCCAACCCTTAGTGAGCGACAAAACAGAGAGTATTCCTTCCCTAAAAAGGAGGTCGATGACTTATTTATAGGCTTACGGGAGTTGAATCTCATAGAGCTCTCTAAGCCAAAAAGGCCAGAAGAAGCTTCCAAGTTCAATGAACCAAATTATTGCCACTATCATCGCGTCTTAGGGCATACGCTTAAAGATTGCTTTGTGGTAAAGAATATTATCCAGAAAATGATTGATGAAGGGACAGTTGATGCCGACCTCCTTAAAAGCTTCAAGAAAAGCAAGAAAATGGTTGCAGCAAATGTTGCCACCTTTCAAGATGATTTGGTGAGTTCCGCATCTTCGAATATGACACTAATTGATAATATGGCATCAGCTTATGATAAAAGAATGCTGGTCTTAGAGTCCGAGTTTATTCCAATGGTTTCCTCAGGCTATGCATCGTACTGTGGTCGGCAGCAAAGATGCAGCTGTCAACTTAAAAGAGAGGCTTTTCAGTGATGGATCCATGCCCCAAAGCTCGACCCATCGACTTTTCGAAGAGTCCAAGATAGGGGGCAGTGGCGGCTAGGAGACCGCACGCTGCGACAAATGATGGCACAAGGTGAGGATCCACGCTCCACGTCAAGAATAGCGCAAAGATTGATAAAGCGTGTGAGCAGTCCTCATGAAGAATTATATGTCCTCACCATTGGCGTCTTTGATGATGATGAGGATTCTCTTCATTTCCCTGAAGAAGAATCTCCAGAAGTTGACCAAATTCAACTTAGATCAAGCCGCCATCTAGCTGATCCTCATCTTCCAGCTGGAAGGGAGCCCAAAAGCAAAAATGTAACCCCAAATGAAGCGACTGACTTTGCTACTAATATGTCAGTCAAGTATGATGTAATCGCTCACTTGAAGAAAATACCAGCTATGCTTTCTGTGTATGATGCTTTGTGTCTTTCGTCTGATTTGCGCAAGGCTTTTGTTACAGCACTTTCTTTCCCTGAAGATTATAGAGTAGAAGTGTCACAAACAGAGACAGAGGTAGCTGAGATTTTAAATATGACGTTCACTGAGGAGGACATGCTATTAGGTTCTAAGAAGCACAACAGGCCGCTTCTCATGTTCGGTGAAATTGATGAGCTGCCCGTAAATCGCATAATGATAGATGGTGGATCTACCATAAATTTATTGCCTTTGCGTACCTTAAAAAGGATTGGATATTCCAAAAAGGATTTGAGCCGATCTAATGTGGTTATTCATGGTTTCAATTAATCGGGTCAGGAAGCTATGGGTACCATATCATTGGTTTTAAAGTTGAAAACACTATGCACATATGTGAACTTTCACGTGATCGATGCGGCTACTTCATATAATGCCCTACTTGGTCGCCCATGGTTGCATGAAAATCAAGTCATACCATCTACGCTTCATCAATGCAACAAATACAAAGATCAGTCAGGGGAGACAATACGGATATTTACCGATAAAAAGCCATTCATAGTAGCTGAATCCTTCTATGCTGATGCAAAATTCTACTTTGAGCCCATTGATAAAGTGTGTAAGCCAAAGTCAGTGTTTGTACCAGAGTCAAATTTCATAAAGAAGGATATTGAGGAATCCTCATCAACAGCGAAGATATATCAATATATACCAAGTGACCAAAGGAAGAAAGGAGATCCAATATTTCGTGTCGTGAATAAATCACCCTCTAATAAAGGTATGGAATTTCCGACACCCTTACCTCCTTTGATACAACATAAAATAAAACAAGCTCAAAATCAATTACACAACTCTAGCACGAGCAAAAATAAGAATAGAGTAGTGGCTCAAATTACTTTGTCAAATAAGGATGATGAATCATTACCTATTTCTTTATATGACAATAAAGTTCTTTATATGATGCAGAAAATGGGTTATGATATCATTAAAGGCCCTTCCCTATGCAATGGCCGGGGGCAGCTTGCACCATTTGAAAAGGCGCTGTCCCAAGCACAACTTGAAGCCCTACATGAGGATCAAACATTAAAGGAAAAGAGGTATGGGTTGGGTTATGATGTTTGTATGACCTCGACTGAATTTATAGATACAACGGCAGCGGCTCCACAAATGGAGGATGGAAATCAACCCACCATTGATGAATTGGAAGAAATCAATATTGGGACGCTCGACAAGCCTCGTCCAGTTTATATCAGCAAAAATTTATCCAAGGAAAGTAAAGCAGAATATCATAAATTTCTTTCGACAAATAGGGATTTGTATGCTTGGACATATGAAGAAATGCCGGGGTTGGATCCAGCAGTGGCAGTACATCGACTCGCTGTACAAGAAGACATTCCACTGGTCAAGCAACCACAAAGGAGGTTTCGACCAGATATACTCCCAAAAATAGAAGCTGAAGTTGATAAACTTGTAACAGCTGGGTTTATTCGAGAAGTCAAATATCCTAAGTGGCTTTCCAACATTGTTCCCGTCAAGAAGAAGAATGGGCAAATCCGTGTATGCGTAGATTTTAGAGATTTGAATAAGGCATGTCCTAAAGATGATTTTCCAATACCTATCTCTGAAATACTTATTGATGCTACTATGGGACATGAAATATTTTCATTTATGGATGGCTATTCGGGTTATAATCAAATAAAAATGGCACCAAAAGATGAGGAGTTAACCGCGTTCCGAACACCCAAAGGTATATTCTGTTATAGGGTTATGCCTTTTGGACTTAAAAATGCTGGTGCAACATATCAACAAGTTATGACAATTGTTTTCGATGGACTATTGCACATCATCGTCGAGTGCTACATAGATGACATTATTGTAAAGTCGAAACATGAAAGAGATCACTTAAAACATCTCTCTATGGTTTTTGAACGCCTTAGGCAACATAATCTGAAAATGAACCCAATGAAATGTGCCTTTGGTGTTTCGTCTAGAAAATTTCTGGGTTTTATAGTTACAAAGCGTGGAATCGAAATTGACCCAACTAAAATAGAGGCAATTGTTAAAATGCCACCACCTACAAACCTCCATAAATTTAAGAGCCTCCAAGGTCATTTAGCATATATTAGGAGATTTATCTCAAATCTATCTGGGAGATGCAAACCTTTTTCTCGGCTTATGAAAAAAGGTGTCCCTTTTCAATGGGATCAAGCATGCTAAAACGCATTTTTAGATATAAAGAAATATTTAATAAATCCCCTTGTCCTGAGCGCGCCAATTAAAGGACGACCATTAATTCTTTATACGGCAGCCATACCGACATCACTAGGTGTTCTTTTGGCGCAGAATAATGATGAAGGAAAAGAAATGTCCTTATATTATCTCAGTCGCACCCTTGTGGGGGCAGAATGCAATTATCCAGATATGGAGAAAATATGTCTGGCACTAGTATTTGCGGCACAAAAATTGCGCCACTATATGCTAGAACACACTGTGCACCTCATTTCCAGAGCAAATCCGCTCCGATACATCTTAAATAAAATGGTTCTTTTAGGGAGATTAGCTAAATGGGCAATGTTCCTATCACAATTTGATATTGTGTTTGTACCACAAAAAGCTACGAAAGGGCAAGCTTTGGCAGACTTTCTAGCTGCACACCCTATTCCTGATGATTTTTCTATCGATGATGATTTACCAGATGAAGAGATATTTGTCACATCGGTCGCTAATTCAACATGGCAAATATATTTTGATGGTGCTTGTCGGCGGTCGGGAGCTGGCGCTGGCGCTGGCATTATCTTTGTTACGCCTAGTGGAGAAATAATTCCATATTCATTCACTTTAACTTCAGCAGTTTCAAATAATTCCACTGAGTATGAAGCTTTAATTATAGGGCTGGAAATAGCCTTAAATATGGGATTGAACACACTGTCAGTGTATGGCGATTCCCAATTAGTTATCAACCAACTTTTAGGGATTTACATGGTAAGAAAAGAGAAACTAATGCCATATTTTTTGAGAGCAAAAGAGCTTATGTCTATGTTCACTAACATAAGTATACAACATATCGTTAGAAGCCAAAATGAAAAGGTTGATGCGCTAGCAAGTTTGGCAGCTAGCATGTCAATAAATTCTTATGAAATAATGGACGTACGCGTAGAGGAACGAAGAGTCCTGCCAATACTCGCTGAGGAGGATGAAACAATATCCTCTATAGCATTGACAGCGGATATTTGTGAAATTGAAGTAGGATATTGGCGGACTCCATTTCTCGAATATTTACTCCACGGTTATCTACCTCTCGATTCTTGCGAGAGGACTAGAATCCGAAGAAGGTCAGTCCACTACACATGTATAAATGATACGCTTTATAGACGTTCGTATGATGGCATCTTGCTGCGTTGCCTTGCTGGAAATGAGGTGATGGAGGCATTGAAGGAAGTGCATGCCGGTGTTTGTGGTGCACACCAGTCTGGCCCCAAATTGCATTACCAATTAAAGCATTTGGGCTATTATTGGCCTACAATGTTCGAAGATGCTATGAAATTTGCAAAAAGGTGTCATGAATGTCAGGTACATGCTGACTTCATCCATCAACCACATGAGCCACTGCACCCCACCAGCATGTCTTGGCCCTTTGAAATGTGGGGAATGGATATAGTCGGACTAATTCAACCGCCATCATCCAAAGGCCATAAATTCATTCTCGCAGCGACCGACTATTTCTCTAAATGGGCAGAGGTCGTACCACTAAAAGAAGTTAAAGCAGAAAATGTGGAGAATTTTATAAGAACTCATCTTATATATCGCTTTGGCGTCCCTGCGCGAATTATATCTGATAACGGGTCACCATTCAAAAATAGACAGATGGAAAAGTTATGCGCAAAATTTAAAATAAAACATCATTTTTCTACGGCATATAATGCAGCAGCCAATGGACAAGCTGAGGCATTTAATAAAACCCTATGCAAATTATTAAAGAAGATGGTTTCTAAGAACAAGCGGGATTGGCATGAAAAGCTGCTTGAAGCCTTGTGGGCGTATAGGACCACGATACATACACCAACTGGAATGACTCCTTACTCCCTGGTGTATGGAGGAGAGGCGGTCTTACCGTTGGAAGTGCAAATTAATTCTTTGAGAGTCGCTATGCATGAGAAACTCTTAGAAGAGGAGGCCGTTAAAATACGATTAGAGGAATTAGAACATCTTGAAGGGAAACGTCTACAGGCATTACAAAACCTAGAAGCGTACCAGGCCAGAATGTCACGAGCTTTTGATAAGCGCCTCAAAAGGAGGTCATTCAAAGAGGGAGATTTAGTTCTCGCCGTTATTCGCCCTATGAATATTACACATTGGATGCAAGGAAAGTTTGAGCCTAAATGGGAAGGCCCTTACATCATAAAAGAAGTATACTCTAGTGGCGCGTATAAAATTATTTCCCCAGACGGTGAATATTCTCCGCCGCTGATAAATGGAAAATTTCTAAAGCGTTACTACGCGTAAAAAAAACACGCTCCAAAGCCCTACGAGCTTAAACTGTGGCGTAAAAAAAATAATAATAAGCGCTCCAACGCCTTACGAGCCTAAACTGTGGCGCAAAAAAAGTGCTCCAACGCCCTACGAGCTTAAACTGTGGCGTAAAAAATAATAATAATAAGTGCTCCAACGCCTTATGAGCCTAAACTATGGCGTAAAAAAAAGTGCCCCAATGCCTTGCGAGCCTAAACTGTGGCGTAAAAAGAGAAAATGTACATATATAATAAGCACTCTGAGATCCTACGACTCAAAAAAAATAATAATAATAAGTGTTCTAACGCCTTACGAGCCTAAACTGTGGTGTAAAAAAAGAGAGAGCGCTCCAATGCTTTACGGGCCTAAAATGTGGCGTAAAAAAAAATAAGTGCTTCAAATCCTTACGAGCGTAAACTGTAGCGTAAAAAAAAACTTTGCGCTAAAACCTTGTGAGTTTGAACTGTGGTATAAAAAAACCTTATGAGATTAAATTGTGACGTAAAAAAAAAGAGGGGCACTCTAAAGCATTGCAAGCCTAAACCATGGTAAAAAATGGTATACTCAAGCTTAAACCGAGAGCACTTCAAAAAAAAAGGGTTTACGTAGCAGTAAGCACATTGTATGCATAAAGCAATTACATCAGCGGTATAAAGCATTGACGTTCAAATAGTAGATGCCAAAACATTGACTCTTCATGGTTGGCATACCACGTACAAAATAAAAAGGGTAATACTAGTCCTTAGTTAGCAAAAGCTTCCGTGATATATCTGTGGATTCATAATCTTTATGCATGTGTCGTCAATCTGCTAGTTCTATCACTAGAACACCTAGAGGGGAGGGAGATCGAGAACTCACGGTCGCCGATGAACGCCATGAGCGAAGACCCGTGCCTGCGTGATGCAGGCGTGAGGAAGAGTCGGTGAAGATCGTCCAGAGGGTCGCCGGCGGAGTCTTGTAGCAGCGGCGGCGACGCTCTTCCCGTTGCTCAACAGCGCGCAGTAGATCGGGCGTCTTTAGTATTGTACGGGGTTTTTGGTTCTCACGGGAAAATGCACTCGTAGTTGTGAGAGGCCGGAACCCCTTCTTTATATAGCGCTGTTGCAACGGGGGACCGTAACCAAATATGGAAAGCTCCCCCGATTAGGGCGCTGAAAATCAGGGGACGTGGGTTTCCCCACGTCTCTTTAGTCTCGGCCGTTTGGCCTGAGATCAAAACTAACATTCTCCCCCTTGATCGTAAGGCTAAACATCATAAGCCCTCTCTCAATAAAAATTCACACCAAAGTAGTGCGTCACAACAATCAATTAAGTATCGCTGGACATCAGTACTTATAGTGCTCCATTCTATCTCAATCGGATACATAATACTTCATGGGAGTTGGTTACTTTATTTGGTCCTCTTATTCCAGGATCACAGGCTCTCCAATAAACCCATGCCGGCAACATGATCTCAAAAAATATTGGGTGGTAAGCCTTTTGTGAGAAGATCCGCGAGCATAAATTTAGTTCTGATATGCTCAACCTTAATTGTTTGATCCTGGACTCTATCTTTCACAACATGATACTTTATGTCAGTGTGCTTGGCAGCCGCACTTGACTTGTTGTTACTTGAATAGAAAACTGCGGGTTGATTATCGCAGTACAAAGTGAGTAGTCTAGAAATGCTGTCTACCACTCTTAATCCCGGGATAAAATTCTTTAGCCATACAGCCTGCCCGGTAGCCTCATAACATGCCACAAATTCAGCCTGCATTGTCGACGATGCAGTAAGTGTTTGCTTTACACTTTTCCATGATATTGCTGCTCCTGCGAGGGTGAAAATATAACCTGATGTGGACTTCTTAGTGTCTTTACACCCCGCAAAATCAGTATCAGAATAACCGACAACCTCAAGATTATCGCATTTTCTATATGTGAGCATGTGACCTTTAGTGCCTTGCATATAGCGTAGGACTTTCTTAACGGCTTTCCTGTAGTTCGGTCCTGGATTTGATTGATATCTGCCAAGCATCCCGGTAACAAAAGCTAAATCAGGGCGTGTACATACTTGAGCATACATAATACTTCCGACAGCAGAAGCGTAAGGTATAGCCTTCATCTGATCAGATTCATAGTCATTCTTTGGGCATTGAAATTTCCCAAACATATCGCCCTTAACAATAGGAGTAGGCGAGGCAGAGCATTTATGCATATTATACCTTTTTAGTACTCTGTCAATGTATGCCTTTTGTGATAATCCTAATATTCCTTTGGACCTATCTCGGTGAATTTCAATACCAAGAACATAAGATGCTTCACCAAGATCTTTCATATCAAAATTGGACGAGAGGAATCTTTTAGTTTCCCGCAGCATGTCCACACTGCTGCTGGCCAATAATATATCGTCCACATAAAGGATTAAGAAGGTGTAATTACTCCCTCTGAACTTAACATATGTACAATTTTCAACATTATTCTTCTTAAATCCAAAATTCCTTATGACTTCATCGAACTTAAGGTACCATTGCCTAGAAGCTTGCTTCAGGCCATATATGGATTTCTTTAACTTGCATCCCAAATGTTCCTCGCCTTCCACAACAAAACCTTCCGGTTGTGTCATGTAAACGTCCTCATACAAGTCTCCATTTAGGAATGCAGTCTTAACATCCATTTGGTGCAACTCTAAATCAAAATGTATTGTGAGCGCCATTATGATTCTAAAAGAATCTTTAGTCAAGACAGGAGAAAAAGTTTCATTATAGTCAATGCCTTCTCTTTATGTAAACCCTTTTGCTACAAGTCTCGCCTTAAACCTTTCGATATTCCCTTTGGAGTCCCGTTTGATTTTGTAGACCCACTTGCAGCCTACTGTTTTGGCTCCATTAGGAATTTCTACTAAGTCCCATACATCATTATCGCTCATAGACTTGATTTCATCTTTCATGGCATCTAGCCACTTAGATGAATCCTTACACTTCATAGCTTCTTTATAAGAGCTAGGATCATCCATCTTTCCAAGATCATCTTCATTCAAGTAAACCTCATAATCACTTGGGATAGCAGATCTCCTCACTCGTTCTGATCTCCTGACAGGTACAATAGTAGGCTCATTAGGCTATTCATTAATTGTCACAGAGGGCTGTGAAAGCTCATCATTAGGTACAGCACCAAGCGGACGTCGCCTTCGACAGATCAAGAGGTGAATTTTTCGAATTGATCCATGCAAACCGCAGGAACCAATAGGTTTAGAACCTATTGAACAAAGTTTTTTATTGGGCCAAACCTCTAGCCCATACTGCTAGAATTTCTGGGCCAATTTGATGCCCCATCGGATCAGGCCGACCCTTTCTGATGGATTGCATTACATGTCTGGGGCTCACTGTGTTAGTGGCATTTCTTTTCTCACTGTAAATGTAGACAGTGGAGAGCTGAGCACATGCGGCCATGGAAGGGCGTGTGACGTAAGCCTAGCACTATTGCAGTGCTTCTAGATGAATAGACCAATTTATTGCTGGGCTAGGGCTAAGCTCGAGCCTATTCAACCCATAGACCGGGTCCAAAGCCCAAAAAATCTACATAGAAACGGTAAAATAATAAATAACAATATTTTATTCACAAAATAATTTGTAAATCATAAGTAGTATTTTATTCCAAAAATAGGGGAAATAGCAATTTGGGCTTTTCTCGGGCTTTGAGACAAGTCATGTCATACCGTGCTAGGCTTTTCTAGGTCCAATGTTGAACATGTCTATGAATATCCCACCCTCCTATGAACCTCCAAAATATATTCGTGGGTTTGAAACGGAGATGGAGCCTGTCCTATTTCAGTCATGGGCCACAAAGATTGTGGAGGTTCAACCTCCGTGCCATATAGGCCTCTGGAAGAGGCATTGGTTTACATGAAGCAACATCTAGCTGACATGATATTGATCTAGCTTTTGGTGTACAAAATGGGCAGCCTCTAGTTGATGTTTTAACATGATTTTTTAAATAATCTTTTTATTTGAAATTATAAACATATATCCGTATTTTGATTTTTTTTTTACAGAAATAATCATTGGACGACTGATCCCACCGCCCAACGGTCAAGTGACATGCGGGTAGTAGGTAGACCTTGGGGATTGGGTGACTGGACCCTATCATCCAACCGTTGGGTGATAGGAGGTCCAGTCGCTCGACTGTTGGGTGACTGGATGTCATATATAATCGATCGCTCGGCTGAATGCCCAAGCGATTCATTCTTCCATTCGCTGACGCCGAGCGCAAAGAGAACAAGAGAGGAGAGGGAAGAAAAAGGGAGAAGAGGAGAGAGAAAAGGAGAGGGAGAGGAGGAGGTTCCGCTATTTATGTGAGGTAAAAATTTTGCTATGTTTTAGTCAATTTTTTGTATTAAGTAAATAGTTTGCATACTATAAAATGAGCATATGTAAAAAATTATAGTTGTAGAAAAGAATAGTATAGCCTTGGTTAGATGAATTAATCCTACTAGATATGAAGGAATTATTCTCGTTAGAGGAAAGGCCAGACAGGAGAAAAAACAGAAAAGGGACGAGAAACGCATGTGTAACTAATTTATTTCATTACGAATATTTAACTGGGAGAATCTCGTGGCATGTTAGTATTGGGAAAAATTAGGTTAGTCATGTGAAAATGCAAAACATTATTAAACAACATTTATGATTAATTAGGAATGAATTTAATGTTGTAAGTACATTGAAAATTCATGCGTACCATTAAAACTGGTATATTAGCATTTAAATCAGTATGTTGCATACTTAATTAATTAATTTTGTCAATATCATGTAAATTATTGAAACCCATTAGGAATTATTTACAGTAGGAGAGAGCACGAGCAGAAAGAGAAGAGCGGTGTTGGTGTGCGTGGGAGCAGATAGGGTCTTGGTGCGAATGAAGAGTTACGCTATGAGAAAAAAATAACCGATATGAAGAGGCCCGCACGTTAATCGTGGTCGTTGACTTAGGGAATGAACAACGCCTTAACTATGTTGTAGTGTAGTTGTCGCCTCGGCACTAGCTACATCGGAGAGGCACCGGCGAGGAGCGGGGAAGCCCGAGGTGGCCGCGATTGCTCACCGGAGTTGCTGGTGGCCGGCGGGGAAAATCGAGTGCAGGGAGGTCTCCGAGGCTTGGATTTGTGAATTGGAGGCAAAGGGGGCAGTGGTGTGGGTAGAAGGTGCTCGGGGAGACCTTTTTATAGGCGGGGAGGGGTGGTAACTGTCGCGCGCAACTCGTCGGATTCGGGAAATTAACGCGACGGTGAAGGAGGGCGTAATTGGGGGAAATTAAGCCTGCAACGGACGCGGTGAAGTGGCTATTTGAATGTGCCGTGGCGCGGGGGATTAATTTGGCAAGAATCCGAAGCTTTCAAAGCTTCGGTTTTCTAATCAATGGTGGCGGCAGCGGTGGAGATCGCGCAGGGAAGAAGGAAGGTGGCGGGGACGAAGGACCTGACAGGCAGGGCCCGCGGGTCAATGAGAGAAGAAAATCGGGAAAGGGTTGGGGTGACGGTCGGATTTGCGACGCGTGGCATGGGGAGGAGATCGGGCCGTCGCACGCTGCGCGAAGGGTAAGTGAGCGTGAACGGCCCGATTTGATCCGACAATCGCGAGAATCCGGGTGGTGAGGCGTTTAAGTGGCGAGGAACGGTCGAGATTGTTTCGGCAATAGAGGCGGTGTGGATCGCGCCACGTCTTGTCGCGAAGGAAGGAGGAGCGGCGGCGTAAGTGACAATGGCGGTGGAGATTGAGTCGGGTGGGGGAGTGAACGGCCCGATGGTTGACACGCGGCAGCCCGAGGGAGTTTTAGGATTTTTATTTTCTTTTTGATTTCCAGAAATGCTATTTAGCTTTAGAAAACTCAGAAAAATACCAAATAAATTTTGAAAAATCTAGAAAAATTCAGAGAACCTTCTGTAACTAATTGGGACTTAATAAAAATATTTTCCACCCAATTTGATAAGTATATTTTGAAAAAGCACAGTTTGACTTAAAAGGGAAGTTTTTAATTCTTTATAAAATTCTAAAAATTAATACAATTACAGATTTGACTTTAGGAAAGTGAAATACATTTGTTTGATTTACAAGAAATGCAATGAACTTAATTTGATCTTTTAATAACAGAAGTTTTTAATTCTCTTTAAATCAGGACTTTGAAATACACTCCAGAAAAATCCAATAAATTCCAGAATGATTTTCATAAAGGAATAAAATTTTTGGGATGTTACAAACCTACCCCCCTTAAAGAAATCTCGCCCTCGAGATTTGCACCGGCTAGCAAAAGAGATGGGGATGACTGGCCTTTAAATCTTCTTCTTGCTCCCAGGTGGCTTCGTCTTCGGTGTGGTTGCTACACTGAACCTTGCAGAATTTTATGGTCTTCCTCCTAGTCTGACGCTCTGCTGTCTCGAGAATCTTGATTGGTTGCTCTTGGTAGGTGAGATCATCCTGAAGGTCCAGAGTTTCTAATGCTGCTTGCTATGTGGGTACTCGGAGGCACTTCTTTAGTTGGGAGACATGGAAGACATTGTGCACTCCTGACATGCTTGGCGGTAAGTCCAACTGATACGCGACTTCACCTCTTCGGTTTAGAATCTTGAAGGGTCCCACATAACACGGCGCTAGCTTTCCTCTGACTTGGAACCTTTTTACACCCCTGAGTGGGGATACTCGAAGATAGACGTAGTCCCCGACCTCAAAGGTCAAATCTCGGCGACGATTGTCCGCATAACTCTTCTGTCGAGACTGGGCTATCTTCAGTCGGTCTCTGATCTTCTTAACCTTATCTTCTGCGTCCTGGAGCAGATTTGGCCCAGCTTCTTGAGGTTCCCCTTGCTGATCCCAAAGCAATGGGGTCCTGCACTTTCGGCCATACAAGTCTTCGAATGGTGCCATCTGCAGACTGGCTTGGTAGCTATTATTGTACGAGAACTCTGCATAAGGTAATGAACGGTCCCAGTTGTTTCCAAAGTCCAGAGTACAAGCTCTCAGCATATCCTCGAGCACTTGATTAACTCTCTCCGTTTGACCATCTGTCTGGGGGTGGTAAGCGGTACTGAAACTGAGCTTACTCCCTAACTCTTCATGTAGCTTCTGCCAGAATCGAGAAGTAAATTGACTTCCTCGATCTGACACTATTTTCTTTGGAACGCCGTGCAGGCACACAATCCGGGACATGTACAGCTTAGCTAACTTACTCCCGGAGTAAGTGGTCTTGACTGGTACAAAGTGAGCCACTTTAGTTAACCGGTCTATGATCACCCAGATTGAATCATAACCCGATTGCGTCCTTGGGAGTCCGGTTATGAAATCCATACCGATTTCTTCCCACTTCCATTCTGGTATAGGCAGGGGTTGCAAGAGTCCAGCTGGCCTTTGATGTTCGGCTTTGACTCGTTGACAGGTATCACAGGCTTCAATAAACTCTGCTATTTCTCTCTTCATACTAACCCACCAATATTTTTCCCTTAGGTCCTGGTACATCTTGGTACGACCTGGGTGGATTGAGTATGGGGTGTCATGGGCCTCTTTCAGAATCATAGTTTTGATTTCCTGATTATTTGGCACACAGATGCGGTTCTCGAACCAGACGGTACCATGCTCATCTTCACTGAATCCCGGGGCCTTGCGCCTTCTCATATTCTTTCTGATTTCCTGGATATCCTTGTCAACCTTCTGGGCTTCCATAATTTGATCAGGCAAGCCAGGTTGTATCTCCAGGGTGGTGAGGATGCTTGGTCTCATCGGATTTAGACTTAGACGGGCGATTCCCTCCTAAAGTCGGGTCTGGTCTTCTTCCGATATAACCACGTTTGCATAAGACTTCCTGCTTAAGGCATCGGCTACAACATTCGCTTTTTCGGGGTGGTAATGTATACCGATGTCGTAGTCCTTTATCAACTCCAACCATCTTCGCTGCCTCAGGTTGAGTTCTGCCTGGGTGAAGATATACTTCAAACTCTTATTGTCCGTGTATACTTCACAACGGTTACCGATAAGATAGTGGCGCCAGATTTTTAAGGCGTGCACTACTGCGGCTAACTCCAAGTCATGAGTAGGATAATTGGACTCATGGGGCTTGAGTTGGCACGATGCATAGGCTACCACTTTGTCTTCTTGCATCAGAACACAGCCTAAGCCTAGGCGAGAGGCGTCGCAGAACACCTCGAAGCCTTTGTGCACGTCCGGCAAAACCAGCACGGGTGCTGAGACTAGTCTTTTCTTAAGGGTTTGAAAACTTTGCTCACAAGCCTTCGTCCATTCGAACTTGTTTTCCTTTTTCAACAACTGAGTCATTGGCTTGGCTAGTTCAGAGAATCATGCTATGAACGGGCGGTAATAACCCGCGAGTCCAAGGAAGCTCCTAACTTCAGTTACGGACCTTGGTTGCTTCCATTCCATTATTGCTTCTATCTTGGAAGGATCTACAGCAATTACTTCAGCTGTCACGATATGTCCGAGGAAGGCAACCTCTTTTAGCCAGAATTCACATTTACTGAACTTGGCAAAAAGTTGATGCTCTCGAAGTTTTTCCAAGGTTATCCTGAGATGCTGCTCATGCTCTTCTTCATTCTTGGAATAGATGAGGATGTCGTCGATGAAGATCACTACAAACTTGTCCAAGTATTTCATGAATACACTGTTCATCATACTCATGAAATAGGCCGGCGCATTGGTCAGTCCAAATGACATGACCGTGAACTCATAATGTCCATATCTGGTGGAGAAGGCAGTCTTGGGAATGTCTTCTTCACGAATCTTCAGCTGATGATATCCTGATCGTAGGTCAATTTTGGAGAAGATACCGACTCCTTTCAATTGATCGAACAAGTCATCGATCCTGGGGAGGGGGTATTTATTCTTGATGGTGACATCGTTGAGTGCTCTGTAGTCCACACATAGCCTCAAACTTTCATCCTTTTTCTTGACGAACAAGACGGGTGCTCCCCAAGGTGACGAACTTGGTCGGATGTATCCCTTGTCTTCTAGTTCCTTGAGCTGATTCTTTAGTTCTGCCAACTCATTAGCGGGCATTCGATATGGCCTTTTAGAAATTGGGGCGGTGCCTGGGACTAGGTTAATTACAAACTCGATTTCCCTATCCGACGGCATTCCTGGCAGTTCCTCGGGAAAAACATCTGGGTATTCCCGCACTATGGGTACTTCTTCCAAGACTTGGAGGTGGAAGAGGGCACATTCTTCTGCTTCCGGGATCTGGGGAGAGAAGATTACTTCCACGCCTTGGTCATTGGTGAGGGTGATGGATCTGGTAGCGCAATCGATCCGTCCTCGATTCTTGGCTAACCAGTTCATTCCGAGAATGACATCTAATCATTGCGATTCCAAAACCAAAAGATCGGCTAGGAATCGGGTCCCATCTATGAGCAATTCCACTTTGGGGCACAAGGTCCCCGCTCTCATTTCTGCTCCAGGGGAGTGAACTATCATAGGGTTGCTAAGGGTTACCCTGCCCAACCCATGCTTATCCACAAAAGTTTTTGACACAAAGGAATGCGATGCTCCGGAATCGAAAAGAACTGATGCTGGTACGGAATTGACAAGGAACATACCCAGCACGACGTCCGGTGCAGCCTGGTCTTCCTCTGCTGTCACATGGTTCACTCTCCCCTTGATGAAGGTCTGCGGCTTCTGCTGCCCCTGGTTTTGACTTCCGGAGGCTCCTGAAGTCGCTGCCGCTTGAATCTTCTTGGGGCATGCCTTGGCAAAGTGCCCTGGTTCCTTGCAGTAGTAGCAGGTCAATCCGTCAGACGGCGGACTGCTCTTCTGCGTCTGGCCACCGGTTACTGGGGTGCGGTTGCTTTGGAACTGCTGGCGGTTGGCCTGAAACGGCGAGCGGTTGGTTGAGGACTTGAACCTGCCTGACTGGTTCTTGAAGTTGCTGCCCTGGGGTCTGAACTTGTTTGAGTGCGGAGGAGTGGTGCGACTCTTGAAAGAACATCCAGAGTTGTTCCTCTGGTCCGCCATTCTTTTCTTCCACGTTTCCATTTCCATGTGCTTGCCTTCCTGGCAGATGGCCTTACTGACTAGCTGGTGGAAGTCAGTATAGTCACCCAATATCAGCTGCACTGATATGTTGTCATTCAGGCCCTCCATGAACCTTTCTTGCTTGGCTTCGTCGGAAGCCACATCTTCTCGCGCATAGCGGGCGCTTGGTTGAACTTTGCGTACTCATTGACAAGATGCGACTTCCTTGGCACAGGGACCTGAACTCCTTCTTCTTCAGTGCCATGGTGTCGGTGGGGATGTGAGCTTTGCGAAAACTCTGCTCGAACTCGTTCCATGTTACTGTTTGCGGGTTGGCGTGTGAAGCGATGAAAGTGTCCCACCATTGAGATGCGGGTCCATTCAGCTGATGGGAGGCGAACAGGACTCGCTCCCGATCAGTGCACTGCAGTATATCCAGCTTCTTGCCGATCGACCTGAGCCAGTCGTCGGCGTCCATTGGCTCAGCACTACCAGCGAAGGTCGGTGGCTTGATCCTTAGGAACTCGAAAAGACGATTGGGAGGTACTTGGGCAGGTTGATGATGAGCCTGAGGGTTGTTGATCGTCTGAGCTAATAGCTGGATCAACTGGTTTTGATTGACCATCAATTGTGCCCAATCCGGTCCTACTGCTGGCGGGGGCGGTGGAATCGGAGCTGACTGGTTTCCTTGTGCTCCTGAGTTGGTGTTGTCCAGGCTGGAGTTCCTTCTTGTGTTCACCATCTATTGAGGCTTTCAGATTTAGAGAGAGAACTAAAGGAAGGTTCTAGTAACAATCCCACCAAAATAACACACAAGAGCAAGGAAAACACGAATAAGAGCCAAACAAAACTTTTTATTTTATTATAATAGTCTCGTGGCTGTTTACAAAGGACTACAGCTCACGGATAGCGTTCTAATACTCAGGGTTGTCTAGACACTAGTGCTGCGCTCGAGTCTCCTCGGAAAAGGCCCGGAATCAGTGGAGCCTGCATCTTCTGCACGGAGTTCGGCAAGTTCTTCTTCCCGCGCGAGCTTCACAGGCGGTGTGCAGCTGGCCCCGTGGTGGTGGTGCGTACATGTGATCCATGGACTTGGTGAATTCCACCAGTCGTACGAGACGGGGGTTGCTCTTATACTCTGTAGATAAGAAGTCGCTGGCAGCCCACAAAGGGGTCTTCATGGGAAAGTAGCGAAAATCGGTGCGCAGCAAGTCTCGAGCGTAGATGTTCCTCAGCTGGCGAATGGCCTCTCGGGCTGCATCCTGTACTCCGTCGAAGAAGGTAGCTCGAGGTAGGGGTGCGTCGAACACGTAAATGGCTCCGTTGGCTGTAAAATCCTTGAAGATCTTCACTTCCACCCTCCAGCGCTCCTCGTCTCCGTACATGCCCACGTATCCTTGGTAGAGGGGGTACAGGAGGAAGTTGAGCTCTTGCATGAGATTGTACAGATCATCGGCGAAGAGTTCGGCAAGGGTTCCATGGGAAACGCGGGTGGGTTGCTCCATCTAAAATTTGGAAGAGGAGAGGAGTTAGTAATCAGTTTTGGCAAAGAGATTGAGCAAAGGAAGAGATGCTTTTAAAAGGGGCATTTCTTATTAAAAATATATTCTTAAGGTTGGTCTCTAGCTAAGGTCACGTCTTAGGGTCATTATTGCTCTGATACCATTTCTGTCGGGACCCGGAACAACAACTCCAAGTTCTCTGTGTAAATCGCACTATCCCAGGAAAAGCTAGTGCACACAGGTTCACAGTAATGTATATCATGCAACAATCACCATTGAATATATTATTAAAAGACAAAGTACAGCCTCAAGGCCAAGTCTTACAATATAGGGGTACAAGGCCAACGAAAGAAATAAAACAGCGGAAAGCAAATAAAGGTAGCAGAACAGCCCATCCAGCCTCCCACAGGCGAATGACTGTAAGACGCGTCCTACTCGCTGAAGTAGTCCTCACCGTCGTAGTCGCCCTTGAAGTCTGGCAACAGATTAAGCAAGGTGAGTACGAGAGTACTCCCAAGGTAAGCAAGCAAATGCTTACGTAAGTCACACCAGGAATTATAACAGAGTTGATGCATGCATAATGGATATCAAAGGAAAGCTTAATGGGGCAATGTGCGGAAAGCAATACTTGAATTTAAATACAATAACGTAAATACGAAAAGCTGAACTTTAATACAGTATATGAAACATTGTTTTTAACAAGTAATATCATTGGTGTAGGCTCCAACCCACACTAACCTATCCACGGGAATCCACCCGGATCAGAACCAAGACCGCCATTTGTTTGCTCAAAAACCAAGTTTATAAAATCCAAGTCTAATCTATGATGACTTTACTCAGCATGTCCATGACCATGGACACGGCTATCTAGATAGGTTTTAACTCTGCAGAGGTGTACAACTTTACCCACAAGACATTCCCTCTCACTTGAGCCACGCGATAAACACACTGCCTTAGGTGTGCGGCGGAGAGTTCATGACAAGACTGTTCCGATGATCCATCGCCAAAATAATCACGCCGCCACTAAGGTTTCACCACAACTCGAATCCATGAGTTGGAGCCCCCTCTGGTGCCATGTGAGACTTCCCACAGCCTACGCCGCGCTCACATTCAGCCTATAGCGAGACTATGTTTGGAACTTCACAAATTACTTAGCCAGATCCGTCCCATACTGGACTTGTGGTAGTACGAAGTGACTTCGTAAAATGAATCACAGAAACGGTCCTTATGTTGGTTTAGGCCCATCCACATTCCCCCGTACACGACAATCAACCAGGTGTCACCAAACACGAGGCATGCCGGTACCCACCACCTAACCATTAGCCTAAGTCCAAAATATAAGTTTCTATTTTCATTTTTAAATAATTTTCATAAACCATCCTTGACTCAGCGAGGTCAAGATATCAACTTTCAAAGTCTATCATTTCATGTGAAAGATTGATCCCACCTAAAATTATACTAAGCCAGGCTAAGCATTTCTATAAAATTTGCTAGTCAATACTATGGTACTAACTAGTTTTCAGCTAGGGTGACAAGGTATAGGAATTCGAGATTCAAATTGGGCTATAATCAAAGGATTATGGGTATAACTAGTTTTAAAACAAATTTGAATTATGTTTGAGTAAAGATACGCATGCATATACAGTAAAACAATATAAATACATTTGAAATATTAGGTTCAACATGGTCAAAGGTGTAACTTGCCTTGATCGAAGCCCTGCGGGGAATCGTCGAACTCAACGTCTCCAGAATCGTCGAAATCTAGCGTAAGGAGCCAATTCAAAGAAAATCAAAACGAAATTCAAAAGAAATCCAAATAATTTCCAAAAATTATAAAATAAACTGGGAGACAGAAATTTGAATTTTGGATGGGGACTAACAATTCTTGGAAAGGGATTGAGGCTTTTAAAAGAAATTGGAAATTTTAATTTAAATTTAAATCTTAGGATTGCAAAATATATTCAAACAAAATTTAAATAAAATTCAAAAATTAAAAATTATTCCAGAAATGGATAGATTATGATTTTAGAAAAATTTAGAAATTTGAATGGGTCAATTTGGAGTTAAAATGCAAAAGTTATAGCCTTCCAAAGTTTTAATTCAAATTAAAAGAAAAAGGGGTATTTCTGGATTTATTTTTAAACCGAAAAAGGATTTATGACGTCAGCACGAATTATTTTTCTAAAGGAAAATACAGATTATGACGTCAGCCCTAGGGTTAATATATTCTGGAGAGAGGCTGACAGGTGGGGCTCGGGTGTCGTGGACTGAGTCCATGGACCCGAGAAAGAGGTGAGGTGGCAGGCGGGCGCTTGGGGGCGAGGTGGCGCTGGCGTGGCACCACGTGGTTGCGACGTGGCTGCCACGTCACGGCTTTATGCCGACGTGGCTGCGTGCGCGTGAGGTGGCGAGGGGGCGTGCGGGTGGCACTGGCGTGGCGCCGATCCGCCGCCACTGGCTGTCATGCATCTGCCGTCGGCCGACGGCCGACGTGGCCCGGCCCGGCGGCGGCGGCGCTCGGGGCCCGATGGTCACCGGAGCTCCGGTGAGCGGCGGCGCCGGCCGAGGGTACCGAAATGAAGGGGAGGACGCGGGGAGTGCAACTGTACCTTACGCGGGGGCCGAGGGTGACCGGAGAGGAGAATCGGCGGAGAGGGGCGGCGGCCGGAGAAGGGGTTCACGGTGGCGGGGAGCTCCGGTGGCGCACTTGCTCGGGAAGGAGGTCGCCGAGGGTCGCCTGGGCACCAGCTACGTCGGAGAGGCACCGGCGAGGAGTGGGGAAGCCCGAGGTGGCCGCGATTGCTCGCCGGAGTTGCTGGTGGCTGGCGGGGAAAATCGAGCGCAGGGAGGTCTCCGAGGCTTGGATTTGTGAATTGGAGGCAAAGGGGGCAGCGGTGTGGGTAGAAGGTGCTCGGGGAGACCTTTTTATAGGCGGGGAGGGGTGGTAACCATTGCGCGCAAGTCGCCGGATTCGGGAAATTAACGCGACGGTGAAGGAGGGCGTAATTGGGGGAAATTAAGCCTGCAACGGACACGGTGAAGTGGCTATTTGAATGTGCCGTGGCGCGGGGGATTAGTTTGGCAAGAAACCGAAGCTTTCAAAGCTTCGGTTTTCTAATCAATGGCGGAGATCGCGCGGGGAAGAAGGAAGGTGGCGGGGACGAAGGACCTGACAAGCAGGGCCCGCGGGTCAGTGAGAGAAGAAAATCGGGAAAGGGTTGGGGTGACGGTCGTATTTGCGACGCGTGGCATGGGGAGGAGATCGGGGCCGTCGGGCACTGCGCGAAGGGGTAAGTGAACGTGAACGGCCCCGATTTGATCCGACAATAGCGAGAGAATCCGGGCTGGTGAGGCGTTTAAGTGACGGGGAACGGTCGAGATTGTTTTCGGCAATAGAGGGCGGTGTGGATCGCGCCACGTGCCGGGCGAAGGGAAGAGGGGAGCTGCGAAGCGGTAAGTGACAGTGGGCGGTGGAGATTGAGTCGGGTGGGGGAGTGAACGTCCC
Source organism: Melocanna baccifera (assembly GCA_036346265.1). Lineage (NCBI taxonomy): Eukaryota > Viridiplantae > Streptophyta > Magnoliopsida > Poales > Poaceae > Melocanna > Melocanna baccifera. The sequence continues at coordinate 16,702,850 of CM070683.1, forward strand.
GATGCACGACACGCGTCGCGAGCGGAGAGAGGGAAGGCGGAGGAGAGGGTTAAGTTAGATCGGACGGCTGAGGGGGAATCCGGCGGGCGGAGGGGGCTCCGATGGCTGACACGCGGCAGCCCGAGGGAATTTTAGGATTTTTATTTTCTTTTAGATTTCCAGAAATGCTATTTAGCTTTAGAAAACTCAGAAAAATACTAAATAAATTTTGAAAAATCTAGAAAAATTCAGAGAACCTTCTGGAACTAATTGGGACTTAATAAAAATATTTTCCACCCAATTTGATAAGTATATTTTGAAAAAGCACAGTTTGACTTAAAAGAGAAGTTTTTAATTCTTTATAAATTCTGAAAATTAATACAATTACATATTTGACTTTAGGAAAGTGAAATACATTTGTTTGATTTACAAGAAATGCAATGAACTTAATTTGATCTTTTAATAACAGAAGTTTTTAATTCTCTTTAAATCAGGACTTTGAAATAAACTCCAGAAAAATCCAATAAATTCCAGAATGATTTTCATAAAGGAATAAAATTTTTGGGATGTTACATTCTTGCCCTTTCCTTTATTGCCTCCTCTATTTCTAGAGGAGCCAGCTCTGTTTGAGGAGTTGATGTGATTCATGACATCATCACCCCCTTCAGCCTTGAGCCTCTCTTCCTCTTGAGAAACATTGGCGATTAACTCGCTCATTGTCCACTTGTCTTTAATGGTGTTATAGTTCACCTTGAAAGCTTCAAATTGCTTAGGAAGAGACATCATAATATAATGAACAACAAAACCATCAGAAATTGCCATGTCTATTGTCTTAAGTCTGGCAGCAATATTGATTATGGTCATAATGTGCTCACGGATATTTCCAGTACCATTGTACTTTGTGTTCATGAGCCTGTGCATCAGTGTGGTAGCATAAACCTTAGAGGATCCTTTAAAATGATCCTTGATGGAGGACAAGTAGTCCTTCACCCTTTTCTTTTCAGGGATTGCTCCCCTAATAGCCTCACTGATGGAGTTTTTCATGACAGCAAGTGAAACGCGGTTAGACCGCTCCCACTTTTCAGCATTAATTTTGTACTCCTTCATTTTATCATCAAATTTGTCATCTCCTTCATTAGGAGCGACAGGCTCATCGAATCTGAACGCATAGTCCAGATCCAAGAGCTCAAAAGTCGTCATAAGGGTGAACTTCCATTTTTGGAAGTTGCTGCCATTAAGTGGCTCAATTGCATTAATCTGAGCCGAAATAGAACCAGCTGAAAAAATTTTAAAAATTTTACATTAGGAAAATACAGAATTGATTTGCATGAAAATTAATCTTACGTTGGTATGATTAACAACATGCTCATATTAATTTTTCGTATCACCGTTGGGCAGATGACGAAAAATTTAACATAATTTAGGACATGCTATTACAATTGACGTTGGTCAAAGAGTAATAGCATGGCCAAAACAAAACATATCAAGAATAAACATAATCGATAACATACTATTACAATTAACGTTGGTACAAAAGTAATAGCACGTCAAATTAATTATACCCCTCTAATTGAATTTCTCGTTGGTTCCATTCAATTAGGGGAGGACATCATGCAACGGAAACTATAGCATAAAATTTCAGCATCTTAAAGACATTATTCAGTAATATATTGCATGAGAGACATCAAACAACAAATAATTAAAGAACATGAGGCATATCATAATACATGAAATATATATACTGAAATAAAATTTAACAGCATGAGAATGTACATCATAAATCAATTTTATGTATATATATATCTAAAAGTATGCATGACAAATATATATATATACTCAAAAACATAACACAAAAACATAATTATCCAAAAGATTAAGGGGGGCTTTTGAAAATTTTTCTTCACTGACACCTTTGGTCAAAGTATTCTCCACCCTTCCCACAAAAACATGCCTCAGTCATTTTTTTATTAGCCCAAGCTGGTTCTCCACCACTCGTTCCAACTACCTACCTCCCAAAAAAATCAGATGCTCAAAACTCGTGGGGGAGGCGGCGGCCTGCTCGGCCGCATGCACGCAGGGGCATGCTCGCGCAGGCGGGCGCGGGTGGGGCTGGGCGCAGGGGCTGCGGCGGCGCGTGCGCAGCTTCAGCGAGGAGCTTCGGCAGCGTGCGGTGCGCAGCGAGCAGTGGCCGAGGGCTGCAGCCAGCGGCGGCGCAGGCGCGCGCGCGCAACGCCGAGCGGGGCCAAGCGGGCCGTTAGGCGGCGCCGGCCAGGGGCTGCGGTCAGGCGATGGGGCGCGCAGGCACCTGAGGTGCAGCAGCGGCGAGAAGGCCTGCGTCGGCCGGCGCAGCAGCGGAAGCAGCCGAGCGACGGCAGCGGCGCAGGTCCCCTTCCCTTTTTTTTTTGCCGATCTGAATTTGGGTCTTGATTTGCAAAAAGAAATCGCATATCCTTTCCTTCTAAATGCTAAGCCAACCTTTAATCCCAGATCCAAAGACGGGAATTGATTTTAGGGTTCTAGGAAGAACTAGCACTGCTCTGATACCAAATGTGGATTCATAATCTTTATGCATGTGTCGTCAATCTGCTAGTTCTATCACTAGAACACCTAGAGGGGAGGGAGATCGAGAACTCACGGTCGCCGATGAACGCCATGAGCGAAGACCCGTGCCTGCGTGATGCAGGCGTGAGGAAGAGTCGGTGAAGATCGTCCAAAGGGTCGCCGGCGGCGTCCTGTAGCAGCGGCGGCGATGCTCTTCCCGTTGCTCAACAGCGCGCAGTAGATTGGGCGTCTTTAGTATTGTACGGGGTTTTTGGTTCTCACGGGAAAACGCACTCGTAGTCGTGAGAGGCCGGAACCCCTTCTTTATATAGCGCTGTTGCAACGGGGGACCGTAACCAAATATGGAAAGCTCCCCCGATCAGGGCGCTGAAAATCAGGGGACGTGGGTTTCCCCACGTCTCTTTAGTCTCGGCCGTTTGGCCTGAGATCAAAACTAACAATATCAACTCCAGTATGTCGTGATATTTAGAGGAAATGAATAGAGTGTTAACACGGATAGGCTCAATACAAAAGTGCTGAATATGAAATAACTTAAAGCTTACAAGTTTAACTGAAACATCCAAAAGTAAATCACAGCATAAGAAAATCAAGCAAAGGACTCCTAGTTTGGTCAGAGCACCAATTCTTTAAGGCCTTGAAGAGATGCTCAGCATCTTGCCCCAAAGTGGTTGTTTTCTCTTGGAGAGCCTGGGTCCCTTGATCAAGTCCTTGAGTAGCATCTAGAAGAATGTTGTTCCATTTTTGCACTTCTGTGTCCTGGCTAGAATGTGCTTGTTGAAGCCGTTCTTTATTCTGTCGGAGCTCCCTCAATATATTGGTGACTTTATTAAGTTGTGCACTAAGATCCGCCACCAACTTCTCATTTTCAGAACACTTTTCATCCACAAATATTATCTCTTGAGAGATACTCTTGATAGCTTCTTCACGGGATGCAAGCTCGCGTTTTGCTTCAGCAACAATTCGCCCTTTCTGCCCAGAGTTGTGTTCAAAATCTAAATGCGCTTGGTGCAATTGATTTGAAACATTGATGAGCTGGAGCAATGTTTCCTTAGCTCTAGAAACCCCTGGTATATGAGTAGGGAGTTGCGAAGAAATAGTCTCCAAGAAGGCACGGCGAGTTGGATCGCTTAGTGAAGTAGCATCTAGTCCTTCAAGAGCCTTTGTTAACACCATATCGGTGGCATCCATGAATGCTTTCTCAACAAATGAGAGGTCCATGCTTGGCGGTAATATTTCGCTACCTTGGCGGTAATAGTTCACAACCTAAAAAAAATGAAACAAGAGGAAATTTACGTAAGCAAACTTAAAAGAGATAGAACAAGAAATTTTGTGTACATTAACACCTATGCAATGCATATAAGGCTACCATGAATGGAGGAAGTTAAGGTATCAAGCGACTTAGAGTCTGGGGGCAGATTGCGAGCCAATGCCGAAATAGAAATTGGTTGGTCGATGCTTGGTCCGGTTATGTCAAAATCTTCAACTGATATATTAAAGAATTCACCGAGGTCATGGTCGCTTTCACCTGTAAGCATGTGATCGAGCTCCTCGCTACTTACCAAATCCTCAATACTAGGGATGTCCAATGAGGATAGGGAGTCAGAAAATGTTTTCTCATTTTCAAAATCGAGCTTGCGTTTAGCTTTTGGTCCTTTCTCACTCTTAATGGGAATGATTGGAGGTGGTCCACGCTTTCCTTTTCTCTCAGGCAATACATCAACATTAATTAATTCTAAATTTTCTTGCACATCATGCACTGGCAAACTCTCTATTGGTAGCTTCTGCAAAAAAAAAAGGAGAGAAAGAAGGGAGATAAATCATTACAGGCTAGGAGATGTTATTATAGAAATACTAAACAAAAATATATATCATCTTACCACAGCGAGTTGTCTTGGAGACTCAAAAACTTGGCCATCCGAGAGATAAGTATGTAGGACCTGTCTCCAGTGATCCTTAGTCATTGTTTCCTTCCTTTTGATGGCCGCTATGTGCTGAGCTTGGCAATCAACATGCACCCTTTTTACCACAATAAAATCCTTAGAAGAAAGTTTGCGTGCAAGAATATGGCCATACTGTTCAGGATTATTCATCCTCCTCCTTTCATATGGGACTCGACCAAGTGCACTGCCATTACCAAGTTCGCTCAATACCGAAGTGAAGGGATGTATAAATTCGTGCCACCACCTAGCCCAAGCCACTGAAGAGCTGCCATCACGGGAGTCATCTAGGACATGATATAATTTTGCTTGTCCCGGACAGAGTAAATGTTCCCAATGAGCATAGGCAATCCCGACGTCATCCCTTGTATATAAATTCAATAGGGGTGGGAAAGGCACAACTTGATTGAATCGGAACTGTCAAGCCACACGGTCAGGATGGTATGGTTCAATGATACATAAATTAGTGGATATAGTGGCACGCCTCCATGGAAGCATACCACGGCGAGCAGAAATCAAGAAGGCCTTTCTTCGGTGATTCGCACCTCTGATTTTTGTCAAATCATAAGGATGCCATGAAATATTGGAAAATTTCAAGAAAAAATCATGTGCATCTTCAGGACAAAAGTGACTAGGGGTCCTAAACATAGTGTTCGCCATGGCTGGCTTCTGCACCGTATGCTTATAAGTAGGGAGATAGGGTGTTCTCACTTTATTGCCAAAGATCCTTTTTAAATACGCACCCATCCAGCCAATAATAAAATGGACCGGCCAAGGTCGCTTTGTGTAGGAGGGACCGATTGGATGAGTGCTGATCAACCGCAAAGAATAGTACAAGGAACACTAGGCAGGTGGAGCTAAGGAAATTTGGCGCCCTAATGATATCCAAGACGCCATTACCGATACACCTTGGCGGATGTAGGGTCCACCTCCAACAACCACGAAACGACAAAGCCAAAGAGCAAGAAAAGCCGTCGTATAGATGCGCCTATCTCAAAGTGAAGAGAATGATAAGGAACCATCCCTGCTATTATGAAAATAGTCACACCACTCTTGGAAGGAAACTTTACCACCTACGACAAGATTGTTCCATACATCTAAAAGGTGGGACAAGAAGTTGGGATATAGTAGTAAGGATGGGTCAAGCTCATGGGTAGGTGGTATATACTCTTCATATATGTCTCCATCCAAAGGCAATCCGGCCATTTGATGCATGTCGAGAAGGGTAATGGTGCGCTCGCCACATTGGAATAGAAAAGTGTTGGTGTTTGGGTTCCATTTTTCTAGTAGGGACCTCAATAAAGAAGGGGAAACATAATATTCACCCAAAGAGCAATAGATGGCACCATAAATGTAATCGGCATCATCCTTCCCCTTTTAGAACTAGAGAATGTCTTCTTAGGACTTCTGTTCCCCATTCAACATACCCGGTTGGAGATAAAATGTGTTCAATATCATGATTTTCCCAACCAAGGCCTTCTTCAATCATCTTGGTTCCTAGGGTCATAGCCTTGTCAAGTCTGGGCAAAGGTGCCAGAGGATAATAGCAAAGTCCTAGAAATGAAGAACCCGATTTCCACCCACGATGGCTAAGATCGATAATCCCCTGGGGTATCTCCTGTTCTTTTATAATGGGGTTGACGGCCTCATCAAGATTAGGCTCAAAATGTTGCCTTCTTGCCACCCATGAAAGAGGCATTGATTGGGACAAAAGGGACTGTTGATTCCGCTCCATCTAAAATGTATATACATGTACTCCAGTTAAAAGAAGTGCTTTTATAAGACAAAAGAGAATGGACTTAAAAGGTTATCAGAACAAGTTGTGGAGATAGAACACTTTCCACATGAGTAAATTTAAAACGAAAATGCGAACTTCGTTACAACTAAAATACCCAAAGGACAAATGTCTAAATGAGGCCTTTTAAGCTCATATAGCTTAAATTAATCAAGTTGGCATACATATTCTCCACGTCAAAAAAAGGAGACAAATGTATGGCTACATTAAGTTAGCTTACGTATACATGCATGGATTTTGAGCCCTTCTAATCAGGCAAGTAAACAGATTCATGGGTACCTCTCCTATTGCGAAAGGGAAAGTAGCGCCGTAATTACATGTACGAAGAAGCTATACAGTTAAAAGCTTAATAGTAATCACCGGTGAGAGCTCACTAGCCCGCCAAACATACGCGAAAACATTTCTCCCATGCCACAAATAAAAATAGCGCATGAACTACATGCATGCGAGAGTTAAATCTCTAAGCAAAATAAACTGCGGCATTCATGAAGGAATTAATTACCTTCACAAATTACTGAAATTAATTATGAGAATGGCAATAATACACAGAGGCTAAAAAATAACTTCCACGCAAAGAACCATGCACGCCCCCATGACTTTCATGCTTGTGTGCTGGCAATCATTTCTCCTAGCGGGCCAAATAAGAACCATGCACGCCCAAGAAATAGAGATTTCGGCAGCCTATGATAGCAAAAAGACAAGAGAAATGAAATCTATTTAGCCCACGTCTACACTAAGGTTGCATGCATGCATGGTCCATTAATTAGTTACCTTGCTAAAGATCAAGACAAATAGTACTCGCATGGAGGCTCTCCGCTGCCAAAACCAATCACATTTCTTTGGGGTAACTAGGACATCTATCCCCACGTAAACTTAAAAAAAAAAGGCGAACGGAGAGAGGTTGCTCCAGTTGTACGATAAAATTAGTAAGAAGGCGATTAGGGTGTTTTTTATTCAAAAAGATAGGAAAGTCTCACCTTTTATAGAGAAATTGGCGCACTATATTTCGTTGATCGCACGCAGCATCCAGTCTCTACATAGTAGAAGTCATTACGCATAGCTGTTAAAAAAATGTCTAGGAAAAGAAGGAAGAAATAAATTAGATAATCATACGTACCAAGTAAAGAAGTAGACTTTGAGTACTAGACACCGGAGGAAATCAAAAGGGAAGGAGCGGACGTCCAAGGAAGAGGAAAGTTAACTCTCTGTGTTTAAACCTGATAGATCCCGTGAATAGTAGAAGTTATTACGCATAGCTGTTAAAAAATGCCTAGGCAAAGAAGGAAGAAATAAATTAGAATTCAACAAATGATAATCATACATACCTGGAGAAATCTAAAGGAGGGAATAGGGGACCTTGGAAGCCCAAGGCGCAAAAAAAAAGGGCAAAAGGGAAGAGCGGATGGTCCACGGAAGAGGAAAGTTAACTCTGTGTGTTTAAACCAGATAGATCCCATGAGGCGTGCGTTTAAACCAGATAGATGCCACAAAGAGCGGCGTCAGTTAGGGGTCATCAGTTAGCTGTAGATATAAGGCTTATTCTTCAAAGCTAACAAACGGCTAACACATGCCAGGCTGCATACATAACACATGCAAGGCTACATACCTAACACATGCAAGGCTTATGTACGTTATAAAATACCTTCGTAGCAAGCATGTCCAAATTGCTTAACTTGAGCACGTCCAAATAAATACATCTCCAAATATACCAAAAAAATATTATATACACACATGATACGTGTCGAGCTCCAGATCCAAAAACAAATACTTTTGCACCTGGATCTCGAGGGGGCATTTGTTGACACCAATTTCATCCAAATTTTTTTTTACGGTATGTTGCCTTCCAGGATTTTTTGCGTGCCGTACATATTACATTTGAGTGGCGAATTTCTATCGTATGTTTGCAAGGCAAGTGAAAAGCTTGTGTCAAATTTTCAGCTCAATCGGAGCACATGTGCTCACCCGAACAAGATAATACGACCAGATGATGTACACAAAACACAAGTCTACATTCCAAGATTTTTTTCTGGGGGCTACATATTACATTTGAGCGGCGAATTTCTACGACATGTTTGCATGGCAAGTGAAAAGCTGGTGTCAAATTTTCAGCTCATTCGAAGTACGTATACTCACTTAAATAAATTGGTATAGCCGGACGGCGTATACAAGCAATACTAGAGAAAAAAAATTAAAGAGAAAAGAGATGTATTGCTGCACAGGCCGCGTAAAAAAAAAATGTATGATGGCCGTGGTCGTAAGCACGCACACATAAAATAGTTGGCATGCATTATTAGCTAGTTGATTAACTTCTATAAAAAGAAAGAATTAGTTGATTAATTAATGCACGTGATAAAAAAATGGCGCATAACTGCATACATGCAAGAATTAAACCTTTTGTCAAAAAAAAGAATTATTTTGGCCCCACTGTACAACTATTGTATACGTAGAAATGCAAAGTGATAAGAAAATGGAAAATAGCCATGAATTAGGAGCTTCAACTACCCATCGTGTGCATGCATGCATAAATTCCTTGAGCGTGTGCATGCATACATGAATTAGGAGCTTCAACTAACTCTACCCGCGTGTGCACCATTTCAAATCAAAGTGAGAACGTGTGCATGTATGCTTGAACCACACGCTAGTAGTTGAACGTGTGCATGCATACATGAAAGGAAAATCAAAGTAAGAAGTTGCCATAACTTCTCTTCATGAACCACTCCTCATTCTTGCTCTATAAATAGGGGGTAAATGGGGGGATTTTGGGGGAACTTTTGGGGAGAAGGAGGACGATACACTGGTCATATTTGGAGGGAAAGGGAAGTATACATAAATACTTGAGAGGAGAAACTATAGAGAAAGAGAGAGAGCCTTTGGAGAGGGAGGGCTACACAAGCAAACGTAAAATTCTTGCTCTTCTTCTCTCTCTCTTTTGGCTTCATTTATTTTTCTTTTATATTTTGCCCCCTTGGTTCGGTCCCGTTAGGCGGATACAAACCCGAAGAACGAGTGATTGATCGCTCGTCTCTTAGATTCAGTCCCCTACAAATGAATACAAATCAAGGCGAGGCATAAAAAAAATTCATCTTCTCAGTTCGATCCCGTTAGGTGGATACAAACCCAAAGAACGAGGGCTCGATCCCTCGTCTCTTAGGTTCGGTCCCCTTACAAATGGATATAAATCGAGAGTGAGAAAATTGAAAACCCCATTTCCTCAATTCGGTCCCCTCAAATGGATACGAATTAAGGGTGGGTGTATGCTGCAAAAAAATACGTATACAAATATTAAAACAACAAACTTCGCCTCGATTACACTACATGTTAGTGGTAATACAAGGTGAAGCAAAACATTTAATTTCTATTACACTACATACCCAAAATCTATAGCATGTTAGTAGTAATATAAATATTAAAATAATAAACTTCGCATCGGTTACGCTACATGCTAGTGGTAATACAAGGTGGGGCAAAACATTTAATTTTTATTACACTACATACCAAAAATCTATGGCATGTTAGTAATAATATAAATATTAAAACAACAAACTTCGTTTCGATTACGCTACATGCAAGCGCCCGATATTCGTAAGTGTTATGCAATGCTAGTAGTAATACAAGGCGAGGCAAAACAATAATAAAATACTTAAACTTCCATACACTACGTGCATAAAATTTATGGCACGGTAGTGATAATAAAAATAACAAACTTCGCCTCGGTTATGCTACATGCAAACGCTCGATATTCGTAAGCTGCAATGCTAGTAGTAATACAAGGTGAGGCAAAACAATAATAAATAATAATAATATACTTAAACTTCCATACACTATGTGCGTAAAATTCATGGCGCGGTAGTGATAATAAAAAGAAACAAACTTCGCCTCGGTTACGCTACATGCAAGTGCTTAATATTTACAAGCGCTATGCAATACTAGTAGTAATACAAAGCGAAGTAAAACAATAAAATAAAATAATGAAAGGCTTCTATTACACTACATGCATAAAATTCGTGTCACGCTAGTAATAATAAAATATAAAAAAAATGACATTCGCTTGGGCTACGCTACATGCGAATACTCAATATTTGCAAGCGCTATGCAATATTCGGTGAAGTAAAAAGATATCTAAAAACTGAAATAATTAAACTCCGATCACGCTACATGCATAGTTTCGCCAAAAATAAATACTATGCCATGTTAGCAATGCAATGTTCGTAGAAAATATACGGCAAAGTAAAGGCTGAAATAATTAAGCTTCAATCACGCTACATGCATAGGTTCGTTAAAAAATAAATACTATGCCATGTTAGCAATGCAATGTTCGTAGAAAATATACGGCAAAGTAAAAATATATATATAATGGCTGAAATAATTGAGCTTCAATCACGGTACATGCATAGGTTCGCTAAAAAAATAAATACTATGCCATGCTAGCAAAATAATATAAATACAACTAAAATACCATCGAGCAAGCATCCATCAGCGACGCCAAGATTGAAGACCCTTTTCTTTTATATTTTTGTAATAGTCATATGTTGTAATTTATTGTAATATTTATGTTGGAATTCTTAATTAGGGGTTTTCTCGCAAAGAGATGTAATTAACAGAATTTTTATGTAAATGTATTAATTCTGGAAGTAATGGACCTGCAATACCTGATTTCTTTGTCTCATTTTCAATTAAATTTAATCAAATTGTCTCTAATGATGTGGACGCGGGTTCACGCCCATTTTCCCGTCATCAGGAGTATATAAACAATGTGGATTTAGTTTCAACTTCGCCTTATAGTACGTGATACATCATTGAACAAACCTCTCGACATCTCGCCTCATCATAGGGCAATAGAAGTGATCGCTCAACATCAAGTAAGTCTTCTTTTCCAAAATGTCCCATCAGTCCTCCAGCATGAGACTCCTACAATAGTAGCAAACACATAAAAGATTTTGGAACACATAACTTATTCATACGAAAGAGAAAACCATCATGAACATGAAACTTATCCCACCCTTTGCTATCTTTGCAATTAAAATATGGTATTGAAAAGTCATAATTGGAAACATACAATTCTTTCAAGCTTTCTAATTCTAGAACCTTTACGTCTAATTGAGTAAAAAATACATATTTTCTAGACAATGCATCAGTTACCATATTTTGTTTGCCTTTCTTGTATTTGATAATGTAAGAAAAAGTTTCAATAAATTCTACCCACTTAGCATGTCTACGACTTAATTTTGCATGACCCTTCAAATATTTCAAAACTTCATGATCAAAGTGTATGATAAATTCTTTAGGCCAAAGATAATGTTGCCAAGTTTCTAGCACACGCATAAGAGCATATAATTCTTTATCATGAACCGAGTAATTCAATTGTGCACCATGAAGTTTCTCACTAAAATATGTAACAGATTTTCTTTCCTGCATCAAAACACCACTAATACATATTCCACTAGTGTCACATTGAATCTCAATAGTTTTAGTGAAATTAGGTAAAATAAGCAATGGTATTTCAGTCAAACATTTCTTCAACTCAACAAAAGCTGTCTTGTTTTTCTCTCCACTCAAAAGTGACTCCCTTTTAGTTAATTTATTTAATGGGGCAGCAATGGTGCTAAAAGTCTTTTCACAAATCGTCGATAAAAACTAGCAAGCCCATAGAAGTTTTGAATTTGACTAACACTCATAGGAGTAGACCAATTTCGAATAGCTTCGATTTTACGTTCATCTACTTCAATACCATTAGCTGAAACAACATAGTTTAGGAACACAACCTTACTAGTGCAAAAGGTACACTTCTCAATATTAGCATACAATTGTTCCTATCTAAGTACCTCTAACACTTGTTTGATGTGTTCAACATGATCATACAAAGAGCGGCTATATATCAAGATATCATCAAAGTAAACTATCACAAATTTTTTAATGAAATGGCTTAAGACATGGTTCATTAAGCGCATGAAAGTATTAGGAACATTGGACAACCCAAAAGGCATCACTAACCATTCATACAAGCCAAACTTCATTTTAAAAACAGTTTTCCATTCATCACCATGCTTCATTTTGATTTGATAGTATCCACTACGCAAGTCAATCTTAGAAAAAATAGTAGAACTACTTAACTAATCAAGCATATCATCTAGTCTAGAAATCGTATGATGATAGCGAACAGTTATGTTGTTTATAGCTCTATAGTCTACGCACATTCGTCAAGTACTATCTTTCTTAGTACGTACGTACTCTTTGTCCAAAAGTGCTTGCACTTGCCGCTGAATCTCCTTTGTCTCCTTGGGGTTGGTGCGGTATAGCGGCCGGTTTGGAAAAGGGGTTCCTGGAACCAAGTCAATTTGATGCTCAATACCTCGAATGGGTGGTAGTCCAGCGAGTATCTCCTCTGGAAATACGTCGGCATAAGCCTGCAAAATTTGGGAGACAACACTAGGAAGAGAGTTTAAGTCATTAGTAGTCATCAAAACTTCTTTATATAGCAACACAAAGTGAAATATAGTGGAGTCTTCTCTCATCTCCCTCAACTCAGATTTTATTGCCATCATCAATAACTTTTTCTCTCTCAATTTTAGTTTTTCCACTCAATTTTAATTTTTCTCTCTCACTCACCCTATGTGGAATTTCATTCTTTTGTCCCTTCCCTCTCTCTCACCCCTATTTGTACTTCTTTCTTTTGAGCATTTTAAATGACAATTTGAGAAGTGGTCATAGGCCGCAATGTTATTCTTTACTATTCCACATAAACTTATATTGATTTGTTCAACCATCATAAATCACAAACCAATCTACAGTATCCATAGAGACCACATCACACTCTACAGTATCTTGGTAATTACCAATCTGAAAGCTAACATCAACAGTGTATTCAACATTCATAGAACTATCATTATTCAACTATTGAATTTGATATGGATGTGGATGTTTCTTATATTTCAATTCAAGTTTGTTGCAAAGTTCTTTACTAGCTTGGTTATGACAACTATCTTCATCAATAATAACCTTGCAACACTTTCCATCTTTGCTTACCTGAACTTTTGTTTAAAAAGGGTTGCAGCGTCGTTCATGGTTGGATTTGACTTGAACGCTTAATACCGAACGAGTGTACATAAAGATAGGATTAGACTCGAGGTTACAATACCCATCCCCATGTGTTTCCTCTTCTCTTTCTCCCCCTTGTCCATCCTTATTCGCTCCAAACTCAGTAAGGTACTCTCCATCTTCATCACTAGCAAATCATATTCTCCATTCTTAGTTATCAACATTACCTTGTTATTTGGACAATCTTTTTGCATATGTCCGCGTCCCAGAAACTTGAAGTATTGGATGAAATTACTCTTGACCGTAGAACCAATAAAAGATGATGAAGAAGGGGCTGACCCTCTCTTTAAATTAGAAGGAGTGACATTCTATGCACTTGGGGCAGCACATGTACTACGAGCAAAACTTCCACTAAAGGGATTAGTTTTAAAAGAATTGAAACGAGATGTGGATTTATCTCCTGTAGGTGTTGTTCAGAGCATAAAAGATGATGTTCTTGTTGTCCTCATATTTTGTTGCACTTGTCTTTCAGCCTTGGTTACTTGATGTACCAACTCCACCATGTTGTTGCAAGGTTGAAATTAAGTGATGCACTTGATGGGATGGTGTAAACTAGCAAGAAATTGCGCCATTGTTTGCTCTTATTGCTCATATACATTAGCTCGAATCATGGCCATTTCCATTTCTTTATAGTATTCCTCCACCGTAAAGGTTCTTTACTTCATTTGCTGAAATTTATCAAATAAATCACGTTTATAATGTTTGAGAACAAATCTTGTTCTCATGTAGTACTTTATATCTTCCCATATAATGATGGGAGGCTTATCATACTCTCTCCTTTGATTTTGAACTTGTTCCCTACCATATGAGTGCGTAGTCAGTGAATTCAAGTCCCACCATGTGAATCTTCTTCTCCTTAGAATAATTATGCAAGCAAAACACCTTGTTCACCTTGAGCTCCCATGTAAGGTAATCCTTATGATTATGTGTACCTGAAAATATTGACATAGTAAATTTGAACTTACCAAACTTCTTCTCATTTGGTCGTTTGTCGTCATATTGATTACGGCGGTGGTAGCCATCATCATAGTGAAAAAAGTCATCGTCATCGAAATGAGGTGCTCCCCCACTACGACCTCCATGTCCATGGCCCCTTCCCAGACCATGGAAGCCGCCCCTTCACCTCTCCTAGGTAGGGGTGGACGATTAGCATTGGCCACCTCACGGTCTCACCTGTGTTGAGCTTCTGGACCACCATGAGGTGCGCCTACTTCCTCATCTCGTGAAGGTAGGACACCCCCACGATGAACACTGCCTTCCTCTTGTTGTGGTCGAAGTGTGCACACCACATCGTTCACAATGTTGGTACGTAATACATTCATTTGTTGGTCCATCTCAATACGCATGTCTTGTGTGGAGTTGTGGATCTCCGCCTTTAGTTGCTCCTCTAAGGTAGAAGTAGTTGTAGCAAACTCATTGCGCAATTTTTCCCTCAAAGCTTGGAATTGAAAGCGAGTAATTAGGGAATTCAGATCATGCTCCTCTCCCATATTGTCGTCTCCACCTGACATGGTTAGTGGCACAAAAAAACACAAGAACTACAAATATATGTATGATATGTGGAGTTTACTCAATCTTACTCTTTTCTCTCCCAAGTAAAGTCCTTACCTTTTTAAAATGAATTAATGCTAAAAGAAATTTAAACTTGGTGGTGGCCAATAGCAAGTGATGATCAAGCGGATTTAAAAGTGACCCACAATAGCTTGGTTAGGAAGTATTTATCCTACACAATATGATTTCACGATGTTATTGAATTAAGTAATAATCTAAGATAGAAAACTCTTGCCTATGTGCTGATCTAAAAGATATAAGTGAAGTGTATGAACGCACATGCAATGATCAATGTGACTCAATACAAAGAAAGGAATGAGGTAAAAGAAACAATCGGGAAATATTAGCTCGTTTTGCATCAAGTACTAGGAGAGACGCTAGCCAATTACAATATTATGAAAATAAGAGCATAAGATTGCTAAAAAAATTAAATATTCAAACTAAATTTATAGTACAAAACACTCACCCAAGTTTGGACCTTTTCTCACCCTTTTTTCTTTTTTTGCTCTTTTTTTTGCCTTTTTTTTGCTACCCGACAACTGACTTAAATAGACTCAAAATCTCGTTCTGAGTCTAATGAGCTATAAGAGTCATAAACTTTTTCAAAAATACAGGGGTATAAAGGTAATTAAAAGATACTATCTCTAAACTTTGAAAAAAATTTCTATGTCAGTTGAATGAGTGATGCATGACCTTAAAATAAATATTCGGTCGAAATAAATAATTTAAGAGCAGCCAAAATGCAATTATCAAAGACTAGTTTCAAGGGTCAAAAGATTTAAGTGAAAACCTCAAGAGTCGCTCGGAACTCAAACCGCAACAAACTTCGGACGGTCCAAACGTGTCCAGCTAGGATTCTTTGCAGCGCATAACTTCGTGACAACTAAAGTTTCTTATGGCCGAATCAAACAAGAAAAAGGAAACTCAGATATGTTCGGATATGATATTCTTTCAACATACGTAAAGATCTTACGTGGTCAGCAAGAACAAGAATTCAAAAAGTAAATTGAATCTACTTTTTTATGCTAATTGAAAGATCAACTAGCGGATTTTCAAAAATTAAAGATGCAACGATAAAGCTACGCAAAGGACACGATGATTAGCACATAAACAAGATTTCTAATCAAACAAGACTTAATAAAACTCACGAAAATAACATATGCGAAACTAGGGTTTGGATTTTTTGCTGCAATTTTTGGTTTAATGGACTATAGGACGAAATAAATCAATCTAAAAACAAGGGTAAATATCCTACCGAGTAAATCACGCTATGATACCAAGATGATATAGGGTCACCCGATCTTCTCAACGTAGAATGGATACTCACAGGAGTCTTCATAAATTATAGTGATCCTCCAATGTTAGTGCAAGGGACGAACACTCTTTAATCCACCAAAACACAATCTATACCGATTTCGCCGACCACCAAGCGACGATCTATTGTGCACCCAATTCCTAGCGGAAAGGCTGAACGATCTTGATTGAGAAACACACCTAATTTTCCTTAGAATTTTGGCAATCACCAAGAACTCGGACAAGAACTTTTAGTAGATTGATTTTTCTCAAAGGTGATCTGCCCAACAATGGGAGAGTACAAGGGTTTTTATAGTGCCTTCCCTAACACATGTAAGAAAGTCTTGGTCGAATCAATCTCTTATTCGGTCAAGATTTCCTAGTCTAACTTCTTAAATTTAGCTATTCGGACTCCTTTAATTTCGGGCTAAGCCCCTATCTGAATACAAGACTGAAACTTTAGATGAGTTCGAACACGTTTTAGCACACAGGCCATATCTTTCTCACCATGGAATGTGTGATCATATGGCTGCTTGGTTTTGAACTTCCCTGGTCGCATGGTAATCTCGTGAACTCCTTCCTTTAAGTTTTCCGCCCAAACTTTACTTCACAAGTCTTCACATGAGTCATACATAAGAATACACAACATACTAGCATGAGGTAGTATCTCAACCTTATCATCAACTAAAGAAAACTTCTTAAGAAATAAAAGAACCTATTTATTTAAACGCTTGGCTCTTCCCCTCGTTATTGGACCCTCAAGTTCTTGCATATTCTCATGCATGTTTGGAGTGGAAGATGTGCATGTAATGGGGATGTCCTCATCATCCGAATGATGGTGACTTGAACAATTTTGTGCAAACCACTCTAGTATCTTGAAATGTAATGCACTGGCTCACCCGCAGTTTCTCTTTGGACCCTAAGGTGTGCAATGTTACCATGTCTTTGAAATCGGTCTCCTACGCATATTAGATGAAAGTTGAAAAGATTGATGCACATTGTTGTGTGAAAGGGCTTTATAGAAGGCTATTGGCACTGTGGATACGAGTGCGTGCTTCTTATGCAACCATGCCCAAAAGAAGTTGTACAAGGCCCTGCCGATGGCTATCATCCGGATGATGGAAGCAGCTCGGGCGTCCAGCATATTGGTCAAGAGGACCCAGAGACCGGTGTCACAGAGGTTGCAGAGGATGTTGGTCATAACGAGGCCAATGCGGTAATGTAGGAGAGGAAGATTGGGCACCGCATGTTGAACCTACAGGACAAGTTGATGAAGGAGAGCATATAGAGTACATAGTGTATCAAATGGAGAGCGATAGCCAGTCAGCTTGGGCTAAAGAGGAAACTGTATAGGAGGACAACGAGGATAGTTCCGATGAGGACGAAGCTCCCATCCCCTAGGAATGGACTAGATTTGACGCTGAGAGTGTTGTATGCATCGCATGCTGAGCCTACAGGACAAGCTGATGAAGGGGAGTATATAGAATATATAGTGTATCAAATGGAGAGCGATAGCTAGATGGCCTGGGCTAAAGAGGAAACTGTACAAGAGGACGATGAGAACAGTTCCGATGAGGATGAAGCTCGCATCCCCTAGGAATGGAATAGGTTGCACTCAATATTTGCTAACAAGGCATTGTTGCAAGATGTCATTAAGCTGTGGGCCCTATCCATACGGCGAATATTTTGGGTCATCAAATCTAGCCAGGAGCATTACACCATAAAGTGCGAGCAGGCCGGTTATCCTTGACAAGTGCAGCATATAGACCAAAATATAAGCTCACTGGATTATTTCAAAGGTGGAGCCGCACCCCTGCATTCTCAACAGTATTTTACCGAGACATCGTAACCTAACGTTCGCCTTCATAGCTAATTTGATGTATAAAAAGATAGTAGAGAAGAAGGACATGAAGGCCACGCACATCATTGTGGCTATCGTGAAGAAATTCAAGTACAAGATTAGCATGCGAAGGCGTGACGTGCGAAGTAGAAGGCTTTGGAAAAAATAGTTCGGTTCGTTCGAGGCGGTATCTAACAACCTTCCTTGTATGCTTCGGGTACTATAGGAAGAAATTCGGGCACGTACACTACTTTGAAGGATAAGCCATCACAAGGCCGTCAAGTTTTGCAGTATTGCAGAAGGCCTTCTTAGGATTCGGGGCGTGCATCGAGGTATTCAGACATATGCTGCTTGTGATCTTAGTTGATGGGAACTTTTTGACCGGTAAATACAAGTGCTAGATCCTTACAGCCATTGGCGTTGATAGCAACAATCAAATTCTGCTCTTGTCCGTTGCATTCATCGACAGTGAGATTACGACAGTTGGTTGTGGTTCCTTTGATATTTGAGGGTGAGAGTTGTTGGAGCTCGTCTTAGTGTATGCGTAATCTATGATCGCCATGCTGGGATGGTGAAGGCTATAATAAAACTTTAGCAAGACCTCGAGGAGCAGTTCCCTTGGCCGGATATGATGAACAAATGGTACATTCTTCATCTGGAGGCCAACTTCTTCAAGCAGTTCCCGAAGCAACCGTTAATGAAGCTATTCAAGAGGCTGGCTATACAGAACCAGCAGCACAAATTTGATGCTTTATAGGTGCTGTTGGATGAGCACAGTAGGAAGAATGTTGATGAGAGGAACAAGGGACTGCTCGTGTCTGGGGTGGCACAACCCGAATGCCTTACAGCACTGGCTGAGCCTAACCCTACTGGTCTGAGGAGGAGGAGCTCGCGAAACATTAAGTGCTTCTCTCAATGGATCGAGGCCGAGTTATTGGAGAAGTAGTCCTACTGCACGGCACGAACGATGCAAAGTACGACATAATGACCACTAACTTTGCCGAGGTGTATAACTGGGTTCTTAGGTACCTTTGCTTTCAACCCCTCGTCGTCATCGTGGAAGGTGTTCTGCACAGCATAATCAACTATTTAAGAAGCAAATACCGCACTTCATGTAGCCAACCCACAAACACAGTACTACTAGAAAATTATAGCGTACATGCAAGCGCTCATGTCCTCGTCGTATGTGGGACTATGCGCATGGATCCGTCGAACTTCATGTCCAAGTACTTCTTGAAAAAGAGAGTGGTACAGGTATGGTGTGGCAAGCTTAGGGGGTTTAGGGTTGTGGGCAACTTTGCCACCTTGGGTATTACACGGAGGACCTAGATTTCAGATGTTGATATACTGAAGGGTGGGAAGGGTCGTTGGCAGAGTTATCATATTACCAATGATATGGACGACGCGCAAGCTGGGATGTCAAGTAGATGCTACAGGCACTGGCGGCCAGAAGGGCCACATAGCCAGACGATGCAAGGCACCTGCTGATGAGTAGACACACTGAAATGATTTTCGATACCATTTGTTTGAGTGTGCAAAGTAGCTCCAAGATTACAAATCATTGTACATTGTTATTTGTATTTTGTTAGTTGCTACATTTGGTGTACATAGTACAGTAGTAAATTTAGTGTGCGTTGCATATTCTGTTTTATGTAACTGTTGTAGTACTTTCCCCTTTTAATACTGTTGTAAGTATTGTTCTAGTAGCCTAGTGCTGTTATTGCGAATCTAACAGATTTCGTATCATTCACAATCTATAAAGTTTACAAACGGATCAACTCACATTATCTGCCCTTTTATTAAAAAAATAACTTATAAATAAGATTTGATAAATGTTACGTATCTACAACAATTGCTATTTACCCCCACGCGCGAAGGCTGTGTGTCTCATTGGGCCTTTTTCGCGAAAATGACACACGTAGCCAATCAGTTCATCCTTGGTCAAGGGCCAATTGTGCAAAAATGAGTGGACTAGCAGTCGCCCAATAGTTGGACAATAGCTCCAGTCGCCTAACAGTTGGACGACAAGTTCCAGTCGTCCAACCGTTGGACGACAAGTTCCAGTCATCCAACCGTTGGACGACAAGTTCCAGTCGTCCAACCGTTGGGCGATTGGAGCCTGTCACCCAACGGTCTACAGACTGCATGCGTGTCACTCTACCGTTGGGCGATAGGGTCCAGTTGTCTAACGGTTAGACGACTGGATGCTATTTTTGTATAAAATTAAACTAAAGATATATTTTTATATGTTTGAATAAAAAATAATTATTTAAAAAATTCGAGGTAACCTGTAGTCATTGCTGGCTCAAGTGAGCGTGTTACAGCAGATGGTTTGCGTTAGGCAACTGTTAATATATTTGAGGATGATTTAGAATTGTACGTCATACCCTTGCCAACATCCGGTGCAGCAGCTGGTGATGTGATCTCCTTTCGTTAAAAGTGATATCGTTTTGTTTCTCTTTGCGGCTAATACAGTTTCAAAAACTAGCAGAATTGCAAACGTAGCGTGCGGCTAGATTTACTATTTGTATTGTTTATATTTGAAAATATAATTGTGATTTATACGACTCTAATACCAACGATTGAAATTTTAGTTGTAGGCTGGGTGTGCTATGCAATCAGGGTTTGCGTGTACTCATGCACTATCATCTGAGCTTCAGTTTCTGACCTCTGATGTTTAGCTTTTTACTTCCATCTTTTTTAGGCGATAAGGTTTTTTTGGTATTTTTTTTTGCCTTTTTGCCTTATTTCTTCATTGTCTGTGACGATATAACATTTTTATGTTTAATTTTTTAAATTTAATTACACTGAAAAAACTACCAGTAACTATAGTATAAAAAAGACCGAAGCTTAGACTTAAAAGTCTAAATGAACACCACCTAAGCCGCTCATGCCCCTCGATGTCCAAGGAGAGCATGAGATTTTGCAATAGGCCTGTTTTTTTGGTTTTTGAAATTGACTTTTGACTTTTACTATTACCAAACTTTAAAATGGAGTACTTTTTTAAAATACGATATATATAAGTTAATTGTAATATACGTTAAAAGTTCAATATATGTACCAGCTAAAATTATAAACAAATATCTTTTTTCATAATCTCTATCACAAACAGCTAAAATTTAAAAATTTTCACTAAAAATTATAACCAAAGCCACAAGGAACAGGCCGCTGCATGCCGTCCACTTTTCCCTCAAGCCCCCGGGTTCTTCATCTTCCCACCGATCCAATCCCGAACCCTCATCCCCATCTATTCCTGCGTCTCGCGTCCACCAGCTTCGACAGCGACATCAACCAGCTCATCTACCCGCACCAGCGACGGCCGCGGTGACCACCAGAGTTCACTCAAAAGAGATAATTTGCAGGATTTTTTTCTCTTTTACGAATCAATGTGCATTTCTAGTCTCTAAGTTAGAGAGTGGTTTATTTTTGAAATATTATTAAAGAAAGTGTTAAATACTATACCCTTAATCATAAAATAGTGACATTTTAGGATAAATATAGTCAAACTTTCTTTACTTTGATTATCAACATTTTTATGAACATTTAGACTTGACACCTGAAGATGGTATAGACAGATTTGTCTCATAAAGTACTTTTATAGTATTATAATTCATTACAGTAGCAATGAGCGGTCAAAATGTTGTTTTAAAGACTATGGCAATGTCTAAAATATCACCTTTTTCTTGACAGGGAGGAGCAAAAAAAGTTGTTTTACTTCCCATATAGACAAGCAAACATCAATCTAGGCCCAAAGTAGACCAACTGCATCTTCATGGCCTACACGAGTGCTACAGTGATATCAAGAGGCAATGCATTAAATTGTATGGTTGTACTTGTCGGAACACACCTTCGCAAACAGATGGCCATTTTTTTCTCGCTGGGGAAAAACAAGTGTGATGTGAAAAGCCCATCAGATAATCAGAGACCAAACCAAGTTACACGGTGGCAAAGAGCACCTCCACGTCTTCCAGGCTCCGGCCCCTCGTCTCCCGCAAGCAGAGGTACACAAACACGAACGCCGCCGCGGCGAAGCCGGCATAGAGGTAGAATGCGCCGGCCATGGTGATGGCCTGGTACAGCGATAGGAACGTCATGGACACCACCCCGCTCATGGTGCGGTTCACCACGGTGCCGAGGCCGACGCCCTGCCCGCGCAGCCGCAGCGGCAGGATCTCCGAGCTGTACACCCACGCCAGGGGCCCCATGCCAATCGAGAAGGTGCCCACAAACGCCAGCACGGCCACCAGGCACGCCCCGGCAGCCGCGGGGTTGCTCCTGTCGCCTGGCGAGACGGCGAGGACCGAGCCCAGGACGACGAGGGACACGGTCATGCCGCCGATGCTGATCAGCAGGAGCGGCCGGCGGCCGATGCGGTCAGTGAGGACCATGGCGACGAAGATGAAGCCGGCTTTGGCCACGCCGACGAGGATGGTGAGTGCGAGGAGTACGGTGTTCGACGTAACACCGGCCATCTCCAGCACCCGGGGGCTGTACAGCACGACGGACTCTGTGCCGGTAGCTTGCTGGAAGAACTGAAGCGCGAGCACGATTGCGAGGACGCGGCGGACGCCGGCCTTGGTGGTGACCTCCTTCCACGCGCTGCCGCTTCTTCCGCCGTCGTCCCTGTCACTGCCGAGAACATGCTTGATTTCAAGGAGGCGCTGGTCGGCCTCCGAGAGGGTATCCGAGGTGCGGTCGAGTACTTTCTTAGCCTCGGTGAGACGGCCCTTCATGGCGAGCCACCGAGGTGACTCGGGCATCGCGAGCACGCCGGCAGCCAGGAACACGGTCGGCACCACGCCGGCGGCGAACATCAGGCGCCAACCCAGGCTCACGGCGAGCCCTGAGAAGGCGAAGTTGGAGACGTAGCTGAGCAGAATACCGGAGTTGATGAAGATCTGATGTACTCACAAACAAACCCAGAACGGAAGAAATTAATCAGAATGAAGCAATCGCAATTCTACAACTTCAGTGTGAAGTTTCACAGAACAAATTAACTACCTCGGGTAAGGAGCTAAGGAGGCCGCGGGACGACGCCGGCGCGATCTCCGCGGCGTAGACCGGTGCGATGACGAGGGCGTATCCGACCCCGATGCCGGCGATGCTGCGGCCGACCATGAGTGCTGTGTAGCCACCTGCAAGCGCCATGAGGAGGGGCCCAACGAGGAAGATGCCGTTGGTGAGCGCGATAGTCAGTCGGCGGCCGAGGACGTCGGACGTCCAGCCGGCGAGCAGCGCGCCAGCAAGAGAGAGGATGTTGATGGCGCCGGAAAGGACCTCGATCTGCGTGTCAGTGATCCCCAGGTCGTCCTGGATGAAGATCTGCGCGCCGCTCATCACCGCGACGTCTGAAGATTCACAAAGGAAACATCAAAGTTTTGGTGACCATTTCAGCACAAGAAAAGGAGGTCGTGTTGGGTCTGATGGGCGTACTGTATCCCATGAGCACGGAGGTCATGGACGCAAGCACGGCGCAGAAAAAGGAGTACTTGTTGCGGCGCGGCAGCTCGGCCGGTGAGGACGGCGGCAGCAGCGGCGTACTGCCGTCCCGCGGCTGCTCCATGTCGCCTCCGCTTCTTGATCAGATATTTTCGAGGTGAGCAGTACCTTCCTCGCAGTCACGGTGTGCAACTAGAAAAGATCCATTGGGATATGGCCGTCAGGCCCGTAACGACTCGGGGAATCGCACAGGTCCACCATCGGCGTGGAAACACAGTCCTATCCTATGCACGTACCCGCCGTGTCTATAGGTGCCACGACGTTTCTGTTGTACGCCTGAGGGCAGAAAGAGAATTTCCGCTCAGTACTCTGATTTAGTGATTACTAAGAGAAATTAAAATCTAAAAATTATTAAAAAAGACAAAAGAAACAGGGCTTAAGACTTGGGCTCTCTCTTGTCAATGCAACGGAGGGGAAGAGATAAGGCTGCCCTGCTGCAACCGAATCTGTACACTCAACCAGCGCGCGGAGGTGCCCGTTCTATGCAGCGAACTCTCGTATCTGAATTCCACGTTTCCGTGTGCCCCGGTTCAGTTCATGGAGAGACGTTGTATATATATCTCTAATTAGCTTATTTTTTTACTGAATTATCTTATTTAGTATAATCGAATTTGTACACTCAACCAGTGTGCGGAGGTGCCCGTTCTATGTAGCGAACTCCTGTATCTGAATTTCACGTTTCGGTGTGCCCCGGTTCATGGAGAGACGTTGTATGCATATCTCTAGTTAACTTATTTTTTGTTGTAATTGAGTTATCTTATTTGATATAATTAAATTTAAAAATAGAAAAAAATGATAGTTTATCATGGATAATGTAAAAGAATACGAGAAAAAAAGCAAAAACAATCTTAAAAAAGATAAAATTACTGAATAATAAAAAAATAAAAATTAGAAGCAAAAATTAGCTTTAAACTAAAATAAACAGGGTCTTAGACCTCGCCAGTAAAACCGAGGCATAGCGGCGGCGTAAAGATTCTCTGGGACAGCGTGGAACGCGATATGCGGCATATGCCTGCCTTGTTGACATGGTAGCTTCAAAGTGCTATCGACGTACGTGATATTTTCTGTCCTCGGCATTTTCTTGCTTGTCTCTGTGAGCACTAGTTTCTGCCGTATTGTATCTTTTACTAGTGTTGACTGATGTTTATTCAGTACTGCTCGTATATTTTGGCTTTTGTTCCCTTCACTTAATTCTGAAATTTATTAGCTTCCGCATTTGAACATAGAAGTGTTCAGAGAGCAGTTGGAATTTTGTTCTGGTCAGAGGGCTCAATTATTTCTAGTTTGCTGATAGACTTGAGCAGTTCAGTTACTCAAGTTATGCCTTAGTTTGACACTGCAGTTGGCCATCTGAGAGTTGGTACTCTTATTATTCTCTGGACAGAATTTTTCAAGCACTAGGCGCATCATCTCTTGTCACTGATTACTGTTGTTACTTTTTAGTATAATGACAATGAGCACCTGTGTGCTAAATCAAGTGATATTTGCCCTATGCTTTATGCAGAATATCCATGCATGCGCTGAAATGTTTAACGCTGGCAAAAATGAAGTTCTTATAAACATGTTATTCATTTATTCATATTCACATACATGCTGGAATTCTATTTTATTGTTCATAATTATTTTTGGGATTAATCTAAAATATTTGCTAAAACCATAAGTTTTGAACAGATTCAAGCTGATGTAGAGGGGAAATTAAAAAAGAAATAAAGGGAAGATGTATGTTAGGTAGGGATGCAAACGGATCGGATTCGGACGGATATTGCTTAAACCGTATCCTAACCCATATTTTTTCTCCGGATTCGGAGTCTAATACGGTAAGACCGGATACGAATACGAATTCGGAATATTCGGAGTTTCGAATACGGTACTGTCGAGACGGATATATAACAGATTCGGCTTGGAAACGGATAATATAGGCGGATAATACGGATGATCACAGTTCCAAAAACTTATACTTTAGTTCCAAAAGCTTACAAAGTTACAAGATGGAATGATGAAAACAATTCTACAAACATATATAGAAGATGGCGTGATAGAAATAATAACGATTGAGGCTTATATTTTAGTAAATTCGAATGAAGCAAAACGCAGTTCAGCTATTTATAAGATGCTTATACTGGAATGATGACAAAAAAATGTGCATGACCAAGGAATCAATGACTGGACTTATCAACCAAGAAAACATGGTTACTGACATTATGCAGATACATAGGTGATACGTGCAACAAAATGAAGTGGGCTGATTAAATTGTTCGCATTTTTAACTATGGGCTTGCTACACCCTTCATATCCTTTTTTTTTCAGTGCACTGCCCTAATCATTTTTAACTATGGGCTTCCTTTGCTCATGGGATTGGAAACTAAACACAGCATGTTCGCTTTCTAGGCAACTTAACGCATTTCAAACCCAAGCAAAACATACAATAATAAGATCGTATTTCCTGGGTATATCATAGAGTTCTAGAACATGAGATTAAACCAACCAACCAAAGCATCGTATAACTAAACAGAATCAAACTATTCAACGACGATGGTTTAAACTAGCAAATTTAAAACCAGTTTTGATAACCATAGTTTAAACTAGCAAATTGATATGACTACATAATTAGAAATTAAGCCATAGCACAAACCTTTCCAACATCGGTGTGTCGATTCAGGCCCCCTCCTTGATAGGAGGGCATAGAGGTTCTAGCTCCCATTCATCACATAGCTCATCAATCTCCTGCAGAGATCAAAATGCTAACTTTCACCAACATGTTTCATGAAGCAATGACCAATGCCAATACTTTTTAACATGAACAAACAGTGAGCAATGAGCAGAAAAACACCTTTTCAGTGAGTGGCTTCTTTGGAGGTTTGTAGCTCTTCCTGGAAAGCTGAAACACTATAACAGCAACAAGAAGCCCTTCCACAACCAAGTGCCCTGGAAAATCACATCATCACCAGATGTAAAACACTATGACCAACACCATCACCTGTAACATCCCATTTTTATTATTCCAATTATTTAAATACCTTA
Organism: Melocanna baccifera; assembly: GCA_036346265.1. Classification (NCBI taxonomy): domain Eukaryota; kingdom Viridiplantae; phylum Streptophyta; class Magnoliopsida; order Poales; family Poaceae; genus Melocanna; species Melocanna baccifera. Next base: position 16,729,422 of record CM070683.1, read on the forward strand.
TCTTCATTTGGATTTTTAGTCCCGAAAATTTTTGTGTTCTTCTCTGGTTTTATTTAAAGGTTTATGGTTTTTGGGAGTTCACAAAAATATTATTTCCTTGTCTCTGTAAAAATCTTCAAAAGATTTACCCAAATCAGAAAAATTTATAAAAAGAAAAACCCCTCTCGGGCAGGCCGAACCGGCCCACCAGGCCCAGCCGGCCCACCCGAGCGCCCTCTCCCTCCTTCTTCCTCCTCTCTCCCCTGCCTCTCTTTGTCGACGGCAAACCACCCGCGCGCCCCTGGTATTTGCTTTCCCCCGCGCGGGCGCCAGCAACGCCGACGTCATCCCTCACCTCCCCTCCTCTACCTCCGGTTTAGGCCTCCTCATGGCATCTTCCTCACGGCTCCGTGCTCCCTCCCCGCCGGGCTAGTCCTCTCCAGCCCTAGCTCTGGTGGCCAACGTGCTCCGCCGTACCATGGTTGCCGTCGCCGTCGCCTTCAAGCCCCATAGCCGTCGCTTCTAAAGACCTCGAGTGCCACCCGCAATTGCTGCCCTGAGCTAGCCTCATGTCTCCCCTAGCCGCAGTACTGCTCTGATGCGACGCCGCGACCTCATCCGTACCTATGCCGTCGCCTCAAGCCTTGACTTCCTCACTGAGCTGCGCTGCAGAGCAATGAAGCAAGGAGGCGTTGCGCTGCGCCCTCCTCCTGCCCCTCCCCGCCTAGCGACCGTAGCTCACTCGAGAGCTCGTACCCGCTGCCTTGCCTTCAAGTTGCGATTGAATGCTCCTCAGCGCTCCCCACTCACTTGCTCGCTATAAGTTGCGGTCATTGACTTCTTTGTAGCTCACCCCTCACTTCCTTCGCGTTTTTCCCTTCTCTCTCGAGCAAATTTCGCATTGTGAATCGCCGCCACCGAAGTCTTCGGCCGTCGTCACCGATAGTCGCCGCCAGGCACCCGCAAGCTCTCGCGACCCGCTAATCGTTTTCCTTGACCCCTTCCAGTACTTCCCCGTCGTTTAATCGGACTTCTTTGCCTTGTAGTTCATCGACGGCACCATCTTCTTCAACTCCGGCCGCACGCCATCACCGTCGCCTCCGGCCACTATAGTTCGATTCCACCTCGCCCGAGCATCACCAAGACCTGCTGAGCTCAATCCCGGCACCAATTCAGAGTTTTCCCCGCTCATCTTCCTCCGCGCCGGGCACCTCCTTCCTCCGCACGCCGTCACCGTCGCTAGGCCTCACCGCGCCACCCCGAGCTCATCTGAGCGTTTCGGTGAGCTCCTGGTGGTCCCTAGATGCTCCCACTGCCTTTAATTGTGTTCTTATTGACGTCTTGGCCACCGCCCAATTTCCCCTGTTCCGCCGCCGCCAAGCTCGCCGCCGGCACGCTTCAACGCTGCTCGAGTCCACGCCGCCCTGGCCAGTGCCTTGTCGAGCCGCTGCAGACTTCTTTGCCGTTGCCACCACCCAATCCGGTCACCCCTCGCCGCCGGCGAAGTCACCGCGTCGCCGCTCTCTCGGCCGAAGCCGACGCTCCTGTTGATCGGATTAACTAACTAAGTTTTCATTAGCTGTTAATGATCTTTCTTAATACTAGTTAAAAAGTAACTAATCATTTCACTGACCCGTGGGCCCCCTCAACCATTTAAGGAAAATGAGAGGATGACATGTGGACCCCACCTGTTTTGATTAAACAGTTAACCGATTTTTAAAAGCCTCCGGTCGCTGACAAGCGGGCCCCACTGAACAGTACCCGAGCCACGGGCCCCACTTGTCGGTCACTGTAGGTTTATGGATTTCCGAAATTCATTAACCCGTGGGCCCCACGTGTCATACACTCATCCAATTAAAAATCAAAAAATCTAATTTTTAAAATATTAAAACCGCGGAACCCACATGTCAGTGAGAATAGATCTCTCTCTTTTCAATTTTCGGATTTTCTCTAAAATCAAACTTTGGAAGGTTATAACTTTTTAACCATAACTCCGATTTGGGTGAAACTTGTTTCTAAAATTTTCTAAATTCATGATCTTGCTATAAATCTAAGTTTGGTCCAATTTGAAGTTCAATTGATTAATGTTTTGAGTATTTATTGTCCTTTGTTTATTTGTTTTTCCGGTTTTGTCCGCGAGTAGATTACGAGGAAAATCCCGATCAAGCATTCAACGCCTCGCAAGATCAACCAGATCTACCAACGCGAGATCCAGGCGAGTCAACACTTTGACCATGTTAAATTTCCATGTTTTAAATCAATTATATTGTTTAAAATTATCTAAATTGCATGCGATATTTTATGTACGATAATTTACCGCTTTCTTTAGCTATTCACCCAATTTGCTTATTGGCACTACATAGCTGAACCCATTCCTTGAAACTTGCTATCCGTACTATTGTCGCCCTAGCTATTAGTAACAAAAACAATTTCAAGTTAAGCTAGGATTATTACTTGCGATGCTCGTCCGGAATAATCTCAGGACATTAGCATGCCCTGACATACATTTTCAACAACTAAGTTATTTTCGGGCAATCATGGGAGGTACATGGTTGATAGATTGGATAAAAACTATATTTTATGCTTCTCAAAACCCTATAAAAATCCGTACCCGTCTGGGCGGATGGTAGAAATGGTGGGTGGATGTAACATTGGATTGTGGTATGCACCATCCGGACAAGTTAAGGACTTAATCTTGTGTTGACCTCTCCATGTAAAACAGTACAACCACAAGCTGGCAAAGTGTAGGCATGACTAAATAATTTGTACTCGCCAGTAACTGAATGCATTTCGGGGGAAAGCATGATTTTTCTTACTGGACGCAAAGCGTCCTGGAGATGGTCATGTCACCGAATAGAGGTGGGCGCAAGAGGGGGTCTAACTGGCGCCTAAATGGCCTTCCTGTAGACGGAAACCTTAGCGAGTGCATTCTTTTACTAGATACATTGTAAAGGTCATGTGATAATCCAGTTGATATGCACATCTAAGGAATTGTGCGGAAGATAACAATTGGGTTATCTCTTGTGGGTAAAGATGTACAACTCTGCAGAGTCTAATAACTATTCGAATAGCCGTGCTCACGGTCAAGAGCGGACATGAGAACTTCCTCGAGTTAGTTCTATTTCCAAAAACTATTTTTCGGGTGGTATGAAAACTAAGTGGAGAGATGTACTCTACTTTGTTGGATTTTTCCTGGAGAGATGTATTCCAGTGAATAATTAGGATGGATGTAGCCCAGTAATCTGAAACTTAGCATCGGCAAATGGAGCCATGTAACTGGTGGATGGAACCATCTACACTAGATTATTGCAAAATTTCAACAAGTTCTTGCATTATCATAAACCTGCTAGGTCATAGGATTTTAACTATGTATTTGAGAACCTTGCCTTGCGCAACTAAAATCAACCCCAGCCATCTGTTGATCAGCCATGCATGATATATCATTGCATTCTGTGTGTTGGCTTGCGGGGCACAGTTGCAAGTGCTCACTCTCACTCTCACCCTCGTTCCAGACTTGGAGCAGCAGGGACACTATGAGTATTTTGAGGGTCAAGACCAAGAAGGCGAAGAAGACCAGGGCGACGAGTAGACCTAGTCTTGGTAGTCTCTTTTCCCTTGGGCCAGCTGACCATTCTAGATACCAGATGAATTCCACTTAGTAGCCTCGACTCAGAGTTGCATTCACCTGGGAAGATCCCCAGTCACTGTCTGTCGGGAAGTGTGCCTTCCGCTTTTATTGTTCTTCCGCTGTATTTTGGGTTGTAATGAACTCCTTGAAGGTAATGAACTATTTGACCTGACAGCCTACTGCCTGGAGGTACCCCACTCCAATTATTGTAATATTAAATGACTCGTGTATGAGATGATCCAGCAATGTAACTGTGAAGCATTATCTACTGATCCAGGGAATAATGCAGGTACATCACAGAGGATTTCGGATTTCTAAATCCGGGTCCGACATCACCACATCATAAGTCTGTAGTTGATGAGCAGAAGAGGCTTACCATCAATATGAACCCCGAAGACGACGGCACGAGCAAGAGGGGCGTTGAATGCAGCTGAGACACGAGCAAGCACCGACGCGGTGGCATTCACAACCGACAATGCCATGTCCATGTCCTAACTCTAAGGCGAGCTCTTTGTAACACAAGATGGAAACTTTAGCGTCTCAAATCTGCCAAACAAAGAAGAACCCAAAGTTGAAACCCTCACAAAAACTGGGCCTAAAGATTGAACCAGAGACACATAAGGGATCGGGTTTATCTCAGATTGCTTTGCAACTTTTACAGGAAGAAATCACACGCTTGGATCAAATCTAACAGCGAGCTTGATGAAGCTCCTAACTTTCCCACTTTCTGCTTGCCCCTAAATATCCCAATCTCACATCGACAAACAGCACGAACTAAAGCTTGAATAGCCTTATCTTTGCAGCCAAAACCCGATTGTGGCTAGGCTTTCCCACTGTTCCTCAAAGATCTCTGGAAATCGAACGGAGGGTTGGTGATTAAGGCCGCAGCGATGGCGCCGAGCAAATTGCCCCAGGTGGCTGCGCCGATCTCAGGCGGAAGGACGCTGACGCCCACGACCTCGTCGTGCCTAGTTTGGTTTGGATGGGGATGGGATTACTTACACCCAGGAACAGAAAATTCAAGAAAAGACTCACATCTGCCACGCAGTCTCACAAAAAATCCCCCGAAAACTCACATCAAGAACTCACTCAGGGAAAGAAATAGGACAAGCAACCCTCGTCACCTTGGACACCCAATCCAATGCGCTGCACGACGGAATGGCCGGTGCTGGTGCTGGTGCTGGTGCGGTGGACGACGGCACCCTATTGAATGCAGGCTCAGGTGAGGGTCTAAGGCGGCGGCGGATGAGGGCGTCTCCGGCGAGCGGTGCCAGCGCTGGGGAGACGGCGAGATCGTGGCGTGGGGGGCCTAGCCGCCTAGGGCACGAGGGTTGCTGGGTTGGGGGTTGGGGACTTGCCGACTTCGGGCTCTTCCGGTCTTCCCTTCGCTTCGACGGAATCGACGCCTCGGGAGCTAAAACACGCGTGGGTGCGAATGGACATGAATGCCCCTGGGTGGTGCGCGAGGCGGGCGCGGTGCGCAGCTGCATTTTTGGGATTTCGCGTGGACCCCCAGCGGGCCAGCAGGCGCGACTCGGATATTTCGCCGCGCGAGGCAGGAGAAGTTTTAAGTTTCCCCGTTTTTGATATTTATTCGGATTTTATTCGGATAATATCCGATTTATCGAATACCGAAGCTATTCGGTCAGATATCAATTATACCAAATCCGTTACCGAATCCGTCTACACATATCCATATCTGAAACCGAATCCGACCGGATACCAAACCAGTTTACCGAATTCGCTACCAACCGGATTCGGTATCGGATCGGTGGAGAAAAACCAGACCCGTTTGCACCCCTAATCTTAGGGCACTCCCAATGCATAAAGAACTTTATTATATCCATTGCTTTCCGAATTTTTTTTAAATAATCAATTTTTTATTACAAATTATAGTAATATACCTCCTTTTTATTTTACACTAATAACTCTCTGTCGCTCCACTGTTGAGCGACTTAGGCTAGTCGTCTAACCGTTAGACGTCAAGTGTCCAAGTCGCCCATCGGTTGAGTGACTAGTCCTAGTTACCCAACTATTGAGCGACTAGTTCTAGTCGCTCAACGGTGGAGCGACAAGAAGGTAAGTCGCGCACCGGTTAGACAATTTAAAGTAATAATAATATTATTCTATTAATCTAATGGAAATAATTGTAGAGAAATAAATGATAATTTTTGTAGGTAATACATTTAGCAAATCTTGTTTGTAGGCTATTATTTTTTTTTGAAATAAAAGGTCAAACAAGGTAGGTTGGTCCGTTTGTAATTTTCATGGATTCTCAAGGGTATAAAATCTATTAGACTCACAATAACATTTTGTGATCGTTATATGTTGTTGTAGTGCAATAAATTTCTAAAGAATTTTATGAGGATAATTAAAGTAGCAATGATTCGTAAGTACGAAGATAAGTGATATTGAGATGCACAAGAGAATTTATACACAATCATGCCATAGTACCTACGAAGTAAAATATGTACAGAACGAATATAAGCACAGAAAGGCCCTTACGCGCTGCTCGCTACACCACCCGTAGCACCTCCTCCGTTGTCGCCACTTCCTACCCCCGGTCGCTGCCTACCTGTATGACCCCGCTTGGCCTTCCTCAGCACAGGGTGTTGGCGCCCTGACAAGGTGAGGTGCTCAAGAGGCCTACTGACCCATGCTCCCATGGCCTCATCAGTTGATTTTCACCTGTGGCTGCGTGGCCACTGGGGCACTGTTCAGCTACGACCTAGAAAGAATGTCGACGGGTGCGAGCTGAGGTGCTCCACTGACCTCCCTTGGGTCATCCATGAAGAAGTCAGACACATCCTCTAGAGTGTCCTCGTGCGGGGATAGCTCAACTCCCCGCTGGGGCGCAAAACCTACAAGAAAAATATTATTTATTTATGCAATATATTGACGCGAACAAACCTCAAGAGATGAAACATACTTTCGACGTGGGCCATGGTGTGCGTCCAAGTGTCATACCCACCATACCTGCCTTGCTCAAACATCTTGAGAAACAACAAATACTACCTTGACGCTAGCGGGTAGGGTCCAGGATTGGCAGCGGTGACGGTTGCCGGGGGGTAGCACGTGCCCACCCTGACCCTCCAGGCTCATTAGGCACTGGTGCGACACGTGGTCACCGTGACCCTCTAGGCTAGTGAGACACTGGCACAGCACGTGCACATGGCCCTCCGGAGTCTCCTAGCTAAGCTGCATGATGTGTCGGCCTCGGTGTACACGTCGATGTGGCCATCTCCGGGAGCATCCTGCACGATGTTAGGGTCACGACACGCCTTGCCCCACTATAGGCTCGACGGAGAGACTATAGCAACTTGTCACGTGTCACCTACAAACCGTGGCCAACCCTTTCTAGGATTGACCCTGTGTCCCTTGTAATCTTGGTGGCGATGTCCGTCTACAAGGGGTGGATGAAAGCGTCAAACTTGCATTGTGGTAGCCGTACTCAGACATTTCGAAACACGAGAGTACGTACTGTGATGTGCGATGTGCAAGTTTCACGTGAGGTGTAAAGGATACGCGTCAGTCCATGCTAGTATGTGAGCAGGGGGAGGGTCAACGATATGCACCAGCCTGGTATGTATCTGTAGAGTGTACCAGCATAGGTACTCGTCGTATGTGCTAAGGTCGTACAATGCGCCCTCTTGCACGTAGTCCTCGAGGGCATTCTCCCACTCCTCTAGCCATTGTACTATCCTCGTTAGTGGCATCCACCATCCGCGCGAGAGATACAAGGCCAACATCGCTCAGCCTACAAAGCACGAAGAGTAAGTACATTGCAGAAATATGGTAAAAAGAAGTATCATAATTTGTAAACAAACCTATCTATCCAGTGTGGGTCTAGTTGTCAAGCCCATCGGGATGTCTGCGTACTGACCACCACCAACTGAGTCGCCTCGTCCCCGCCCTCAGGATGCGGGACACGACGGCAGGCGCAGTGCTGCAAGTCAACGCATTGATCCAGCAAGCCGAATGGCCAGTCCAAACCACCAAGGTCATGAGCTATACCTGCAAATCAATTTGAAGTTAGCAATTATGACACAATTAGTGGTTTAATTATTTCTAGCGTAGCTCTAGAAATTCTAAAAATTTAGTAGCGTACCCTTCTACAAAATATCACTTAAAACACTCTCTCTATTATATGCTACTAAATTACACCAAAATTCAATTATATACCACTGTCGTTAGTGCACCATTAGGGGAGGTTGTTATCTTCTTAAAAAAAAGACCAAAATGCCCCCACCAAAAGACCAAAGACCCGATTTATTTCATAGGAATGTTGCTCAACATGTCAACAAGCAAGGAAAAATATTTCAAGGAACTATCAAAGAAAATTTTTAGATTTGTAATTTAAATGCTAACAAAGGCTACTATTTGCAAACAGAGATAAATAAGGTCTAAAAGTTCTGAATAAATTCTCACATACTCCTAGGATGTCACATAGCTCTCAAAAATTATTATTGTTTATTTTTCTATAGTGAATTTGTCCCGGTTTACAAAATAGCTCAAATAGGCTAATTTTGGATTTGAATTTCACAAATGTGTCAAATAGAAGGTTCAGTTTATGAAAATTTATATTTGAGTGGTACACTATCCCAATGAACCACCAGAAAATTTTCAATATTTTTAGCTAAGCCAATTTAACCTATATTTAATTTTTATCATAGGAATAGATTTCGAACTATGGGCAAAATTATCTTTTTCTAGGACCAAATGGAGTCTAACTGATGGCAATGGCATATAATTGGATTTTGGGGCAATTCGATGGCATATAATATAGAGAGTACTTTTGAATAGTATTTTGCAGAAGCGGACTCTATTCAGTGGCATAGAATGAACTATCTTAATAATTTTAGTTGCTAATCTACCTTAGTTTCAAAAGTAAATCTGCAACGAAGACCCGATACAACTACACATCTAATGATTTTAATTATTAATCTACCATGGTTTGAAATGTAAATCTATAAAAAAGTGCAGGAGAATCACTATCGATGATGCGTGGACCTCTCCTCTTCTCTTCCCCTCCCTCTCCTCTTTTTCTCTCCCCTCTTCTCCCTCTCCTATCTTTCTCACCCTCTCCTATCCTCTCCTCTCTTATCTCTCTCCCCTCTCTTCTCTTCTCTTTGTTCGGCTATAGTGAAACAGTGAAATGGGCTTGGCCGGGCGAGCCCACGTGGGATAAAAGCCCCTAGTTGCCCAGTGGTTAGGTGGCTAGAGGATAGTTGACCAACAGTTGGGCGACTAAAGGCTAAGTCGCTCAACTATTGGGCGACTAGTAGCCGAACAGTCTAGTCGCTCCACTTGGATATTTGGCACCCAATGGTTAGGCGACTAGCCTAAGTCGTTTAATGGTAGAGCAACGGAGGGTTATTAGTGTAAAATAAAAAAGTAGGTATATTACTGTAATTCATAATAAAAAATAAATTATTAAAAAAATTTATTACTTTCCACATCATCTAAAACAAGAGAGTAGATACAACCCATCTCTACAAGTGGACCCAACAATAAATGTTAATATTCTTTGTCCCTCCCACGTTCTCCTCTCTCCCTTAGAAATATCATCGCCACCAACTTCCCTCCGCTATGTTCTCTCTCCCTCAGAGATTTCATCAGTGCTGGCCTCCCCATCCACCACACCGGTGCTAGCCTCAATTTCATCATCTTCCCTTCCAGCGCGGCGGCACCCCTCCACCTCGGTCTTCCATCCACCACCTCCTCCCCTGCCTCTTTCCAGATTTGGTAGGATCTGCGGGGCAGTGGTGTGCCCGCAAGGGGCAAGGTAGTGCGACACCCCATAGGAGCTTAGGTAAGGTAGGTAGGGAGGCGACATGGTGTGGTGGGCGGCACGATTGAGAGGAGCTCGGATGCGGCGGCGTGTCGGGCGGTGAGGTGCCTCCACCCTCTTCTTCCATAGTCCCCGAGCGCAAGCCCTACTTTTCCCTGTGGTAGTGGCCAAGGCGGGCGGTGGTGGGACGGCCATGGTGGATAGGAGCTCAGGCGAGTTCCCGCATGACGGAGATACGACCTTTCCCCAATGCAAGATTTGGTTTCTTCACTGTTCGAGTTCATGCCCTAGGTTGTTTTCTTTACTGAGAAATGACTTTGCTCTCTCTCCCTTCTTTAATTTTCCTCTACATCACCCTCCTTCCTACGTGAAGTGGAGCATTGAGAGTGCCTTTATGCAAGACATAGCTTAGGCTTATAGACCAACAAGAAAACATCAAAAACTTGCGTCTGGGAGGAGTAAATGCCAGGCAAGAAATAAATAGATAAGAGTGACAATAATTGAATCTAGTATTGTACACTCTTCGGTCATAAATACATATTATTTTGGGATATGATAGTCAATCTTCTGAAACTTTAGCTATCGGTATCTTTTAAAATATTTATATTGAATAATAAAAATCGTATATGTAGATTTGTCTCAAAAAGTGTTTCATAATATTTATAAATATATTATAATAGATATTAGTGGTCAAAGTGATATTTTGAGGACATTATCGATGTACAAAATTGTAACATCTTGATTTTCAGAGTTTATTTGAAGCTTTTAAAATAAAATTCACTATTTGAATTTTTCTAGATTTAATACAAGATTAAAATAAATTTTTATTAATTAAAAAAATTTAATATGACTAAAATACACATCAAATAAAAGAAAACTAATTTTTGTTGTGTTCCTTACGCTGCAAGGAATTTTTCTGTATTTATTTGCTATTTTCTAGAGATCTTTTGATTTTATTTGAATTCTAAAAATAGAAAACTATAAAACCAATTGGGTAATCACTGTTCAGCTAGCCAAGCCCGCATCCCTTCCCGCCTTGCCATGTGTCATCCATTAACACCATCAGCTATTGTTCATCAGTACCATTTGCATCAGCAGTCCGATTCCTTCTTGAGCCACGTGTTGTCCATCCAAGGGTTGTGATATCCTAAACGTTGTTTTGGCATTGGTTTTTAAAATAATTGCGAAGTCATTCGAATTTTTGGTAAATCACGAGAAGGGAAAATAAAATTGTGGAAAAGACTAAAATAAAAAAATGAATGAAGTGAATAGATAAATAAATAAAAACTTCTAAGTGGGCTGCCTGGAGGGTGGGCCTGCCACCTTGGGCCAATAGGCTGAAGGGGTGGCCGCACCCCCCTCCCAAAACCCTAAGTCGCCCCTCCCCCTTATAAAACCCCTAGGCCGCTGGCCCCTCCTTCCCCCCCAGCCACCACCCCTTTGTCCCCCTGCGCCTCCCTCTCTCCCCCAAAGAAGCTGATGTCCATTGGTGCAAGGAGAAGGCAAGGAGAAGAAGAAGAGGAAGAGAAGGAAGGAAGAGGAAGAGAAGAGAAGAAGAGAGATCCCAAGGGATCATCTAGGTATTTTTTTCTCCATCCCAAACCCTTCTATTTTTGCTATAATTAGGGTTCTTAGTACGAGAATTGATGGGGATTAGCAAATTGATTCATCGATTAGGGAATTCCTACTGTCTGCATGTAGTTCAATTTGTGCAGCACAGCTGTTTGCGCAGATTAGACCTACGAAACGATTTTTTTCTGTAGTCTGGCAAGAAGGAAAATTGTAGAGGACATTGAGGTCTATCTCCTGTATTTGTTTCAGATTTTTTGGCCGTGGGGTTTGCGCGCAGAAGAGTCGGGAAGACTGTTGTCTGGCAGAGGTGGAATCCGAGATAGATTGCTATTCGGATGCAGATTCGGAGTAAGATGATTTTTATATTTACCCTCCCAATAACAAAATTTGTATGGAATCTGAATATATAGTTGATGTAAAAAAATCATAATTTTTAGAGCTTTGTACTTTGGTTGGGGTCCGTTAGAAGCTGGCTGTCCAGATTGCTAGAACAGAGTACATCCTCTGTTTTGCGCATTAAATTACACCTTGTTACTAGCAAAATAAAAATAAGTGATATAATTGATAAGTGAAGGTAATTAAGTGTAGATTCCAGAAATATATCATTTGTTGTAAATGGCTTAATGGTTTTTAAAATACAAAAATATTAAGTAGCGCTGCTGCAGCGAGCAGAGTGTAGAACCGTTAAGCGGAGAGGGATGTTATAGGGTTTTGGGGTTTAGCGACGTCTTATCTACTTAGTCGCGATTACCTTACTATAGAATTGTGCTGAGAAGTAATTTTGGACAGGTGGTGTCCGCTCTTGACTGTGCGTGATCTCTTCGCTTCAGCGGTAGAGGCAAGTAAACGTAGCGGATGTGCTACTGTTTAACTCGTTAATCATTCTACATTCACACTAGTTAATTCTCTTAATTTGAGATGTTATGCCATGGTTACATGCTTTCTTAATGTGGTCTATGTGGTAGCAATTTAGCAATCAATTGGTTTTGCCTTGATGAAATATTTATGGTTATGTGGTATAGTTCTTAATAAAACAAAAGTGGTTGTGTGGTAGTATTCTTTACGAGAATATTGTGATCTAGGTGGTAACACTCTTAATGATCATATTATGAGCTAGTTGGCGGTATTATTAATGAATAAATTATGACCTATGTGGTAGTACTACCATTGGATAGATTGATTTTGATCTTGGTGAACCGAATGTGGATTATGTGGTAATGTCCTCATTGAATCATATGTGGATTATGATGTGGTATTCATGTTGAATATGTTGTTGTCCTTTGTGGTTAAATTCATGATGAATATGATGTTATAATTTGATGTTAAATTTTTGTGGATTATGATTATCATATCATTCATAACATGTCATGACATTTGTATTGTGGATGTCGCCCCTTATAGCTGCGACCGTACCGATACAATATCGTATATTGCCGTAGTACGATGCACACTCTTACCTTGTTGGGTAAGGGTGCAGTGGATCATATACATTCATATGCATTTACATTGTGGATAAATCATTTGCATACTTATGCAATGTATTGTGATTGAATTATGTGCAAACAAATGCAACTTCTTAACTTTATGTGGTATTGGCTCAAGAGAGTCCCTTGTGGTATGAGGAATATGGCTATGGTCGTGGAGTGGGGTTCAACCCTTATGGTATGCTAGGGGTTGTGACTTTGGCGTGAGGTTCTTTTTTCTTGTGGTAACTGTTGATAGCAGTTGTGGATGTGAGAAATAATAAATATAAGCAGTTAAAATTATTAGCGGTTGTTCTTTAATTAATATTTACTTTACCTTTTGTTATCATAGCATATCATATTTTAGAAATTGTTGTCAGTTTATTTTATCTTGTAAATTGGCTAGTTATGGAGTGGTTTAGTGGCATCCTAGGATAATGTGGGTCTTAGGGTGTTACAAGGGTCTAGGTACTATTCATCTTCTTCCCGACGTGGACTCCGCCGTTGCCTCGGTTCTCATGCTCGAGCAGAACTCTCCAACATCTCTGAGCCGGACACCTTGGCATCTATGCATAAAAAGCGGGGCCGCGCCCTAGTTTCTACACCCCGAGCCGCCTCATCACTCTACCTTGCATCGTCGGTAGCTTCGCCGTTACGTCCTCGCTGTCGGAACCCGGAACAACAACTCCGAGTCCCTCTGTGTAAATCGCACTATCCCAGGAAAAGCTAGTGCACACAGGGTTAACAGCGATGTATATCATGCAAAAATCACCACAGAATATTATTAAACGAAAATATGGCCTTAAGGCCAAGTCTTACAATATAGGGGCACAAGGCCAACAAAAGAAATAAAACAGCGGAAAGCAGTAAAGATAGCAGAACAGCCCATCCAGCCTCCCACAGGCGAATGACTGTAAGACGTGTCCTACTCGCTGAAGTAGTCCTCACCGTCGTAGTTGTCCTCGAAGTCTGGCAACAGATTTAGCAAGGTGAGTACAAATAGTACTCCCAAGGTAAGCATATGAATGCTTACGCAAGTTACACCAGGAGATATAATGGAATTGATGCATGCATAAAGGATTCCAAAGGAAAGCTTAATAGGGTAAATGTGCGGAAAAGCAATACTTGAATTTGAATACGATAATGTAAGTACGAAAAGCTGAACTTTGATACAGTATATGAAACAATGTTTTTAACCAGCAATATCGTTAGTGTAGGCTCCGACCCACACTAACCTATCCACGGGAATCCACCCGGAACAAAATCAAAACCATCATTTGTTTGCTCAAAAACCAGGTTTTATAAAATCCAAGTCTAATCTGTGAAGACTCTACTCAGCATGTCCATGACCGTAGACACGGCTATCCAGATAGTTTGTTACTCTGCAGAGGTGTACAACTTTACCCACAAGACATTCCCTCTCACTTGAGCCACGCGATAAACACACTGCCTTAGGTGTGCGGCAGAAAGTTCATGACAAGGCTGTTTCAATGATCCATAGCCAAAATAATCACGCCGCCACTAAGGTTTCACCACAACTCGAATCCACGAGTTGGAACCCCCTCTGGTGCCATGTGAGACTTCCCGCAGCCTACGCCGCGCTCACATTCAGCCTATAGCGAGACTATATTTGGAACTTCACAAATTACTTAGTCAGGTCCGTCCCATACCGGACTTGTGGTAGTATGAAGTGACTTCATAAAATGAATCACAGAAACGGTCCTTAATCCGACTTAGGCTCAACCACATACCCACATGCACGACAATCAACCAGGTGTCACCAAACACGAGGCATGCCGGCACCCACCACCCAACCATCAGCCTAAGTCCAAATCATAAGTTTCTATTTTTATTTTTAAACAATTTTCATAAACCATCCTTGACTCACCGAAGTCAAGATATCAATTTTCAAAATCTGTCATTTCATATGAAAGATTGATCCCACCTAAAATTATGCTAAGTCAGGCTAAGCATTTCTATAAAATTTTTAGTCAATACTATGGTACTAACTAGTTTTCAGCTAAGGTGACAAGGTATACGAATTCAAGATTCAAAATTGGCTATAGTCAAAGGATCATGGGCATAACTAAAGTTTAAACTAAATTTAAATTAAATTAGAATAGAAGTACGCATGCATATACAGTAAAACAACATACATAAATTTGAAATATTAGGTTCAACATGGTCAAATGTGTAACTTGCCTTGCTCGAAGTCTTGCTGAGAATCGTCGAACTCGAATTCTCTGGAATCGTCGAAATCTAACGTGAAGAGCCAATTCAAAAGAAATTCAAAAACAAAATTCAAATAAATTCAAAATTTCAAAATTATTCCAGCAATAGATAGATCATGATTTTAAAAAAATTTAGAAATTTGAATGGGTCAATTTGGAGTTAAAATGAGAAAGTTATAGCCTTCCAAAGTTTAAATACAAAATAAAAAGAAAAAGCTCATTTTCTGGATTATTTTTAAACCGAAAAAGGATTTATGATGTCAGCAAGAATTATTTTCCTAAAGGAAAATCTGAAATATGATGTCAGCAAGAAAAATAGATTTTCGGCCGAATTATTTTTATAAGGGAAAATCGGTTTATTGCGTCAGCATGACGTCGCCCTGGAATTAATAAAGGCTGACAGGTGGGGTCGGTCTACGGTGGATCTGGTCCATGGACCGAGTGATGCTGAGGTGGCACGCGGGCGCGCGGGGAGCGAGGTGGCGCTGGCGTGGCTGCCACCTAGCACCACGTGGCTGCCTCGTGGCTGCCACGTCACGGCTTTATGCCGACGTGGACAACCGCGCGCGAGGTGGCGGGGAGGCGCCTGGGTGGCGCTGGCGTGGCGCCCAGCTGGCGGCCACGCCTGCTGCCACCGCAGCCCGACGGCTGACGGGGCAGGGCGGCCGGTGGTGGCGCACGGGAACCGAGGGTCGTCGGCGCTCCGGCGGGCGGCGGCGCTGGCCAAGGGGTGCAAAATGAAGAGGGGAGTGCGGGGAGTTCACCGGTACCTTGCGCGGTGCACGGGGACGGCTGGAGAGGGAGATCGGTGGGGAGGGGCGGTGGTCGGAGAGGGCTTCACGGCGGCGGAGGAGCTCCGGTGGCGCAGATGCTCGGGGAAGTGGTCGTCGGGGATCGCCGGGGCACGAGCAACGTCGGAGTGGTGCTGGCAGGGCGCGGGGAGGCCTAAGGCGGCGGCGATTGCTCGCCGGAGTTGCTGAAGCCGCGGAGGGAAAAATCGGGCTTGGGGAGGCTCCGGCGCTGGAATGCTTCGATTGAGAGGTGTGGGAGGGGCGTTGTGAGTTGAGGGTGCTCGGGGAGGTCCTTTTATAGGCGGGGAAGGGGTGGTAACGGGTGCCCGCAATCACTCCGGCGGCGAAAATAAACGCGACAGCGAGGAGGGGCGTAATGCGCGACTTTATGCCAGAAACGGATGCGGTGCTTGCGGGGGGAGTAATTTGGTACCGGCGCGGGCGGGAGAGAGGGATGGAAATCGAAGCTTTCAAAGTTCGGTTTTGGGCGCTAATGGCGGCGGGGACGGCGCGAGGAAGAAGGAGGTGGCGGGGACGACGGTCCTAACAGGCGGGGCCCGCGCGTCAGCGAGAGAGAAAAACGGGAAAGGAATCGGGCGGTGGTTGGATCAGCGACCCGTGGCAAGAGGAGGGGATCGGGGCCGCAGGATCCCGAGCGAACCGTTAAGTGAAAGGGGAGGGCCAGGATTTAATCCGGCAACGGGGATGAAATTTGGGCCACTGGGGTCTCGGGCGAGGGGTTAAGTGGTTGTGGACGGGCGGCATGAAATCCGACAATGGTGAACAGGCCCGATCACACCACGTGTCGGCCGGAGAGAGAGGGAGGGCGGGCGAAGCGGTAAGTTGGCGCGGGCGGTGGGGATTGGATCGGTCGTGGGAGCGGACAGCTTGATGCACGACACGCGTTGCACGCGGAGAGAGGGAAGGCGGGATGAAGGGGTAAGTGGGATCGGATGGCTGGGAAAGAAACCGGCGGCGCGGATCGTCCTGATGCTTGATACTTGGCAGCCCGAGGAAGGTTTTGGATTATTAATTTTTTTTTGATTTTCAGAAATGATATTAAGCTTTAGAAAACTTAGAAAAATACCAAATAAATTTTGAAAAATCCAGAAAAATTCGGAGAACCTTCTGGGACCAATTGAGACTTTATAAAAATATTTTCCACCCATTTTGACATTTATATTTTGCAAAAGCCCAATTTGACTTAAAAAGGCAAAGTTTAAATCTTTATAAAATCCTGAAAATTAATATAATTACAGGTTTGCCTTTAGGAAGATAAAATACATTTATTTTGACTTTCATGAAATGCAACAAAATCAATTTGGCTTTTATAAATTGAATTTTCTTAAATCAGGGCTTGGAATAAAATCCAGGAAAATCCAATAAATATTTTAATACCGGGATAAAATTTTTGGGATGTTACACTCGCTGCCGTGCCTCACTGTCCCCGCCACTCAAGTCACCGGTCCACTGCCACCCTTCGGTCCCCAGCCGCCGCCGCCTCTTTTGCATGCACGTCGTGCCGCTTGCTAGAACGAAGAGTGATGTGACCATGCCATATACTCATACAACCAAAGCTCCCAAGAATAAACAAATGGTGAATTCGTTTCTTTGGTTTCAATTTATTTTAATTGAGAATATGATGCTATCTAAAGATGAAAATGTATTTTTGTCTAGCTGTATAAGGAGGATTGCATCAACGCTATACGCTCGTGGTTGAGGTCCACCAAAAGGGAAGCCGACCAATATATCAAGATCAAGTCAATACCTTCCCCAACTCTTGCTCAAGGTCACCATGTTACTTTTGGATCAATTCAAGCAAGAGTTCAAGTGGGACACATTTTAGAATTCAATTCGGCCTCCGGATCAATTCGGAGTCAACCTGATAGGTCGGACTTCAAATGTGTATAACTTTTGCATAAAAACTCCGTTTGAGGTGTGCAAGTACAGCAAAGAAAGAAGAGCTCGTCCACTTTCCAATGGATTTGGCCCCACCTCCAAATACGTTCTGTGCGCATTGGAATCACCAAAACAAGGCGACGCTGACTCAGCCTGACAAGTCCCACTTTAAATGCTCATAGATTTCGCATCAAGAGTCTAATTGGAATGTGTGAGTACAGCGTGGAAAGCTTATTCCGTCCTCTTTCCAACGGATCTGACCCCATCCAAAAATTCTTTTTGTGCGCGACGCAATCAACAAAACAATCTTCGGTTTTGGAAACAGAGATAGAATCAGCTACGATTTGAATACTTTCCATGTGTTGAGAACTTTCCATATGCAAGGACCTGCGTGTCCCTATAAATAGAGGTTCATTTGGCCATGTAACTCAGGCTTGTTTAGATTAGTTTTTCACCGTGAAATTTCGTCGTGTGTTCTTGTGTCGACTAGACCAACAACTGCGATTGCAAGCCTCAACCCATTTGTGTTTCTCAGTTATATTTGCAATAAGTTGCTCTTTCACTTGTTCTTGCTTGTTCTTCGATTGCTTGCAGGAATTGAACCTCGTGTTCAGGTCAACCGCGTTCTTAGCACGGTTGATAGCGACTAGGGTGTGGTGTAGCGATTGCAGGACGGACTTGGTCGTCTCGGTCAAGTAGCCTCTTCGTCAACGTCATATCAAATCGAATTTATCCTTCTCATCGGAAGATCGGGCCACCCCCTCATCAGTTGGTATCAGAGCACAGTTTGCCTGGTGAGATTATCCATTTAGATTTGTTTTTCATACCTATAACCAGAAAATTGCCCTACAAAAAGAGTTATTTCCGCTGTCCAAACTCCGTTGTGCCTTTCAATTTGTTAGTTTCGGTTTGCTAAATTGAATTTGTGTCCGTTTTAGTTTTGTCTTGTTGCTGGTCATATTCTTGGTCCCATAAAACACCAAAAACAAAAATCCCCACGTCTAACACCATCAAGAACACATCAAACTCTATTTCTGATTTTCGGCCAGAAGACTCCCTCTTGTGCAGCCGCCATCAAAAATAGCATAACTTTTGATTCTTTGATCCTTTTTGAGTGAGACCACTTCCATTAGACTCCCAACTTCATTATCCATCTGCTTGAAAAATTTTGTTTCATTCCAATATTGAAAACAAAAGATACATGCGGTGAAAGTTGACCCAAATATCTGTTTTGAATCTGCAATAGTCAGCACTTGTGATTTTTGTGCTAATTTTTCTGTCGGTTTCCAGAAGTTGGCCCCGAAAGAAAAGTTGTAGAAAAAGCCATCAGTAAACAAGGAAAAAAGAATCATTGAAAAAGAGGCAACTGACAAAAAGTTACGGCTAAAATACCGACGAATTGTCCAGTGGACAGAAATCTGCTATTCTCAGATTTGGGTCAATACTTGTGCTTTCCACTTCCAATTGGAGTCAATTGAATTATCTTGTGTTTATACCACTCCTATACTTTGATATCCACTTGTTTTAGCCTTCATCTATCCTTCTTTGATCAGCAACATAAGGCTAAGTGCTATATACGAACTATAATTCAATTCCATGTAATTTCCGAAATTAACCGATTGTTCTCCATTGCTACATATCTAGAGCCTTCCAAGCTATACCTACTACTAACCGTTACAGGCCTTGACGTACCGGTAATCGCTATACTCATCACTCAAGTCAAGACTATCACGAACCAACCACCGGTTGCACCACCTGTTTGCTTTGGTAAGAATTTGTAAGAGCTTGGTAAGAGTTTGAGAGATGTGTGACTTGTCAAGCTCCACTTCCTAATAGTTTATAGGGACTTACATAATTCTCGTGTATTTCCTTGTTTTTCTATTAACCATGACAGGTTCAAGATCACATAGTATGAATTTTCATGAGACCAACAACGTGTTGGATCGGCTTAATAAGACCCTCACCACCATCAACAACAGAGTTGAGAACCTTGATAAACGTTCATCACCAGCTACTCGACGTGCGCTGTTTCCTCTGAACCGTTCATCTCCAAATGACAATGATGATGCATTAACTAAAGTCAAGTATGTTTTTCCATTCTTTGCTGGTAAATTTGATCCTGATGCCTATATTGACTGGGAGATAGCATTAGAAAAAGAATTTGAATATTATGATTGGTCAGATAGGCAAAAGATTAGAGCTGCCACTAGTGTTTTCAGTGATAATGCAATAATTTGGTGGAAATATCTTGGTAAACATGGTAGAGCACCCCAAACTTGGAATGCATTGAAGAAACTTTTGAGAGATGAATTTGTTCCTAAAAATCATGCCGATTATTTGCTAGCTAGATTGCAACATTTAAGACAAGGTAGTAGAACTGTAAGAGAATACTATCATGAATTGAAAACTTGTTTATTACGCTGTGGTTTTGAAGAACATGCTGAAACTACAGAGAATAGATTCTTAAGTGGGCTTAATCAGGAAATTCTTGTTCACAAAGAATATAATTCTCTCTCATTTGTTTATACTTGCTTGTAAGGTTGAGAGTCAGATTGAGAAAGAATTGAGAATACTTGATAATATAGGACACATGAGAGCAAACATGTGGTTGTGCCTTCTTCTGTGAGTAACAACTTGCAGCAAGTTGAGAACAATGCGGAAAAGAAGAATGAGTTACTTGAGCTACCGACTCCATTACTTGAGAAGGAAGATAAGATGATGGATGCCCCTACATCATATGAGGAGAGACAGAAAGGTAAATATAATAGTGCTATCATCACTCATGGTGAGTATGCCTGTAAAGAACAACTATTGTCCACTGTTCATGCTACATTAGAGCAAAACATTGTGAAAAGTAATTCTGATATACACATATTTCAAGTACAAAATTTCAACTGCATTGATTTATGTATTGATAATGAGTTGTGTGCTAATTTCTTACATATATCTTTGCCACAACCAGAAGTTAAACCTGATTCTTCTATTTTAATTTTAAATCCATATGCTGAAATAAATGGTTTTGATTTTGTCAATAT
This sequence comes from Melocanna baccifera, assembly GCA_036346265.1. Taxonomy (NCBI): domain Eukaryota; kingdom Viridiplantae; phylum Streptophyta; class Magnoliopsida; order Poales; family Poaceae; genus Melocanna; species Melocanna baccifera. The sequence continues at coordinate 16,749,811 of CM070683.1, forward strand.
GCAATTGATCCATGCTATAGATAAGCTGAATGAGATTTCTTCTTCGCACACTTTCGGTTATATTGAGATTGATCATCCTTGTGAACTGAGTTGTCTAACAAAGAAGTTATTTGAGATTCCCAATTCGCTTTCATTATTTCGTTATAAATTTTACTTAATAGGCGAGTATGATGAAAAGGGAAATTATATGGTTCATCGAATTTGGATAAATTCAGAACTGAAAGGTTCAACTTTGGAGGAGGAACATAATCATGTAGAGAAAACTAATGGCACTAACCGTATTATTTCTAGTTTATCTACTGCTGTTTGTAAGCTACAGGAAACCTTTCAAGAAGGGGAGTATTGTGGGCTACTTCCATACACCACAACCATTTCCCTATTTGCGTCGAAAAAGAATTTGCCTCTCATTGAGATCATCAATATCAAGTCACAGTCCAATACAACCTTTTCTAAAGAATGGGAGCAAGATGAAAAACATACGCCATCTAGTGATAATACTACCAATCAGGTACAATCGTTTCTAAGAGAGTTTACTTTGTTTGATAAAGAACTTATGATATTACATAATACGAATTTGTTGCGTTCTTTGTCATGTACCGAGATTTATGATCAAGATCATGCAATACGTGAGACCACACATCTATTAAAACCGAGGACGGTTTTCTGTCAAGAAGGGGAGGATGATGTGACCATGCCACATACTCATACAACCAAAGCTCTCAAGAATAAACAAATGGTGAATTCGTTTCTTCGGTTTCAATTTATTTTAATTGAGAATATGATGCTATCTAAAGATAAAAATGTATTTTTGTCTAGCTGTATAAGGAGGATTGCATCAACGCTATGCGCTCGTGGTTCGGGTCCACCAAAAGGGAAGCCGACCAATATATCAAGACCAAGTCAATACCTTCCCCAACTCTTGCTCAAGGTCACCATGTTACTTTTGGATCAATTCAAGTAAGAGTTCAAATGGGACACATTTTAGAATTCAATTCAGCCTCTGGATCAATTCGGAGTCAGCCTGATAGGTCGGACTTCAAATGTGTATAACTTTTGCATAAAAACTCCGTTTGAGGTGTGCAAGTACAGCAAAGAAAGAAGAGCTCGTCCACTTTCCAATGGATTTGGCCCCACCTCCACATTCGTTCTGTGCGCATTGGAATCACCAAAACAAGGCGACGCTGACTCAGCCTAACAGGTCCCACTTTAAATGCTCATAGATTTTGCATCAAGAGTCCAATTGGAATGTGTGAGTACAGCATGGAAAGCTTATTCCGTCCTCTTTCCAACGGATCTGACCCCATCCAAAAATTCTTTTTGTACGCGACACAATCAACAAAACAATCTTCGGTTTTGGAAACAGAGATAGAATCAGCTACGATTTGAATACTTTCCATGTGTTGAGAACTTTCCATATGCAAGGACCTGCGTGTCCCTATAAATAGAGGCTCATTTGGTCATGTAACTCAGGCTTGTTTAGATTAGTTTTCCACCGTGAAACTTCGTCGTGTGTTCTTGTGTCGACTAGACCAACAACTGCGATTGCAGGCCTCAACCACTTTGTGTTTCTCAGTTATATTTGCAATAAGATTGCTTTTTCACTTGTTCTTGCTTGTTTTTCGATTGCTTGCAGGAATTGAACCTCATGTTCAGGTCAACCGCATTCTTGGCACGGTTGATAGCGACTAGGGTGTGGTGTAGCGATTGCAGGACGGACTTGGTCGTCTCGGTCAAGTAGCCTCTTCGTCAACGTCATATCATATCAAATTTATCCTTCTCATCGGAAGATCAGGCCACCCCCTCATCAAAGAGCCACCACCGCTTCACCTCTAACAGCCAACCACTGAGTGACGTGCATCATCCCCTTTGGCTAGTTCGATCGTCCCCGACCATCGGATCATCGTTGGACCATCCGATCATCATCACTCTTCGGCCTAGTCCAAACGTCCTCACCATTTGGACCAGTCAATCGTCATCGCGCTTGTCCTCGCCGATTCGATTGTCATTGTACCGTCCAATTGTTGTCATTGTTCGAACAGTCCAATTGTCATCACTCCTCAGCTGTCCGATTGTCGTTCCCTTCAGACTGTTCGAACGTTGCCTCCTCTTCGGACAATCCAATCTTTCCTATTGCCAGGATTCGCCATGCCATTCGCCTAGTTCGATAGTCCTCGACCGAGTCAACAGCCAAGTCATAGCCACGTAACTCCTAATCCTATGTAGTTACCACGTATCGTGTTATGTGGTTGCCATGTCAGTCAACCAAGCCATCCTAGAGCCACGTGTCTTGCCACGTCAGCCCTAGCCGCCCCATCATTAGCCGAGTCACACCATTCACTGTTCCATGAACCGAATCCACTTAGACTAGCTATTCCATGCACCGAGTCCACAGTATAGTAACCTTTTTTTAATTTTTAGTATTTTTCTTTAGATTAAATTTTTTAAGAGCCCGTTCTCCTCTATTCGAGCTTCGTTTGACCCCGTTCTTTTTTCTAAATTCATTTAAAATCAAGATCTATCTTTTGGTTATAGTTTTAAAGTTTACAGAGTTTATTGAAATTTATTTTGTGCTTTATTATGTTTTCTCTCTTGTTAGATCACGTCTTTGACAAAGTTGAAGCAAGATTTGAAGATCAAAAGTAATTAACTGAGTAAGGCCAATGCAAGTCGTATCCTTTGATCATGTTGAATCTAGTTTTTAATCTATTATTTATTTATTTTATTTTAAATTATCATGCATTGCTAATTTATTACAAATCCTTTTATATGGTAGTTATTGTCCAACTTGCCTTAATCCCCTATTTGATAATTCGAATGTTATGATTCCATTATCACCATAGGACAAAAAATTATTTAGTGATACCATATTAGTTATCACATGGGTTATACATTTAATTTGCTTAGTCATGCTTATAGTCTTGTTGGGTTCACCATCATATGTGATTAATTAATTAATTGACTTAATGAGATATTAAACTCTGATTGGTGCCACAATTATAAAATTTATATGCCATAATATTGGTGTGTCATTGGTATTAATTATACAAAATTGATTTTCACTTGGATAAGTGATCGTGCAATGAAGGGGGAAGTGTGGATTTACTTCGAGTGATATGGAAGTCACGCTTGGGTAATATTTAAGGACTTAACTTTGTGAGCCATATGTCTCGTATGGGATAGACCTGACTGATTAATTTATGATATTTTAATTTCGCCATTGAGTTGAACATGTTGCTGATTTCCATGAGACCTAAGAGGGGGCAATTATCGACTAGGTGGTTAACTTACTTGATGATGAAATCTTAGTAGGCAAAATTGAGTTGTGATTGAGCATTGTAAAGGTCTTGTTATAATTTCCTTTAGTGTCGGGATGATCACATCGTGTGGATACAATTGTGCAATCTCTGTAGAGTGTAAAACTATTCGAATAGCCGTGTTCCCAGTTATGGACAATACTTGGTGATTTCACATGAAGGGTTGTTATTTCATAAAACTTGGTGGAGATTCACGTTGAAAAGTAAAAGGTTAATTTACCGGTGGTTAAGTTCATGAACGGGCAGTTCATGAGTGGTTTATTTAATTCTTTTGATTGTTTATTTACTATTGTCTTCATTAAAAGTTCGCTTTCAATATGTTTATTGTATTTACTTTAAATTATTATTTTCTGTAAAATAACATTTTACCCATCCATTGATAAGTCTTGCATATTATATTGCATCTTTGTTACAAATGACTTATTGAGTACCAATATTTTCATGACTTTATGCCTACTGTTGCTCAGTTAAAGAAGAAGAACCATATCAGTGGGAGGTACCAGAAGGAGAATACTTCAATGACTTCGTGGATTAAGACTTTGCTTCCTAGTCGATTGCTTGCGAGCATGTCGAATGGCTATCATACTAATTTCTGTTTTTTGCTGCTAGTTTCCTAAGCGCTTCAGGCTAATATTTGTAAGTATGGTCATAAGGTCATACTCTGATAATTATTAATATTTGAGTCTTTTCCTTTATTAATTGTATATATGGTCGATATTTCATTTATGTTTACACTATGTGCACTAGTGTGATCCTAGACTAGTGTGGTATACACAGATAGTCCAAATTTGTAAATTCGGATCTCGACAAAAATGACACGTATTTGTAACTAGAGGGAGTATCTATATTATGTGAAAAATCTTTAGATATAGGTTTATAGCATCTGCATTGAGAGGAGTGGGAGAAGATTGTGCAATGTTCGTGCACTCCTACATTGAAATGCCCCAAAAATTAAAAAAAATTTGCATTTCTTTTGAATTGTGGCCAAGTTTGAAACCTTGCCAAATTGGAAACTTCTCAGCCCAATTTGGTTTTTGCCTTCCCCAGCTATTGGTGCCATTCCATTTTCTGTATCCTCCCCTTGCCGAGCCACCACATGGCCTCTTGCCATTTGCCGCCAGCTCCTCACACCACCTCACCGTGCCCGATCATCAACGTTGCACAATGCACGGCCACCCTGCCAACCACACCATTAAGGCATGTCTCTCCGTCGCTCAGCCACACGGCATTCTCCTTTGTCGTTGACAAAGCCATCGTCCAGTGCATGCACCACTTGGCCAACGTGCACACCACACCCATACTGTTCCTCGTTGGCACGTCCATCGCACCAGTGTGACGAAGCACGCCCAATGCTCCAGCGCCACAGCCGACTCACTGCTAAAACCTCCTATCTGCTAGCTTTGCCTCCATGGCCCTATAAAGCTTCACCAATCTCATGCCTAGCCTCCATTAGCTTCCAATCGTACTCCCGAGGCTCTGCTTCCCCAGCTTTGGGCACCAACTGTCATCGTCATCATGCCTTGTGCCGGTGACCCTCCAATCCTAATCCTCTGCCATAGCCAGCCAAAAGCCAATTCTTTGTAGCCTAAGCAGCTCCCGCCACCACAAACCTGAATTCGACTTTGTCGACTCCTCCCTCGGCTTCTGTATCTCTGGCACAATGAGTTGCCATCGTCTGAGCCTAACCACTATGGACAGCCCTGTACCGACCAAACAAAACCCAGCTGCTTTAGCCCTTAGCTTCCTAGCTCGCTGTAGATGCTCAAAACACCTAGCACCTAGCTAGAATTTCACCGAAGCTCTATCGTGCTGTGGAATTGCTCTGGTGAGCTCATCCCACCACTAGCCAACTCCACCATGGAATCCTTGAGCCTTTTTTATCCTAGCCATACCATCGTTCGCCACCTACGAGCATTGCCAATGCACAATTTTAGCTTGCCAACGTATGCCCTACTCGGGCGCCATGGTGCCAAAGCACCCGAGCTAACTAGGCCTTAGCCCTAGCAAGCTGTTTGCCTGGCCTGACCGAGTCGACCCAAGGCCTTAGCCAGTGTAGCTAACCCAGTTGGGCCAAGCCCAACAGTAAAGGCCCAGTATTGTTCCAGCCCAACCCAACATTGTTTAAGGCCCTAAGCCCATTACTGTTTAGCCAAGCAGTCAGCCGAAGCCATTACTATTCATGAAACTCTATCCATAGGAATAGTAATAACCTGTACTGTTCACCTAGCCTGTTACTATTCACCTAAAACCCATTTTGACCATTTTAAGCCCGTTTAAACTATTCTCAACTCTGTACTATTTCAGCCCAACCAGACTTTGATAAAACCCAAACCACCTATGTTAGACTTTTTCTTAATTTTATTCCTATTTTAGTTTAGTTTATTTTATTTTCCAAGCTTGATTCTTTCAAGCACGGACTTGTTTGCTTGTCTTTTGCGATAGCTCTTGGATACGTTGAGCCATCTGTCCTAGGAGCAGGTCAAGACTCAGAAAACTTAGAACCAGTCAAAGACTTTGAGTAGCAAGGTAAGTCACATGTTTTTTATCGCTTTGATCCAACATTATTTAATTATTTAATTATCAATACTTTTATTATTAATATTTATGCACTGTTATTTAATTAAACTAACTATTTAGAATGATATGATAATTAGTTATGTCCTACCACTGAAAAAGCCTTGTTTTACTTGATGGTTATATTTACCTTGATAGCCTTAATAATAATAAACCACTGTATAATTAATCATTAGCAGACCAGTCAATCAAATGTCTTGCACTACTAAGTTATGTTTGGCATCTTGCCGATATAATTAAAAATGATACTAGGGTTAAAGATGACTTGTGGAAAGCCACTAGATTGTTGGAGTCCACAACCTTACTCTTGGGTGGAGGCTTTGGTATGAATTGGCGGCAGTGCCGCAACTCACTTTGTTGGTTTGATGCCTTACTTGTGAAAAGTAAAGACTAGAACTTTCTGCTAAGTAAAGGACACGTAAATTGTTTAACCATAAGTTTTGACTTGTCAGACCTAGTTTAGTAGTTGCTTGATTCGATTGAATATCTACAGGAGGGTTAGCTTTTCCATTGTGATGGAATGGCCCATATACAATGGGGTGCTATGAATTCAGACTTGAAAAGTATCTTTCATATTTCACAATGATAGGTAGGGGTGAAAATGAATCTGAAGTCGGTCGTATTTTCTGTCTACCAAATACAGATGCTTAATATCCGAATCCAAAGTAGAAACAAATCCAAATTTGGATGTTGAACTAGCAGAGTCCTAGATGTCGGATGTGAATCTGGTATGGCCCGACGTGGATTCGGAGCTAGATATCCTAATAAGATCCGGAATACGTAGCTCTTCCATTTGACCTCCAAACTGGGCATATTATATATGTATTTCAATCATCACGACAAGCCTGTCATCATGGTGGACACTAATTTGGTATTTTATATTTTTTTTATTTTGGAAAATCCCATAATAAAGCTTTTTACATGCTCTTTTTAGCCAAATTTGATATGTTTATAACCAATTTATTTGCAATATATCTAGAATTAGTTAGGATTAATGGCAAAATAACACCAATAATTAATGATTATATTATAAACTAGAGGAAAAAGAGTACAAATATTACTATAAAATTAGTGTCAATTTGCCAAACTTTATTATGGTATAGGACATGAAGCTGTCCTTAGAAGCTATGTTATATAAATACATGAGATAAATGATTCATTTATTGTTGTTAATATTTAATATGCAATTACATGTTAGAGTCAGCTATTTATCAATTTAAAATGTAAAAATAATTCAATGTCATGTTTTAAATAAGAGAGACCACGAATAATTATTGGAATATGAAAATAGTCGAATTCTATCCAATTTTGAGTATAATCCTATCCAAATTTGTATCCAATATTTGTTTGGTCCGTATTCATTTCTGACGTTTGTTCGATTCATATTCGAATTCGAGAAAAAAAATATAGATGCAAATATGGTTTGAGCACTATCCGATTCATATCCAATCCGTTTTCACCCCTAATGGTAGATCCACTCATAGTCGGTTTGCGATTTTAGCTTTGGCCAGTGGGTTACTAACAATATGTGGCCATGAGCCTACCGGGTAGAAGCTAGAAAGATAAGAGTAGTGAAAGATCTTGTTATTTTAACTCAATTGCCCGCTATCTAGTTGAGTGTTGTTATATGACATTGAGAGTTTGAGACATCTTGTGGGTAAAACTGAAAAACTCTACAAAGTAAAATTATTAGTATTCGGATACATCGTGCTTCCGGTAAATGAAACTGTATTTAATAGGTGAATCAAACAGCAATGTATCAGTAGATTTAGTAATGTTTCCAATTTGGTAATCAAGTTAATTAAACCCCCTTTTCCTTAAGAAGTTACTCCCTCAATCCCACAATATAAGTTATCATTCTTGGGATGCATCGTCCCACAATATAAATTCATTGTGGAGACCAAATGTATAGTTATTACAATATTTTCAACATATATCCCTACTTTAATGCCAAAAATATGAGTGAGTAGTTGTAGTATGCCATTTAATTGGAGTATGTATGGTCCAATGGTATTAACTTTTCTTAAATTTAATATCTCCTTGGTCTATGCGCATAGTGGATTTTGAAAAGTTGTTTACAAATAAACACTCATCCACAAATATAGTAATAAAGACGATATATTCCAACCTTTTGAAATAATGGCAAGTAGTCACTACTACAGAAAAGGTCATCATAGACGGTTCAAAAATATCATCACATACTGTTTTATGGGCCGTCAGAGTTTATGGGTCAATAATAACATGAGGTCGTCACAGATGGGTTTTGAACCATCTATGAAAACCATATCACAGACAATTTGAAATAAAAACCGTATATGAAGGTATACTATCACAGACGATTCTAAACACAAACCATCTATGATTAGGACATAACATAGACGGTTCATAATAAGAACTGTCTATGATAGTTCTTTCCATATCTGAAAAAACTATCTAGCATACCTAAAAAATTTATTATTTTTTGTCTAGCATTAAGAAATGCTAGCCATACCCTCTGAAAATGAAACGATATATTTGAATTTGAATTCTAGATCTGAATTATATATAGCACTGCATATACAAGAGGAAACTTACAATTTTACAAATATAAGCTTTACTGTTACAAATTTAGAAATATATTTACACTACAAGAAACTTTAGGCTAATACAAGCTAGATTTACACATCCTTTATCAAACTATAATCTAAAGAAGTGAAGTGGAAAATTTTCAAATAGCAGAAACAAAAAGGCAACGAACACCATTTTCAGTTTCTATGTCAAAATCAACAGAATGCCATACTTTTAGAATGTAACAACTAGAAGCCCCCTATCGATGCCGGTGACATGGAATAGGGCAGATCTGTCATTGCCTTCTTCCTTTCCATCCTGCTTCAAGTAAAATTTCAACCGCCCTTGTTGAACCCCTTCCCATCCTTGTCGCACACAAATGAGTTGGAGTAGTACTGGTGGTGTTGGTTCTTGGAGTAGGGAGAGGGGGATTAATAAGGGGCGAGCAGTGGGGAGGAGACCTGTGCGTGTTGTTAAATGCAGAGAGAATTGATGGGGTGAGATCAGGATCCTGGGGGAGATGCCACGGATCGGTGACTTGGCAGGGCTTATCACAGACAGTTCGGATTACAAACCGTCTATGATAGAGATATCATATATAGTTCTTAATAAAAACTGTCAATGATAATAGGAGATATCACAGACGGTTCTTATTAAAAATCGTCGATGATAACGGCCAGACGGTAGATCACAAAGATAATATATCGGTACAATGTAAACCGTTAGTCTCAAAAGATAAAACAGCAAAGTTTTATATAACTTATATATGCTCGTTAGAAAGATTTCGATAACATCTACAACTTTGAAATTAAGGCAAACCCCAAATTTCGAAGGAAAGATTCAAAATTTTGGCAAAAACAGAAACAAAAAGCTTGTAACACAAATTCAGGACTAAAGATGAATGATTTTAGAGGTCTAAGAGGGCAACAGGTGCAAGCGAGACATTTTTTTGATCAGACTCATCATTAGCTTTCCAATGAGTACAAAAAAGTTGAAAATAGACACCGTTTGTAAAAGTTATGCCTGTTTTACTAGAGATGTCTCAGAACAGAATCTACTCAGACATAGGCGAAAATTTTGAAATTTTAGGGAATTGCAAGGCGGGAAACATATTACAAATGGTTTTTAATAAAAATTATCACAGACGGTTTGTATTAAAAACCATATGTGATATTCCAGACGGTCTGTGAAGTGTCACAAACAGTTTAAATAAAAAACATCTGTGATATTTGGCAATATCATAGACGATTCTTCGTAAGTACCGTCTATGATACTTCACACACGATGCTCACCATGCACCGTCTGTGATATAATCTCGTTACAGATAGATTTTAGTGCTGGTAGCAACACAGATGATTTCTAAATCAAAATCGTCTGTGATTACATTTAACACTGACGGTTTTGATGAACCATCTGTGATGAGGCGTCGAATATAAATCTTTTTGTAGTAGTGAGTTAATTGGCATTCCCCTTGTGACTTATTGAGTAGTTGTACTCATACTTGCTAAACCATCAATAGAAGAACTTTAATTAGGAAGAAAATGAAGAACCCTTTAAGGAAGACTTTGAGGATTCCTTTAGAGTAGATGATATATGGTTTTAGGTCTCGTCCTCACTCAGCCACGTCTGTGATTTTCCTTTTGTGATGTAATATAACTTTGGACTTGGATGCCCCACTGTGTTTACCTACCTGTTATGTCATAATTCTGTAATAAAGTTTAGTTTTTATGTTGTAAGTTTGTGTTAAAATGATACACGCTTGTCACCAATACTCTACAACAAAATATTCTAGACAGTTGCGGGAATTCTAATGGTCCTAGAAATAGAGGTCTTATATGCATGCCGGGACTGAACATAATTGGGGCCATCGGAACATAATTTTTTGCGTGTGTCCAAGTAATCGACATCCTGCAGCAAGGCTTTTGTAGGTTTTGACTCCTTGTTGTGTTGGTTATGTACTAGATAGGCTGGTCTCCTCAGCATGTCTTCTTTTTCTCTTTTCAGTACTTTATGTAAAATCCTCTTGCTCCCTCCGATTTGAAATGTGTCATTTTAGAATATGTGCCAATCAAATATTTTTAGTTTGACTATCAATATATAAAAGAATTACCAAGATTAACAACATGCAATTAGTATTACTAGATCCATCATAAAATATACTTTTATAATTTGTAATTATTTTTTGTTTGAAATAACATATTTTTATAGGAATTAATAGTCAAAGTGTCATTTTAAAGACCACATTAATTGCTCAGTTTTTTTTGGGCTTATGCTTAGGTTTTGACTTTCATTTCTACAGAAATTCATCATTAAACTGTGCATTTTTTCAAGGTGAGGTATATAGGTAAATTATAATACAAATTGTACCGAGTTCAGCTGTACTGACAAAAATCGCATGCGACTATTTCCCTTTGCGTACTGCATATCATAAATAGATCAGAATTCAAAAACTACAACCATAAACTATAAGTCTCAGCCCCAAACAACCCACCCAATATCCAAAGCTACTTGCATATGAATAGGAGGAGTACTGGCTTTCAATAAAACTACGAAAATCCTGTTTAAAAAATAGTTGTTCACATGGCTTCCTGTGTCTTTACTGCAATGCCTAGTATTCTTTTCTGAAACAGAGCGCAGTGTGTGGTGTAATTGCTTGGGCATGTTGTTGATCCTTGTGGGCAAATTGAGGTCATGCCCTGGCGCGGGGTCCACGTTTGGAGATCAGTCAAGATATGTCGAGAGCAATCCGACAACAGCATCCATTGCTGCTGTCCACGTTGCAAATTGCCGTTTAGTACTAGTACAGTTGAAAGCTACAGCTGTGAACGCGATATTCGGAAGAAGCAAAGTTCGTTTACTCATTTGCAATTCGAGCTATAATAATTGCTACAAACATTACTCTTTGAAAGTCGTGTAGAAAATGGATACAATCTCTGTTCAGTTCAGTGGTACTAAAATAAATAGCAAATTTTGTTCAAACCCCGCTTGCTGTTGCTAATTGTAGTGTAAAACGGTCATTTTTTTAAACTTTCTTTTCACAGAATTTTTTTGTAAAACGCTCCAAACAAAATGTACATATATTTTATCATCAATTGTTTACATACTAGTTGATGAGCAAATCTCTTCAATGGATACAACTATGCCTATACACGCAACTCATCCATAGCAACTGTTACAAGGTCCACTTACTCGAGCTCGTGCTCACTAACTTAATTATCAGGTGAATTCATTCCTAAATTTGTATATTACTAAAAATAGATAGCTAACTAATGCAATTGATTTAATTGTACTTAGGAACATGAGAAAGGATAAAGGAGAGGCATGTGGAGTCATGGACATGTATGGAAGGCACAATATAGGTCACTACGTCACTTTGGGTCTGAGGCAAGAAAGAGTTTATCAAGTTCTGAATTCGGATTCGGACTGCTGCGATAATATCAAGTTCAAATGGACGTAACTTCTTCATACGGACTCCGTTTAGGACGTTCTTGGACTTCATGAAAAGCTTATCAAGTCTACTTTTCCATGGATCTAATATCATCTTCAAATTCTATTTGAGCCGGCCACAATCATCAAAATAGCCTGCATTTATTTCTAAGGCCAAGTCAAAAGGGTGCTGCGCCACCTCCATTTGGGCCCATGGGCCTTGTAACTCTAGGGACGTGCGCCCACTTCCCTGGCCGCCACCCCTGGTCATTTCCCTATAAGGGAGCCGCCGTCTCCCTTTTCTAAAACTGGGATTTCATTGAATTCAGATTTAGCCATTGTGCAAACTTTTGTTCTTCAGTTGTATCAGACGACCACCTGTCAAGACAGCCTTCAGGATCCTACCTTTGTTTTTCAACACCATCTACACTACAATCTTTTTCGCAATATTAGTTGCCTATATCTTATTCTTGCTAGTTCTTCGATTGCTCGCAGGGATTGAACTTTGTGTTCAGGTTGATCGCGCTTCCAGCTTGGTCAATAATATCTCGGAATTATTTCAATGATTGCTAAGGCGCAAGCGTCGTCGTACGGTTGTAGTCGGATCGTGAGAGTCAACTCCACCAAAATCAATAGTTATCAATCTCATCAAAAGATCGGGCACCCCATCTGCATCAAGTGGTATCAGAGTTTGTAATACCCTGAACATCATTTCAGCATCAGTTTTAAAGTAATCGCGGAGTTTCCCGATTTTTCGGTGAATCGCGGGAGGTAAAAAATTAAATTGCAAAATTATCCAAAATTAAAAAATAAATGAAGATAATTAATTTAGAGGTTTTGAGCTGTCCGGAGGAGTGGGCTAACCACTTTAGGCCAGCCAGCCCAAAGGAGGGCCCGTACCTCCTCCCAAACCCTAGCACCCCTTTATAAACCCCTCCCTTGGCCCCTCCCCCCTTTTCCCCCTGGCCACTACCTTCCCCCTCCCCTTGCGCCCCTCTCCCTCCCCTCAAGTGCTGCCCCCTTGGTGTAAGGAGAAACCAAGAATAAGAGGAAGAGGAAGAAGAAGAGGAAGAGGAAGAGGAAAAGAAGAAGAAGAAGAGAAGGGAAGAAGGGAGATTCCAAGGGAACCCCTAGGTAACTCTCCCTCATCCCAAACCCTTCTAGTTTTGCTGTATTTATGGTTCTTAGCACGAGATTTGATGGAGATTAGCAATTTGATTCTCCGATTAGAGAATTCCTGCTGTCTGTGTGTAGACCCACGAAACGATTTTTCGCACGCGATGTTTGCGTAGTTTAGACCCACGAAACGATTTTTTCTGCAGGTCAACCCAAAAGGAAAATTGTGTGCACTAGCTTGATCCTAAACTAGTGTGATATACATAGATAGTCTGAATTTGCATATTCGGGTCTTGACACCTAGGGCAAGCTAGGGGTGGCGAGGTGGCACGCGAGGCCTATGGCGTATGTCCTGGGTCTAGGGCACAGTCAAAGGGAGAGGGAGAAGTGAAGGCGACGTGAGGCCTAAGGTGGCGCATTTCCAAAAATATGCCTTGTACAGTGGAAAGCGGGAAAGAGACTGAGAAGAAGGCATATTTGGTTTGGCTAATTTCTTTGAGAGTTTTTTAAACATAGCAAACAAGCTTCAAAAATTATGAAAATTTTTGTGGAAACTCCTGACATAGTGCAGATTCCTGTGTAATGTTTTCAAGATTTTATCTAGTATAAATATTCTTGAAAATTCTTTGAAGATCACTGTTTTATAGAAAAGCACTATTTTGATTTGGTGAATTTTAGAAACATGCTATAAATGCTCCAATTTTTTATTTCCATCACCATGAACTTATTTTTGAGTTTTTGAAATAGTTTGTACTGTGAATTTTTCCATGCCACTTTATGGATCATCTTTTTAGATTCAATTTCTGATCCAATTTGAATTTTATCAAGTGTATATCTCTTTTCCAAAAATTTATGTTTACACGTTATTCTTCCAAAGAACCTCCAATCAAAAGTCAGGGAAGAAAGATACGAGCAAAAGTTTAAAATTTTACTCATATTTGAACTTCCTAAAATTTAGGATGTTTCAACTTATTACACTAGGGCCTTTTCCATAAAGGTATTTGTGGTTATACAAAAGGCTTAGATCAGCAACACATAAGTTCACAATCCTTACCCGACCCAGGCGAGTCTCCACCAACCTACATCTACATGTGAGTTACTCCTTGCAACAACCCCCTTGAACACAAGATATACAAATATCTCGCCCAAGTCAAAACTATAGTTTTTCAGTTTTATTTTTTAAGTAAAATATCGAAGGTGGCCCCACTGATCTAGCAACATAATCATTCCCAAACTTTGTGATTGAGCCCAACCTATCTTCTAGTATATCAAAACTCCCAGTATGGCTAAGCATCTATATCACATATAGGGTCTAAAATTCCACAATTAAACATATGAGTTTTGGATATCATTTCTATGGCTACAATAGTGAGGATAACAAGTTCCAAGGTGGTTGTGATGCAGCAATTGGGTATTAGCTACCAACCTGGCAGCATAGCAATTTTTATCGAAATTACGCATATGAATAATAGTTTTGAACACAATATACATAATAGTGAAAATATAGGATCAACATGGTCAAAAGTGGAGTGCTTACCATATTGTTGAACACTTATCTCTTGCTCTAGATCAATCTCAGAGCATTTTTGATACATCGGTATATGTTGTATAAATCCAAATAACATAAAATAAATACTAAATAAATTCAAAGAGAGAAAGTCTCAATTTTACTGAATATTAAAGAGCATTATGCAACTAGGGTTTCAAATTTTTGAATTTAGTTTCTTATTCTTTCAATTGGAAAATTATATTTTTTTTTTCTCTTGGTGATGCTGATGGGTGGGGCTTACCAGTCAGGATTTTATTATTTTGCAAATAGGACTGATAGGTAGGGTCCACATGTTAATGGAACAATACATTAACTATGATTTAAATAAATATCTAATTAATTAAGCTACTTGGTCCCACATGACATTGACTCATTAGCACTAACTAACATCATTAGCGCTAACTTAACTCTAATCACGAGGCTGCCTATCATACACTGAAAAACAGAGGCCGACTCAGGTGCCATGGCCAAGATCGTCAATGGCGATCTGGTGGCGAAGAGGCACAGGTGAACTAGAGAATGGGACATGCAGGTCATGGTGAAGCTTTGGGAAGTGAAGACGCTCGGAGAGGTGGATAGAGTCGACGGCGTGTTGGAGGAAAACGGCAAGGGTCCTCAGTCGTGTAACGACATCAGTGAAGAAGGGCAAAGGAGAGAAGATTGAGTAGGGGAAAGGGCTTTTGGGGTGGTCGTGACATAAGGGGAGGTGGCTCGAGGACCAATGGTCGTCAGAGGCAAGCCAGCGACATGCAAGTCCAGTGGCACCATGGATGACCAAGGGAAGGCTACAGAAACTACTAGCTTAAGCCAAATTAAGGGGTCCACTAGCTCATGTACCTCACCCTAATCTCGACACAAAAGGTCAGTGGTGACGGAGAAGGTTTGCGGTGGCCGAATGACGGTAAATAGGAGCAACGATGGTAGCTCTAATGATGATGGAGCTCGGCGATGATCAACTACTGAAATCAAGACACACATAAGGTTCAGGGGATGGGTAGGAGGGTAAAAACAACTATGTACAAGGCAGGGGCTCATCGGAGGAATGAGAACGGCAATGGTGGCAGTAAGCTTCATGGCGGTGGAGCTCCACATCGGGAATAGGCTGCGAAGGATCACAGAAAAGGATTCAGCGGGGCGCAAAGATGATGAAAATGACCATGGTGTGGTCCGAGGTTCACCAGAGTGGAAGGATTTCGATGGCGACGGCGACAGCTATAGACGAAGACAAAGATGCGGGCTCAACATTCCACTGTAGGAGTGAAATAAAGTGACAGATTTTGAAGGAGAGATCGAATGGCTCAAGATGGCAAGGATGTCAAGGCTACAAGTCATTGGAATCGACGTAGGCCACGGTGGAGTGCGGCACACGATCGCGCACCAGACCCGAAGACAACGATGGCATTTGGGGCAGCACAATGGAGATAAGCTGGTGATGGGCAAAATGGAATAGGTAAAGAGGTGCTAGGGTTTTGACGTGGTCAGGAAGACTTTTTATGGCTAGACAGAGAGTTCCTCTCCTTGAGAAGTTGTGTCTGGGCTCGGTTTCTTGTGAAAAGTTGAGCAACAATGGCTTGCGATGGACAGCAAGCTCAACTTGGAGAAGGGGTAGAGCATGGCTTCATGTAGAAGGCTGAGGAAGTCAATTGTTCAACTTTCTATAGTTGGCACTGTAGATGAACAGTGGCACCTAGGCGGTCTCCAATAGCGGTTGCGACGTGTAGAGGAAGGTGGCTAGCGAGCATGCCTGATTGGTAGCAAGAGAGGGAGAAGAGAAGAGAAGACACATTAGTTAGAAGACGCTTTCATGCAAAAAAAAAGGCGGGGAACCAAGTTGAGGATGACGTGCGGACCAGATTAGCATACGGGTTGGGCCTACAGGGAAGGATTTGACCTACAACAGAAATCAAATTTGAATTATTTTCTTATTAGTTTAAATTAGATTATTTAGAACTCAAATTAATTATTAGTAGGTCTTGATCAGATTTTAATTAATTACAAAAATTCATTTTTAACTGCTGAAAATTAAGAAAACCTTTTCTTTATGCAGAGTTTTTTGAAAATGCAAGGAAATGCAGAAGTATGATTTTTGGAATTAATTAAACAGATTTTAAAATTTTGGGACGTTACAAAAAGCAATGGAATCTGACTTCTGCAGAATTCATTCAAAGTACATCAAAATGACACTCGATAAATTTCCAACAGACCTGATTTATCGACATATCCAATTCAATTTATAACGTACAAATATAATTCAAGCCCAACTGTTAGTTTCGTTAGGCAGTATAAAGTATAAATAAGCCGCTAACAGTCTAAGCTTGAGAAATATAACGCCCAGAATAACGGGCCAAGACTAAAGAAACCAAAACTCTTCAGCATCATGAGCACGACATTAATATGATCAATCAAAAGTACTTCTCAAAGCACAGCTCAAATATCACAATTCAGCCTGCGCCAATCGCAAGTCAAGCAATTTCATGTTTATGTGGAATTCTTGTCACAACATAACGAATAGGGTCGTATTGTGCTTGTTGAAGTATAAGTGAATTGCCCACCTTTCCTCATCAGCTTAAGCTTTTGGGTGAATTGGTTGGTAGATGCAACTCAATATGGTATCAGAGCCAAGAGGTCTTGAGTTCGAGACCCGGTTGACGCAATTAAAAAAAATAATTGCAGTCCACTTCTATTCCACGTCTTAAGCCTGAGGGAGCCTACACGTGAAGGGGAGTGTTGAAGTATAAGTGAATTGCCCACCTTTCCTCATCAGCTTAAGCTTTTGGGTGAATTGGTTGGTGCATGCAACTCAATATGATAGCGCAAATAATCGCAATGCATTAACGGTGGTGTACACGTTACATATATCTTTACTATTATAAAAGAAGGAGTTGGTGGTTGCCGAAGCCTCCATCCAATCTGGACCGTCGGATCTTCCTTCCCCCTCCCGCCACCTGGCCAACCCTAAAACCCTCCAACCGTCGCCCCCCTCCTGGCCTCCCCTCTTCCCTCTCCCCCCGCCGGCCCCCGCCCTCCTCCCCATCGCTCCTCCCTCTACCCCCGCCACCCCCTACCCCTCCTGGTCTCCCCCGCCCCCCCCTCGCTCTCCCCCGCCGCCCCCCTCCTCCCCCTCCCCCAGCCGCCCCCCGCCGTCCTCCTCCCTCTCCCCCCGTCGCCCCCCGCCTCCTCCTCCCCCACCCCGCGCCCACCTCCCCTCGCTCTCCCCGCCCCCGATCCGCCTCCCCTCGCTCTCCCCGCCTCCCCTCGCCTCCCGCCGCCCCGCCTCCTCACCTCCCGTGAGCTCGCCGAGAACCTCTTCCCCGACGCCGTCGATGACGCCGCCCCGCCCCCGCTCACCATCAAGGAGACCCTCGTCGCCGTCCCGAGTGTGCAGCTCCACCTCATCGACCCCGACCGCAGCCTCGACCTCGGCGCCGGCACGCTCTCCGTCGTCCGCCTCCGCCAGGGCGACCATTCCGTCGCCGTCCTCGCGCGCCTCACTCCGGAGAAGCGCCAGCAGTGCCGCGGCCTCTTCAGTTTCTTGAGCATCGGGCGGTCCAGCGATGGGGCCGCGCAGGAGCCCGTGCAGTGGCCGCTTACCCGCGACGGTGCTGGAGGGCACAGCCCCTCCACCGTCTTCGTCTCCAACCTACCCTACACCTTCAAGTCTTCTGACGTAAGCGCGAGCTCCTCCTAACCCTTACGAATTTACAGCTTAGAGTCTTGGAGGCAAGTGCTTTGGGTTTACAATGTGAGATATGCTTTGTATTGTGTAGCTTGAGGAGGTGTTTAGCGAGGTCGGACCGGTGAGGTGCTGCTTCATGGTCGCGCCAAAAGGTGAGAGGATTTAGCCAGTTCTATAATAGCATGAACCACTGTTAGATGATGCTAAGTTTGCTGAATTATTTTGCATGAGATTTGTTTATATTTATCACCTGCTTGCCTAATCAAGATACACAGAAACAGTGGAGCCATAAGAACTATGAACAAAATGGGCATTTATTTTTGGTTTGCATACTACTATACAAGTTTGTTAATAATGTGGAAGTGGAATCTTAGAAAGAAGCCTTATATGTCATAAAATAAATAAATTTAAAGAAGTTAATTATAACTAATGATTACAGCTTGTTCTTTAACTGAAACAATTGACCTTACCTGCTTCCCTTTTTTCCTTCTTTAATACTTCGTTGGTTTAGGTTTCATGGCTTAGCTGAGTTTGACCAGAAAAAGCGAAGCTGTCGCGGGCGTCTATCTGATCATAATGCACGAAGAAGGAAGTCACAACCAGAGACAATTTCATTCAGTTCATCAAGGCTCTCCACGATGTTTTATGGTAGCACTGATCCCTTAGTTGCTTTGGGGGTTCAATAAACTGATTTATTATCTACAACTTTCCTGTTGGTATCCATAGTGCATAAAACTCTTATTTTACCATATCAATATCCAACTGCGTGACACTTATTCATTATAACTTTGGATGTTAAAAGAGAACTGGTGCCAAACAGTTTGTTCTTTTCGTTATGCAAAAAGAGAACTGGTGCCAAATAGTTTGTTCTTATATTCATGCACCTTACTCGCTTAACTTTCATGCTCGTGGTATTATACGACAGTGGTGCCCTATACTTTATAACCTGATGAGATGGTTCCAAGCATGGAAAAGAACCTAATTTTAGATCGTGGAGGACATGTTTCTACTTTTCCTATTGCAGCGCCTTGACACATGGCTTTGATATTATCTGTTATTATGCCTTATTCTCTTCATGTAGTTTAATTGATGACTGAATGCGAATTCTTCAACCAAATTTGCACTTCGGAAATAACAGGACAATACTTAAGCATCGCAGTAAGCACTGTTTTAGTTTTCTGCAGATACATGTTTGGTGTTACACAGTGATTCAATTTTTTTGGAAGGGAACTTAACCCAACTTTTTTGGTATTATTTGATAACAATACATAGTAATTACACTGTCATAAAATCCTTCACAAATCTTTGTTCTCTCTAGATATATATTTTTCCATGTACTGAAACAATTTAGCCTTAATTTTGGTATTGTTTGCATTGCAGATGCGAGGCAACAGAATCTTTTCTTTAGCCAATCTCCTTTTGGTCAAGTGAGAAGCAATGCAATTTCTTCATGGGATAGCTTGGGAGGCTTCAAATTTACGGAAACCAAACTTCCGTGGATGAAGCCAACGAAAATGGTAGGCCTTGATGAGTTGCATTTCTCTAACCCGCAGATGCCAAATAATGTTGTGGCGCATGGTGTACATCATCATGATTTCGATGGGCTTATGCCATTCAAGGGAACCAACACAAAGGTCATCAGCCAAGGTACTTTTCTAACTACCAATCTATTACCAAACTTAAATAAAAGATTAAAAAAAGCTGTGGCAGCACTTAAATTTTAGCCATATGCTTTGATGATGTCCGTGTCCGTGCAACATAGATGATGAGTATATTTGAGTCATGTGCTTGTTTCTCATTAGTTATGGGTTATTTTATCGAATCATGCAATGATACATATGTTTTAGCAGTGGTTTGGTCAAGATGGTAAATCAGAAGGTGGATGGAGGCTTAACTCCACTTCATATAGCGGCGTTAAACAGGCACGTAAAGTGTGTACAATTGTTACTGGACTTGAGAGCATCTGTTTCTGAGGTCACCATTGAAGATGGAACGACTATTGACTTAATAGGTATTTGCAACTGTTCTTTTTACTGTTGCTTGTCAACTCAATAATAATTTTCCTTTATGTATTTGTTATTTGTCAGCTCTGTTGTTGTTGATAGCACACTCCTGTTCTGAATGCTTGACATTATCAGTATTGGAACATTGTGTATTGTCAGCAAATTAACTTAAATACCTCGTCTTAAATTGATTCAATTATTTTCTTGCAAATGTACTTTATTATACATATACTGATGGGATGCCATGAATGGAAAAAATACTTCATCCACTTGGAATGTATTACCATTGTTCCTCTAATACTGTCTGCAGTTCTATGTCTTTTAGTTTTGTACTTTGATGTTGCTAAAATTTATGTTTCTTCTGTAATCACCATTGATTATGTTAGCCATTTGTTAGTACAAAATTTGGCCATGTGTGGCATAATCTTTATTGCTCTTGGCTCATGTACTTGAAGGTGTAGGTTTAGAATTTTTCTAAAAATGTGTACCTTTGTATGATTGTATATATAGTATTGTTACATCTTACTAATATGATGCTTGATTTATTTACGAGTATGAACATATATGTTTTGTTTGATACATAATGACATAAGAAAAAGTTAATATTTATTATTCAGTTTAAGATAATATTTGATAGTATGCACCACTTTTATTTGGTTTTCCGTTGCAACGCACGGGCACATAACTAGTATAGCCATACAAACCAATCAACCAGCACGGTTTATAGAATATGACTGGCGGGATTGGAGTCGGTTACGGCAAGCGATGGCGCAAGGAAATAGGAAACGATCTCAACCAAAACGGGAGATAGAATTAGCCAAATATAGTCTAACACCCCCCCCCCCTCAGTCAGAGCGGGAGGCGGACGGACGTTCAGACTGGACCTGAACTCAGCGAAGATAGATGACGGAAGGCCTTTAGTAAAGATATCCGCATATTGGGAAGTCGTGGGAACATGAAGAACACGGACAGCACCGGCGGCCACGCGTTCGCGGACGAAGTGAAGATCAATCTCAACATGCTTGGTGCGCTGATGCTGCACGGGATTAGTGGAGAGATAAACAGCACTCACATTGTCACAATAAACGAGGGTGGCTCGCTGCAACTGACAATGAAGCTCCAAGAGTAATCGGCGGCCAATCGGTTTCAGCGATCGCATTGGCAATAGCCGCGTACTCGCTTCAAAGATCGAGCGAAAAGCAGGTGTTGTCGCTTAGAAGACCAGGAGATTAGATTATCACCAAGGAAGACGCCGTAACCAGAAGTGGACCGGCGAGTGTCAGGGCAGCCGGCCCAATCAGCATCAGTGTAAGCCACCAAAGATGATAGAGCTGTACGATGAAGCACTAAGCCGAAATCCAAAGTACCCTGAAGGTAGCGCAGAATGCGCTTGATCAAGCCATAATGGGGTTCCCGGGGATCATGCATATGCAAACACACCTGCTGAACAGCATAAGTGATATCTGGTCGGGTGAAAGTGAAATACTGAAGAGCACCAGCCAGACCTCTGTAGTGAGTAGCATCAGACACAGGGGCACCATCAGAACCGGAAACTTTGGAGCTGGTATCAACAGGTGTAGTACAAGGCTTGCAGTTTGACATGCCGGCGCGCTCAAGAATATCCAAGATATACTGGCGCTGCGAGAGAAACAAACTAGAGCCCATAGGAGACACGGAGACACCAAGAAAATGATGTAAAGGACCCAGATCCTTCATAGAAAATTCCTGCTGCAAAGCTGAAATGACACGGCGAAGCAGATGCACTGAAGAAGCTGTCAAAATAATGTCATCAACATAGAGCAACAAATATACTGTATCATCTCCACGTCGATATATGAACAGGGATGAATCGGATTTGGCTGCAGTAAAGCCAAGAGAGAGAATGTGAGATGCAAACCGACTGAACCATGCGCGGGGTGCCTGTTTCAAACCATAAAGGGACTTATTCAAACGGCAGACATAATCTGGATGTGCAGAGTCAACAAATCCAGATGGTTGAACGCAATACACAGTCTCCGTCAAGGTGCCATGCAGGAACGCATTTTTCACGTCAAGTTGATGGATAGACCACCCCTGAGAGTGTGCAATGGTGAGCACAGTACGGATTGTTGCCGGCTTAACCACTGGACTGAAGGTCTCACCAAAATCAATGCCAGGACGTTGTGTGAACCCCCGGAGAACCCAACGAGCCTTATATCTGTCAAGAGAACCATCCGGATGGAGCTTGTGGCGAAAAACCCATTTGCCAGTGACAAGATTAATACCAGAAGGACGGGGAATAAGATCCCATGTGTTGTTGGCCTTCAAAGCTGAAAATTCCTCATCCATAGCGGCGCGCCAATTGGGATCGGCAAGAGCACCACGATAGCTTTTGGGCAGTGGAGAGAGCAGTGCTGCATGGAGATTAAAAATCTTCACCGGGTGCCGAAGACCAGCCTTGCCACGGGTCACCATAGGATGATTGTTGGAGACCGGAGCAACGGGTACAGCGCCCTGTGGGAGCACCGGGTACGGGGCAGCAACCGAGTCAACCGCAGGCTGAGTATGCACATTCGACCCTGCGCGCGCGTCAACAGGGATGGGCCTGGGTGCTGCCGGCGAGCTGGCAGGCACGGTACCAGCTTGCGTTGGGTCAGGCAGAGGGGACCCGCCAGGCGCAGCCAGCTGGCTAGCAGATGCGGGCGTGCCCGTGGAGGGGACCAGCGCCTGAGAGGCCGCCGACACAGGACCATGCATGGGCATGGCTTTAAGCGCAGGGACGCACGGAGGGCTGGCTGGCGACTGAGAGGCAGCCCGGACGGGCACAGGGCCATGCACGAGCACAGGGCCATGCACGGGCACGGCGTCGAGCGCAGGGACGGCAGGGGCCGGATCAGCTCCGCTAGCAACAACCCGTGGTAATGGGCCAACGGGGGCAGCAGGGCTAATCCGCGAGGCCACATGAGGAGTACCTGCAAAACAACGAGGGCGAACAACAAGGGGTGCATGGTCGAACTCCGAGAGAAAATCAAGATCGGAGGAGGAAAGGGAGGGTGTGTTGGTGGCGAAGGGAAAGGATGATTCATTGAATACCACATGACGAGAGATAAGGACGCGGTTGGTGGACAAATCGAGACAACGGTAACCCTTGTGATCAGAGGAGTACCCAAGGAAGACACAAAGAGTGGACCGCGGTGCAAGTTTGTGGGGCGAGGTGGCGGACAGATTGGGATAACAAGTGCATCCAAAAACACGAAGGTGAGAATAGGAAGGTTGGACACCAAACAGAGCAAAGTGAGGTGTGGAAAAGGCAAGTGTCTTGGTAGGGTGGCGATTAAGAAGATAAGTGGCAGTGTGTAAGGCCTCAACCCAATAGCTAGAAGGCAAACTGGCCTGAAACAGAAGAGAGCGAATAATGTTATTGGTGGTGCGAATGATGCGTTCAGCACGACCGTTTTGAGAGGAGGTGTAGGGGCAAGACATGCGAAGGGTTACACCACGAGTAAGGAAGAACAGGCGGGCTGAAGCATTATCAAATTCGCGACCATTGTCACACTGAACACTCTTTATGGTGCAGCCAAACTGTGTGGTGACATAGGAGAAAAAATTGGCCAGTGTGGAAAAGGTGTCAGACTTGAGACGAAGAGGAAATGTCCAAAGGTAGTGGGAGTGATCATCAAGAATAACAAGATAATACTTAAAACCAGACACACTAGCCACAGGGGATGTCCACAAATCACAGTGTATTAAATCAAAATTCTATGAAGCAC
The DNA here is from genome assembly GCA_036346265.1 of Melocanna baccifera. Lineage (NCBI taxonomy): Eukaryota > Viridiplantae > Streptophyta > Magnoliopsida > Poales > Poaceae > Melocanna > Melocanna baccifera. Next base: position 16,773,765 of record CM070683.1, read on the forward strand.
GGGAGCTAGAGGACCCAAAAGGAAGACGAGTATGACGACCAAGCTGACATGCGTGGCAGAGGTCATCGGTTACATGTTTATTACAGGCGATGGCTGAGGAAGAGACTAACTTGGACAAAGCTTCATGACCCAGATGACCGAGACGCCGATGCCAAAGGGTGGAAGAAGAGCTGCTAGCAATGAGAGCATGAGGCTGAAGAGGTAACACGTGAAGCGGGTAAAGCTGGCCGGAGCTATTGCACCTGGCGATCACTTGCTTGGTCCGGAGATCCTTCACAGAGAGACCATAGGGATCAAATTCGACAGAACAGTTATTATCAATAGTGAACTGACGAACAGAAATCAAGTTTTTGATAATGTGAGGGGCAACCAGAACATGGTGAAGGTTCAGTGATCTGTGAGGGGCAGGAAAAGACATAGACCCAGTGGCAGTGACAGGGAGAGAAGCACCATTGCCGACAACAATGCTAGAGGGACAGGATGACGTGGGTGGATTGGAAACAAGAAGATTACCGGAGTTCGACGTCATGTGAGCTGTAGCACCTGTGTCCATGTACCACTCATTGTTGGCCGGCGGCGTGAGCGTCATTGTGTTGAACGCGTTGGCCAACGCATTTTGATCCCACTGCATGGCAGGAGGCGCCCGAGGAGTTGGTGTCGGCTGCATGGCAAGAGGCGCCCATGGAGGCGGTGTCGGCTGCATGGTAGGAGACGCCCATGGAGTCAGTGGCCATGGCTGCATGGGTGAGAGTGCCGGTACAACAGGAGGTAGGCTCGTCAGGCCAGGCGAGGCGAACAGCATGTGAGGAGGAGGCTGCCGATGCTGGTGCTGCTGCTGTTGGCCTGGCGGCGGCTGCTGCAATCCCTGAGGTCGCGGACGAGACGATGCAGTGCTGGGCCACACCTGAAAAGTTCCCGTCCAGGGATTATACATCGTAGGCCAGCTTGAGTTGACGCCGTCCTGCCGGCGCCCACGACGTCGAGTACGGCCACGGGGGCCCTGGCCACTGGAAGAGGAGCTTCCCGTGCGGTTCGTGCCACTGCTGGAACCCAAGGTAGCACCGCTGTTGCTTGGAGTGGGAGTGCGCGGGATTGACAACGTGATGGCAGCAAGGGCAGTCAACGGGTACTCCGGCTTGGAGGCCATGGTGAGCTCCTCGAGCATGAGGTCGGAGCGAACATCGGCGAACGTAGGGAAAGGCTTCTGGCGCTTGAGCAGAGCAGCCATGTAGGCGAACTTGTCATTGAGACCTCGGAGGACAGAGAGGACGAGCGTGCGATCCTGCACCGGCTCGCCAAGATCTCCAAGAGCGTCGGCCATCCCCTTGAGTTTACGACAATAGTCTGAAATTGAAAGATCACCTTGTACGAAGTTGCGTAATTGGGCGTCGAGGTAAAGAGCACGTGTCTCTTTATTGCCGAGAAAGTGTTGCTCGAGGCCCGTCCAGATGGTGCGAGCGGTGCAGCCGGGCGTCATGAGCATCTCGAGATCATAGGAGATGGTGCCGTAGAGCCACGAGCGTACCGTGCAATCCATCCGCTTCCAATCCGCATCGTCGGGTTCATCATCGGAGAGGACGTGATCGCCCAACTCGTACTTGCCGAGCGTGTTGAGAACGAGGCCACACCACGTACTGTAGTGTGCGGAAGTTTGGTCGAGGACGATCGGAACGAGCGCCTTGATGTTGGAGACGGCGATGGCCTGTGCATGAAGGGCGGCGCGGGCCTGGGCGGCGTAGGCTTGACGCAGTTCCGCCTCCTGGTGCGCAAGGGCGACGGCCTGGCGAAGACGTGCAGCGTCCGTCTCCTGGTGCGCAAGGTCGGCGGCCTGACGAAGATGTGCAGCTTCGGCGGCACGGAGGCATGCAGCCTCGTCGTCGGCATGCAGACGTGCGACAGCAGGATCGGCAGTGCGTGTGGCTGTCTCCGCAGCAGCGCGTATCGCCTCCGCCATCTGAGCGGCGCGTTGGGCAGCGTCGCCGACGGATATGGCGAGCAACGGCGGCGATCTAGGGTTGGTGGGCGGAAGGTCGCAGGAGCGAAACAATATCTGATACCATGATAGCGCAAATAATCGCAATGCATTAACGGTGGTGTACACGTTACATATATATAGCCATACAAACCAATCAACCAGCACGGTTTATAGAATATGACCGGCGGGATTGGAGTCGGTTACGGCAAGCGATGGCGCAAGGAAATAGGAAACGATCTCAACCAAAACGGGAGATAGAATTAGCCAAATATAGTCTAACAGTGCTGATACTCGTTTTGGAGGAAGTTTGCGAAGGATGAATAGGACCAGGGCAGAGGGAAGTATCTCTGTCAACTGTAGAGGAAATAAACGTATAAGAATATAAGTGGTAGCACTAAAGCAATGAACTTTTGATGATATTTACCATATAGTAAAAGAAATCCAGGATTGGATGATCCAGAACCTCAAGAGATAAATCAGGATCAAATGATGACGCTGCCACCTATCATCACATTAAAGTACATTGTAAATTTATGAACTTCCAAAAAAAAATAATGAAACCAATGAAAAGCAAAAGGACACATGTAGAGCTGGTACTGAATTTGTGAATTATAGGCAGTTATGGGTGTTCCAAATCAAGCCAAACCTAAAAAATACTGAACTGGTTTTACCAAAAAAACATTCTGGTTTATTCAGTATTTAGTATGGTGAGGTCTGATAGAAACCAATATTTGGTATTGCATTTAGCCGTCAAAACTAAAATGATAAATTACTATGTTCTAGCTGTAGAAACAACTACTGTTTAGTCCAGCCCGGTCTTGTGCAGCCTAATACCCCACCGAAGCACACTGCTCACCGATCCCTCACGGGCTTGCAGTGCTACAGTGGCATGCTCCCATTGTGCTAGGTGCAAAGCCCCACACTCTTAAGCTATTGAGCGCAGGCTGCAATGCTAAACAAGAGGACCAAAAGCTGTAGTGTAAAACTGTAAATTTGAATTAATCATCTATATCGTCCTATGCTACTGAACTGCAAATTTGTCTTCAGAACTGTTGCCTCGTCTAAGTTCAAGGGTGACAGTTTCATATATTTGGTATTTACTGAACAGAACCAAATTTAATTTGGTATTTACCGGTAATGTATTGAATTATATTTGGTAAATATGATATTAATTTCGCATTAGAAAAATTATAAAAATTCACTAAACACCAAACATGATAGGGAAAATTGATCATATGCCACTGCTCAGATTGGCCATCTAGACTTTTGCTACTATTACTGCCGTAATTGATCATTGGCCCTAGAATGTGTCTTTCCATAGGATTTGCCACTTTTGGGTGTGAATTGTCCATTTTGCGCCCCTCCTTCCTCTTCAAACTCCACCTCTTCTCAACCACGACAGATCACCTACCCTCCCATGGCACCACCATCTTGCCCATAGCGCCTTGTCATCGGCCAAAATGCTCCATCGCGGTCACCACCTCCTCCCCACCAAACCTGCCACCGCCCAAAACCTACATCCGCTAGCCGGGGTGTAATATTATGAAAATATCCGTTCCAAAGACATGTGTAATTAGCGAAAAAGAGATAGGGAAAATGGGATGGTTGGACTTTTTAGAGGGGAGTCATTTCCTGGAACGAATCTTATGGGAGGAATTGAAGATCAAAGTCGATCTTATGCCCTCATAAAAGGAGACGTGGGGAAGAGAAGAACCTAAACCCAGAAAATAAAATCCTAGCTGTTTTTTTGGACTAAGGGTTATAGCTTATAGCTATGGTTTTTTTTAATCCTGATCTGTTCGTGAGAGATAGTATGCAGAGAAAAATAGTCGCATGCAATTTTAGCAGTACAGCTAAACTTGGTACAACTTGTACTATTACAAATGTAGGCAATATTTTAATTCCAAGTTTTAGTAGGAGACAAAAACTATATACTAGTAATGCACAATTAACTAGTAATAGTAGGCTACTCATCATATTTCAGAATATACGTAAGAAAAATATTGGATCAAAGTCGTACGAACACACGAACGACTTACTGTTGGGCTTGATGAGGGGGTAGGAAGCAGCGTAGGCTTGATGCAGTGTAGGCTTGACGCAGTGCAGGACGTAGATGAAGCAGAGCAAGAGCGGTCGCGCAGATGTGCGCTGCCCAGAAACCTTATTGCTGCCCCCGTGCAGGTCTTCACGGCAGCAATGACTCGGAGATACCGTTCACCCTCCTTCCAGGTGCATGCAGGAAAGAAAAACCGGCGTAGTTCGAACAGTACAGTACAACAGCACAATATCACCAGAGAGGAAGAGGACAATAGGAGAAGGAAAATGAAAAGTTCGCGTCCCCAAGCCTGGACGTCTCCAGGTCTTTTATAGACATGCAAATTACTCTCTAGTAACTGCCCTCATTAAACGAAAATAATTCACTGGTAACTGCTTAATTATTCACTGGTAACTGATCAATTATTCACTGGTAACTAATAAAATTTAAAACCAAATAATAGTAATTAAGCAGTCTCATGACCAGTTAAAAGGAGAGAGATGATGCGAGGTTCAGCAAAAATAAGATGGACATGGTCTGCCAAGTGGCGCGCCACGTCACGAGCGATTTTCACGTGAAAATACGCGAATACGCGCGCGCGTGCGTGCACGCGTGTGAGATTAGCCAAAGCCATCCGTATGCCATCCACTTCCATAATTCAAGGAATGGAATGGACTCCACCTTATAAATTGGTCTTCCCCAATTTACCTTAGCAATATGATACTAAACCTTACATACTTTGGAATTTAAAGAAAATAGGTCACATATAATAGGCCTATTTCTAACATGTATTACAATTTATCTGTAGATCCAACCTTAAAAAAATATACTGTTTAATGACACATTACTGTTCATCTATATATAAACTATAAACACTTTCGAGCCCACACCTTTTCACCACCACACGCGCCTGCACGTTGCTCTACCACCTGCCCGCACGCGCTACGTCACTCGCGCGCCATGCGTCGCCTGCCGCGCAAGCTGTGTCACCTACCTGCACGTCAGGTTTGCCTTGATCTCCGCTTGCCAGTCGCTAGCGCATGCCACCTTTGCTCCAGTCGATTTGCTGGCGATCTGTCGCCTCACGTGACAGTGGTTGGCCGCCTGCCATCGCATGTCTCGCTCGCCGTGCGTTGTGCGCGCTGCACCAGAGCCTTTCGCCGCATGTCGATGATCGCATTCTTTCCCACCACCTGGCGGCCTACCCGCGTTGCCTGCATCGCTCACATGCTGCGTCGTGGAGTGCGTCCAACACCGCACGACTCCTTTGTCTCTCGAGCACCGTTGTTGGTTTACCAGCTAGAGCGTGCACTAACGGGATCGGCGGCACGCGATTGCTGCGCGGCGAGGAGGTTGCCGCATGGGTTTGCCGTTCGGCTGGGTTACAAGATGGTGTGAGGATTGCATAGTACCAACCGGAGAGAAACAGAAGAAAAGAGATGGAGCAGTGGATAACATCTAGAGGAAGAAGAGAAGGGTAACGTGAGGAATAGATCGTGGTTCTGGGAGTTCATCCTTTGGGTAACGATCTAATTATTTCTCCTCTGTTTTATTTAATTAGGGATTAAAATCCATATTAGAGAGAGAGAGAGGTTGCGTGTTTTTGTTAGAGGGACCGAATAGTAGATCAGTTTAATCTGCAGTATTGTTGTACAATAATTTTGGGTATTGGATGGGCTAAATATGGGAGTGTCATCTACTAAATTATTTAGGGAATTTTGTTAGTTTTCTATAGAATATTTAATCACATCAATTGATAGGCTAGATGGAGAGTTATGAATTTTGTAAGTTCTTTGTCAGGTAAATTTGTCGTGTTTTCATAACATGTGTTAACCTTTAGATTAAAAATACTATATGGACTATTTATAGTTTTTGATCTACATGAAAAGTGTAGGTAATTAACTAAGTGTTCCAACGAGTCCAAGAACACGAATTTTGGTTGGGTAGAATAGAAGTTATGATTTTAGAAAAACTGTTATCAAGAAACCGATTGCTACTAGATGCAGTCGTAGTCGATGGAGGCTAGATTCACTTGTAGTTGGTAGAGGCTAGATTCACTTGTAAGAGTTTCTTCACCATTTACAACTGAAATTTTATTGTAGGAGTCTTTGAAGTTGAAATCACAAAATGATATTGCATAATATGTCTATCAAATTAGAAGTAATGGAGAAATTTATTGTTGAGATATTTAATATTTTGAGTTCCCGGGTTTCAAAGTTACAATCTTAACGTGATTATCAGTAATAACAAAGTGAACTTGGATTTATCTTGATCATTGATGAAATTTGTTAGGTTGTGATAACTTTGTGTAGAGGAATTCTAAAGGTAACAGCCATTTAAAAGAACTAAGCTGATGGGATGCAATAGGGAATCAATTTATAGGTGCAGTTGGAAGAAAATATATTATTTTGTGAGGGAGCCTTGCTACTAAAGTTTCTCTCGTGTTGTAGTTGTTAGAGTTAATCTTATTGTTAGTAGTTCTTTGATTAAAACATATAATTAGTAGTTATTTAGTAGCTACCAAGATGTGGGTGCGCAATAATAGATCACCGTGAACGGGTCCTACGGTTGTGCGTGCGTTAGTGGTAGGTGTGGCTGCATATGTGCGTGTGTGGCTTATATAAACCTATATGATCCGATTGCTAAGTAGAGTAGAAGAGTGAGTAGGAATAATAAGTCTTCTTTGTGTTTATCCTGGGAACCAAGAGTTGGATGGTGTGAGTGCACCCATTTTTGATCAGTGCGTGTTCAAAATACTGTAGTGATCGAAGAAGGCTTTAGAGTACTGTAGCAGTCGTAGATTTAGAGTAATGTAGCAGTCGTAGAAGCCTTCAGGGTACTCTAGCTCATGTCCACATTCTCACGTGTGTTTGATCCTAGGGGTAAAGCCAACATTTGGTATCAAAACTTAGTGTATGCCCAAAATCATGTCGAGATGTATGAAGATTGTCGATGTGGCGGTGTTAGTACCGACAAGCGCACTAACAAAGGAGAGTTATGTGGTGTTGCTTCACTACTCTGTGCTCACACACATATGGAAAATGATTCCATATTCCAGATAGTACGTACTCCCAATTCTCACATACCGCTTTAATAATATTGTTAAACCTCTTTATCTATTTAAGTATACTCTAACAATAATTATAAGATACTTCAAAGCGAGTTCCATGAAAAATTTCATCAAAATCCACTTTTTACAGCATAATTTGTGTATATACTCTTTTTATGTATGAAAAAAGGATATAAAATATTATTTAAGTAGCATATTAGAAGTGGGAGTATGTACTCTCAACAGTACGGAAAAGGCGATGCATTTTTTGTTCTTGTCTACTTTATGTATTTTGTCCAATGTTGTTTGTAAAGAAAAGAGGTTTCTTGACATTATGGGTTGTCCTTTTCTTTGCTTAAAAGGGGAGTATTATTATCTTGTGTGCATCTGAAGTTGAAAGGTAAATCCAAATTATGAAGCTTAGTTTGGGAATATGAGGCCGCAGATGTGTAGGGCCCTTAAAATTGATTCTGTTTGACTACCTAGCTGTCCAATTTGTAGTTTAGGACGAGACTTTGTGGATACATGAAGGTTAGATAGCTGTGTCTAATCAGAGAGAAAAAAGGGGTGGACACTCGGGAAAGCTATGGCGATGTAAGAGGGTGAGAATTGGAGTTTTAGGTGGGTGTCCAGATACTCTTGAGGGTATCTTCCACCAAAGACATCGTGTGGTTCATTGCTAAGAGGAATCTTAGCCCGAGATACGTTGGACCTTCTCGAGTCCATGCGTATTGTGCACAATGTATTCTACGTCTAGTGTCGAGGAAGTTTCTAAGAGAGATCTGTAGCACGAGATATTATTAAAGCCATTGACCATCGAGTGAGATTCCACCTTTGAGTCCCGGCAAGTGCGGATTATGGGAGAGTCGAAGCGAGTTTTGAGGCATAAGACATTGAAGTATGTCAAGGTGCTTTGGTTGTATCTATTCGAGCGAGAATCGACTCGGGAATTGGAGTCTCACATACGTGAGGAGTATCCAGAGTTGTTTGCTTCAGGTATACTGTGGGGTTTAATTTCCAGTTCAGTTGTGTTTCCTGGTTAAAGTTGTGATACGTAGAATTCGGAGTCGAATTTTGCTAGGGGTAGAATGCAATATTATGAAAATATCTCTCTTAAGGACATGCGCGTAATTAGCGGAAAAAAATACGAGAAAACGGGATGGTTGGAACTTTTAGAGGGGAGTCATTTCGGGAAACGAGTCTTGCAGGAGGAATTGGAGATAGAGTGGATCTCGTGCCGTGATAAAAAGAGTGTGAGGAAGAGAAACCCTAGCTATTTTTTTCCTCTCCGAGCGTCGCCAAAGCAGTTGTTTTCTCCACCACCACACGCGTCTTCACGTCACTCCACCGCCATCGCCATAAATTACTGCCCGCATGCGCTACGTCGCCCACGCGCCACGCACCGCTTGCCAGCGCACGCAAGCCATGTCGCCTGCCCATGCGTCACGCGTTTGTGCTTGGTCGCCGCTTGCCAGTCGCCAACACGTGCCACCTTCGCTGCAGCCGATTTGCTGGCGATCCGTCGCGTCACGTGATAATGGTTGGCCGTCTGCCATCATATGCCCCGCTCGTCGTGCATTATTAAAATCTATATGTTCATATGTTCATGATTATGATTATATAATTATGTTAAGAAATTCTATTTGAGATCTAGCTATTGGTAATATAAAATTAATGGTTTAAATTAGTAGTATTTGTAGTTGTAGATGATATTTTGGGTTTTTGTTAAGCTTGAGTGTTACAGAGAGTGTTCTTAGGCAGTCATTAATGTGGCTCATACAGGTCAGAGGGTTGGAGGTGAGGGAGTTGTGGCCGAAGCAGAGGAAGTCGAAGGAAGGTGTGCAGCATGGATGAAGACAATGTGCTTGAGGTCATACAATGTGCTTGAGGTCATGGTGGTGGCAATGGGTGAGAAAGATGGCTGCAGAGAGGGGGTAGGGCCTCCAAACAGTTTGGAGGGGTAGAGGGTGGGGGTTTTGGCCAGGAAGTGTTGGGATCTCTGTGTTCTTGATGAATCGAGAGGAGAGGGAAGGGAGAGAGGGAGAGGTACCGACCGTCTGATTGCGTGGAGGAGGAGGTTGCCATCTCGGGTTCGTCGGTGAGGTCTGCGCACGGGCAGCGACGGTCGGGGAAGAATGGCGTCTCCGGTCGCGCGACGGTGACGCGCGGTGGAGCTTCGTCGCTGGGCGCCTCTTAGATCGGGTCTAGGGTTTTGTTGGTGGGGTGTGTGGCGGCACGGTGAACCTCGTCGTACGTGCCACCCCGACCCCCACCTCTATTTATTGTGGCGCTAGCGACAGGGGCCCACCAGCCTATTGGTGGCGCCCGATCGTAGCGCGAACAAGGGGGCCCGTTTGGCCGTTGGGCCAAACGGTTGAGATCATTCTAACATTCTCCCCCTTGATCTCAATCTATGCTTTAACTTTAATTACTTTCGACTTTACTCATTCCATTACAGATTAGTGCATAGAATATGTCTCATCGTCACGGTCAATCGCCGATAGATTCAACAGCTACAATACACCTCTCTGTTCTGAAATAGTTACTTTAATCTTTTGGGCCATCTTTTAGTTCAGAAATCATAGGCTTTCCCTTAAACCCATGTCAGCTACATGTTCTCTGAACACGTTGGGTGGTAAGCCTTTAGTAAGCGGATCCGCTAACATCTTTGCGGTACTTATATGCTCAAGACTTATAATTTGATCCCGAACTTTATCTTTCACAACATAGTACTTTATGTCAATGTGTTTGGCAGCACCACTTGACTTATTGTTGTGGGCATACATTACCTGCGGGTTCATTGTCGCAGACAACTTAAGTGGTCTATTGATGTCGTCAACCACTTTTAAACCGGTATGAACTTCTTAAGCCGTTCACCGCCCGTAGCCTCATAACATGCTACAAACTCGGCATACATTGTGGACGATGTAGTGACGGTTTGCTTTGAGCTTTTCCACGATATAGCTCCTCCAATGAGAGTGAATACATATCCGATGTTGACTTTCTATTATCTCCCGCATAATCGTAATCAGATACCCCACTATATGGAGTAAATCTGATCTTCTCAGATGTCATCATGAGGCCTTTTGTTCCTTGCAAATAACGCAAGACTTTCTTTACCAATTTCAATGCTCTATTCCGTGATTGCTCGAATCGCCAAGTAACCCGTAACAAACGCTAAGTCGTATGTGTACACACTTGAGCATACTGTAAGCTTCCGACAGCTGAAGCATATGGAACCGATTTCATTTGATCGAGCTCGTACTGGTTCCTAGGGCATTGAAAATCCACATATCTGTCGCCCTTGACTATAGGTGCAGGTGAAGGACAACATTTATGCATACCAAATTTCTTTAAGACTTTCTCTATGTATGCCTTTTGTGACAGTCCCAATGTCTCTTTGTTTCTATCTCGGTGAATTTCGATCCCTAGAACGAACGAAGCTTCACCAAGATCTTTCATATCAAAGTTTGAGCACAAAAACTTCTTTGTCTCCAGTAGCAGACTGACATCACTACTAGCTAGTAAGATATCATCCACATACAGGATTAGGAAGATAAACTTCCCATCTTTAAACTTTGCATAAACACAGTTGTCCTCTACATTCTCTTTAAAACCAAAATTTCTTATTGTACTGTCAAACTTCAAGTACCATTGTCTTGAAGCTTGTTTTAACCCATAAATCGATTTCTTTAGGCGGCATCCCATTCTTTCATTTTCTTCCCCATTCTTTCATTTTCTTCCACGACAAAACCTTTCGATTGTGCCATGTAAACATTTTTCTCCAAATCCCCATTAAGAAATGCCGTGTTTACATCTATCTGATGTAACTCTAAATCATAATGTGCTACTAATGCCATTATGATTCTGAAGGAGTCTTTACATGAGACTGGAGAAAAGGTCTCATTGTAATCAATCCCTTCTCTTTGCGTAAAGCCTTTTGCCACAAGTCGCGCTTTGTATCTTTCTACATTCCCTTGGGAGTCAAGTTTTGTCTTGTAGACCCATTTACTGACCCTCTTGCTTTGGCTCCTTTAGGAATAATTTCAAGTCCTGACTTTATTAGTCTTCATGGACCTCATTTCCTCTTCCATGGCTTCAAGCCATTTTGAAGAGTTTTCGCTTCTCATGGCTTCTTCAAATGAAGTGGGATCATCCTCCATTTGAAATTCCTCTGTATGATAAATCTGATAATCATCAGAAATAGCTGATCTTCTTACTCTTTGAGACCTCCTCGGGGCCTCTACATTTGGTACATCTTCTGTTTGGGGCTGCTGTTGCTCCCCCTCACCTGTGGCAATGGGTTCTGTAGAATCCTGAAGAACAGGTTCCTCATTCTCATTCACTGTTGCCACAGGAGGAACAATAACAGGTACTGGCACCACGGTGTCTTGCACCGTCGGTGCAGCGACAGCAGGCACTGCGAAAAATGGCTCTTGAATCATCGGAGTGGGCGCATATGCCCGCTTCTCTTCAAGGTCAATTCCTCGAGTTACCATGCTTCCCCTCATGATTTCATCCTCTAAGAAGACAGCGTGTCTCGTTTCTACAAACTTTGTATGTCTGTCTGGACAGTAGAAACGAAAACCTTTTGACTTTTCAGGGTAGCCAATAAAATGGCAGCTTACTGTTTTGGGATCAAGCTTCCCAAGATTTGGGTTAAATACTTTAGCCTCAGCAGGACTCCCCCACACACGTAAGTGGTGTAGTGAAGGAACTCTTCCTGTCCACAACTCGTACGGTGTTTTGGGCACCGACTTACTAGGCACTCTATTAAGAATATGAATGGCGGTTTTCAACGCCTCCATCCATAAACTCAATGGCAGTGTGGAATAGCTCATCATGCTTCGCACCATATCCATCAGGGTACGGTTGCGTCTTTCAGCTACTCCATTTTGCTGCGGTTCGCCCGGTGTAGAATACTGGGCTACTATGTCATTTTCCTGTAAAAACCTTGCAAAAGGTCCAGGGACATGTCCATATGGGGTATGTTGACCGTAGTACTCCCTCCCACGATCAGATCGGACTATCTTAATCTTTAAATCATGTTGGTTTTCAACTTCAGCCTTAAATATCTTGAATTTATCCAAGGCTTCATTTCTTTCTTTGATTGGATAAATATATCCATAACGGGAGTAATCATCCGTGAATGTTATGAACGAGTCATATCCATCCACACTTTTCACAGGAAAAGGACCACAAATATCTATGTGAATAATTTGTAGAACTCCTGTACTTCTTTTGGCGTCTTTCTTAATTTTCTTTACATATTTTCCTTTAATGCATTCTCTGCATTGCTCTAAGTCTGAGAACTCTAATAGAGGAAGAATTTCATTCTTAACTAGTCTTTCTATTCTCCCCCTCGAAATATGGCCTAAACGACAGTGCCATAATTTCGACGATTCATTATGAGTTCTCTTTCGTTTTCTGTTCGCATTTACAGGCGAGGATATACGCTCATTCACATCACATACGGAATTTACATTTTCACGAAGTGACAATAAATAAAGCTCGTCTTGTTTGATGGCAAGACCAATGCATTTATCATTAAACATTATTTCACATTTGCCATTTCCAAAATGACAATCATAACCATCATTGTCCAAATTTAAAACACTAATCAAATTCCTCTGTAAAGAGAGTACATAAAGAACATCTCTAAGTAAAAGAGTGAAGCCATCAGCTAGCTCTAATGAAAGATCGCCAACGGCTTCAACTTCAGCTTGGACTCCATTTGCGACTTTAATGCATCTTTCTTTTCTTTGCGTAGTTCTCGTCGAACGGAATCCCTGTAAAGAATTAGCAACATGAACAGTTGCTCCTGAGTCAATCCACCAAGTGGATTTCGAATATTGCACATACAGGGATTCATTTATATAGGTAATAATGTTCTCACCTTTCTTTGCCATTATCATCTTTAAGTAATCAGGACATTTATTCTTGTAGTGTCCTGTCTTCTTACAGTGAAGGCACTGATCTTTGTCTACAGCAAACTTATTCTGTTGAGGCTGATGGATAGAGATTTTTCCCTTGTTCTTTGAGAAGGAGTTATTGTTGAAGTTTCTTTTCTTGTTATACTTGACATAGTTGATAGAACCACCATGTGAGGATTTAATTCTTTCCTCCTCTTGCACACACATAGCTATGCACTTTTCCAAATCCTATTTCTCGGGCTGCATATTGTAGTTGACAACAAAAGTGTCAAACTCTTTCGGTAAGAAAGCAAAAACTAAATGAATAAGGAACTCATCCTTGAGAGCCAAATCCATTGGTTTAAGCTTAGATGCCTTGTTACTCATCCTCAGTATGTGCTCTCTTATGCCACTGCCACCACCAGAGTACCTCTCTCACAAGTCGCTTAATCACCGTGTAGCATAAGTCTTTGAAGAGCCAGTAAACTGACTCTTTATTCTCTCAAGGTACTCTGTGACAGTGTCACACTCTGCGATTGAGCCCACAATAGCAGGCTCAATCGTGTTCTTTATCACAGCCATACATTTCTTGTTGGCTGTGGTCCATTTCTTATGCTCAAGGTCATAAGACATCTGTAAGGAGCATGATCCTCTGTCTTTTCTCGCCAAGCATCATCCTCATTTGGATCCTCACCGGTGCCATAGGCTCGGTGGGACGTCTTTGTAGTGAGGACCAGTCCACTTCACCAAGATAAACGCTAAGTCTATCTTTTCTTCCACTCTCCATAATTATCTCCTTTAAGAGTGGGGATCTCTCTGATACAACTCATCAAGTTGTATCCGCCTGAAAAATATTTCAAATAAAGTGAGAACATAACAGGAAAATTATATGCCTTATTTCCAACGTTGGTCAAAAATACGACATACAATTAAATCAATTTTATCTACACATTAAATCTATATCACCGTTGGGCAGAAATAGAAATAATGCATAAAAACATCAATTAAATTATAATACTGTTATTATCAACGTTGGTCAGAAAATAACAATATTACAATGCACAACAATGCTCAAAAATTAAATTCTCCCGTTAGTTCGAATTTAATTTAAAGACAAATCATCATTTAACTTTTGCAGCGGAAACATCAATTAAAAATTATATCTATTTTTTCAAAATTAAATTCTCCCGTTGGTTCGAATTTAATAATGAAAATTTATATCTTTTCTTTTAGATATATCATATATATATCTAAAAGTACGCATACCAGGAAACAATAATACATGTCATGCATATATATGAATATTAAGAAAAATGGGGGGGCTTATTGAAAAAACTTCCACCAAAACTTTCTTTACGCAGGAGATACACCACTCATGCCTTGCCTGGTCAAAAGATTATCCCCAAAAGCCTCTCCACCACACATTCCAAAAGTTCTCCCCAAAAAAATCAACCTCAAATTTCGGATCTGGGCCAGCGCTTGGGACTGGCCGAGCAGCACAGGCGGGAGGATGTAGGGGATCTCGCGCAGGCGCAGGCGAGGGCCGCTGGGGGTCATCAAGGCGGGCTCGCGCTTGCGCGCAGGCGAGCTGCGCCGGCGGGCCTGCAGCACGGCAGCCAGCGCGCATGCGTAGAGGGGCGGGCTCGCGCGCGCGCGAGCGCAGCGCGCAGCATGGGCGCGCAAAGGGCAGCGGCGCGCGCGCGACCGCCGCTTGCGCAGGGGCGCTGCGCGCCGCAGTGCCGCGCACGGCTGGCGAGCTCAGCTGCGGCGGCGGCGCTGGAGCCAGCGCCGCGGCGGTTCGCACACAGGGCCGCAAGGAAAGGCAGCCCGGGCTGTCGTGTCGGCTCACAGATCTGGTCGCGCGGCGGGGCAAGCGGCAGCAGGACCAGCGAGGACAGCGGCGCCAGCAGCCGGCGCAAGGCGTAGGCAAGAAAAACAAATTTTTTTTGATTGCTTTTTCCCGATCTGAGACTTGGGGATTCTTTGCCCGCTCTGATACCATTGTTGGGATCTCTGTGTTCTTGATGAATCGAGAGGAGAGGGAAGGGAGAGAGGGAGAGGTACCGACCGTCTGATTGCGTGGAGGAGGAGGTTGCCATCTCGGGTTCGTCGGTGAGGTCTGCGCACGGGCAGCGACGGTCGGGGAAGAACGGTGTCTCCCGGTGCGCGGCGACGGTGACGGCACGGTGGAGCTTCCCGTCGCTGGAGTGCCCCCTCTTAAATCGGGTCTAGGGTTTTGTTGGTGGGGTGTGTGGCGGCACGGTGAACCTCGTCGTACGTGCCACCCCGACCCCCCACCTCTATTTATTGTGGCGCTAGCGACAGGGGCCCACCAGCCTATTGGGCTAGGCGCCCCCGATCAGAGCGCGAACAAGGGGGCCCGTTTGGCCGTTGGGCCAAACGGTTGAAATCATCCTAACAGGAAGGAGTAGTCGGAACCGAAGAGGGTGTCGTCATTGGAAAAGATGATCTTGTTGAGGTCATCGGGAAGAAAGACGGTGGTGGGTGGTGAGTAGGGGAGGAGTTGGAGGAAGAAAGGGGAGGGTCAAACTCGTCAATAGTAGCAAATCCTAAAGAAATAGATGGACACAATGCATCTGATCAATTACAGCAGAAGAGTGGCAATTCCTAGATGGCCTAACTGAGCAGTGGAATATGATCAATTCTCCCAATATAAAAAATACTGCAAACACACTAGGACAAAATGACATGGGTGGGCATTCAACCTAAGAGTTGATGGCATCTGGTGATTTTATATCTAATGTTCTGTAGGTGTCCACATCTGAGTTTACGTTTTGTACCAATAAAGAAACAAGCATCATTCTTCAAAGTTGAAAGTACTTCTAGAAAAAAAAAGGAAGAGCTGGGCAAGAACCAAATAAATATACTCACCACAATGCATCTGATCAGGAAACAGGTCAAACAAATTGCTGTTACAGTGCCTACCTGACAAACATTTAATAAATGCACAGTTAGCATGTCAGTTTACATCACAGGAGCAGCTTAAGATAGAGAGAAACAGAACAAAAGTATAATCATGTTATATACATTATGATATCAAAAGTTATTGTGATGTTTAAGCATTCAAGTTGAACTGATGCTTGTTGAAACAGAAAGTTATTCTGAAAGATAGATCAGCAAAAGTATGGGATTTGTTCTCCACAACAGCCTAATATTACGAGCAGGAGCGGAAATATGTAAATGCTAAATGTAAAAATAGTGTAATGACCTCAAAAAGCTTCTTTCTCCGTCCCTTTGATTCAATTGGGAAGCGTTTCAGCATGAAAAATAGCCTAATCGAAAGAAAAACTACACCTTCCAAGTAAATCACTTACTGAAAGGAACACCATGTGCAAAAGAAATTAAATAACAAGCTACCTTCCACCATATATTAAGAAACCCAGAAGAGCTATAAAGGAAACAACTGCAAATGAAGAAAAAAAACATCAGCGAGCTACACAGCTGAAATAAACAGACAATCTCTCTGGCAACAGCAAAAATACCAGATATAAATATTTTGCTCACAAGCTCAACCAGAGGATTATCATTTATTCCAAGGTATATCCAAATAAAAACCTGCACACTCCTTCTATTAGTAATAAAAAAATCACAGTACAGAAGGATAAACTACGCAACAAGTCAGATCAACTATGCAACAAATTGGATAAATGTAGATACATAAAAATACTTGTCGAAGACTGTAAGAATAAGTCAATTGACCTATGCATGCTACTATTGTAATTAATTGAATAAACAATTCTCATGAAAAAAGCATACAAGTAACAGAATAAGTTGACTAGGTAAAAACCAACCTGAATTACATATATGGTGCTATTAACTGTGATGTATATAATCCATAGCTTGTCTGTGGGAAGATTCTTAGCCTGGAATAGATATATAAATTAACAAATAAATACCTCCATCAGTTGATGGATTAAATTTTTGAAAAAGCAAATGATAAAAGATGTAGTTAGCACCTGATGGTATATTTCTGCCCAAAACAGCACAAGTAATGTGTAGGTTGAGAAAAATAAAAGACCAGGCAGGTCTAATAACACCAAACTACAGACCTGTTGAAACATGAGTTTTGTTGAGCAATCAAACTACAAGACTTAACATTAAAAGTTTGGTAAAAATTCATTGAGCTGTACATAAATAAAACTATGAATTGTGAACAGCATGCATAGATTTCTCATAATTATTAGTCTAACAGGAATTCAGATACTGTATAGTCTGTACTGCCAAAAAAAAAGAACTAAATGGTTCTTACTTTTGTTTGAAAAAGGAACACATGCGCATGAAATCCAAATATGACAGCACAAACTGCAAGAGGCACCCCATAGTTAGTGATAACGGATCACAAGGAAGGCAGCAAATGAAACAACAGCACACCACATTACCCCCATTTACAATGAAGTTCATAAGATGGAAAACCTTCTGTGTTGTCCAACCAAATTCAGGCACCCGCAACTGAATTCTGATCAATTGAACCTGAAGGCGGAAAGTAGTTACGGTAACATATAGCGTTGGATTCAAACAAAAGGTAAAACCATTTTGCGGTATCAGAAAGTTTGACTACCCAATAATGAGTAACATTAATGCCAATTACCACCCGTGAATGACATTAATAAACCCAGACGGAATTAAACTTTATTTAAATCCCACTTGAAGTCCGAAGCAATGTCCTCGCAGGTTTCAGCTGAATGATGATATACATCTTATCTGGGTAGCGCCATAGCAGACTAGCAGTGGTGCTTCATTTCATTAATCAAATACTCAAGAAACATTTCATTAAATCAATACTCAACAAAACAACGTTCTTCAAAACAATAGGTGAATTGGAACCTCGACATTTTAGAAAAAAAAAGGTTAATTGCTTAATTTAGAAAATACTAGTGCAAAAATAAATGTAATTATGGGAAACTAGTAACAACAGTCCCTTGTCACTCTTCAGTATGAACAGAATCATTTTAAATGGAACAGAAATCTGCCCTTTATCTTGCCACTCTAGACAGTTTCACAACATCCAGTCAACTAACTAAGCTCAAAAGGAATTAAAGAAGTGAGAGAGATAACATAATAAAACAATGCAGTGCCAAATTAGCTGTTTAGACAAACACAGTGATTACAAAACAGTGTGAAAGCAGTTTTCCCTTCCAGACGAGTAAGAGGTAACCACCAAGAAGGCTTACACTGCATACAATGGAAAACACAATAAATGCAGAACTTAATGCTCATTAGTGGAAGGGATAAATATATTTTCGCCTCGGCTGCTTCCACTCAGGCTTATTTTGGTCCC
The DNA here is from genome assembly GCA_036346265.1 of Melocanna baccifera. Taxonomy (NCBI): domain Eukaryota; kingdom Viridiplantae; phylum Streptophyta; class Magnoliopsida; order Poales; family Poaceae; genus Melocanna; species Melocanna baccifera. Next base: position 16,792,035 of record CM070683.1, read on the forward strand.
ACACTTTAAAAATGGTTCAAGTTCAATTTTTCTACATCAAACCAGCTCAGTTTTGTCCATTTGTTGTAATTTTGCCATCTGGATGGCAAACAACATGTGGCAACAATGGGGTGTGCTCTTAGGTTGTGTCAGCCCACATGGATCTGATGAATACCGCGTAGGCACACATAGCTGGGCTCTCCTACCCCCACCCCCCTACTGTGGCCTTCTCCATCAATGTGGTGCTGACAAAGTTCGTTGTGCATGTGCTTCTGACTCAACTTCACATCATACCCCTTCATCAACATGCATCGTTAAATACAACATAGACCATACCGAGTTGAGCTTTGAAGTAGAGGGGCTTTGGTCAATTTTTAAGTAAAGGGAATAAAATAAAGTACATTTGTCCCTTTGCAGCATAGTATCATCTGCTGTCACTACTCAAATAGCATAGTCTAACCGTCAAAAAATCTTAGCTGTTCTTAACCTCTAGATGGCCACAATTTAGCAGGTTGTAATGATGAGTAAGTCATGTTGGTTTCAATATCTATGATTGTCTTCCAGAGTCCAGACCACCATGTTCTCATCTAAATCTTTGATTACCTTCCTTCAAACAATTTGTGCCAAAGAAATGGAATAACTATGGTGCGTATTTTAGTTTTTGTATGCGGTATACAAAAACGCTTTCCACAGTCTTTCCAATCCTTCAAGTGGGAGTGAGATGGAAGTGGAAGACGGTGGAAGGGGAGCAAAACATAAAAAATTAGCTATATATAGAAGTGTCATTATCGTAGCCATAAGAAAGGATTTTCAGACATAATTAAAGCTGTGATGATGGCAACACTCGAGCCCTGGTGTTCATGGCACCATGGCGGTGATGCTCAAGCAATATAAGTAATTCTTATGCGCAATTTGACGGTGAGCCATGAGCTGAGGTAGTTGCAGTGCAGTGGAGAAACTCAAGCCACAGTGCTAGCACTACATGGCAGTTTCGCTGCATCAACTGTTGTTATACCACTCAACACTAGCGCTAGAACATGCTTCAACAGTGGTAGTTTGTAGAAATCACAAACAACAAAGTGTCAGCCCTCAAGACATGGCTGATCCTGACAACAGCAACATCATGGACAACCTCCAGTTATGGTATTGGTAATGTGGCAATGGATTGGAGGTACTTTGTGAACCACATGGATTATAGAACTTTTCTTTTAGGTACACTGGGCCTTTTTGGAGCCTGGAACATTCTAAAAGTCTAAAGGGAAATAATGATTTGGATTTGGATATGATGATAGATGACTCTATATTGATTGGTTAATGACAGCAGAGGATATTAATCATTAATTTGGATATGACAAGAATATGGGTAAAAAATGGTTTAGCGTAGCTCATGGGCAGTGGTGAACCACACCTGAGGAAGCAAGGGATGCAGGCCCCCGCTGGTGCAACCATCTAGTATAGTTGGTCTGCACTCTGCAGCTATATAGACATGAATACTAGTAGTTTAATGGTCAATCGCATAGATTCTGAAATTGGTGACTGCAAGTTTGATACTCCACCAGCTGTATTTGTTCAATTTTTTAGCTGTATTTATTCAAATTTTTAGTCTTTTACAGTTTTTACACCTCTTCCTTTCTCACTGTGCATGGAACATACACCTTTTTTTGCTGACTCTTCTCCACTGGTCAGCGCCCCCTTACATAAAGTTTTAGGGCTGTCCCTGGTCGCAGGTAACAATTTAGAGTGAACCATTGCCCATTATAAATTACCATGATTCACTGACTAGGATGCCAGTGCGAATACACGCCATACTTGCAACCCATAATTCGGAAAGGAAACTCAGGCGGATTAATTTTTGCAATTGGGTATACATGGTATAACAACTGAATCCTCAAAACAAATGGCCACACACTAACCATAGCTTCTGTAGCCACGACTGATTTCAAACAATAACACCCTTCAAACATTCGTGGAACAAATACCCCCAAAAAACCAACGCTTGGGACAGAAACGCGACCAATACCCAGAGACTAAGCATCCCCACCCCGCAATTTGACACATGCGGGTTCAGATCGAACGATCGCCACCCAATGAGGATTGGCGATTCGTCGAGGTTATGGTTACGAGGTTTGAATAAGATTCAATGGTATACCAGGGCGACGGCCGAGACGAGAGCGTAGGCGGCGGAGAGGGAGAAGAAGGCGCCGTCCTGCCAAGCCGGCGACTCGTTCACATCCTCCCACCAGCCCCGCAGAACCACCGCGAGCCCTCCCGCCGCCGTCATCTCCGGCGACGGCAGCGTCGACAGGAACGACAACACCAGCTTCCTCATCTCTCTCTCTTCTCCTCCTCTTCGTTGTGTTTGCGCCAGCGAGGGCTCCTGTGACTTGCAACTTGCGAGAGATCAACAGGAGAGAGGGAAAACGGAGGAGGCGGCCTCTCCAAGGGCCCACTCAGCTTCCACACGGACGGGTGGGCTTCGGGAGCGCTCTCGGCCCACAAGTCAGCGAGTGATTTGCTCGACCGTCGTGCGTGTGGGATCATCCCTATATTACACATCGGGGATTTATGGCTCTCTATACCACATTATCGTTTTTACAAAAGAACCTTCTGAATTTACGAAATAGCGTAAGGGTCTTCGCCATGTCATTTTTTTCTCGAAAACCCCCTCCACTTCTTTGAAATTGCGTACAGATCCTCTACATTTTCATGAAGGTCCTCCTTTTGCTGGATAGCACCCTACGGTTTTCCCAAAATTACGCATAGATCCTTGATTTTATGCAAAAAAAACCTTTCGCTTTCTCTAAAAATACGTACGGGTCTTTCCTTTTTCAGAAAATCCTCTCTTACGAATTTTCGTCTTTTTTATATTGATCTACATTGTAACTAGCGCGACGTGACGCCATGTTTGTGCTACTAGTTTTGACAATAGCATGATGCCTTTATGGGGTCACAACTCGACCTCGAGTGGATCGCCAGATTGGATTATTTCTGCGAGGAATATGTCCATGAGTTTGGTTGCCTAGAAAACGCCTTGGTCCATGCCCGTAGATGCAATGGGTCCGTTTGGATGCCTGTATGGGCCTCCAGGGCTAGCCAGGTGGATGCAAAAAGGATCTCAGGGCCTGGCTACGGGAAAACAAAAGTTTCAAGTGTTTTCTTCGGGCTTGGCTGAGGACGGGCTCGTAGGAGTGAAAAATTAGGCACGTGGGCTGCACCACACGGGATAGGGCGGGAATAATTGGGTTCTAGGGTTACCTTCTCGCCTCCCTACCATCATAACTCCCACCGCTCCTTCACTTTCTCCATTTGTTCGCCTCTCTCACTCTCACATCTAGTCATCTCTCCACTTCCTCTTCCACTCAACCCCGTCAGGTGATCTTCCCCTAGAGTCCATCCCCATCTAGGCTCGGTCCTAGTCGGAGAAGGCGCTCTTCCACCACAAATCTCCTACCAGTAGGCTTCGTCATTTCTTATGCTAGTGTCAGCTTGATTAGGATGTTTTCCATGTGTAGGTTGGTTGGGGCATGTTATTTTCATATATTTGCCATGCTAGATCTGTTATTTATGTTATGCAATAATGCTAGGAGGAGGAGTAGTAGTAGTAGTAGTAAAAAGGATGAGAAATTGAAAGCAACAAGAAGAAAGAAATTCAAAATCAAAATTGAGATCCAAATTCAAATAAAAAGAAAACAAAAAATTCAAACTAGGCCAGCCATCTCTTTTTTCCCTTCTTTCATTTTCCTGGCCCGACTCCCAGCCAAATTGGCCCAGCTGCAATTAGCCCATCTCCTTCTTGCTCTCTCTCTCTCTCTCTTTCTTGCTTTGTCTTTCGGCTAAAGTCAACATAGTCGCACCGCCACACACCCGCGCGGGTGCCTGATCGAGGCATCCTAACCTGCTCTTGCGCACACCAGCGATATGTGCTGCGCCCATGTGACACACTGACATCACCTCGCCACGCCAGCCACGTCGACACCGACAAACCCATGTGTGCTTATCGTGTTGCTCGTATCGCCCATGTCACGTCCGTCGTGTCGCCAGCACCGCAATGCCACACTATCGCATCACCACCTGCCTGGTTGACGCTCCACCAGCGTCGCACTGTTGCACTCTAGTCGTGCCCGCGTGCTCAGCCGCGCCAGCTCTGTTCCACGCCATGTCACATCACGTGCCCATGCCCAGCTACCAACTACCTTGTTGATGCCAATGTCAATTCACCTGCACTGTGGCTCACGTATGCCTATGCCTTGTCGTCACTACGCATCACTGACCCACGCCCGCCGCCTACACCTACATGCATACCCCGTCGGCTATATAAGCCTCGAGCAATAAGGCATCGTGATTGCAACACTTCCCCTCCATCTTCTTCCCCCTCTTGGGCCAAGCCAAACCCGAAACCGCACCACGCCGCGTCGATCACCGCCTTCGCCTTGCCATTCTGGCCAACACGGTGGTCCTCTCGCTAAACTCCTCACATCACAACGTGTTCTCGACCATGACCTTCATCTCCCCTTACCCAATTTGTTGGTTCATGCACAGGAGCTCGCAACACCATTGTCTCCCTCTATTTTGGCCAAAAATCATCGACACCACCGTCCTGCCCTCTCCGGTGAGCTTCTCTTTGATTACTCTCTCCTGGAGCATCCTCACGCCTCCCTAATTCTTCCTTGACCCTCAATTTGGGCTCTCCCTTGCCCCAGGTCGCAGCTGATGACCCTACCGTGGCCATTTGAAACCCCATTTCTTTAGCTCAGGCAGGAGATGATTACTAGACCATGGCCCAGAGGACCTTATAGAGAATGGTTTCAAAGCAAACGAAGATTGAACTTGAATCTATAAGGAACCAATGTTGATGAAGCTAAGAGTATCCAAAAAAGATCTTCGATTTGGCAGCAAAAGAAACCTTCTTTATGAACAGCGGGATGGACTTTAGACTTGTTCTTCTTGCACGACGATACCAGAGTCCATTCATTCTAATGCTTAGAGAGCCACAAATGATATTCTTTATGAAAATCTGCTCCTCCGTCCCTCCATTGGTGAAAGTGAACTGTGAAATGCTTAGAGACAAAAACTTCGGAGGTGATGAACAAGAAGGCCAACTTGCTTGGTAATAACAAAGAATAGAAAGCCATAATCATAAGCTCTTTGAACCTGAAAACCTGAGGGATCCCCCCTAAATAGTACTATAGAACCTTGGGAACAAAAGTCTCCAAAAGATGGAAAGTGAACCAGGAGAAAGTAACTAGCAAAAGGAAACCTAGGGAGGAGGGAAAAGGTTTGTGAATTGACGAACTGAACTTTGAGCTATTGAAGGTTTCGAACTTTCTTCCTTGGGAGAAGTCTTAGTCTGAGAATAGATTCAAGTCCGACATGGCTCACCACCCTAGGGAGGAGGCCTGAAGCCTAAGGCAGAGAGCAAGGGACTCAGGGAGGATTAGCAGCCCGGGAGAAGACTGGGAGAATTGCCATGGGAGTCACCAGAGCAAACCAGGGGGCGACATCTTTTGACTTGTCACATGGGTTTTTCCTTGATGAATATGTTGACAACATGTATAAAAATACAAATTGAAGGTTTTAAAACAAAGAAGTTTGTGAAGAGACTATCTTGGTCCAAGAAGATCATGACCAAGTTGCCAAAATAGCAAGGAGCTCAACATTAAAAAAAATTGCTTTAAAGCTCCAAAGACCAACAAAATCCATAAAAAGAGCTAAAAAAATAAACAAATGAAGAAGATGATATGCAAATGATCTAAACTTCATTTGAAAATTATTTTGATGCACATTTAAGAGCAATTATGGTTAACATTAGCATTAAGACAATTTTTTATTTTCATTTTCAGCCTTATTAATATGCATTTTGACTACGTTTCTCTCCCTCTTTATTAACTTAGTCATCAAGGGACTAATTAATGCCAATGAGTGCAAAAAAGAGCATGTGTGTGTGAAATGCATGGAAATGCAAACCTAAAGAGCTTTGATGTTATTCAACATAAGTATGAAGCTCAAAGTATTACACCAAGCTACCTCAATTTAGAACTTGCTAAACTTGTTCATGACTAAATATATAGCATAAAGCAAAGACTAGCTAGCAAGATAAGTAATTTGCACAAATTAATACCAAGTTTTGCATGATTACACAAGTAGCCAGTTCATAGCATAATTTTAACTAAATATGCAGAGCCATATCCAAGATACAAAGAAAAACCTAGAGTTCAACCTAGTTAACACTTTGGGTGTGCTACAAGTTCATGAAAGAACCTAAAGCTTATTTTTATTTCATATTTTTGTTTGCAAGGTGGGATCGAACCATATCTTTTACAAGGTGGGATTGAACCACATCTTTTGCAATTTTCAACTTTTTTATTTTTTGGGTGAGTTTTACCTCACATCTTTACATTATTCATTTTTTTTGGTGAGGTTGACCTCACATCATTTCCCTACGAGCATATTTACACAAGGTTCAAGTATGATTCAAAATAGCTCAAACCCATGTTACTCTAGGGACTGTAGTAGAAAATTCATATTATCTTAAGGACTTGCTATAAGCATTAAGAGTTGAAATAGCAAGAAAAAGCTACAAGTTTCATCAAGTTTTCAATAAAGTTCATGTTTCCATTTTATTTTTAGCAAACATTGATAAGCTAAATGACATATATCTAGGCATGAACAAGCTAGCAATGCACTTCATTATGGTAGCAAGGTGTAAATGGTATGAAACAAAATTTCATCGTGAATAATCGACAAAGCTCGCTATCATGTAAATGAGTATATCACATATGCCTACATGATATGTAAGACGAACAAAATAAAGATCCAAACTCCCTCTCAACATGTGAGTCAATTTTAGAGACATTTTGGTTTGAGTGATGCCAAAATTAAGCTCAAGAAAATCTCAAAATGAACTCTCCTGAACCAAAGCTATAAGCAAGAGAGAAAAAGCTTAGGAAATAAAGAAATGTCAACTCGTAAAGCATAGACAAGATAATGGGATCACTATGACTTAGACTTGCTCTCATCCACCCCATATGACTCTAGAACTAGCTGACCATCTAAACACAAGGGAATAAATATATTCCCTGTCTACCCAAGGGACTCAACACCAACTAGACCTATAAGAAGTAAGTGGACTCAACCTAGTGAGAAGAGAACAATTAATAACCAGTATCCTAAATCCACAAGATGATAGAAAGAAATCTAAACTACATAGTATAATAACAACACTGGTCTATGCTATAAATATTAACCCAAAAAGCACATACAAACATGGTGTAGAAAGTAAAACAAGAAGTAAATGAATATATGATACATAAAGTACATGATTCTTCCCTTAGAGTATACCATAAGGACACACAACCCCAAGCTCTCCTAGCAAAGCCATGAATCTCAAGCTATCTAAAAGTTTAGTGAAAATATCAGCTAACTGGTGGTCACTCTTGATAAACTGAAGCACTATGTAACTCTTCTCCACATGTTTTCTAAGGAAATGATATGGAATATCTATGTGCTTGGTCCTAGAGTATTGCACTAGATTCTTAGTAATGTTAATGATAGAAGTGTTATAACATAAAAGTGGAATACTATCTATGGCTAATTCAAAATCCCGCAAGGTCGAAACCATCCAAAAAACTTCACTACAACAACTAACGGCTACAACATACTCAACCTCTGTAGTGAATTGTGGAACACCTGAGTGTTTCCTAGATGACCATAAAACAAGAGAAGTGCTAACAAATTGGCAAGTACCAAAAGTGCTATTCCTATCTATCCTACAGCCAGCAAAGGTTGCATTAGAGTAGGCTCTAAGGAAAAGACAGAAAGTAGAAGAGTATCAGATACCATAGTCTAGAGTAGCTCTGAGGTACCTGAAGATATGCTTCACTACCTGATGGTGAGATACATGAGAAGAAGCCTGAAATCGAGCACATAGACACATAACAAAGTTTATGTCTGGCCTCGAAGCAGTGACGTACAGGAGGGAGCCAATCATACTACGATACTTCTTCTGATCTATGGCCTCGTCACCCTCATCAAGATCAAGTGTGGTTGTGGTCGCCATCGGAGTTGACACTAGCTTGCCATTGGACATGTCAAAGCGTCTCAGGAGGTCTCGCATGTACTTCCCTTAATGCAAAAAAGTACCCTCCCAAGTCTACTTGATCTGAAAGTCGAGGAAGAAGTTCAATTCACCCATCATACTCATTTCAAACTCTGTGCTCATGACATTAGAAAACTGGAAATCAAGAGCATGAGAGGAGCCACCAAAGATAATATCATTCACATAAATCTTGATGAGCAAAAAGTCATTGCCATGTCTATGAATAAACAATATCTTATCTACATTACCCATCTCAAACCTATGACTCAAAAGATAGGATTTAAACCTCTCATACCAAGCCCTAAACGCTTGCTTAAGTCCATATAAGGTTTTAAAAAAAAGCTTGAAGACAAGCTTTGGGTATTCAGGGTTCTCAGAACCTAGAAGCTGCCTAATATAGAGCTTTTTCTCAATATACCTATTAAGAAAGGTGCTCTTGACATCCATTTAATACAGCTTGAAGCCCTTAGACACTGTGAATACAAGCAAAATCCTAATGGCCTCTAGCCAAGCTACATGGGCGAATGTCTCCTCAAAATTTAAGCCCTCAACCTGGGTAAAGCCCTGAGCTACTAGTCTAACCTTGTTTCGAATGACTACCCCATCCTCACTCTACTTGTTCTTAAAGACCCAGTTGATTCCTATGACATTATGACCATTAGGGGGCTCAACAAGCGACCCTCTTGAAATTCTCTAACTCGTTATGCATAGCATTAACCTAAGACTCATTAGACAATACATAACAAATATCCTTGGACTCAAATATACATAGAAGTGAGATAAGCTAGACTTCAAGCACACGATATGCTCAAAAAGGTCACCTATGAGATCCTAAATATGATGCAGAAGTGGCATCTACCTCATGTGCTGTGAAGTTAGAAGCAAAACCACAAACCTCATACAAGCTAGATGGTAAGGGTTGTTCTCTCTGAGACACGGTGGTAGAAGCAGGCACCTCAGGATTAGATGGGACTAGATCAGGTAGAAAACCCTCATCTCCATCATCCTCATCATCGACAAAGATGGTTTCAGACTACATTACTAGACCTGAGATGTCGGGCCTAGCACTAGGACTAACCTCATCAAATGTAGCCTCACAGGACTCTAACACCCTACTTGTCTCACAGTTCCAAACCTTATAACCCCATGAAAAAGTCAAGTAACCTAGTAAGATACCATTAGATGAGTGAGACTCAAACTTATCTAGGTTCCCAGACTTCAAAATGAAATATTTGCAACAAAAAACATAACAATGCAAGACACTGGTCTTTTGCCCATACCTCAACTCATATGAAGTGCAATGCAAGTGTGCCCTAAGAAAAACTTTGTTCAAAATATTGCACGTGGTAGCTATAGCCTTACCCTAAAACTTCCTAAGTGTACCATATTCACTAGATCATCCTAGCCATCTCAACTAAGGTATGGTTCTTCCTCTCCACAACGCCATTTTGTTGTGGGAGTATGGAGAAGAGAACTGATACTCTACTCCTGACTCATCACAAAACCTCTCAAAGTAGGAGTTGTTGAACTCCGTACCATTCTCAGTGTGAATCACTCGAAAGGCACCAGGGAGCTCAATAGACAACCTACTGACCAAACCCCAAAAATGACTAAAAGTTTCCTCCTTCGAGACTGAGAAAAATACCCAAGAGTACCTCAAGAAGTCATCAACCACAACAAGCATATACTACTTTCCACCAGCCAATTGCATTCTAGCTAGACCAACAGTGTCCATATGGAGAAGCTGTCTTAGTGCATCAGTCATAGTCACAGTGACTGGAGGATAGGAAGTAGCAACCATCTTGCCATACCGGCAAGAAGCACCAACTAAGTCTTTGACAATCTTGAGTTTAGGCAGACCAGGAATGAGGTTGTGGCTGCTAACTTAGGTCAAGTGATCAAAGCCAATGTTATGTGACCAAGTCTCCTATGCCAAAAGGGGAGATCACAGAATTCTAAAACACTAATCACTAGAGAGAATCACCAGAAGACTCGACAAAAACAACATGAAAGATCCTCCTAAACCTAAAAATCTTGCAAACTAGACTTCCCGAAGAATCAAGAATTCTATAAGCATTTTTCTTAAAGCTTACCTCAAAATTGTCATTGGTAATGTCGAGACCCGAATATGCAAATCCGGACTCTCTGTGTATTCTACACTAGTTCCAGGATCACGCTAGTGCACACAGTCAAACATAGATGTCATCACAACCATATACACGATAAAATAAAGAAAAAGCTCAAATATCGATAAATATCAAGAGTACGTCCTTATGGTCAAGCTTACAATAGATTAGCCCGAGGGGTTTAACAAAACTAGTAGCAGAAATCCAAAATAAAGCGTAGTGACCAATCAACAAGCCCACAGGCTATCGAGTGGAGAACGAAGTCTAATCTGTGAAGTCATCGAAGTACTCTCCTTCTGGAACCTCCTACTGATAATACTCCTCGTCCTCAACTGAGCAATATAGGCGTAAAGCCGTGAGTACATTGGTACTCAGCAAGTGGTTTGTAACAAATGAATGCAATATAGTATACAAGACTTACCAATGGAAGGCTGAAAGGTTAATTTGCATAAAATGTATTTCACAGTAAATATGATAAATAGATTGAAAGCGAACTTTAAATGAAAACAATAGTAATAAATAATCAAAAGAATAAATATAACCCACTTGTGAACAACCTATTCACAAGCTAAATCAACAATGAACTACCTGTCCACCTCCAACATAAACCACCAAGTTTAAAAGATAACACTAACCTTCATGTGAAATCACTGAGCATTGTCTATGACCGAGGTCGCGGTTATTCGAATAGTTTTACACTCTGCAGAGGTTGCACAACTGTACCCACATGATGTGATTAGCCTCGATCTCAGGAAATCACAACAAGGCCTTTACAAAGTTCAATTCCAACCTAATCCTACCCGCTAGGGTTTCGCATCACACCCCCCTTACGCCATATGAAAATCAGCAACCATGTTCATCTCATTGGCAAGATTAAGTTGAAACCTCCCAAATTAGTCAGCCAGGTCTATCCCATACTAGACATGTGATTTGCATGATAAAGCTCAGATCAATGGCGCACAAAGTTAAGTCCTTAATTCTACCCGGGCGAGGCTACCACATCCCCTGAAGTGAACCTACACTTCCTCCTTTACTGCACGATCATTCGCCCGAGTGCAAAACAAAGTTTGTATAACCCAAGCCAATGACACACCAATGTCATGGCACAAATTTTAATAAACGTGGCACCAACCATAATTCCATATACCATTAAGTCAAATTAATAATTCACATGTGATGATGAAACCGTTCGTAACTATAAGCAAAGCTAAGCAGTTCTATCGTACCAACCATGTGACTACTAACATAGCATCACCAAATAATAACCCAACCTAAGGTGACAATGGCATAAGGGTGTTCCAAATTATCAAGGAGGGATAATCAATCGGGGACAATAACTACCAAATACAAGGTTTGAATAAAAATAGCGATGCAATATAATTTAAAATAAAATAATTAAATAATAGATTGCAAACTAGGTTCAACATGATCAAAGGACACGACTTGCCTTGGTTATGCTCAGCGAGGTACTCCTGGTCTTCGGGCACAGATCCTGCTCCTCCGGAATCCGAATCTAACAAGAAAGAAAACAACCAAAATAATAAAAATACATAAAATGATAAGTAAATGAACTCCAAAAATCATGAAACTAGAACCAAAAGCTAGAGCTTGATTTTAGATGAATTTAGAAAAAAGAACGGGGTCAATCGGAGTTAGGACGGAGGAGAACGGGCTTTCGAAAAATAAACCCTAAAGGAAAATTGGGAAATTCGGAAATCGCACTGTGCTGTGAACTCGGTCCATGGGAGAACCGGTCTACGGTGAACTCGGTCCACGTAACAGTGCATGCGGGCGGTGGTGCTGACGCGGCAGATTAGGGTTGATGTGGCGCGCGCTTGTGCTGACACGTGGCACGTGCTGACGTGGCTGCCACGTGGCACCGCAGGCGGGTTTTGGCTGACATGGCAGCTGACGTGGCATGACACGTGGCTGCCACGTGGACCTAGGGCTGACGTGTATTGCTGACGAGGCAGGGCTGATGTGGCTCGGGTGCGAGGGCGCAGCGGCGGCGGGATCCGACGGTCGGGACTGCGACACGCGGCGAGATCTGGGCCTTCGGCTCAGATCTGGATGGGTGGCGGGGATGAAGCGGCTCGGAGGCGGGACGGCGGCCGATGGTCGACGCGTGTCCTGGCTCGTCGCGCGAGGCGTCGCGGACGTGGCGCGGGCGCGGTGCGGAGGCAGATGGCTAGGATGACACGGAAGAGATCGGACGGCGGGGACGCGAGGCGCGATTACGGTTAGGGCGGTGGCGCGTGGAATGGGCGGCGGAGATGATGCCACGGCGCGGGGCACCGATCGGACGGGTGAGCAAGGGCATGGGCGGGCGCGGGCGCGCTGGTGCTGCCGCGTGGCGAGGCGAGGCGATCTGGTGGCGGAGGATGGGGCGAGGCAGCGCGCGCATGGGCGGCTGGGGGCGATGCCACGTGGCGGGGCCGGGGATCGGAGGGCTGAGGCGAAGGCGGGGTGCGGGAGAGCGGGCGAGGTGCGGGAGCAGCCGGATGACCGACGCGTGAAGGCGGCAGGATCCGACGGCTGGGCGGCGGTGGGGTTTTATTCTTTTTCCAGAAATTCAAATAAACTCCAAAAGCTCTAGAAAATAGCAAATAAATTCCAAAAATTCACCAAAAATACCAAAAAATTCCTTGTGACACAAGGAACCCAAATAAAATATTTCAGCTAATGTTGAAGTTTAGTTTAATCATATTAAATCCTTTAAAATTTTGAAAATTTAATTTAAGCTTGATTTAATTTCAGAAAATTTCAGAAAATTTATTTTTGAATTCAAGGTTTTAAAAAATCTCTGAAAATCAAAATGTTACAAACCTTACCCCCTTAAACGGGATCTCGACCCCGAAATCCAGGCTAACTAGGAGAAATATGTTTACCTAGTGCGACGACGGAGCTGATGTGGTTCAGACTTCCGCTTGCAGCACTCTGGGATTGCTGGCTGCCACGGCTTGCTCCTAGGGGAAGGGTCTTAGCAGGCGTACTCCCAAGGTTGAATGGAATTGGTGTGATTGCTTGACGCTTCTGTGGGCAATTGCGAGCGAAGTGGCCTGGCTCTTTGCAATTGAAACAATTAGCTGAACCTGCAGGGTTGTGCCCTTCTGGGGTTGATTGCTGACATTGATAGGGCGTGGTCCCGATTTGTCATAATAGGTCACTGGAGCTGGGGTCTTGAAAACTGGCTGCTGTTGCTGCTGAGGCACTCGTGTAGGCTGATAGGTGTTGAGTCTTGTTCTTTGAGACTGCTGTAGGTGAACTCCTTACTGGCTCAACATCCTCTTGTGAAATTCTCCCAACTCGCGGCGGGATTCCTCAATAAGTATGGCCTTATCAACCATCTGCTAGAAACTGGCATAGTCGTTTCCCACGACCTATACTTTCAAAGCTGGGTTCAAGCTCTTCTTGAACCTCTTCTGACGAGCTGAATCTGTGGCTACGTCCTCTGGCGCGTAGCGAGCTAGCTGAGTGAATCTATTGAGATATTCACTCACTGACATGTTCCCTTGCTGCAACTCACGAAACTCATCCTTCTTCATCTCGACCACTCCATCCAAGACGTGGGCGTTATGGAAGGCTTTGGCGAACTCTGCCCATGTGATGCTGTTCTGGTCCTCATGGGCGGCATAGTAGTTCTCCCACCACTCTGCTGCTGCTCCCTCAAGCTGGTGTGTTGCATATAGCACTTTCTCCCTGTCTGAACACTGGGCCAAGTTCAGCTTCTTTTCAATCGACCAGACCCAATCGTCGGCCTCCAAAGGCTTTGAAGAACTGGAGTAGGTAGGCGGTCTCGTCCTCATGAACTCCGCATAGCTGGACTGGTGTCGTGGGGCCTGAGGTGGTACTGGCTACTGGTGCTGTCGCTGCATCATAGCCTGCATATTCTGCATCATCGTCTGCGTCATCTGAGTCTGGGCCACCAAAAACTGACTAAGGGCGGGATCCAAGCTCGGTGGAACTGGCTGCGCGTACTGCCATTTGGATCCTGGTTTGCCTGGTTGCGGCCTGCTGTGGTCCTGGTATCAACCATCTTGCTGCTGCTCTGAAAAGGGAAACAACTACTGACTGCCTTTGCCGGGTTTTAAAGATGAGAGGGAAATAGTATAGACGAGAGGTAAATTCGTCTAAGAGGGATTTTCTAATGGCAACCTAAACTAAACAAACACTTAGCCGAAAAGGCTAACAACAAAACCAGAGAAAATAACTCGCAGAAAAAGTTGACATGATTGCAATATAATGCTTTTAAGGGCAATATTTGCAGCTCACATCACACACAATGGTAAGAAAAAGCAAAGCGATCCACATGATGCTAAAACTATAATAGGGTTCTCATCTGACGGCTCCTAATCTTCACGATAATCTTCAATCTTGTCTTGGAACAAATTGGTTGATTGCTTGATCCAATCTTCACCACGAAGCTCGAAGAATTCTAGGTCGACCTCCTCTTTGATTGTTGGACACTCGAAACATCTAAGGATATTATAGGGATGAGAAGTCAATTTAAGTTTCAGAAATAAAATTTTAGAGGAAGCGAAGGTCAAGAATCCTAGGAATAAGGTAAGAATAGAGAATCACTAAATATTCATTTGTTGATCTGATTTAGAAAATATATTTTGAAATTGGCTAAGACGACAATTCTTACTAAGGCTTCGTCCTACAGTCGATATAGCTCTGATACCATCTCTGTCGAGACCTGAATATGCAAATCTGGACTCTCTGTGTATTCTGTACCAGTCCCAGGATCACGCTAGTGCACACAGTCAAACATAGATGTCATCACAACCATATATACGATAAAATAAAGGAAAAACTTAAATATCGATAAATATCAAGAGTACGTCCTTATGGTCAAGCTTACAATAGATTAGCCCGAGGGGCTTAACAAAACTAGCAACGGAAATCCAAAATAAAGCGTAGTGGTCAATCGAAAAGCCCACAGGCTATCGAGTGGAGAACGAAGCCTAATCCGTGAAGTCGTCGAAGTACTCTCCTTCTGGAACCTCCTACTGATAATACTCCTCATCCTCAACTAAGCAACATAGGCGTAAAGCCGTGAGTGCATTGGTACTCAGCAAGTCATTTGTAACAAATGAATGCAATATAGTATGCAAGGTTTACCAATGGAAGGCTGAAAGGTTAATTTGCATAAAAGGTATTTCACAGTAAATATGATAAATAGATTGAAAGCGAACTTTGAATGAAAACAATAGTAATAAATAATCAAAGGAATAAACAAAACCCACTTGTGAACAACCTATTCACAAGCTAAACCAACAGTGAACTATCTGTCCACCTCCAACATAAACCACCAAGTTTAAAAGATAACACTAATCCTCGTGTGAAATCATTGAGCATTGTCCATGACCGAGGTCATGGCTATTCGAATAATTTTACACTCTGCAGAGGTTGCACAACTGTACCCACACGATGTGATTAGCCTCGATCTCAAGAAATCACAACAAGGCCTTTACAAAGTTCAATTCCAACCTAATCCTGCCCGATTGGGTTTCGCATCACACCCCTATTGCGCCACATGAAAATCAGCAATCATGTTCATCTCATTGGCAAGATTAAGTTGAAACCTCCCAAATTAGTCAGCCAGGTCTATCCCAGACTAGACATGTGGTTTGCACGATAAAGCTCAGATCAATGGCGCACAAAGTTAAGTCCTTAATTCTATCTGGGCGAGGCTACCACATCCCTCGAAGTGAACCTGCACTTCCTCCTTTACTGCACGATCACTCGTCTGAGTGCAAAACAAAGTTTGTATAACCCAAGCCAATGACATGTTGAAAATGTAGGCAATATTTTAATTTCAAGTTTTAGTAGGAGACAAAAGCAATATACTAATAATGCACAACTAACTAGTAACAGTAGGCTACTCATCATACTTCAGAATATACGCAAGAATAATATTGTATCAAAGTCGTACGAACACACGAACGACTTACTTTTGGGTTTGATGTAGAGCAGGAAGCAGCGCAGGCTTGATGCAGTGTAGGCTTGACGCAGTGCAGGACGTAGATGAAGCAGAACAGGAGCGGTCGCGCAGATGTGCGCTGCCCAGAAACCTTATTGCTGCCCCCGTGCAGGTATTCACGGCATTAATAGCTCGGAGATACTGCTCACCCTCCTTCCAGGTGCACGTAGGGAAGAAAGGCCGGTGTAGTTCGAACAGCACAGTACAACAGCACAATATCATCAGAGGAAGAGGACAATAGGAGAAGGAAAATAAAAAGTTCGCGTCCCCAAGCCTGGACGTCTCCAGGTCTTTTATAGACGTGCAGATTACTCTCTAGTAACTGCTCTCATTGCACTAAAATAATTCACTGGTAACTGCTTAATTATTCACTGGTAACTAATCAATTATTCACTGGTAAGTGATCAATTATTCACTGGTAACTAATAAAATTCAAAACCGAATAATGGTAATTAAGCAGTCTCATGACTAGTTAAAAGGAGAGAGAGAGATGATGCGAGGTTCAGCAAAATAAGGTGGACATGGTCTGCCAAATGGCGCGCCACGTCACAGCGTGGTCGCAAGTCACAAGTCACGCGATTTTCACGCGAAAATACGCGAATACGCGCGCGTGCGTGCGCGCACGTGTGTTTAGCCAAAGGCACCATCCACTTCCATAATTCAAAGAGTGGTATAGACTCCACCTTATAAATTGGTCTCCCCCACTTTGCCTAAGCAATATGGTACTAAATCTCACATGCTTTGAAATTTAAGAAAATGGGCCACAAACAACGGGCCTATTTCTAACAATCCCCCACCAATTCCAAAGTAAGAAGCAAAAGGATATCAAAGATATTGTGCTGACGTACTGTTAATATACCAGTCTTTTAGCGTAAATCCCGTACGGGTTGAACTTGCACCTAGAATAACAAGATTCATCTTCTCACAGCTAGTGAATGGACTATTCCTTGAATTCATAGCTTTTTGTGATTAGATTTCACTTGAAATGTCAACTAGTACTAGACTGCCAATGAACCACGTATAAACAAAGCGTTATATGGGCATGCTCCCTTATCTGCTCATGAGCTTTCTAGAGAATGCCCCGTTCTCGTGAACTGCGACCAAACAGTTGAGCTCAAGTAGGTGTATTCTTTCTGGGTATCCTGCAGGGTAATACCTTTTCGTCATTTGGACAACAGAATACATTAAGGCTTTATGCCAACCTTCCATACAGTTGAGAGTATTTTATTTATTAGGACATAGGTACAATCAATATGTACTCTCTTGTTACAACATCAACTTATTTTTCCCATTAACTACGTCACGGGATCTCAAGAAGGCATGGGTTACCATTGTGATGTAACTTAAAGGGGCCTCATTCCCATGTCCATAGAAGCAATGGAAATCGCTTTCCGTGCTAATCCCTTTGTAAAACGGTCTGCTAGATTTTTCTCAGTGTTAATATAGTTCACAGCTATCACTTCGGAGTTTCTCAATTTTCTGACAGATTTAAGCCTCCGCTTCACATGTCTAGAGAATTTCATATTATCCTTTGTACTTGTGACTTTGGCCAACACAGTTTGATTATCACAGTACATCAGGATTGCCGGTATTGGTTTCTCAACCAACGGTAAGTACATCAGAAGCTCTCTTAGCCATTTAGCCTCAACAGTGGCTGTGTCAAGTGCTACAAGTTCCGCTTCCATAGTTGATCTTGTCAATATAGTCTGTTTACAAGACCTCCATAAAACTGCAGCACCAGCTAAAGTAAACACATAACCACTTGTAGCTTTGATCTCATCAGTATCAGAGATCCAATTGGAGTCACTATACCCTTCTAATACAGAAGAGTATCCAGTATAATGTATTCCATAAGATGTTGTGCCCTTCAAGTAGCGCAACACTCTTTCAAGTGCCTCCTAGTGATCATCTCCTAAGTTAGAAGTAAACCGACTTAATTTCCTCACAGCAAATGAAATGTCAGGTCTTGTGGCACCAGCTAAATACATAAGTGACCAAATAATTTGTGAATATTTCAATTGATCTTTTCCTAACCCTTGATTCTTTCGAAGCTTAATGCTTTCATCATAGGGTGTTGGAGAAACTTTACAATTTTCGAAGCCGAAACGGCTCAATATTTTGTCAGCATAATGAGATTGGCTCAAAGTAATCCTATTCTTATTCTTAATCAATTTAATATTCAAAATAACATCTGCCTCTCCTAAATCTTTCATATCAAAACAGCGGGATAGAAAAGATTTGACCTCGTCAATTACGGTAGTGTTTGTTCCAAATATAAGTATGTCATCCACATACAAACACAATATCACTCCTTGACCCCACCATAGCGGTAATATACACATTTATCAGCTTCATTCACAATAAAGCCAGCGGTTGTCAAAGTCTTATCAAACTTTTCGTGCCATTTTTAGGTGTTTATTTAAAACCATATAAGGATTTTAATAGCCTGCATACCTTATTTTCCTGTCCAGAAATCACAAAACCATCAGATTGATCCATATAAATTTCTTCCTCCAACTCTCCATTAAGGAAAGCTGTCTTTACGTCCATTTGATGAACATACAGACCATAGGAACATGCTAACGCGAGGAGTACTCTGATGGTGGTTAATCTGGCGACAGGAGAATAGGTATCGTAGAAATCTTTTCCCTCTTTCTGGGTGTAACCCTTAGCTACAAGTCTTGCTTTGTACTTCTCAATAGTACTATCGGGCCTCAATTTCTTTTTAAAAATCCACTTATATCCTACAGATTTGCACCCAATAGGAAGATCGGTGATCTTCCAAGTCTCATTAGCCATGATAGAGTCCATCTCGCTACGGACTACCTCTTTCCAATACTCAGCATCAAAAGATGCATAAGCTTCCGAGAGAGTCTTTGGCACATCATCCACGAGGTATACAATAAAGTCATCACCAAAGGTTTTCTCAACCCTTTGTCTCTTGCTTCTTCGAGGAGTTTCTGCGACTAAATTATTGTCTTCCTCAGGGATATCATAAATTAGTTCAGAAATGGTGGAAAGTTCAGGAGTTTGATTATTCTCATTTTCGATATTATCAATTTGAACATTCCCAGTTCGAGTTGATGTACTGCCTACTGTTCTCATAGGAAAGATATTCTCAAAAAATGAAGCATCTCTAGACTCCATTATTGTGTTAGCAATAATTTCAGGAGTTTCTGATTTAACTACTAAGAATCTATAGGCCGTGCTATTTTGAGCATATCCTAGAAAAATACAATCGACTGTTTTTGGTCCAAGTTTTCTCTTTTTCTGCAATGATATATTGACTTTTGCCAAACACCCCCAAGTTCGCAGAAAATTAACATTAGGTTTTCTCCCCTTCCATCCCTCATATGGAATAATTTCACTCCTTTTAGTGATTACTCTGTTTAGGACGAAAGTTGCTGTCAATATAGCTTCCCCCACCATGTCTTAGGCATACCAGAACTCTCTAACATGGCATTAACCAAGTCTGTTAGTGTCCGGTTTTTCCTCTCAGCTACCCCATTTGATTGGGGTGAATATGGTGGTGTTAATTCATGAATTATTCCATGCTCAGCACAGAATTGGGAGAACTCATGGGAGACATATTCTCCTCCAGATCAGATCTCAATCTTTTTATTTTTATTTTCTAGTTGGTTCTCAACCTCGGCCTTATAAGTTTTAAAGTAGTTTAAAACTTCATCCTTAGTTTTTACCAAATACACATAGCAGTAACGTGTTGTATCATCAATAAAAGTTAGAAAATATCTTTTACCTCCTTTTGTCAATAGTCCATTCATTTCACACAAATCCGAATGAATAAGATCTAACGGTGCCACGTTCTTTTTATCCTCTAATCCTTTAAAGGGTTTTCGAGATTGTTTTGCTTGCACACAAGACTGGCACTTTGATCCTTTGATAATTTCACATTTTGGAATTAAATCTAATTTGGACATTCTTATAATACTATCAAAACCAATATGACAGAAACGGGAATGCCAAACATTTGCCTCATATTTATTTAAATTTATTGCAACATTCAGATTATAACAATACTCTAAAGTACTTAGGCGGAACAAGCCTCCGCTTTCATAGCCTTTACCAACAAAGTTTCCGAACTTAGACAATACAATTTTATTCGACTCAAAAACTAGCTTATAACCATCTTTACATAGAAGAGAACCACTAATTGGGTTCTTGTTTATTGTAGGAGCATGCTGCACGTTCTTTAAGTAGATAATCTTCCCTGAAGTAAGCTTCAGATCCACCGTGCCAACACCAAGAACAGAAGCATACGAGCCGTTTCCCATTAGGACGGAGGAAGCCCCTGCTGCCTGGTAAGAAGAAAACAAGGAAATATCAGAACATACGTGAACATTAGCACCAGTATCCACCCACCAATCAGTGGATTGACATGCTGAAAAAACAACAGGTGGATTACCATACCCTCCTGAAGTCGAGGCCTCGCCTATGATCATGTTAACAGCCTTCTTCTTTGGCTGTTCACCATCTCTGATTTTGCGGAAGCGACAATCCTTCGCAATATGACCATCTTTTCCGCACACAAAGCAGGTGATGTCCTTCAAATCCATTTTCTTAGTTTTCTTCTTCTTAAAGCTAGTTGTCTTGTTCGGTTTGTTGGATTTGTACTTCTTTACTACAGTCTTTTTTTCAATGAAGTTTGCATTGTTTTGGACAGAAGTGCTTGGTGCATCTTTTACTTTTGCTTTTTCTTCCACATCGAGAGCAGCAATGAGATCTTCAACAGAAATCTCTTCCCTCTTGTGTTTCAGGCTAGTGGCAAAATCCCGCCAAGAAGGAAGGAGTTTAGCAACAATGCCCGCAGCCACAAACTTAGGAGGTAACACACAGCCCAAGTGCGCAATTTCATCGACTAGTAGCTGGAGGTCATGAGCTTGTCCAACTATGGACTTAGCCTCATCCATGCTAAAGTCGAAAAATTGCTCACACATGTAGAGCCAACGACCAGCCTCTGCCTCTGCATATTTGTGCTCTAGTGCATGCCACAATTCTATGGCGGACTTATAGTCTATGTACATATCGTAGAGTTGATCTGCCAGAACAGTTAAGATGCAACCAAGAGCAGTGTTGTTTGCACTATCAAACTGCATGTACTGCTCGATCGTAAATGGATACTGCGGGTGGACAACCCACCACAGCCCCAAAGACATGAGCCAAAACTTGACTCTAGTCTGCCATCTACGAAAGTTCTGACCACAATACCTCTCAGGTTTCATCGCATCAAAAGCGCTAACCATTTCTGTATTGCAACAAATTTCACAATAAGGTTTCTGGATTGTTGAAAATGTAGGCAATATTTTAATTCCAAGTTTTAGTAGGAGATAAAAGCAATATACTAATGATGCACAACTAACTAGTAACAGTAGGCTACTCATCATACTTCAGAATATACGCAAGAATAATATTGTATCAAAGTCGTACGAACACACGAATGACTTACTTTTGGGTTTGATGTAGAGCAGGAAGTAGTGCAGGCTTGATGCATTGTAGGCTTGATGCAGTGCAGGACGTAGATGAAGCAGAGCAGGAGCGGTCGCGCAGATGTGCGCTACCCAGAAACCTTATTGCTGCCCCCGTGCAAGTCTTCACGGCAGCAATGGCTCGGAGATACCGCTCACCCTCCATCCAGGTGCACGCAGGGAAGAAAGACCGACGTAGTTCGAACAGCACAGTATCACCAGAGAGGAAGAGGACAATAGGAGAAGGAAAATGAAAAGTTCGCGTCCCCAAGCCTGGACGTCTCCAGATCTTTTATAGACGTGCAGATTACTCTATAGTAACTGCCCTCATTGCACTAAAATAATTCACTGGTAACTGATCAATTATTCACTGGTAACTGATAAAATTCAAAACGGAATAATGGTAATTAAGCAGTCTCATGACCAGTTAAAAGTAGAGAGAGATGATGCGAGGTTCAGCAAAATAAGGTGGACATGATCTGTCAAGTGGCGCGCCACGTCACGGCGCGGTCGCGCGTCGCAAGTCACAAGTCACGCGATTTTCACGCGAAAATACGCGAATACGCGCACGTGCGTGCGCGCGTGTGTGTTTAGCCAAAGCCACCATCCACTTCCATAATTCAAGGAGTGGCATGGACTCCACCTTATAAATTGGTCTCCCCCCACTTTGCCTACGCAATATGGTACTAAACCTCACATGCTTTGGAATTTAAGAAAATTGGCCACAAACAACGGGCCTATTTCTAACATAACACACCAATGTCATGGCACAAATTTTAATAAACGTGGCACCAACCACAGTTTCATATATCATTAAGTCAAATTAATAATTCACATGTGCGGGGTGCCGATCGGACGGGTGAGCGAGGGCGCGGGCGCGTTGGTGCTGCCGCGTGGCGAGGCAAGGCGATCGGGTGGCGGAGGATGGGGCGAGGCAGCGCGCGCGCGGGCGGCTGGGGGCGATGCCACGTGGCGGTGCCGGGGATCGAAGGGCCGAGGCGAAGGCGGGGTGCGGGATAGCGGGCGAGGTACGGGAGCAGCCGGATGACCGACGCGTGGAGGCGGTAGGATCCGACGGCTGGGCGACGTGGGGTTTTATTCTTTTTCCAGAAATTCAAATAAACTCCAAAAAGCTCTAGAAAATAGCAAATAAATCTCAAAAATTCACTAGAAATACCAAAAAAATTCCTTGTGACACAAGGAACCCAAATAAAATATTTTCAGTTAATGTTGAAGTTTAGTTTAATCATATTAAATCCTTTAAAATTTTGAAAATTCAATTTAAGCTTGATTTAATTTCAGAAAATTCCAGAAAATTTATTTTTGAATTCAAGGTTTTAAAAAATCTCTATAAATCAGGATGTTACAGGTAAGCTGAGAAGTAGATAGCAGATTATATCGCAGCTTACTCACTAAGTCTACATACTTAAAAAAATGAAAGAATTATTAATGCATACAGTACCTTTAGCAATAACTTGACCTAATGGAGCGTCTCCAAAAGTGATCGCCACATCACCTAAAGCTCCGACTAGGGAAGAAAACCAATGTGAATTTTCGGTCATGTGACGAGAACAACTAGAGTCTACAAGCCAAACATCTCCCTTCCCAGCCCGATGAATCTAAATAAGTGTGAAGTAAACATCGGTGGCTTAGCACTAGGTTGAATAAGAACTGATCTAGGAAATCAGTACTAAGTCACATGATGAACAGAAGAACCAGTGAAAAGAATAGAAGACTGATCTCTAACATCATTATGCAACTCAACTCTAATGAAGCTAGAAGATCTAGAACCAGAAGTCAAATCGCTGATTGGTCTTACCACCATTAAAGGGATGGTCTGACTACTCCTCCAATGCCTGTCAAACCAGTTAGGAGCAAAAGCAGCACTCACATCACACCACAGATAGCCACCTTGATGAGGAAAATGAGGTCTATCTCGAGGATGGTAGAAACTCTAACTAGTAACAACTCAAGGACCAAAACCAAAAGAAGCCTCAAAACCAAGTCATCGATGCTGCCCAACACCAAAAGAGCCATCTACATACCTAGGCTTCGTGTCGGTCTTAGGAGAACTCTGAGTCTGAGGCTGACCCTGAATACCCCTAAGAGAACAAACACGGTTATGTTGCATGACCTTGGCACGCCTAAAGCAAAACTCAACTAGATATCCATCCTTCTAACAGAAGGTACGATGATACTTCGCCTTCTGAGAGGTTGAAGCAGTAGGAGGAACTACCTTACTACTAGAAATGCCCTAGACAAAGCTTGTAGACTAAAACATGATCTTCCTAGACTTGGGTGCAACCTCCCAAACTTCCCGTATAAGATAGGGGAATCCTCAGGTAAAAATCCTACTATTCCACAATTAACATACACTTAATTTTTAATATCAATAAATCATTTGGCTCCAAGACAAACATTCTATTTAAATCAAATCCTTCCCAAGGATTATTCCACGAAAATAATATATCATCCAATATATTTCAAACATCGTGATATTTAAGACTTCCACAAAAACATCTACTAGACCATCACTATCTAGTTGCTATCACGCAACATACAGGCTTCGCAACCCACAATAATTACCATGTTCTTAGAAGAAGAGGTAAGAAGAAATAAATTCTAGCACACAAAAAAACCGCCATCATTCACAGTAGCCGTAAGACCAAGAGAAAAATAAATAGCAATGAGGCTGAAAAACATAAGATGAGATCATCTGTACCTCAAATACTTCTAGTACACTCTTTCTTTTAACAAGAAATAATAACAAAAATTGGATTACTGCATCCCGCCAGTTCCAACAAAAGAGGCTTAAAGACCACAACACAAGGTTTAGTTAAAAACTAATAAAATCATTCAATACGTCGCTTTACTCAAAGCAACCTCGACTATCACACAAGTCATAAGGTCCAAAAAAAGATCTCAACCGCAAATCTCAAATCTTTTAATTTTATTAGTATCACGGAACTAACAAATTTCTTTATTTAGAATATTCAACACCATAATCACAACTATGTATTGTCGATTGTATTAACAACAAGATAAAACATTCTTTACAAGAATCATCACATCCTCTTACCCCTTCATATTTTTCCATAAGGAACACCATAATTTACTTCATCATGTTCTTATTATCTAAATAAGATTCCAACTACTTAATCCAGGAAAAGCCTAGTGCACAAACCACAATATTGAAACAAAACTCTTTATCAAGATGATATTATAACACGACAACCTCACAAACATGCTAGTATAAATCTCTTATTAGATTTCATACATTTAACTCTTACTGATGCTGTAACACCCCAGGACCAACATTACTCTGAGATACCACTAAACCACTACATAAACTAGCCAATTTACAAGATAACACAAACTGACAATAATTTCTAAATCATGATAAGCTAAGCGGAAACATGCTAAAACAAAGGTAATGGAACACTATTCATTAAAGAACAACTGCTAAAAACTTAACTAATTAAAATGAACTACTGTCTAGCATTATTACTTTGAAACAAACATCAATGAGGGAAATAAATCCGTGACTAAGACTACACAATTATTACAACAATAATCATGACATGATGTGTGACAGTGATATGCCGCTCTACCCTTCCCATGCATACTCGAGAATCACCTAGAAGGGGAGAAAAAAAGCAAGAGTGAGATAAAAATCTCAGCAAGCAAACTGTGTAGCAAGCTAATTAAACTACAGTGGTTTAAGCATCAACATTTTTTCCCACAATGGCCGCAATTATAGCCTTAACCACTTTTACTTTCAACAATGATAAAATATTAGCAAATAAATCTTTATTGACTACTTCATATCCTCAACCACTACCACTACCGATGACAATAAAGCATTAACATGTTTTTCCTCACTGACTTTATTATTTCTCACATCTACAACTGCTATCAATAATTACCATAAGAGAAAAGAATCTCATACCACAATCACAATCTCTACCATACCACAAGGGATAAACTCTATTCCATGACCACAGCCACAATCCTCATACCATAAGTGACTCTCATGAGCCAATTCCACATTACAACTAAGAAGTTGCATTTGTTTACAAAATAACTCCACCATAATTCATTGCATAAGTATGCAAATGATCTTTACACAATGCAATACATATGAATTATAAGTAGTTGAATTCTTAAAATACTACCACATGGATCACATTATGGAAGCATGTACAATGACATAGCACCTCAAATTAAGAGAATTAATTAATGTGAATATAGAATGATTAACGAGTTAAACAGTAGTACAACCGCTACGTTTACTTGCCTCTACCATTGAAGCGAAGCAATCACGTGCATTCAGGAGCAAAACCACCTGTCCAAAAAGTACCGCTCAGCACAACACTACAGCAATGAAAATGCAACTTTAAGAATTAAAGATATCGCTAAACCCAAAAACTGCACAACCTCCCTCTCCGCTTAATGGTTCTACATTCTTCCCGCTACAGCAGCGTTGCTTAATTTTTTGTATATTTAATATTATTAGACCTTTTACAGAGAGAGATATATTTCTGGATTTCTCACTTAAATAACTTCACTTTTCATGTAGATCACTTATTTTTATTTTGTTACTAACAAGGTATAACTTAATGTGCAAAACAAAGGACATCCTCTGTTTTGGCAATCTGGGCAGCCATTTTCTCACGTACCCCAACCACAGTATAAAGCTCTAAAAATTATGATTTTTATACAGTAATTAGAATACAAAATTCTCTATATTTTTCTCAATTGTGATAAAAAAACATAAAAATCATCTACTACTCCTAAATCACACATGAACAGCAATCGCCTCAGTCTGCACCCCTGATAGACAGCGAGGTTCCCGACCCTGCTACGCCAAAATCCCGCGGCCAAAAATTCTGAAAACATTACAAAAGATGCGTATCATCGTTCTCTATAATTTTCCTTCTGGGCAGACCCACAGGAAAAATCGTTTCATGGGTCTAAACTGCGCAAACAGTAACACTGTGCGAATCGATCTACAGGCAGACAGCAGGGATTCTCTAATAAGAGATTCTAATTACTAATCCCCACTAATTCTTAGGCTAAGAACCCTAATTACAACAAAATTAGAGGGATTTGGGATGAGAGAGAGTTACCTAGGGGATCCCCTTAGGATCACCCTCTTCTTCCTCCTCTTCCTCTTCCTCCCTTCCTTCTCTTCTCCTTCCTCTTCGTTGTTTTCTCCTTTGCATCCATGGGCAGTAGCAATGGGGGAGAGGTGGAGGCGCAGGGAGGAGATGGGGGTGGCGGCCAAGTAGTGAAAGAGGGGAGAGGGGCCAAGGGAGGGGGTTTATAAAGGGGGTGCTAGGGTTTGGGAGGAGGTACGGGCCCTCCTTTGGGCTGGCTGGCTCAAAGTGGCTGAACCACCCATTCGGATAGCCCAAAACATCTAAATTAATTATTTTAATTTATTTTTTTAATTTTGGACAATTTCCATAATTTAATTTCCCCCTCCCGCGATTCACCGAAAAATCGGAAAACTCCGCGATTTTGCAAAACCTTCCCAGGAACGCCGTAAAGACGTTCAGGGCATTACAAATGCCCAACTTTAATTTAGCAAAAATTTAATTGCACTTTAGCAATTACTGTCAATAATTGATTATTATTTTTGTCATGGTAACATTCATGATCCTATCTCTGTTTTGCAATCATAAGAACAATTATGAGCATAGATTCAATATTCCACCTTATGTTCAGAAATTAGAATGAAATAACTTTAAACTTCAATGACACTAGCTTTATAAGGCAAGATTTCACAAGTCAATACATCAACCTTCATCTATTTCTTTGTACATGTGTCAACAATTTAGCATGGCATAAATTATATGAATTTAGCAGTGGTACAAGCTCATCAAGTATGTAAAGAGAGGACATATTAAAGATCAATATTACTAAGGTAATATTCCAATGCCCCTTACTTGACCATCCTAAAAGTTATATTAATTGCTTAAGATCAATCAATTCAATCTACCCAATAAGTTAGAAATTTAAGCAATTATGATAATCAGACCAATTCTTCTTTTTTTCATGTTCCTCAATAACTGCATGAGTTCTAAACATGAATCGACAAATTCTTAACCACAATTCTTTAAGACACTACAACAGGACAACATCATATTAATCAATTTCACTTCTAAGGAGGTTAGTACAAATTAATTATGTACCACGCTAACATTTCAACTTGATAATTCACAACTTATCAATAATTTATATGATTGCCACCTCCTATTTAAACACTACAAAGGGTTTTAACACTTCCTTTTGAAAAAGAGGGGAAATAATCTCCAACAATCGAAATAACCCAAAAGAAATGCATAGAACCATGGCTTCGCAAGTTAATGAACTTGCAATATAAAGTTTTGATTTTTTTTCAAAATGCCAAGCGAATAAATGAGTTATGTTTTCCAGTAAGGAAGACGGTACAAACATGAAAAATATCCGTCTCGCCAAAAACACTGCTCACGAGCAGCAAAAGCAACCCATCAATTAGAAAGAAACAATATTTGATCTCAAGAACAATTAGAGGCCTATTGACACCAAACAACTGCAATGAACCGCTAACCCAAGAGAAATTTATTAACCGCAATAGGCCAAGAATTTACCAAAATCAACTCAAAGAAGATAATAACTTTTCTAAAGAAACTCACCCATAACATCCGCAACTAAGTTACCCGAGGTAACTCCATCACTATCCCTTTACCACGATCGGTGGTATAACCTGGCAATACCCAAGGCAACAACTACGACCTCTATATCTTATCATTGACTATCCTCACTCATAACAGTCATAGCAGCAAATCTTAATCATATCAGATTACCTCATAACATAAATCATCAATACAACATGTCAAAGTATGAATGCAATACTTAACCCATTCCATCCTACTATACATTAGTCTGTCAATTTGATAATTTAATTACCACAGACCTAAAGCTTGCTTTGATACCAACTGTAACACCTCAGGACCCACATTACTTTGGGATGCCACTAAACCACTCCACAACTTGCCAATTTACAAGATAAAATAAACTGGCAACAACTTCTAAAACATGATAAGCTATGCGGAAGCATACTACGACAAAAGGTAAAGTAAATATTAATTAAAGAACAACCGTTAATAATTTTAACCAATTAAAGCGAACTATAGCCTAACATTATTAATTAAAAATAATCAACAATGAGGGAAAAGATGAAGAACTAGAGACTCCTCTTAATTATTACAGTAGAAATATGATATGATATGTGACAGTGATGTGCCGTTCTACCCTTCCCATGCATGCTTAAGGATCACCTGGAAGGGGGGAAAAAGCAAGAGTGAGATAAAAATCTCAGCAAGCAAACTATTTAACAAGCTAATCAAACTACAATAGTTTAATCATCAATATTTATTTCCCACAATAACCATATTTATATCCTCAACCCCAAATCACCACCAACGACGGTTAAACATTAGTAAATAAATCTTGTTTGACTACATCATATCCTCAACCACTACCACTACCAATGACAGTAAAGCATTAACATGTTTACCTCACTAACTTTATTATTTCTCACATCCACAACTGTTATCAACAGTTACCATAAGAGAAAAGAATCTCATGCCACAGTCACAACCCCTACCATACCACAAGGGTTGAACCCTACTCCACGATCACAGCCACATTTCTTATACCACAAGGGACTCTCATGAACCAATACCACATAAAGTTAAGAAGTTGTATTTGTTTGCACACAATTCAACCACAATACGTTGTATAAGTATGCAAATGATCTATCCACAATATAAATGCATATGAATGCATATGATCTACTGCACCCTTACCTAACAAGATAAGAGTGTGCATCGTACTACGGTAATGTACGATGTTGTATCGGTACGGTCGCAGCTATAAGCAACGATATCCACAATGCAAATGTCATGATATGTTATGAATGATATGATAATTATAATCCACAAGAATTTAACCTAAAAGAACAACATCATATTCATCATGAATTTAACCACAAAGAACAACAACATATTCAACATGAATATCACCTCATAATCCACATATGATTCAATGAGGACATTACCACATAATCCACATTCGGTTCATCAAGATCAAAATCAATCTATCTAGTGGTAGTACTACCACATAGGCCACAATTTATTCATTAATAATACCGCCAACTAGCCCACAATATGATCATTAAGAGTGCTACCACCTAGATCACAATATCCTCGTAAGGAATACTACCCTGCAATTACTTTTGTTTTATTAAGAACTATACCACATAACCACAAATATTTTATCAAGGCAAAACCAATTAATTGCTAAATTGCTATCACATAGACCACATTAAGAAAGCATGTAACCATGGCATAACATCTAAAATTAAGAGAATTAACTAGTGTGAATGTAGAATGATTAACGAGTTAAACAGTAGCACATCCGCTACGTTTACTTGCCTCTACCGTTGAAGCGAAGAGATCACGCACGGTCAAGAGCGAACGCCACCTGTCCAAAATTACTTCTCAGCACAATTCTACAGGAAGGTAATCGCGACTAAGAAGATAAAGATGTCGCTAAACCCCAAAACTCCACAACATCCCTCTCCTCTTAACGGTTCTACACTCTGCCCGCT
Source organism: Melocanna baccifera (assembly GCA_036346265.1). NCBI lineage: Eukaryota > Viridiplantae > Streptophyta > Magnoliopsida > Poales > Poaceae > Melocanna > Melocanna baccifera. The sequence goes on from CM070683.1 coordinate 16,822,363, forward strand.
GCAGCAGTGCTGATTAATATTTTTGTATCTTTAAAACCATTAAGCCATTTGTAGCAAATAATATATTTCCGGAATCTACACTTAATTACCTTCACTTTTCAAGTAGATCACTTATTTTTATTTTGCTACTAACAAGGTGTAATTTAACGCGCAAAACAGAGGACGTACTCTGTTCTGGCAATCTGGACAACCAGCTTCTAACAGACTCCAACCATAGTACAAAGCTCTAAAAATTATAATTTTTTTACATAAACTATATATTCAGATTCCCTACAAATTTTGTTATTGAGAGGAAAAATATAAAAATCATCTTCTACTCCGAATCTGCATTCGAACAGCAATCTATCTCGGATTCCACTTCTACCAGACAGCAGTCTTCCCAACCCTGCTGCGTCCAAACCCCGCGGCCAAAAAATCTGAAAAAAATACAGGAGATAGACCTCGATGTCCTCTACAATTTTCCTTTGGCCAGACCTGTAGAAAAAATCGTTTCATAGGTCTAATCTATGCAAACAACCGTGCTGCATAAATTAGACTACGCGTAGACAGCAGGAATTCCCTAATCGGAGAATCAATTTTCTAATCCCCATAGATTCTTGTACTAAGAACCCTAATTATAATAAAAACAGAAGAGTTTGGGATGGAAGAAAGTTACCTAGGGGATCCCTTGGGATCTCCCATCTTCCCTTCTCCTCTTCTTCTTCCTTCCTTCCTTCTCTTCCTCTTCCTCTTCTTCTTCTTCTTCTTGATTTCTTTCAGCCATGGCAGCCATGGGGGAGAGAGAGAGCAGGGAGGGTGTGTGGGGACAAGGGGGGCGGCCAAGGGGTGGGAGGGGGTGGCGGCTAGGGTTTGAGGAGGGGGGTGCGGCCACCCCTTGGGCCTATTGGCCCAAATTGGTAGGCCCACCTTTCAGGCAGCCTACTGAGAAGTTTTTATTTATTTATCTATTCACTTCATTCATTTTTTTATTTTAGGATTTTCCATAATTTTATTTTTCCTTCCCGTGATTTACCGAAAATTCGGGTGACTCCACGATTATTTTAAACCGACACTGAAACAACGTTCAGGATATTATACTGAATCACTCTGTTAGGTCTCAATGCCCCTACACGAGGGGGATGGGATGGCTCAGTTGTACCCGCATGGGCCATGCCCCTAGGTGAGCACTAGTCTAGGTTGAGGCCCTCGCTAGCTAACTTCATTGGACTGTCGGGTGCACAGTATTTGGGTTGAGGTGTGTACATATGGGCTAATCCCTGCTAAAATTTTTTTGTCTTGGGTTCCTATGCACCCCTATGGGCCAACATGGCTCCATCCCTAGAGGGGAGGCACCAGTAGCGATGGGCATGGGTTTGGATGGTGCGGGTGATATCTTAGGGAAAAGTGTTCATGAAGAATAATTGCGTGATTATATAAATAAAAATTTGAGAATTGAGATGACATGGAGGCATGCATAAATTCCCAGTTTCCTCCCTACATGGATGTGGACATCCACAAATTATCATTTTCTTATAGATATGTTGCGAATAAAACTAATGGTTACATATGAGCCGTGATTGTTAGAAATTTAAAACAATGTTCCCTCTCTGTCAAAATATAAGTCATTTATAACATTGACATAGTACCCCAGGTGACACTTTGAGCAGCAACTTCTATGAAATTAATTTAAATAAAAATAAGTATATATTATGAAAGTATATTTTATGATGGATCTAGTGATGTCAATTTCTTGTTGTCAATGTAGGTAATTATTTATATATTAATAGTGATGAGGATATACTGCACATATATCAATTGGGTAGGAAAAGGAGGTGAGGGAGGTCAGCCCAAGAGGAGAAAACAAGATCACTGAAGTTTTAACCAACACGATGCTCATAGTTTTGTTCACAAAGTTGATGAAGCTTTTTGCACCAATCCTAAGGTTTTCAATGTTTACAAATGCATATTTAGATAGGGTACCAAGCTATTTTCCAATGGATCAAATAATGCATGATTTGTAGCTTCCTATGAAAATATGTAGCAAGTTGAGTTCATGCTGTGTAAGTAGCCCCAGGCGATGCAGGAGAGTTGACAACGTGAGGAGTCCATGGCTTGTATGGCACCCTTGGGTGATATATGTATATTCCATGACTTTTCAAAGGTTTAGAGGACTTTATTTTTCCTATTTCTCATGGATTTGGTTTGTTCCAAATAAAGAAATTTAATACAGGAGGGTTTGCATCCAATTTAGATTCGATTCTAGATAGCCAACAGGACTCACTTTAAAATGACCATAACTTTCACAAAAAGAGTCCGATTTGGGAATTCTTGTGCTATTTGGAAAGCTAATTTGAAGGCTCATGCAATAGATAGGGTGCCAGCCTTATAAACCTCATGGGCACATTGCGATCTCTAGAACAAACTGATGGTTGTAAATTTAGGTTTTTTTGTTCGTATTAGAGTGCAAGTCTTGTGTAAGTGTCTTAGGAGGGTTATATAGCCAAGGGGTACACCCCATGTAATTTTTAGACTTGACATTATGAATTAAGAAAAAAACATTTGTATTGTACCTTTTAGCTACTTCTATGATGAGGGTCTCATTATTAACTAGGCCACACACCTATTCTTCTAAGTAGTTTTGGCACACCAACACTTGAGGGCAATTGAGCGTTCTTCTTCCAAAGATCATTCTGTTTTTCCACTAGAAATTAAGATAATGATATTCTTCACTCAGTGGTCGGTGGAGAACATCATGCATGTGATTAGGCCAATTTAAAAGTTGGAAGCCCATTGCGATGGTAGTGGGGGATTAGCTACAGTTTGTCAAGCTTACACGTAAGTTATCATCGATCCTACATTGTGAAGATTGGGCACCGCATATCATCTTGGTATCAAAGTTTCATTCACTCAGTAGGATTATGTATCTCACTAACTTGTTTTGAATATTATGGTGTCAATTCCATATTAGTGTTTGTCACAAACCAATGGTTTAGGGTAGGGATTGTTCAGAATGCTCCCCAAGTCCTATCGACTATTGGTTATGGTTTTCATTAGATGGAGTTGTATCCACATTGCAAATAGAGTTTGTATTTATCGGTTGAGCTATCAAGTCTGTAATTTTTTCTGGTTGTGTGTGTTCATCGTTTTTTATACGGGGTCGTCCGATTTTCTTGACGTAGGATGAATACTCATGGGAGTCTTGAAGAATCGCAATGATCCTCCAATGCCAGTGTAAGGGACAACACTCTTTAATCCGCCAAAACACCCTCGCGTTGATTTCGCCGACCACCAATTGAAGATCTATCGTGCATCCAATTCCAAGCGGAAAGGCTGAACGATCTTAATTGAAAAACACTCCTAATTCCGTATGGAATTTCGGTAACAATGATATACTCGAATAAATTGTAGTTAAGTCTTTGGGCTCCTCCCTTTTGCTCTCCCACTGCATGGACTTTCTTCCTTCAAGTTTTTGGCACCTAATGTGGTTATCCTCTTCCTTTTGCATCTCCATTGCTTTACAATTGACATACCTGAGAATGCACCACGTAATGACGTGAGGTAGTATTCCATCCTTATGAATAACAACATTATGTTTAGTTTGGAATGAATTCACCTAACCATATTTTATGCAGTTCAATAATTCTTTCGAGTTAAATAATATATTTAACTAAAAAGTACAAGACACGTGCATATGCACATCATTCTCCCCTTCTTCAAGAAAAGTCGTCCTTGGCTTTTGATAGCCTGAAATTGTTCTAAACAAAGAATACAACGTGTATGCATGGTATATATATTTGTCGTCAATATTTCTTTGGCTTATCTCATCATGAACTTTTAAATTGTGGGTCACTTTCATACCAAGCTCCCCTAAATATCCTTTACCGTGCAATTGTGGGTCACTTTTAAATCCGCTTGATCATCACTTGCTATTGTAGCCACCACCAAGTGTAAGTTTCTTTTTGGCCTCAATTCACTTCGGAAAGGTAAGAACTTTACTTGGTGAGGAAAAAGTGAGATAGAGTGAACTCCACATATCGAATATATGTTGTGGTATTTGTGCGTTCTTTGTACCACTAATCATGACAGGTGGATACGATAATATGGAAGAGAAGCATACCCCGGTGGATCGTTTTCAATTCCACACTTTGAGGGGAACTTTGCGCAATGAGTTCACCACTACTTCTTCCACCTTGAAAGCGCAACTCAATACCAAGATGAACAATTTCGCACAAGATATGCGCATTGAATTCAATCATCAAATGAAAGTGTTACGCTCGAACATCGTGAATGATGTTATGCGGGCACTTCATCCACAACAAGTCGAAGATAGCTTGAATTCTTTCTATGGCAGTGAAGATCCAGAGGAGTATCTTGAGTGGGAATGGCGAATGGAGAAAATATTCAGATTTCAAAAGCTTCCCAAAGACCAAGAAGTGATGTGTGCCACTAGAGAATTTGAAGATTATGCTTATAGTTGGTGGCATCAACAATCTGGAAATGAATTCATTAAATCTTGGTCAGATTTGAAGGCACTGATGAGGAGAGAATTTGTGCCACCCTATTATGCACAGCGATTGCTTCGCTATTTGGAGAGTATCACACAAGGGAGTAATGATTGCAAGAATATTATTTTGAGCTACAAGATGCATTACGTCGAGCGGTGTCATTAGTGAACTACAAAAGAAGACATACTTCAAAAGAGGATTGAATTCTAAGATTGCCGCTACACTTCAACATAAATATTTTGGTAGTGTGCAAGATCTTGTGAATTGTGCTATTCAAGAGGAGAAGAGACTTATGGAGAGACGTACACCACAGTTTTCTCCTAGTCCATACTTCAATTCTCTCGCCTCTACTAGTGTGACACATGAGAAGATGACCGAGCATGGGACTTTCCTTCGGTCAAGGAGATATATAGTATTCTAAAACTACATATAGCTCCTAAGATACACCACAACCTATGTGAGGATGAGAGCCACATAGCCAAATTGAGTGAGAGTGATAAAAAGACTGAGTTGTGTGATTCCACCATATGGGAGGTTGAGAGCATCCAAATTGAGAGTGTGAGAGAGACACCAAAAGAAAAGATAGAAGTAGAAGATAGACAAAGTGAGGATGCATCTGAAACTAAAACATTAATATCTACTTCTAGTGTTGTTTCTCACATTGTGCAGGTTGACATCAAAGATGAAGAATTGAACATTCAACAACCGGCACCTTTGAAGCCAAATGAGGAGGAGATTACCACGGAAGGGATAAAGTGCTTGCTGCCCCGTGGGTGTATCCTAATAATTTTAAACACCCAGCGCCTACATCATTTGAGGAGGATGACAAAGGTAACACTATTGGTGCTGAATTTAATTGTGCAAAGGTGAGTAATTGTGAGTACTCATATGATCAACCAACAATTCCATGTTCTGAAATTTCTTTGCTCAATTTACGTAATGTGGAATTGATTACTCATAAGGAAGTTCTTACTAGAATATCTCCTAATGATTCTTTGTGCTATATTATGTTTGATGATCCTAGAGAGCTATCTAGTGTGATTTATAAAGTTGTTGAAATTTCAAGTTCAAAATCACTAGCTAGTACCTATGCCTACACATATAAGTTCAATTTGATTGGAGATTATGGTGTAGATGACAAATTTTATGTTCACGAATTTGCATTACATGTGATAAGCTTACGAATTAAAATCGCTTATTATGGATAAACAATCTTTTATGCCATGTTATGATCATAATGAGATTAATTTCAACAATTGCACGTACTGTTTACAAAGATTTCATAAGTCTACTGGTTCGATCTTTAATATACAATCATATAAAAATAATCAGAGTAGCGCAGTTGAAGCATGGAAGCCGCTCAAAATCTTGTTTCCCATATCTAAACAACTAAATCTGATTTTGATCCTTAATAATCTGTCTATGTTCTTAGAAAAGTCGAGGACGACTTTCTTTTATGGGAGGGAGAATGATGTGAAAAATAATATTGCAATGCATACATCTTTTAGTCGCTGCTATAATTCATCGGTTTGTGCGAAGTAGTGAGAATGCCACAACAATTGACTCTTACATATATCATGCGTATGTGTTGTTCTTTTTGTTTATTACACCTTCAGATGTTCATGATGTGCTAAGTAGAAGAAGTGTTGATGACAAATATATATACCATACATACACGTTGTATTCTTTGTTTAGTACAATTTCAGTTATCAAAAGCCGAGGACGGCTTTTCTTGAAGAAGGGGAGGATGATGCGGATACGCACGTGTCATGTACTTTTCAGTTAAATATATTATTCAACTGGAAAGAGTTATTGAGCCGCATCAAACATTGCCAGGTGAACTCATTCCAAACTAAATATAATGTTATTATTCATAAGAATAGAATACTACCTCATGTCATTAAATGGTGCATTCTTAGGTTTGTCGATGGCAAAGCAATGGAGACGCAAAAGGAAGAGGATAACCACATTAGGTGTCAAAGACATGAAGGAAGAAAGGCCATTCAGTGGGAGAGCAAAAGGGAGGAGCCCAAGGACATAAACTACAAGTTTTGGATAAGATTATTCAGCCAAATTCGTACCTCCCACAAGCCCAATTGGATTCAAACTCGGATTCAACTCAGAATTCAATTCGGATTCGGTTCGGGACAGCCTGACAGGCACTTACTAAAAAGGTCATAACTTTCACAAACGGAGTCCGATTTGGGTGTTCTTGTACTCCTTGGAAAGATATTTTCAAGGGCTACGCAATGGATCTAGCCCCAACATCAAATTCGTCACGGATCAAAAGTTATGGCCGAAACAATATGACGGCTGTAAAACCTAGTTTCCTTTTTGTGAGAGTTCGTATCTAAAACCATATAGGGTTGAGTTGTACTAGGTTTGTGGACTCTATGGACGTCCCAAGGTCCTATATAAGCCATGTATTGGCAGCCTAAGGGCTCAGACCACCTTTGAGAATAATCAATCTATTGAACTTTGTTCGAGTTTATCATTGTTGCTGAAATTCCGTGAGGGAATTAGGAGTGTTCTTCAATCAAGATCGTTCAGCTTTTCCGCTGGGAATTGGGTGCACGATAGATCTTCGCTTGGTGGTCGGCGAAATCGACGCGAGTGTGTTTTGGCGGATTAAAGAGTGTTCGTCCCTTGCATTGGCATTGGAGGATCATTGCGATTCAACAAGACTCCCGCGAGTATCCATCCTACGTCGAGAAGATCGGGCGACCCCGTATCATCTGGTATCAGAGCGCGGTTTACTCGGTAGGATCTTATCCCTTTACTTTTAGATTGATTTATTTCTGTCCTATAGTCCATTAAACCGAAAATTGCAACAAAAAATCCAAACCCTAGTTTCGCATCTGTTATTTTCGTGAGTTTTATTAAGTTTGATCCATTAGAAATTTTGTTTACGTGCTGATCTTAGTGTCCTTTTGCGTTGCTTAATCGTTGTTATTTTGAACCCTTGAAAATCCGCTAGTTGATCTTTCAATTAGCATCCAAAAAAAAGTAGATTCAATTTACTTTTTTGAAACCTTGTTCTTGCTGTCCACATAAGATCTTTGTGCATCTTGAAAGAATATCACATCCGAATATATCTGGGTTTCCTTTTTCTTGATTGATTTGGCCACAACAATCTTAGCTGAACATATTCAGATCTTCACTTAAATCCTTTGAACCTTGAGACTAGTCTTTGATAATTGCTTTAGGGCTGTTCTAGAATTATCTACACATTGCTGAACAACTTTGGACTTACGAACAATTAAACCTAGTTCGGCCTTGAGTATAAAAAAAAGAGAGCAAAAAAAAAGAAGACAGCCAATTGAAAAAAAAAGAGAGCCACGGCTTGAGCAAAAAAAAAAAAAAAGAAAGAAAGCATTGGCCGAATTTGGGTGAGTTAATCTTAGTCCATAAATTCAGATTGTGTATTTAATTTCTTTGGACAATCTTGTGCCCTCAAATTCATATTATTGCAATTGGCTAGCGTCTCTCTTAGTACTTGGTGCAAAACGAGCTAATATTCCCGATTGTTTCCTTTAGCTCATTCCTTTTGTTTGCATTGAGTCACATTGATCATTGCGTGTGCGTTCATATACTTCACTTATATCATTTGGATCGGCACATAGGCAATATTTTCTAGCTTGGATTATTACTTAATTCAACAACATCGTGAAATTCAGATTGTATAGGATAAACACTTTCATACCAAGCTCCCCTAAATATCCTTTACCGTGCAATTGTGGGTCACTTTTAAATCCGCTTGATCATCACTTGCTATTGCAGCCACCACCAAGTGTAAGTTTCTTTTTGGCCTCAATTCACTTTGGAAAGGTAAGAACTTTACTTGGTGAGGAAAAAGTGAGATAGAGTGAACTCCACATATCGAATATATGTTGTGGTATTTGTGCGTTCTTTGTACCACTAATCATGACAGGTGGATACGATAATATGGAAGAGAAGCATACTCCGGTGGATCGTTTTCAATTCCACACTTTGAGGGAAACTTTGCGCAATGAGTTCACCACTACTTCTTCCACCTTGAAAGCGCAACTCAATACCAAGATGAACAATTTTGCACAAGATATGCGCATTGAATTCAATCATCAAATGAAAGTGTTACGCTCGAACATCGTGAATGATGTTATGCGGGCACTTCATCCACAACAAGTCGAAGATAGCTTGAATTCTTTCTATGGCAGTGAAGATCCAGAGGAGTATCTTGAGTGGGAATGGCGAATGGAGAAAATATTCAGATTTCAAAAGCTTCCCAAAGACCAAGAAGTGATGTGTGCCACTAGAGAATTTGAAGATTATGCTTATAGTTGGTGGCATCAACAATCTGGAAATGAATTCATTAAATCTTGGTCAGATTTGAAGGCACTGATGAGGAGAGAATTTGTGCCACCCTATTATGCACAGCGATTGCTTCGCTATTTGGAGAGTATCACACAAGGGAGTAATACAGTGCAAGAATATTATTTTGAGCTACAAGATGCATTACGTCGAGCCGGTGTCATTAGTGAACTACAAAAGAAGACATACTTCAAAAGAGGATTGAATTCTAAGATTGCCGCTACACTTCAACATAAATATTTTGGTAGTGTGCAAGATCTTGTGAATTGTGCTATTCAAGAGGAGAAGAGACTTATGGAGAGACGTACACCACAGTTTTCTCCTAGTCCATACTTCAATTCTACTGCCTCTACTAGTGTGACACATGAGAAGATGACCGAGCATGGGACTTTCCCTTCGGTCAAGGAGATATATAGTATTCTAAAACTACATATAGCTCCTAAGATACACCACAACCTATGTGAGGATGAGAGCCACATAGCCAAATTGAGTGAGAGTGATAAAAAGACTGAGTTGTGTGATTCCACCATATGGGAGGTTGAGAGCATCCAAATTGAGAGTGTGAGAGAGACACCAAAAGAAAAGATAGAAGTAGAAGATAGACAAAGTGAGGATGCATCTGAAACTAAAACATTAATATCTACTTCTAGTGTTGTTTCTCACATTGTGCAGGTTGACATCAAAGATGAAGAATTGAACATTCAACAACCGGCACCTTTGAAGCCAAATGAGGAGGAGATTACCACGGGAAGGGATAAAGTGCTTGCTGCCCCGTGGGTGTATCCTAATAATTTTAAACACCCAGCGCCTACATCATTTGAGGAGGATGACAAAGGTAACACTATTGGTGCTGAATTTAATTGTGCAAAGGTGAGTAATTGTGAGTACTCATATGATCAACCAACAATTCCATGTTCTGAAATTTCTTTGCTCAATTTACGTAATGTGGAATTGATTACTCATAAGGAAGTTCTTACTAGAATATCTCCTAATGATTCTTTGTGCTATATTATGTTTGATGATCCTAGAGAGCTATCTAGTGTGATTTATAAAGTTGTTGAAATTTCAAGTTCAAAATCACTAGCTAGTACCTATGCCTACACATATAAGTTCAATTTGATTGGAGATTATGGTGTAGATGACAAATTTTATGTTCACAGAATTTGCATTACATGTGATAAGCTTACAGAATTAAAATCGCTTATTATGGATAAACAATCTTTTATGCCATGTTATGATCATAATGAGATTAATTTCAACAATTGCACGTACTGTTTACAAAGATTTCATAAGTCTACTGGTTCGATCTTTAATATACAATCATATAAAAATAATCAGAGTAGCGCAGTTGAAGCATGGAAGCCGCTCAAAATCTTGTTTCCCATATCTAAACAACTAAATCTGATTTTGATCCTTAATAATCTGTCTATGTTCTTAGAAAAGTCGAGGACGACTTTCTTTTATGGGAGGGAGAATGATGTGAAAAATAATATTGCAATGCATACATCTTTTAGTCGCTGCTATATTCATCGGTTTGTGCGAAGTAGTGAGAATGCCACAACAATTGACTCTTACATATATCATGCGTATGTGTTGTTCTTTTTGTTTATTACACCTTCAGATGTTCATGATGTGCTAAGTAGAAGAAGTGTTGATGACAAATATATATACCATACATACACGTTGTATTCTTTGTTTAGTACAATTTCAGGCTATCAAAAGCCGAGGACGGCTTTTCTTGAAGAAGGGGAGGATGATGCGGATACGCACGTGTCATGTACTTTTCAGTTAAATATATTATTCAACTGGAAAGAGTTATTGAGCCGCATCAAACATTGCCAGGTGAACTCATTCCAAACTAAATATAATGTTATTATTCATAAGAATAGAATACTACCTCATGTCATTAAATGGTGCATTCTTAGGTTTGTCGATGGCAAAGCAATGGAGACGCAAAAGGAAGAGGATAACCACATTAGGTGTCAAAGACATGAAGGAAGAAAGGCCATTCAGTGGGAGAGCAAAAGGGAGGAGCCCAAGGACATAAACTACAAGTTTTGGATAAGATTATTCAGCCAAATTCGTACCTCCCACAAGCCCAATTGGATTCAAACTCGGATTCAACTCAGAATTCAATTCGGATTCGGTTCGGGACAGCCTGACAGGCACTTACTAAAAAGGTCATAACTTTCACAAACGGAGTCCGATTTGGGTGTTCTTGTACTCCTTGGAAAGATATTTTCAAGGGCTACGCAATGGATCTAGCCCCAACATCAAATTCATCACGGATCAAAAGTTATGTCCGAAACAATATGACGGCTGTAAAACCTAGTTTCCTTTTTGTGAGAGTTCGTATCTAAAACCATATAGGGTTGAGTTGTACTAGGTTTGTGGACTCTATGGACGTCCCAAGGTCCTATATAAGCCATGTATTGGCAGCCTAAGGGCTCAGACCACCTTTGAGAATAATCAATCTGTTGAACTTTGTTCGAGTTTATCATTGTTGCTGAAATTCCGTGAGGGAATTAGGAGTGTTCTTCAATCAAGATCGTTCAGCCTTTCCGCTGGGAATTGGGTGCACGATAGATCTTCGCTTGGTGGTCGGCGAAATCGACGCGAGTGTGTTTTGGCGGATTAAAGAGTGTTCGTCCCTTGCATTGGCATTGGAGGATCATTGCGATTCAACAAGACTCCCGCGAGTATCCATCCTACGTCGAGAAGATCGGGCGACCCCGTATCAGAATATCTGCTGTCTACCTGTAGATCAATTCGCGCAGCGTTACTGTTTACACAGTTTAGACCTACGAAACGATTTTTCCTGTGGATCTGCCCAAAAGAAAAATTGTAGAGGACGACGATATGCATCTTTTGTATTCTTTTTAGAATTTTTGGCCATGGGATTTGGGCGTAGCAGGGTCAGGAATCTCACTGTCTGTCAGGGGTGCAGAATGAAGCAGATTGCTGTTCAGGTGTGATTTAGGAGTAGTAAATATTTTTTATATTTTTTATCACAATTGAGAAAAATGTAGGAAATCCAGTAATCTAACTACTGTATAAAATTATAATTTTAGAGCTTTATACTGTAGTTGGGGTATGTGAAAAGTTGGCTGCCCAGATTGCCAGAATAGAGGATGTCCTCTGTTTTGCGCATTAAGTTACACCTTATTAGTAACAAAATAAAAATAAGTGATCTACATGAAAAGTGAAGGTATTTAAGTGAGGAATCTAGAAATATATCTCTCTGTGAAAGGTCTAATAATATTAAAGATACAAAAAATTAAACAGCGCTGCTGCAGCGGGAAGAATGTAGAACCGTTAAGCGGAGAGGGAGGTTGTGGGGTTTTGGGGTTTAGCGATATCTTTACTTCTTAAAGTCGCGTTTTGATTGCTGTGGTGTTGTGCTGAGCGGTACTTTTGGACAGGTGGTTTTGCTCCTGAATACACGTGATTGCTTCTCTTCAACGGTAGAGGTAAGTAAACGTAGCGGTTGTGCTACTGTTTAACTCGTTAATCATTCTACATTTATATTAATTAATTCTCTTAATTTGAGGTGCTATGTCATTGTTACATGCTTCCATAATATGATCCATATGGTAGTATTTTAATAATTCAACTACTTATGATCTTGATGGTTTAATTGTGGGTATGTGGAATTGTTCTTGATGAAACAAATATAGTTGTGGGGTAAAATTTTTATGAACATATTGTGGCCTAGGTGGTAGTATTCTTAGTAAATATTTGTTGCTGTTGTGGTAGTATTCTTGAGGAATATATTGTGGTCTATGTGATAAAATTCGCTATAGATCGATTGATTTTGATCTTGGTGAATCGAATGTGGATTTTGTGGTAATGGTCTTATGACCCATTGGTATTGTGCTTAATGAGATACATGTGGATTATGAAGAAGTATTCATGATGATTACGTTGTTGATCATCGTGATTAAATTCTTGTGGTTTATGATTATCATATCATTCATAACATGTCATGATATTGTATTGTGGATGTCACCGCTTATAGTCGCGACCATACCGGTACAGCATCGTACATTACCGTAGTACGATGCACACTCTTACTTTGTTGGGTAAGGGTGTAGTGGAGCATACGCATTCATATGCATTGCATTGTAGAAAGATCATTTGCATACTTATGCAATGAATTGTGGTGGAATTTTTTTTGCAAACAAATACAAATTGTTAGTTGTAATGTGAAATTGGCTCATGAGAGTCACTTGTAACACCCCAGGACTCACATTACCCTGGGATGCCACTAAACCACTCTACAATTAGCCAAATTTACAAGATAATTTAAAACTTGCATCAATTTCTAATCATGACGAAACTCAATGGAAGCATGACCAACTAAGGAGACAAAGATGACGGTAACAAATGCAATAATTGAAACAACCTCTAGCAGATTAATCAAAAAATAGCTCACAAGTTCATCATTGTTAAATAAATAATCATCCACTGATAGCTAAGCATTTGGCTAGAATTCCATCGACTTTATTACAGCATGAACTGATGAACCAAGTGCATTATTGTGGTACCGCTTTACCCATCCCATGAATGCTTAAGAATCACCTATAGTGGGAAAACAAGAGTGAGATAAAAAATCTCAGCAAGCAGACTGTTTAACAGGCTATTCAGACTACAAATAAATATACAACATCATTAAAGTATCCACATGTCCACATCCACAATGTGCATTCACATTCATTAACAAACTAATTAAATTACAATGATATTAAGCATCACTATCCATTCCCTATAATAACCACTATTATAGCCTCAACCATATTTACTAACAGCAATAGTAAAATATTAGCAAATGAATCTTGATTAACTACTTCATATCATCCACCACTACCACTACCAATGACAATAAAGTATTAACATGTTTTACCTCACTAACTTTATTATTCCTCGCATCCACAACTGTTATCACCAATTACCACAAGAGAAAAGAATCTCATACCACAATCACAACCCCTACTATACCATAAGGGATGAACCCCAATCCACGACTATGGCCACTTTTCTTATACCACAAGTGACTCTCATGAGCCAATTCCACCTTACAACTATGAAGTTGCAGTTGTTTGTAAAATAACTTCACCACAATATATTACATAAGTATGCAAATGATCTTTTCACAATGCAATGCATATACATGCTATGCTCCACTGCACCTTTACCCAACAAGGTAAAAGTGTGCATCGTGCTACGGCAATGCACGATGCTGTACCGGTACGGTCGCGGTTATAAGCGGCGACATCAACAATGCAAATGTCATGACATGTTATGAATGATATGATAATTATAAGCCACAAGAATTTAACCATGAAGATCAACCACATAACTCACATTCGATTCGCCAAGATCATAATCAATCGATCTATAGTGAATCCTACCACAAAGACCACAATATATTCATCGAGATTGCTACCACCACAACCACAAGTATTCACTAAGAATACTACCACCAAGACCATAATAATACCAACTTCAAGGGCATCAATATGATCCTCATGAATTTAACAACAAGGAAATACCATCATATTCACCATGCATTTACTTTCGTATACCACAATTGGCTCATTAAGCAAATTACCATAATACTACCAAAACTCATCCAAACATAGCAATTGATTAATATCTTGCTACCACATTCTTACTTAGAAAAAACATGTAACCATGGCATATCATTTAATATTACAAAAAATCATGCATATTACAATTAGTAAGAATAACGGGTTAAACGGTAGCACATCCGCTACGTTTACTTATCTCTATCGGCGAAGCGATGAAATCACGCACGTTCAGAAGCAAAACTGCCTGTCTAAAAAGGTATCTCTCAGCACACAATACAACAATAAAAACGCGACTCTCGAAGAAAAGATATCGCTAAACCCCAAAATCCCACAACATCCTTCCCTGCGTAACGGTTCTACAATCTTCCCACTACAGCGGTGCTGCTTAACATTTTCCTCTCTTTGAAAAATATAAAACTAATCACAGCAAAAGATATATATCTAGATTCCTTAGTTAAATACCTACACTTTTCATGTAGATCATATATTTTTATTTTTTCTTAGCAAAGTGCTACCTAATGCGCAAAACAGAGGACATTCTCCGTTCTGACATTCTGGGCAGCCAGCTTCTAACACATCCTCAGAACAGAAAAAGGCTCTAAAAATTCTAATTCTTTTACAGTAGCTAGACTACTGAATTCCCCACATTTTTCTTAATTATGACCGTACGCATAACAAACATTTACTACCCCTTAATCCCAACTGAACAGCAGTCTGCCCCAAACTGCACCCCTGACAGATAGCAAGATTCCCAACCTTACTGCACCCAGATCCTGTGGCCAAAAAATCTAAACAAAATGCAGAAGATGTGTATCGTTGTCTTCTACGTTTTTCCTTTTGGGCAGACCTGCAGGAAAAATCGTTTCAAGGGTCAAAACTGTGCAAATAGTAACGCTGCGCGAATTGATCTACAGACAGATAGCAGAGATTCTCTAATTGGGGGTTCTAAAATGCTAATCCCCACCAAATCTTAGGCTAAGAACCCTAAATTCAGCAGAAAATAGAGGGATTAGGGTGAGGGAGAGTTACCTAGGGGATTGGGATCACCCTCTTCTTCCTCCTCCCTTCTTCTCCTTCCTTCTCTTCCTCTCCTTCCTCTTCCCTTCTTTTCCTTCTTCTCCTTGCACTTGGGGCAGCACTTGGGCAGAGAGAGGGGGCGCAAGGAGGGAGGGGTGGCGGCTTGGGGGTGGGAAAAAGGGGGGAAAGGCCAAGGGAGGGGGTTTATAAAGGGGGTGCTAGGGTTTGGGAGGGGGTACGGGCTCCCGTTTAGGCTGGCTGGCCCAAAGTGGCTGGCCCACCTCTTCGGATAGCCCAAAACCTCTAAATTAATTATTTTAATACTCTTTTTACTATTTTAGACTATTCCATAATTTTTATTTTCCCTTTTCACGATTTACTGAAACCGGCGATTACGCTAAACTTTCCCCGGGACGCCAAAACAACTTCAGGGTGTTACATGAAAGTCACTTGTGGTGTGAGGATTGTGGCTGTGGTCGTGGAATGGGGTTCATCCCTTGTGGTATGGTAGAGGTTGTGATTGTGGCATGAGATTTTTTTCTCTTGTGGTAATTGTTAATATCAGTTGTGGATGTTTGAAATAATAAAGTCAGTAGTCATGTTAATGCTTTATTGTCATCGGTAGTGGTGGTGGTTGAGGATATGAAGTAGTCAATCAAGATTTATTTGCTAATATTTTATCATTGTTGGAAGTAAAAGTGGTTAATGCTATAATTACGGCCATTGTGGGAAATAAATGTTGATGCTTAAACTATTGTAGTTTAATTAGCTTGTTAAACAGTTTGTTTGCTAAGATTTTTATCTCACTCTTGCTTTCCCCCCTTCTAGGGATGCATGCATGGGAAGGGTAGAGCGGCACATCACTGTCACACATCATATCATGATTAATGTTGTAATAACTGTGTAGTCTTAGTCATGAATTTATTTCCCTCATTGATGTTTGTTTGAAAGTAATAATGCTAGACAGTAGTTC
This sequence comes from Melocanna baccifera, assembly GCA_036346265.1. Taxonomy (NCBI): domain Eukaryota; kingdom Viridiplantae; phylum Streptophyta; class Magnoliopsida; order Poales; family Poaceae; genus Melocanna; species Melocanna baccifera. The sequence continues at coordinate 16,838,778 of CM070683.1, forward strand.
GTTTTAATTGGTTAAGTTTTTAGCAATTGTTCTTTAATTAATAGTGTTCCATTACCTTTATTTTAGTATACTTCCGCTTAGCTTATCATGATTTAGAAATTGTTGCCAGTTTATGTTATCTTGTAAATTGGCTAGTTTGTGGAGTGGTTTAGTGGCATCCCAGGGTAATACGGGTTCTGGGGTGTTACACCACCCTAGTCGTTTCCGACCACTATCGTTCATTGCCATCCCAACCGGTCGACTCTAACTACTCTTGGTTCTCAACCGCTATAGTAATCACGTTTGCTACAGTGTTCTTCGACCACTGTACAGTTTTAACTGGGTTTTTGTCTGAATCTTCGACTTCGACTTCGACTTCACCTGTACTTAGAGTTATTGTCTTCGACATCGACCTCCGTAACTTCAACCGTTGATTCGACTATGGTTTTGACCATGGCTTCGACCACACCTTCAATCATGGTTTTGACCATACAAAAATATTGTAGCTTCTGACCACTTCTCCTTCACAAAATAATTCCTTTTACTCATTTCTTTGGAATTCAAACTACCAAAAGTCGTTCTCCTTTACCTTAACTCCATTTGGACCCATTCAAATTCTTAAATTCATATTCTATCTCCTAGTATATATTTTATAATTTTTGGATTTTATTTGAATTTAGTTTGTTTTGGTTTTTGCGTGTGGACTACGACTATTCTGGAGAATATAACCTCGATGAACTTCAGCAAACTTCAAAGCAAGGCAAGTTGCACCTTTGATCATATTGCTCCTAGTAATTTAAATTCTTTATGTTGTTTTTAAAATTATTATGCATGCGTACTTTTATTCAAATCTAGTTTAAAATCGATTTAAATTTTAGTTATACCCAAATCCTTTGTGTATGGCTAAATTTGATATTGAACTTCCTTATACTTTGTCACCTTAGATAAACACCTAGTTAGTACAATAGTATTAACTATAAATTTTATAGAATTGTTTAGCCATGCTTAGAATGATTTAAGTGGGAATATTTGTTTCACTTCAAAACAATAATTTTCTAAAATGTATTCTTGTCTTCGATGAGTCAAGAAGATATATGAAATGTTTTAAAATAAAATATAAAACTTGGTTTGGTGATGGGTGCTGACATGCATTGTTATTCAGTGACACAATGTTGCTTGTCAGGCATAAGGGGGTATGTGGTTTGAGCCTAAGTCAAGTTAAGGACCGGTCCGTGTGCTACTATTGTAAAGCCATATCATACTATCACAAGACTGGTATAAGACAGTCCTGGTTGATTAATTTGTGAGGTCTCAACTTTGGTTTTGCTATATAGGTTGAATGTGAGTGTGACGTAGACCATGAGAAGTCTCACACGGAACAAGAAGGGGCTCCAACTTGTGGATTCATGTTGTGGTGAAACCTTAGTGGCGGTGTGACCAGGTTGAAGACTTAGCATTGTAAAGGCCTTGTTATGATTTCTAAGTCGCGCGCCTACGGAAGCGTGTAATAGCCAACAATGTGAGATAATCATATCTTGTGAGTAAAACTGTACAACCTCTGCAGAGTGTATAATCTATCCTAGATAGTTGTGCCCACAGTCATGGACAAGTCGAGTAAACTTTTTTATGGATTAAAATTTGATTTTCAAAATGGTTTCTAAAAAGGTTTATGGATAGATGAAATCCATAGGAGATTTTAAAAAACAAATGGATGGATGAAATCCATGTGAAATCTTTTTCGAAAAGATGGACCATGTGGGATACCTGTGGATAGGTTAATATTTGGTCGGAGCCTGCACTAACGGTATTATTTTGTTAAATCGCTATTTCTATCTATTGTATGAAATTCAGGTTTTGAATGTATTTACAGTACTTAGTTAAATTATGCTTTACGCTCAACTAACCCTATTATGTCTTCCGTTGTGAACTCTTATGCATGCATTGACTCTGTTAAACCTCCCGGTGTAACTTGTGGAGTACTTTATGTACTCATGTTGCTTCATTTACTATTTCCAGAGATGGACTTCATCAACTTCGATGAGAATAACGATGATTAGGCCACGTCTTATAGTCATTTGCTTGTGGGCAGGCAGAATGGGCTGATTCTTTATTGTTCTTCTTCTGCTGCTTATATTTATTTTTGGTTTATGAACTATTGATGTAAACTTTGGGCTATCAGGCCCATATTTAGTTTATGAATAAATGTCATTGTGCATGATATGAATCTTTGTTATCCATTGTATACACTAGCTTAATCCTGAACTAATGCAATTTACACAGAGGATCCAAGAGTCGTTGCTCCGGGGTCCGACACAAAACCACTGATACAATGGTGGATTCCTCAGGGTTCAATGTTGTTCTAACTCCCAAGGGCTAAAATTCGTCAGGTGGGGCAAGGTGGGGTCGAGCAATGTAAAGGCCTTGTTATGATCTAGCATTGGCCACGCTGTTCGTATCTTGCGGGTAAAGTTTAACACCTGCTGATACGGGCAGCCCTGATCTTCTCGACGTAGGATCACGATAACTAGTGCTTCTCAACCAATCTCTCTAGCTGTACACTCGTGCCAATACATGAAATCACAGCTCTTTGGAAATTCGCCAAGATACACCGAGCTTTCTCCACGAGACCACGAGTGGAGAAACGCCGTGCCCTCAATCCCCAATGAAAAAGCAAACACGACCTCGATTCAAGAACGATCGTTCAATTCCTCTCAAGTGATCCTCGCATGGACACTTTGGTGAAAAGAAACAAGCAATATGCTGTTCTAGTTTCAATCTAAAAAAGTGGTCTTGAACTCTAATGGAGGGGGGGCGATGGCTACTTAAAGGCCAACCCTAACCTTACGCACGCACACGATTAGACCTAAGGCCGAGTTCTAGTTGGTTTCGACCCAAGAGACCGAAACAAACTCTACTACTCAATCCGTAATCAACTCGGACATAACTACTTGATATGGTTTGAACTCAACTCATAAAAACGAGATACATGACCGAAATTAGGTGGGTTTCGGTCAGCCATGTGGCACGCAGGCCGAACACATGTCTTCTTCTGTTTTGGAACGTCCTTCAAAGAAAAAACCATAACTTTTGCATACGAGCTCCGTTTTCGACGTTCTTGCACTTGTTTCGAAGCTAACGAAGAGTTTGATCCAAAAATCCATAAAAGGGTGGATCTGATTCATTCGCAAGGCTTCAAAAAATAGTGCATCTCCAAAAAACGTCATTTAGTCCCTCAAAACGGCCTCCGAAGTTTCCGGACCGTATAATCCTTCTTCTTGACCGCATCGACCTTTTTGACTGAGCTCCTCCTCATACCTAAGCACGCCCAACGCACTAGAATTAGGTAGTAGCAAATTCTTATCAAAATTATACTCTTTAAAGAACAAATTCACCTGTTGTTCGAGCTTCTTTGCTCGTGCTCGTGTAATCGTCCCTGTTGGTTCAATTGAAGGAGTTGGAGCTTCTTGCATATGAGTGGACGAATGAGGACTAGCCGGGATGTCCTCATCACCTGCAAAGTGTAAAATCAGCTAAGCTTAATGATATCGCTAAGACTAGTCTCATGTTTTCAAAAGTTGGGTTGGAATGGAAGGCATCCATTTATTTGAAACTTGGTTATGAGTATGTGAGTGTCGTTGCTCATAGCTATGGAGAGCCATTTGTGATTTATGCTTATGTTACCGACTTGTTACTTTGTATCAAATGTCAATTTCTTTTACAACTTTCGACTCCAATCTATTACTCGTTATTGCAAATGAAAGCTTGATTTATGCAAAATAGAAAACTTGGTAGGTTAGCCATATTTCTCTTGACATAGTCTTACATACTATATAACTTTACTATAAAGTCTTGTACAGTATATTTTTGTACTTACAATTGCTTGTTGAACACTACCAAAGTAAGAAAAATGAGATCTCCAAATTGGTTACTCCCATACTGTGGGTATTGGTGAAGTTTACATCATTTACTAAGGTTTAACTCCAGTCAGTTGCCTGTAGTGGGCTATGGCACGCTTGCTGGAATTTTTGTCTCATTTACCATTTATTCTACTACTATTTATTTGATATGCAAACTATTTGGCTAATCAACCCTTCTACCAAAAGCTTAGTTGTATAAGCCTATGTTCATATTTTTATTATTATATGCTACTCTATTTATTCATGTGCATATGGATGTGATACAAAGGATATTGAATATGTGTACTGGACACTGATCATGTGACTAGTACGGTTGTATGACATAAAGATAGATTGCAAAGGAAAGTAGATGTGAAACTTTTACATCTTATTTATAGTAGGTCACTAAGACGAAGAAGAAACCTAAAAATCATCTCGGATCTATCCTATCCCGCTTTCTTCGTATCGACCCAATTGTGCTTTGGGAATATCTCCTCGCCTCCATCTTCAACCTATCTTCATATTGGAACAACCGTGCTCTGGGAATATATCCCCACCTCCATCTTCATCCTATCCAGTGCTAGCTTCACTTCTTTGAAAATCTCCACTTCCTAGTCGAAGCCTGCTGATGGCCCTTATCTCAAAAAAGCTGATGCCTTCTTTATGCCAAATTATGGGTGCACAACTTCTTGAGTTGTTGGTGGTTGGCATTGGGATTTGATGCTGGTGCAATAAATTTTTGTGATATTATGGCATTTCTAACAAACAAATTTGCCTGATACTTAGCCTATCCTAAGAGAAAGAAGCTTCATACTTATGCAAATATCAAACCTTTTTAGGAAACCAAAAAATTATTGGGGTCATTTGTCTCCAAACTAGTAATCTCTCTCATCTAAATACAATCTTTAGTATCAAGCAATTGGAGTAGTTGTATCTAAAATCTGATCTAACCATTCTATCTCCTCTAGTAACAAGCTATAAGCTATTTGGAATGCTGATAGGGGACTCCTGATGGTCCCTTTTCTTGTTACTCCTAAAACCATGCTGATCATTTATTTTTTGTGAGGTGGAAAAGAGAGAGGGAAGAAAGAGAAGATGCTTGTTACTTGCATGAGTAACAAGACTATTTAGGAAACAAGAAATTAGAAATAACTAGTACTCCCTCTGTTCTAAATTAAGTGACATACTAAGTGACATTCTAGGATTCCAAGGTAAGTTTTTTTTATTCTTCCCAAACCGCCCATGGTTGTGTTTAATGTTCTCCTTGTTTCATGGGACTTAGTTTCCCTCTAGGCTCCAAGAATGATGAATTTTCAGATCTATCACCGTCATTAATGGTAGAGGGAGTAGCAAATGCTGATGTGTATTAGTGGAGGCAAGTACCGAGATATGAGTAAAGCAAGCAGACAAGTGAATTAAATAGGGGTATATCAGTCCTTTTACATTGGTCCTTGATTTAGTTCTAAAACATCACTTACTCCCTCTGTTAGATAAATATAGCGTGTATTTTGTTTTTCACAAGGATTAATGAGACAGTGAAATTGAGAAAGAGAGAAAATGACTTAAGTACCCCTCATAATTTGTCTTGGGAAGATGAGAGAATACACTGTATGAGTGATAATTAATACATGTATATGATATAGAGAGAATAAATAGGGATATGTTAGGACCCAGAATTTGCATTCCGAACCAAATGTGTTTACCGTGCTAATCTCATGATCAGTAGTTAGTACATATATTCAATAATATTCATATCACATCCATACATGATAAATATAAAACAAATAGTGTATATAGGTAGCAAATAAACATAAACCTACACGACAAAATTTACAACATATGGGTTAACCGGCCAAATAAAACACACAAAAAATAGTTTAGCGGAAGTGGAGATAAAAAAAGGCATAAAAAATCAGTAAGTATGTCTCAACCCATCCACAGTAACTGACTGGGGCAATACCCTAGAAATCGGCATCCTCATTACCAAAACCTGCTACGTAATAGTAACCACAAGATGAATCTTCTTCTGCATCCTCTGAACATATTCAAAAAGCAATGGTTAGTACGGAAATCGTACTCCACAAGACTTTATAGCAAAGTTATATAGTATGCAAATTGAGACAAAGGTAGCTATCCGGTCTAGTTTAATTTGTGAAAACATACTTTCAATTGAGATAACAAATAATAGATTGCAACAGAAGTTGTAAGAGCATTTGAATTTGGTAAGCAATTAATAATAAAACATAAATAGCATAATTTAGACCAAAATGCTTACTGCCACAGGATTTCAAAACTGCGACAATAACCATGCCAAACACACTATACATAGATTTCCCATCCATACCTTCCCAGAACCATTTTATCAAACATAAAGCTATTTGTTGTCAGGTAAAACCAAGCTTTGTCTGATATGGGGTCGTCCGATCTTCTCGACGTAGGATGGATACTCATGGGAGTCTTGATGAATCGCAATGATCCTCCAATGCCAGTGCAAGGGACGAACACTGTTTATCCGCCAAAACACATTCGCGTCGATTTCGCCGACCACCAAGTGAAGATCTACCACGCACCCAATTCCCAGCGGAAAGGCTGAACGATCTTGATTGAAGAACACTCCTAATTCCCTATGGAATTCCGACATCAATGATAAACTCAAACAAATTTTAATAGATTGATTATCCTCAAAGGTGGTCTAAGCCCTAAGGCTACCAATACATGGCTTATATAGCCCCTTGGGACGTCCATAGAGTCCACAAACCTAGTACAACTCAACCCTATATGGTTTTAGATACGAACTCTCACAAAAAGGAAACTAGATTTTACAGCTATCATATTGTTTTGATCATAACTTTTGATCTATAATGAATTTGATGCTGGGACTAGATCCATTGCGTAGCCTTTGAAATTATCTTTCTAACAAGTACAAGAACACCCGAATCGGACTCCTTTTGTGAAAGTTATAGCCTTTTTAGTAACTGTCTATCAGGTTGTCCCTAACCGAATCCGAATTGAATTCTGAGTTGAATCCGAGTTTGAATCCAATTGGCCTTGTGGGAGGTACGAATTGGGTTAGAAAATCTTATCCAAACCTTGTAGTTTATGTCCTTGGGCTTCTCGCTTTTGCTCTCCCACTGCATGGGATTTCTTTCTTCATGTCTTTGACACCTAATGTGTTTATTCTCATCCTTTTGCCTCTCCATTGCTTTACCATTGACAAACCTAAGAATACACTATTTGATAACATGGGATAGTATTCCATTCTTATGAATAACAATATTATATTTAGTTTGAAATGAGTTTACCTGGCAATGTTTCATGTGGCTCAATAATTATTTCCAGTTGAATAATATATTTAACTGAAAAGTACAAAACACGTGCGTATCTGCATCATCCTCCCCTTCTTCAAGAAAAGCCGTCATCAGCTTTTGATGGCCTGGAATTATTCTAAACAAAGAATACAACGTTTATGCATGGTATATATATTTGTCATCAATACTTCTTCGGCTTATCTCATCATGAACATCTGAAGGTGTAATAAACGAAAGGAATAACACATACGCATGGTATATGTAAGAGTCAATTGTTGTGCCATTCTCATTATTTTGCACAAACCGATGAATATAGTAGCGACCAAAATATGTATGCATTGCAATATTATTTTTCACATCATTCTTCTTCTCATAAAAGAAAGTCATCCTCGACTTTTCTAAGGACATAGACAGATCATTAAGGGGCAAAATCAGATTTAGTTGTTTAGATTTGGGAAAGAAAATTTTGAGCGGCTTTCATGCTTCAACTGCACTACTCTTATTATTTTTACATGATTGTACATTAAAGATCGAACTAGTAGACTTATGAAATCTTCCTAAACAGTACGTGTTATTGTTGAAATCCATCCCATTGTGATCATGATATGGCATAAAAGATTGTTTATCCATAACATGCGATTTTAATTCAGCAAGCTTATCACATGTAATGCAAATTCTATGAACATATAATTTATTATTTATATCATAATCTCCAATCAAATTGAACTTATATGTGTAAGCAAAGGTACTAACCAGTGATTTTGAACATGAAATTTCAGCAACATTATCAATCACACTAGATAGCTCTCTAGGATCATCAAACATGATATAGTACAAAGAGTCATTAGGAGATATTCTAGTAATAACTTCCTTATGAGTTATCAATTCCACATTGAACATAGAAATTTCAGAATATGGAGTTTTCGGTTGATCATTGAGTTCTCACAATTACTCACCTTTGCATAGTTAAATTTAGCACCAGTATTGTTACCTTTGTCGTCCTCCTCAGATGATGTAGGTGCTGGGGGTTTCAAATTATTAGGATGTACACACGGAGCAGCAAACACTTCATCATCTCCCGTGGTTACCTCCTCCTCATTTGCCTTCAAAGGTGCTGATTGTTGAATGTTCAATTCTTCATCTTTAATATTAACCTGCACAATATGAGAAACAACACTAGAAGTAGATACTAATGTGTTAGGTTCAGATTCGTTCTCACTTTGTCTATCTTCTATTTCTCTATTTTCTTTTGGTGTCTCTCTCACACTCTCAATTTGGATGCTCTTAATCTCACATATGGTGGAATCACACAGCTCACTCTTTTTATCACTCTCACTCAATTTGGCTATGTGACTCTCATCCTCACATGGGTTGTGGTGTATCTCAGGAGCTATATGTAGCTTTGGAATATCACTATATGTCTCCTTGACCGAAGGGAAAGTCTCATACTCGGTCATCTTCTCATGTGTAACACTAGTAGAGGTAGCAGAATTGATGTATGGACTGGGAGAAAACTGAGATGTACGTCTCTCCATAAGTCTCTTCTCCTCTTGAATAGCATAATTCACAAGATCTTGTATACTACTAAAATATTTATGTTGAAGTGTAGCGGTGATCTTAGAATTCAATTCTCTTTTTGAAGTATGTCTTCTTTTGTAGTTCACTAATGACATCGGCCCGACGTAATACATCTTGTAGCTCAAAATAATATTCTTGCACAGTGTTACTACCTTGTGTGATACTCTCCAAATAGCGAAGCAATATCTGTGCATAATAGAATGACACAAATTCTCTCCTCATTAGTGCCTTCAAATCTGACCAAAATTTAATGAATTCATTTCCAAATGATTGATGCCACCAACTATAAGCATAATCTTCAAATTCTCTAGTTTCATGCATCACCTCTTGATCTTTGGGAAGCTTTTAAAATCTAAATACTTTCTCCATTCGCCATTCTCACTCAAGATACTCTTCTGGATCTTCGCTACCATAAAAAGGATTATAGATATCTTCTTCTTGTTGTGGATGAAGTGCCTGTACAATATCATTCACAATATTTGAGCGTAACACTTTCATTTGATGATTGAATTCAATGCAGTGATCTTGCATATCTGTCTTGAGTTGTCTACCAATTGTAGCTGTGCTAGCTACAAATTCTTGTTTCATTGCACTTCTCAATGCCTGATGTTAGAAACATCATCATCGTTATCTTCTTCGTCTGTCATAGTTAGATTGTGCAAAGTAAACACAAATATATGTATGATATGTAGAGTTCACTCAATCTTACTTTTTCCTCACCAAGTAAAGTTCTTACTTTTTCGAAGTGAATTGAGGCAAAAAAAAACTAACACTTGGTGGTGGCTACAATAACAAGTGATGATCAAGCAAATTTAAAAATGACTCCCAATTGAACGACAAAGGATATTTTGTGGAGTTTGGTTAGGAAGTATTCATCCTATACAATCTAAATTTCACGATGTTATAAAATTAAGTAATAATCTAAGCTAGAAAGTATTGCCTATATGCTGATCCAATAGATATAAGTCAATGTGACTCAATGCAAACAAATGAATGAGCTAAAAGAAACAATTGGGAAATATTAGCTCGTTTTGCATTAAGTACTAGGAGAGACACTAGCCAATTGCAATAATATGAATTTAAGGGCACAAGATTGCTCAAAGAAATTAAATACATAATCTGAATTTATGGACTAAGATTAACTCACCTAAATTCGACCAATCCTTTCTTTTCTTTCTTTCTTTCTTTTTTTGCTCAAGCCGTGTCTCCTCTCTTTTTTTTGAATCGGTTGCCTTTTTTTGGCTCTTTTTTTATACTCAAGACTAAACTAGGTTTAATTGTTTGTTGATTCTACGCAAGTCTAAAGTTGTTCAGCAATGTGTAGATAATTCTAGAACAGCCCTAAAGCAATTATCAAAGACTAGTCTCAAGGTTCAAAGAATTTAAGTGAAAATTTTAACAGACACTCGGAATTCAAACCGCAACAAATTTCAGACGGTCTGAATGTGTCCAACAAAGATTCTTTGCGGTGTAAACTTGTGACAGCTAGGGTTTCTTATAGCCAAATCAATCAAGAAAAAGGAAATCTAGATATATTTGGATGTGATATTCTTTCAAGATGCGCAAAGATCTTACGTGGACACCAAGAATAAGATTTCAAAAAGTAAATTGAATCTACTTTTTTCTAATGCTAATTGAAAGATCAACTAGCGGATTTTCAAGGGTTTAAAATAACAACGATTAAGCAACGCGAAAGGACACTAAGATCAGTACGTAAACAAAAATTCTAACGGATCAAAACTTAATAAAACTCACGAAAATAACAGATGCGAAACTACGCTTTGGATTTTTTGTGAGGCAATTTTCGGCTATATGGACTATAGGACAGGAAGTAATAAACTAAAAGTAAAGGGATAAGATCCTACCGAGTAAACCGCGCTCTGATACCAAGATGATATGGGGTCTTCCGATTTTCTCGACGTAGGAATGGATACTCACGGTAATCTTGATGAATCGAGCGATCCTTCAATACCAGTGCAAGGGACGAACACTCTTTAATCCACCAAAACATACTCGCGTTGATATCGTCGACCACCAAGCAAAGATCTATCGTGCGACCAATTTCCAGCAGAAAGGCTGAACGATCGTGATTGAAGAACACTCCTAATTCAATATGAAATTCCGGCAGCAATGATAAACTTGAACAAACTTTAGTAGATTGATTATTCTCAAAAGTGGTCTAAGCCCTAAGCCTGCCAATACATAACTTATATAGCCCCTTGGGACATCCATAGAGTCCACAAACCTAGTACAACTCAATCCTATATGGTTTTAGATACGAACTCTCACAAAAAGGAAACTAGATTTTACAGCCGTCATATTGTTTTAGTCATAACTTTTGATCCGTGAAAAATTTGATGCTGGGACTAGATTCATTGCGTAGCCCTTGAAATTATCTTTCCAACGAGTACAAGAACACCCGAATTGGACTCCGTTTGTGAAAGTTATGGACTTTTTAGTAACTGCATGTCAGACTGTCCCGAACCGAATCCGAATTGAATTCTGAGTTGAATCCGAGTTTGAATCCAATTGGTCTTGTGGGAGGTACGAATTGGGCTAAAAAATCTTATCCAAACTTGTAGTTTAAGTCTTTAGGTTTCTCTCTTTTGCTCTCCCACTGCATGGGCTTTCTTCCTTCATGTCTTTAACACCTAATGTGGTTATCCTCTTCCTTTTGCCTCTCCATTGCTTTGACATTGGTAAATCTAAGAATACACCATTTGATAACATGAGATAGTATTCTATTCTTATGAATAATAATATTATATTTAGTTTGGAATGAGTTCACCTGGCAATGTTTCATGCAGCTCAATAATTCTTTCCAGTTGAATAATATATTTAACTGAAAAGTACAAGACACGTGCGTATCCACATCATCGTCCATACTGGGGATACAACTATTCAAATAGATTCCATAACCGGGGATACAGCTATTCGAATAGATTTACGATATGCAAAGGTTATATACTTTATCCATACGATACAAACATCCCACCATGTTGTACATGTCACATGATATCATCGATATCCAATTTGGGACTTTATGACAAAGCTTTTATATTATCGATCCTAACAACTACAATGCTATGATTTCCTTCTTAGGATGGGGAGTGCCCTTTAGCGTCCCAAGATTCATACGATATGTTGGTAAACCTTCCTTCTTGGCAGGTCCATCCGAACATAGATATCATCCATGCTCGCACCAGCCCAAATTCACCTACAATTTACTACCTGCGATGAAATTGCTAACACATGTAAATTATTATGCTAAGACTTTCTCATAAAGGCACGAATGGCTGTATGACTGTACTTGGGTCCATAGTACAATAGATCAGTCCTTAGTGACCCAGGTGAGACATTCACAAAGCACAGTCTCATGCTAACCGCACCGGTCTCTACAACTACCCGCTCAAGTCAAAAACATATTTCCCATTTCATTTGTTAACCAGAATAATAGAGGTAACTCATCTGGAACATTTCTCAAGTATATCCCATTTTTGAACATTTTGATAAATTTTCAACCTAGCACATCTAGTACTATTATGAGCATGGCTAAACATCAAGTAATTCGTTTAATCTTTCATATTTTACCAATAATGGATATTGATGCTAAGGTGACAACAACAAGGGTAACAATTTATAAAGGTGGGGGGTTTAATGCAACAATTTGGTATAACTATCAATCTTACCAATATAACGATTTTTACCGAAGTTACACGTATGCGTAATAATTTTGAACACAACATATATAATAGTAAAATATGGGATCAACATGATCAAAGAGGGTGTTTGCCTTGCTTATTGAACTCTTAGTCTTGCTCTGGCTTGTTGTTGAATTTTTTGAAACGTCGGTATCTAGTCAGCAAATAGCAAATATCGCAAATAAGAACCAAATAAATTCAAACAGAGAGACTTTTCAAATATTTTTTTGTAGAATATGAAATAGCATGATTTTATAAAAATTTAGAGATAAAAAATAATTCAATTTTGAGTTTATATGCAAAAGTTATTGATATTTTAATTTGGTTTGGATTGAAAAATATTGAAAACGGAAAAGAAAATAATGTGCATGAATTTTCATTTTAATTTTTCTTTCTAAAGGAAAACACTGAATTTATTGTGTTATTAGACTAATAGGTAGGGCTTACTTGTCAGGCTTCTAAAATATCTGACAGATGGGATCCATGTGTTAGTGTCTTATTACTTAAAATCATTTTAAATTATAAATTTATCTTGATTATCCTACCGGGCCCACATGTCATAGACTTGTTAGTTTCAAATGAGTTTAATTAGTGCTAAACTATCTCACTCCGCGTGGGGCCCACTGGTAAGAGAAACTGAAATAGGGGAGTCAACAACGACGATGGCCAAGCTCGCCGGTGGCTGAAAGGTCTTGGGAAGTGGCAAGATGGACGGCGGGATCATGACGAAGCTACTAGTGGCGGCGATGGCTAGAGAGATGGACGAAGGTGGTGTTGCTGTGGTGAATGACAATGAGGTGGCTTGGGCCTACGGTGGCGTTAGCGCAGGAGCGAGGGAAGCAAGGATTGGGTACCGAGATAGGTTCTGTGGTGTGTTGTGATGCTAGGGGTGATGGCACAAGGACCAATGGTCATCGGAGCGACGCTCACAGTATGCAATCGCGGTGGCACCATAGACGAAAAAGGGAAAGTTGACCGTTGACAATTCTACTCATCCCAGCTAAAAGCAACGGTCCTTAGGCATCAGCATCTCACCATGAGTTTAACGGTGAGGTCAAAGAGGTCGGAGATGGCCAGATGATGATGACTTGAGGCAGTGGCGATGGCTTCCACGTTGACGGCTCACCACTGTGAGAATGGGCTAAGGAAAATTTTAAAGAATTTCTCATGTGAGTTTCATACACAATTTTTATGCTTCCAAGCAGGCGCTTCGCAATAACGATATTTTGAGATAAATCCAAACCTATAAAGAACCATACCCAGGGAAGTCGGGCAGAGCTCTGGGGGAAATGGAGCAGCTGGTCGGAGTTCACCACCACCACCACCACCACCCCTCCTCCCTGTCCCCGAGGACTCCGACCCACCCGCATCCGCATCTCCAGCACCTCCCGTCCAACAGGTTCCGGGATCACCACCACCACCACCACGCGGCGCCCAAGATCCTCCGCATCACCCCGCCCTTCTTCCTCCTCCTCCTCGCCGCCGTTTACCTCCTCGCCTCCTTCACCATCTTCTCCGCGCCCGCCGCCTTGCTCCGCCCCTCCAAGAACCGCAGCCAGCTCCTCCTCCCGATGGCCGCGCCGTCCTCCACCGTTTCGTCCTCCTCACCGCCTTCCCCGGAGCTGTTTGAGCTCGATAATGGTAGGATTCGGGCCAGGATCAGCAATGTCGGCGCCACCGTGATCTCTCTCCTCGTCCCGGACAAGAATGGTGCTTTTGAGCTGCGCACACTGACTCGCTTAGCTGTTGCTTGGTGATTATGCTGTGCTGTGCGATTATATTGTGATTATGCTTGACGATGTTGTGTTTTTTTTTTCTCAGGGGTTCTTGGTGATGTGGTGCTTGGTTTCGACTCCCTGGATCCTTATCTGGTGAGTTCTTGATGCATGCGTTTGGATTTCTAGCGACTAAGTTCATTTGCGGTGATTTGTTGGAGATCTCGGTGGTATTAAAGTGTGAGGACTGGGGAGGGACATATATATATATTTTTGCTTTCTGACCTTTGGAAGTCAAGTGGCGCAGTGGCTTTGTTTTCTTCAATCCGCGCGCTGCATAATTTTGTTAGGTTCTGTAATTCTGTGTGCAGATGTGTTAAAATTCTTCTGTTTCTTTGGCACATAGGTTAGTTAATTATAGTGTTGGTTTTATATATTAATTAGAGCTAGAGTCATATAATTAGTTATGAACTTATTGTAGGATATAGGTGATAATTCCGATGATAATTATTTGAATTTTCTTTTGCGGTAAAAGTGCAGCAGATTTAACGATTCATGTATTTAAGAACTCGAATCTGGTTAGTAATTACAGTATGATGTAAATGATAATCTTTCTAATATTCCTACCAGTAACAAAAAGTTGTAACTTTGTATTAAAGTCCTATTTTTAGCTTGCAATTGTATTTACTTAATTAGAGTAAAGCTTTTGCCCTTCTACTGCTCATAAACAAGATGCATCCAGATATTACAGCAACAATGTCATCTTTTCATGATAGCTTTGAACATCGATTGCGTGGGCATGTCAAACTTCCCTGACACATCTTACTTCCCTGAGCATTATTCAAAGAATTAAGCATCCAATGAGTTACTTCCATCATACTCTGCTTTATATCCCTCTAGCACGTGTACATCGTAAACATTTAATGACCATGCCTTTAACTTCATCAGGCTTTGGGCTTCGAACTGCTGAATTCCAATACCATTTGTTAAAAGCTTTTCTATTCCTTCTATTACATTACATATTGGCAGCATAACTTTGTGTCATAGGCTCATAGCACTTAATTTAGAAATTAACATTCAAAGAATACACCAGTCAGTGAGTTTTCTTTGATAGCTCTAAGCTTGAGTTCAAAACAACCAGTGAAAGATTGTGGCTGTGCCACATGTTACACTTGAATTGTTCTGCTTGAATTGCACTTTGCCTAACTGCTCTCAGGTGGTGAGCTGGCAGTGCTAGTCAGCAGGCAGTATTACTGTATGGTCCATAAGTCAAGCTTTTTCATTTGCTTGATGATGGAAACCAGGAAATGGTATGTTATGCTGGTGGAACTGAATTTCTAGAGTTTGGCCACTGTCCTTTTGAACTACCTGAAACTTACCTCAAGTCACAAGTCCACTAATGTTGATTTATTTGTTCTTATCAAATGTTTTCTTTGAATTAGATAGGAGAGTTTGCTACAGCTTTTGTTTTTCTGGTTCAGGTTGACTCCTAATCCTTGGCAAGTGCTATTGTCTTGATACACTGGATGTCTGGATCCCTATGTGGGAGGTGTAATGTCAGTCAGACTTTCAATTAAGAATACACACTTGAATAGTGCATCTCTTTTAACAGTTTACCTAACTACTATGGTAAAATAAGACCATTTTTTTTCTTCTGATCTTTTGCTATTCAGATACTGTCACGCTTCTCATTCATCCACTTCAATGATGATAAAAATTTAACAACATCAAAAGCATGGCTGTTTGTATATCTTAACTTGAATTTCCTTCCCCCATATCGTTTCTTAGGCCTTTTTTGGGCCAATATGTCAAGCAGTGAGTCTAGTGATGGTGCCCCTGTACTGTGTATAGATGCTTTGAGGTTTTGTTTTCCTTAATGAGGAAAGTTTTAGATCTGATTGTTGTAGCTGGCCACTCTACTTGACATGTTGTTATCTGTTATCCAATTGAGCCATCTCTGCATTAAGGGAATTCTTTTATGTGCCATTACAAAGTTCTCAGATCCCTAAAATGCCGCTGCAAAACGCACGCTTCCTTTTATGCCATTGCTTTTGAAAAGATTACCTTTCCATGCCATTGTTGACCAATTTCCGATAGTCAAACCATGCCATTGTTGACCAATTTCCGATAGTCGAACCTTAACTGAACTGTGCAAAGACCATTTTAGCCCGGTCATATAGTTTACCCCTCTTTTTATTTGGGCCGGCCCCACTTGACAGAGTATTAGAGAATATTGTATGGCCATGTATAATTCTAACCTGCCTAGATTAGCTCCTCTAATTGAGGATCTTGTAAACTTTCCTAATCTGGGCTCTTGCAGTGTGGCCAGGGGCAGTGTGGCACGGCCTGCTGGTGCTAGAATAACGGCGGCGGTTCGAGTGACCACAAAAACACATCAGGGATGATGAGAGGAGCATATAGGTCTTGGTGGTTTCGGGAATCATGCTCTGAGGGCATGCCAATGGTGGCGAGGTGGCAGGTGCGACGGTGGGTGGACGTGGTGGTGTTGGTGTTTAGGTGGCGGGGATTGGTGGGGGAAGAAGGAAGATGGAGGTGATGGGAAGCTTCCAACGCTGGTAATTGAAGTATGGCTCACTGGGCGGAAAGGAATTGGGGCAGCAGTGGGTGAATGACAACGAGGAAGACGAGTCTGATCTAGCAAATCTGCGAGGAGAGCACAGCCAAATTGGGTGAGGGGAAATGCTTAGGGGAAGGAGGGACACGAGATGACATGAAGAGATTGTCTGGGAGCTCACCGGGTAGAAAGGGACACCGTGGCAGCTGAGTGCTAACGACAGGGACGATGATGCGTTCCTTGCTTGTGTCCTCATTTTCTGGTTTGGGCCAGGTAGGAGCTCCATGTCCTCTTTGAGTCATCGCATGGCATGGCAACTTGCTTTCCAACCTGACCAGATGGGGCTAGCCACGGCACCTCGTCGTCGTCGTGGTCTCATTGACCGGATCGCACTGAAGACAGAGAGGGAGACATGCTCTTGAATGGATAAGGAGAACAAGTGAATGTGTGGTCACTGGTCAGGAAGCATCCACCATATCCAAGGTCACCTGGGCTGACATGCGGGCCAGTACTGTTAGCCTCCTAATGAGACATGGGCAGTTTGGGCAATAAGATAATTTTCTACTGGCCAAATCTAACAGAGCTGATGGTAATGACACAAAAGGGCAAGGTTTTCAAAAGCAGTGGCATAGAAGGAATTGTCCATTTTACAGTGGCATTTTAGGGATCCAAGAACTTTGTAGTGCCATATAAAAATTTTTCCCCTGCATTAATTGAAAATGCTTAATTGTTTTGTCTCTTAACTGCCATATCTCCAAGTGCTCAGTTGAGACAGCTGGA
Source organism: Melocanna baccifera (assembly GCA_036346265.1). Taxonomy (NCBI): domain Eukaryota; kingdom Viridiplantae; phylum Streptophyta; class Magnoliopsida; order Poales; family Poaceae; genus Melocanna; species Melocanna baccifera. The sequence continues at coordinate 16,856,310 of CM070683.1, forward strand.
AAATAGGATTTGTAAAACTAATAGGAAAATATTTAGAGTATAAAACTGGAGCAGTGTCCTTTTTAGTTTTCATAGGCAATTAGTGTGCTCCCGTATGTTTATGTATATGTAGTAACTTGTATAGTTGCATTGCTTCCGTGGTGGGTTTAACTTTCTGAATGAGTTGTCCCATTAGAGATTAGTTTCCCTTTTGTGGCTGTTATTTATCTGCATTGTGTAAATCAATATCTATACATTCATCTTATATCTACTTATATCTCGATGTTCAGGTACTGATTCAGTGCTGATGGTTTGAGTTTTTTTTATAATCAGAATGGCACCTCACCTTACTTTGGATGCATTGTTGGGCGAGTTGCAAATAGAATCAAGGATGGAAAGTTTACTTTAAATGGTGTGCAGTATAGTCTGGCCATCAACAACCCACCAAACACTCTTCATGGTAAGACATAAGAAGTCTGAGTTGTTATATTACATAAATGTATTATTTGAGACATATTTGGGCATACAACTATATGATTATGATACCAAATTGCTTATAGCTATGCTGGTACCAAACAACTGTAACTGATTGGGATGGAAGTGTATATGATTATGATGTCTGCCCAAAGGATTTACCAAATATCCATGTTATGTAGTTTGTACCAAGGATAAAAGACTGGCGGTAACTGGCCGGTTACTAGCCATACCGGCCCAGACTGGTAAAGAAAGTTCTAAATTTAATGTCTGCCATGCCATTAATCCCAAGCTAATGGGATAATTAGATCCACCCTTAAAAAACAGCTACTACGTGTTACTTGGGGTAGTTCGTTAATATTTAAGCTGCTACATGACATGAGGTTGTGAGTTTGATCACCAATTGACAAGGTGTGGACATTTTTTTAGTGTCTTCTGCATGTTTCTTGTGCAATTAAATAGAAACAGTCGAATTTATTTGCACGGGGACCATTTTCCCAAGTTCAACCTACTGTTGTCCTATTTCGAATATGAGAATGGTATCCTGTTTTTGCTAGTGACCCATCTTTTAAACAACACCGTGAGCTACTATGGCAGTTTTGATTTCCTTAATGAGGAAGTAGAGAAAAATACAACATTGTAGAAATAGCTAGCTAAAGATGCAAATCAAGCCAGAAATAATAAAAACAAAAAGAAAGCCCCACCGGTGGCCTAAAACAGCAAAACTAACAATAACATCATTCCAAAATAAGAAAAGAACTACAACTAAATAAGATCCATCATTTTATCTGAGGCAATTGTCCCTGCCCAAAATCAACTCTTGAGTTCCAGCTGCTCTATTAGCTGGAATGACTTGTGAGAATTGAACCAGAGAAAACCCAGCCAACCTTTTTGTTCGTTGGTTCACTACTCATACTGATTTGTTAGTCAAATCACATGTTTATCCAAAATAGATAAATAATATTATGTAATTTCATATACTTAAAATGTCTTGTTTCTCATTCTTATTAAAATGGATATATTGCCTATTGTTGAGTAAGTTCGAGATCCTTACTTCATATACCAAAACACTGGAGGGGTAAAAAAGAATGATGTTTGCATTTGTCCATCCTTCATGTAATATAAGAAAGTAAGAACTAAATGAGGGGGAAAAAAAGATAGCATGCAGCTTGGTTCGTTGCTGTGTTCTGTTTACAGATTGAGTGGGTGCGTTAAGGGTTTCAAGCCCAGCACTACCAATTTTGGATTTGTAGTTAGTGATGCTGCGTGGTATGATCTGGTTCAACCATGCCTGCTTCATATTATCGTATAAATTTGGCCAGTTTAACCTGGTTTCATCCAGTTTGAAGCAAGTGCAGAAACAAGCAGCTACCTGGTCCAGACCGGATGATGCTATGTCCTTTGTTATCTGAATAAACACTCTTGTCAAGATGAACCTGTTTTTGTATTGCTCCTCCCAATCACAAATGTGCACACAATGCATGCACAGACGAAAAAAAGGGTCATCTGGGAATCATTGTGATTTTCTTTTCCATAAACTAATGCCATGTAATATCAAATTCAGGTGGATTTAAAGGGTTTGACAAAGTCATCTGGGAAGTCGCTGAATATAACAAAGGGGAGAGCCCATCAATCACCTTTAAATATTACAGTAAAGATGGAGAGGAAGGTACCATGACAACTATCTTCCATTGATCCATTAACTATATGAATGCCATAACTTGACGGATTTTATTTTTTCAAAAAACAGGTTACCCAGGTGATGTTTCGGTCACTGCCAGATATTCTCTTCTACCAAGCACGACACTGAAGCTGGAGATGGAGGCTGTACCTTTGAACAAGGCCACGCCCATCAGTTTAGCACAGCACACCCACTGGAACCTCGCAGGCCATAACTCAGGAGATGTGCTTGCGCATTCTGTCCAGATATGGGGATCTCAGATAACTCCAACAGATCAAACCTCAATACCCACAGGCAAGTTGATGCCAGTGAGCGGCACGCCCTTTGATTTCCTGACTGAGAGTGAGATTGGCAGCAGGATAGATCAAGTTCCTGGTGGCTACGATCACAACTATGTGCTTGACTGCGGTGAAGTGAAGTCAGGTTTGCAGCATGTGGCGAAAGTGACAGACCCTTCAAGCTTGAGGGTCCTCGATATTTGGGCAGATGCTCCTGGAGTGCAGTTCTACACTGGAAATTTCCTTGATGGCGTTGTGGGCAAAGGAGGTGCAGTCTACGGGAAGCATGCTGGCCTCTGCCTCGAGACACAAGGTTTCCCAAACGCCGTCAACCAACCTAATTTTCCATCAGTGGTCGTTCACTCTGGTGAGAAGTACAGGCATACAATGTTGTTTGAGTTCTCTACAAAGTGATCCAGCGCGTGTAGTCTGTAGATACGTCCTTTTTCTTGGCCTTTTGTTTTTCTTGTCTTTAGTTATGAACTACGATACCGCAGTAGTTATATTGATTTCTGACGGTTAGATAATAGCATGTAACAAAATTAGGGAGGAAAGGTGCAACTCCTGCACAAAGAGATTCCTTGTGACTGCTAACTGTTGTGAATTTGTGACAGCTTATTCAGGATTAGCAATTTTAGCATGAATGAGTAGGTTCACCTCATGTTTCATTAAGAAAAACTCAAGGATTGATGACGGTAAGAAAAGGCCCAGAAAACAATCATTTTGATAAATCATAAAAGTAAAATTTTTGGCTAATATCTATAATACTTACATTTCTGGAATCGTCAAACATGCATCAAGATGCAACTGCTTCCTACATGGCCTTTTGGTCTAAAGCATTTGTTAAAATATCTCTGACGCCACTGGAATCATCGGCAAGTCCAAACATGCCCTTTTCGTTTGTTTATTTCGTCTTGTGACGGCTATTAACAGAAGATGGCCTTGTTTAGCAGCCAGATGTCATGCAATCCACGGTTTTGTTACATGACTGATTGGGCATTTCAGTTGGTAGATGATGATCCATTTTTGGGTGATTGGCATGCTGCGTTAGTGAAACCTTGTTGCAATTTTGGGACATCCTATGGGAGAGCAATAGTTGATAATCCAGCTTAAATGACAGATCGTCTTTTTTGTTAGAACCACTTCAAGAGAAGTCTTTAGGCCCATTTGGAATGCGGTATTTTTTTCTGAACTGTGAAATTTCTGTATTCCATATTCCAAACGAGACCTCACTGGTTTGACATAGTACTGTGCAGTCTGGAAAAGAGAAATCTAATCTTAAAATTTCTGTCAGGTGCACCACTGTGCAGCTCAATTCAGCAGATACTGCTCCCAACATTTCTGAAATAGCAAATAGGTCTCCAGTTTTTACAAAAAGACCCCTACCATGTTAGCAGTTTTTGCAAAAAGGCTCTATTTTTCAAAAATTACACATGGGTTCTTAGATTTTTGAGAGAAGCTCTCCTTTTGCTTGATAAAGACCTATAGCTTTTTGAAATTACATACATGTCCTTTATTTTTTTTTGCAGAAAAGACCTTCGGTTTTTCTAAAAATATGTACGGGTCCTTGATTTTTGTAGAAAACTCTCCCCATAAATTGTCGGCTCTTTTACTTAGGTCTACATGGTAACTGGTGCGGCGTGACGCTGCGCTACACTACTAGTTTCTTTGTTGGAGAAGCATTTAACTCGATTCTAAGGCAGCGAGATGGGTGTATGAATGATGATCGAAACACTAGAAGTCACACGGAGAGAAGTTAAAGAAGGAAAAGAAATAGATGTATTTTTCACATGTCTACATCACAATTAATTCACAAATGTCCACCAAGAATGCTCCTTTCAGCATATCAAATCCCCAAATGCGCATGTATTATTTGCTACGGCACTCGTTACAGATGACATGCCATGACACTCTTTAGAACTGAACAAAAGGTGAAGAATTGAAGAAGGATAGAATGAACATGCATACGCTAACACGCTTCTCTCCAGATCTGATACGAAACGCAGGATTAATGCATTATACCCTCTACTTAACCTCTGCATGCATGCATGCCTGCCTAATCTTGAGGCAGAGAATCCCCCTCTTCCCCCAGATACTGGTACCGGACCTTGGTGGCCAGCTGGCAGCAGCCACTGCCGACGGCCTCCGCTACCTTTATGATAATTAAATATTAAAACATTAGATACAATTATAATCATTCAATTGTGTTTAATCAAATAGTTCATTCAATTGTACTTCATTCAGTTGTTTAATTCATTTATAAAATCTGTAAAACGATTGTCATGTACTATATATGTGATCTGCTTGTGTAAACACAATTCATTCAATTGTACTTCATTCAGTTGTTTAATTCATTTATAATATCTGTGTAACGATTGTCATGTACTATATATGTAATCTGCTTGTATTGTTTACTTTATTTGTGAGATCTGTGTGATAATTTTCCTGTGCTATATAATTGTGAGATCTTTTGATTACTTCAGAGGGAATGGCTAGTATTTCCTGAGGCTAGCCAAAAAACAGAAATAATGTAATTTTTCAAATAGCTATCATAGACGGTTTGGAACACCAAACCGTCTCTATTATATCACAGATGGTTATTTAAAAAACCGTCTGTGATATGTCTGTTATCACACACGGTTAATATAAAAAATCATCAGTGATACCGATATATCACAGACGATTGTGTTGAAAAACCGTTTATGTTTTAACCTATCACAGATGGTTTAGGAGCCGTCTGTGATAACCACCTATTATCACTGATAAATAAATTCAAACAGTTCGAAAACCATCTGTGATAACGGTTTTGAATTATCTATGATAACTTGGGATGTTCATAGGGTTCTCAAATCGAGTACAACTCAACCCTATATGGTTTTAGATATGAACTCTCACAAAAAGGAAACTAGATTTCACACTCATCATATTATTTTAGTCATAACTTTTGATTTGTGATGAATTTGAAGATGAGGCTAGATTCATTGTGTAGCTCTTGAAATAAGATTTCCAACGAGTCCAAGAACACTCGAATCGGACTCCGTTTGTGAAAGTTATGACCTTTTTAGTAACTGTTTGTCAGGCTGTCCTAAACCGAATCCGAATTAAATTCTGAGTTGAATTCGAGTTTAAATCCAGTTGGGCTTGTGGGTATTGAGCTTGAAAATCTTATCTAAAATTTGTAGTTTAAGTCTTTGGGCTCCTCCCTTTTGCTCTCGCACTACATGAGCTTTATTCCTTCATATGTTTGGCACCTAATGTGGTTATTCTCTTTCTTTTGTCTCTCCATTGCTTTGCCATTGACAAACCAAACAATGCGCCATGTAATAACATGAGGTAGTATTATATCCTTATGAATAACAACATTATGTTTAGTTTGGAATGAGTTCACCTAGCCAAATTTCATGCGGCTCAATAATTCTTTCCAGTTGAATAATATATTTAACTGAAAAGTGCAAGACACATGCGTATCCACATCAATGGTTGACGACCTCCATCCTTCTAAAGTGCTCGATCACCCGGCACACCAGCGAGCTGATGGTGCCCTATGCGCCAACGCAGCCATGCCGACCGGAAGGGCAGCGTTGCTCGGCAGTATAGTATCTGTGGTGTGGGTGCTGTTGCTGCTAGCTATCAGTAGGGAGATCTGAGCATATAACAAGCCGCTATGTGGTATGGCTGCCTCAAGCTTAGAGAGCTAATAAATGCACTGAGTCCCTGACTGCATTAAAATAGTAAAGATTCTAGCTCTTGATAAGCTTGTGATTATTGTCCTGTTGCTTCTTTTTGCAGTGAACTTTTCAGGGCAGGACGTGGAAGGTACATTAGTGTACCCGATTTCATTACAAGCACATGCCACGAAGTGTTAACAATTCCGTGGCTAATAGAGCTCTTGAGACTCGTGATGTTGGAATGATTGGCTTAGACCTATTCTTTTATCAATAATTTAAAAAAATTCTAAAGGCTCGCTTATATACAGTGACATGTGAAAAACTTTAGTACTATATTGCTAGCCAAGATAGAGAGACACCACCTTACAAGGTGGACGGAGCATATCTTAGCCTTGGTTAAGTAAGAGAAAGGACTATACATGTGCTCGCTCACCTCACCTCGCTAGGCTTTGCGGGTGCATGAATAGTGTGGCTATTTCAGGTTTGACACAGTTTTCTTTTGCATTTTTTTTGCCATGCATTTGGTCAAGATGGAAGGAGTCATTTAAAACACTCATTTAATGCACCTTCCGTTTCTAAAGAAAGTGATTACGGTTTCCTTTTGAAACCTATGAGAGAGAAAACTTTGCCTGTTCTTTTGCATCAAAATCTGATTGCGAGTTGAGCTCTTCCGGCGCTGTGCTGCTACTGACTACTCCATCCCTTCGCTGGCGTACACCAATCATAGGGAGAGCAGGTCTCCGAAACCATCATCCTTGAGATCCTGTACATGAGAGGGTGCATCAGGTTTTTGGGAAGCAACTCGCGGGATGCTCGCTGTCCACCACTATGACTGCTTTTGCAACTTCTCGGCAACGATCTCTTCTCCCCCACAACGCTTTTCCTTTCACTTTGGTAACATCTAGTAATCCATAGTTTTTCCTTTAAATTGTTAGTATGAATATATATGTTTCGTTATTTATCATCCTTATATTGTTACTTAATACTTACGAGAGACATATGCATACAATTCAGTTTATGCTTTTACCCATGTTTAGTGTTTATGTTATTCTTGTAGTTATGATTTATTTACAGAATTGTTTAATCACTAAAGTGCTAAATATTCTAACAATCTGAAAACCTGATCATAAATTTGATAGGCACTTTGTGATGCAAATGACTTGTTTTGCCGAGGCAATGAAACAAGAGAAGTTCTGTGTTGTGAACTTCAAAAGATGGTAAACGAGAGTTAACTATGGCTCTTGGGTTTGAACGTATTTTGGGTTACCTCCGAGATACCTTACTCCCAAACAGGAGGAGAAGTTTAAAGTAGGCACCACAATATTTGTGGGATGAGTTCTCAGCATTCTTTCTGATCGTTTGTGCAATGTGTATATGCACATGACAGACGCAAAGGAGCTATGGGAGGCACTTGAACATAAATTCATTGCCTCGTGTGCAGGCGGTGAATTGTATACCACAGAGCAATTTCATGACTACAAGATGATTGAAAACCGTTTTTACCTTGCTCATAATGGGTCGAAGCTCGCCCTGCTTGTCCATATCATCATCATAATCTTTGGACTCCAAAAGCTTCTTCTCCTTAGGACTTGAACAACCAAACATAAATAATGTACCACAAAGCTCACACTTGTGGTTTCTTGAAAATACAAACACACTTTAGATGATTTAAAGCCTCTTATTACAAAGGACATCATTTGCAAAAACATCTTGGTAAGAAGCAAAGAAAAGCTCATAAGTTTCCCTACTAGTTGGCATGCTCATGATTGATTAAGATCAAACAAAGAGCAAACATGGCTCTGATACCAATTGTAAAATCGAAGATGACAACAGAGGGGGGTTGAATATTGCTTTCAAATATCCCTCAAGTATTTACCAATCCTTCACTCCAATAGCTACAGAGCTATGAAGATTAGGATAAGAAAACACCTCAAAACAAATAAGACAAACTGCTGAAATTTTGAAAAGAATCAGCAAAATCGAAAGTACCTATGTTATAACCGTGGTATTATCGAAAGTACCTATGTTATAACTGTGGTACTATTGATTTTCAGAAGTACTGCTTTTATAATTATGGTACTACCGATTTTTGAAAGTACCTCTATTTGCACTGCGGTACTACCTTTCCTCGGTGAACAATAATTTCAGCACACAAGTTCAAAGCTAAGAATTGATGTAACTTTCGATCCGTAGATCCAAATGATATAAAATTTTACAGAGATCTACTCTAAGATATAAATAATCTATTCCAATAAACGATAATAAAAATCATGGTAAAAGTTGAGGCCTTTTTCAGTCTGTTGGAAAGTTGCACCAAAACTGAGTTAAAACCCCAAACGGTGAATACAACTTGCTCGTGGGTAGATGATAGCCAAGATGGCTCTATATGTATTTGCACATATTACAGTAAGCTAGAACACCGAAAAACCTGACTCAAAAACCCTTGAAACAAAAATTCACGCGCTAAGGCCAAAATCAAGGAAAATCAGGTTTCTTCATGAATTTGCTATCAAAGTTTTTAGATGATAGGAGATTAATATCCAAAGGCTATTTCCATCTTAATCATGTCCTTGGCTAGCAAGATCAAGAAGAGAGAAGAGGAGATATTAAAACCAATCAAAATAAGAACAAATCAATCAAAACAATAAATATACAAAGAGATCATCAAAGATTGATATATTGTCACTTGAGGAAGTATATTTTATAGCCAATCCCTTAGGATAGCAGAGCTCTAAGTCTAGAGTACACACACAAGATTCCAACCCAAGAAACCCTAATCTCCCATAGGAGGGAAGAAGAGCAAGCCACCAAAAGACTTAGCTAACCTTCTCAATCCCTAGCCCTTGCCTCTCCTCTCCTTTTATAACCTCATAACCTGAACCAAAACTAAATGGATCCACTCATTAGGCCGAACCGGGGATAAAACGTTAACCTTATCTAACACCGGGTTTTACTCTCTCACGCACGCTTCTCAAAGCGGCTTACAACCATTAACCCAATAGTGCATCACACTTGATCTACTTTACATTTTCAGTACATACAAGACCTAAACCATTTAGGCCAATGTCACGGTTTCACACACCACCACTTTTTCAGAATTAAGTAATTTACTAAAATACCCCTCTACCGCCTTCTACGAAGTTTCTCGCTTCCTTTGCCACGAAGCATCACCCATGCTTCGCCATCTTCCACGTGTCCCTAATGACTTGCTGCCAAAGCCTCTCACACGTCTGGATCTCATTGAACTGTCATCGCATGCAAACGACCTAAGTTACTTGGCGCACCACATGCTTCTTCTCGCACACAACGGCACCTGGCTTTCTTGACCGTCTCGACCTCGACTTCTCCCTAAGCCTAGTTTCGGTCCACCTTGCCGTTGCCCATCATGTCTGCCACCGGTAGCTCTCGCTCCTATTTCTCGTCGTCTCGACTTGTAACGACCCCGTAAGCCTCGGACATCTTCGGTGTCTCCCAAGAATAAACAAAAGGTGAATTCGTTTATTCGGTTTTAATTTATCTTAAATGAGAATATGATACTATCTAATGATGAGGACATCTCAGCTACTTCCACATCTAGTGTGCACAAGAATATTCACGAAGTCAAACCTACGATACAAGGACCAATGACTCAAGCGCGAGCGCGTCAACTAACTATCAAGTGAATACGTTCCTAACTTTGCATACAAATGTTCTAAAGAATGGAATACTATTTAATCCTTATGATGATTTAATTATCTTTAGGGACCATAGAGAAGGACCACGCGAGCCCAACTATACAAGTGAAACTGTTAAGCGCAAACCAAATCCTATTCACGAGTTCGACTCAGATTCGACCCTCCTGACAGCGTCTACTTCAAACGGCCATACCCTTTTTATCCAAGAGGAATCTCGAGGTCTATGAGTACTTGTTGGAAAGCTTTTGAAGTCTACTTTCAGATGGATCTAGCCCCACCTCCAAATTCCTTCTGTGCACACTGTAATTACCAAAACAACCCAACGCTGACTCAGCCTGATAGGACCAACTTTAAATGCTCATAGATTTCGCATCAAGAGTCCATTTAGAATGTGTGAGTATAACATGGAAAGCTTATCTCGTCCTCTTTCCAACAGATCTAGCTTTATCCCAAAATTCCTTATATGTGTGATGGAATCATAAAAATAATCTTTGGTTCCAAAAATAGAGATAGAATCAGATATGATTTGATTACTTTCCATGTGTTAAAAGCTTTATATAAGCAAGAACCTGTGTGCCCCTATAAATAGAGACTCCATTGGCCATGTAACGCAGACCACTTTTAAGAATAATCAATCTACTAAAAGTTGTTCAAGTTTATCATCGTTGCCAAAATTCTATAGAGAATTAGGAGTGTTCTTCAATCAAGATCATTCAGCTTTTCCGTTGAGAATTGGGTGCACGATAGGTCTTCGCTTGGTGGTCGGCGAAATCGATGCGATTGTGATTTGGTGGATTAAAGAGTGTTCGTCCCTTGCATTGGCATTGAAGGATCACTACGATTCATCAAGACTCCCGCGAGTATCCATCCTACATCGAGAAGATCGGACGACCTCGTATCAATTTGATTTTGGCCAATTCTTGGCCTATTGCGGTTAATGAATTTCTCTCGGGTTAGCGGTTCATTGCAGTTGTTGGGTGCCAATAGGCCTCTAATTGTTCTTGAGATCAAATATTATTTCTTTCTGATTGATGGGTTTCTTTTGCTGCTCGTGAGTAGTGTTTTTGGCGAGATGGATATTTTTCATGTTTGACTTTTTTGGAAAAAATCAAACCTTTATGTTGCAAGTTCATTAACTTGTGAAGTCGTGGCTTTATGCATTTCTTTTGGGATATTTTTGATTGTTGGAGTTTATTTCCCCTCTTCTGAAAGAAAGTGTTAAAACCCTTTGTGGTGTTTAAGTAGGAGGTAGCAATCATATAAATTATTGATAAGTTGCAAATTGTCAAGTTGAAATGTTAGCGTGGTACATAATTAATTTCTACTAACATCCTTAGAAGTAAAATTGATTAACATGATGTGGTCCTGTTGTAGTGTCTTGAAGAATTGTGGTTAATAATTTGTCGATTCATATTTAGAACTCATGCAGTTATTAAGGAGTATGAAAAAAATGAATAATTGGTTTGATTATTGTAGTTGTTTAAATTTTCTGACTTGTTAGATAGATTAGATTAATTGGTCTCAAGTAATTAATCTGACCATTCGGAATGGTTAAGAAAGGAGGTGTTGGAATATTGCCTTAGTAATATTAACCTTTAATATGTCCTTTCTTTACATATTTGATGAACATTTACAACTGCTAAATTCATGTAACTTTTGCCATGCTAAATTGTTGAAACATGTATAAAGAAATAGATGAAGGTTGATGTATTGACTTGTGGAATCTTGTCTTATAAGCTGGTATTATTGATGTTTAAAGTTATTTTGTTCTACTTTCTAAACATAAGATGGAATATTGAATCTGTGCTCATAATTATTTTTGTGGTTGTAAAACAGAGATAGGATCATTAATTCTACAATGATAAAAAATAATAATCAATTATTGACAGTAATGGCTAGAGTGCATTTAATTTTTGCTAAATTAGAGTTGAGCATCAGTAAGAGTTAAATGTATGAAATCTAATAAGAGATTTATACCAGCATGTTTGTGAGGTTGTTATGTTCTAATATCATCCTGTTAAATAGTTTGTTTTCAATATTGTGGCTGGTGCTCTAGGTTTTTCCTAGGATAAGTAGTTGGAATCTTAGTTAGATAGTAAGGACGTGATGAAGTGATTTATGGTGTTCCTTTTGAAAAACAAATGACGGGATAAGAGGATATGATTATTCTTGCAAAGAATATTTTATCTTGTTGTTAATACAATTAACAATAGGTGGTTTTGAAGTATTGTGTTGAATGTTTTATAAATAAAAGAATTTGTTAGTTCCGTGATACTATTTAAATTAAAGGATTTGAGATTTACAGTTGGGATCTTTTGGACCTTATGACTTGTGTGGTAGCCGAGATTGCTTTGAGTATTGTGACGTGATGAATGATTTTATTAGTTTTTATGTAAACCTTGTGTTGTGGTCTTCAAGCCTCTTTTGTTGGAATTGGCGAAACGCGGTAATAAAAAAATATTTCTTGTTAAAAGAAAGAGTGTACTGGAAGTATTTGAGGTACAGATGATCTCATCTTGTGTTTTCTAACCTCATTGCTATTTATTTTTCTCTTGGTCTTTTGGCTACTGTGAATGATGGCGGTTTTCTGTGTGCTGGAATTTATTTCTTCTTACCTCTTCTTCTAGGAACAGGGTAATTGTTGTGGGTTGCGAAGTCTTATTGTTGCGTGATGGCAACTGGACAGTGGTGGTCTAGTAGATGTTTTTGTGGAAGCCATAAATATCGTGATGTTGAGATACAGTGGATGATATAATGTTTTCGTGGAATAATCATTGGGAAGGATTTGATTTAAATAGAATATTTGTCTTGAAGCCGAATAATTTGTTAATGTTAAGAATTGAGTGTATGTTAATTGTGGAATAGTAGGTTTTCACATGAGGTTTTTCCTATCTTTATACGGGAAGATTATTGTCAGAACCTTGAAGGTTGAGTCTGGGCTTTGCATTTTGTTATGCTAGAACTTTAGAGGCCCAGTGTCTCTGTGTAGAAATAGTGGAACAGAGTGGTTTCCAATTAGTGTGATGATTGTGGATAGCATCCTCGAGGTGCAGTAAATGATTATGTGTGGGTGTGATAAGAATTTCGAGTTGTTATCCTTAAAGGATTGAGATTAATTAGGAATTATTTGTCAAAATAATTCTGTTGGTTGAGGTCTTGGCTAGAGTATATTTTGTTGGGGTAGTGAGTCTCTCTACAAAGGGTGTAAACGATGTACTCCGTTTAAGCACATCATTGAGGTTGCCAATTAAGATAAAGGAGTTGGTGTGTTGGGCGATGATTTGGAAATCCTTGATTTAAGGAAGTTAAATTATTAAAAGAAATAGATTGGAAAATTAATGATATCTTGAGTAGTAAAATGCTCTCTTGATTCTTGTCTAAGCTGTGTGTTTATAGCAGAGGTCATCTGCAAATTGAGTTGTATTATGTAGAGGCGTAATCTTTTCCAGTTTGGAAAAGAAAAATAATTGTTCTGGTCTTTTGAATGATTTTCACTTTTGGCTTATGTGGTGTGGTTTCTCTAATTGTCTACTTGGAGAGTGGAAAATGTTCTATGGTAAATCCTTTGTTTTGGATCATGGTCCTTTGAAGGAAGGCTAGTTGCTAGTGTGTTGCTTTAGAATCTTTTATTCTTCTTTTGATTGGGTTCTATTTGTAAAAGATATGGTTTGTGCTTCGAGTAGAATGATGTGAGTGGAATTTATGGTCCAATTATTTTAAAGGAGTATAATGTATTATCCCGATTATAATTAATAGAGGAAAGTGTTTTAAGGAGGATGGATTTAGAAAGTGGTTTTGTAGTTGTCGTGGGGAAATTTTGCGAAAGCGACAGAACCTGTTGGCCGCTCAGAGCCGACAAAAAAGTTATATGGATATTCGGCGTTGACCAGTGCGTATCGTGGACTCACCGGAACTAGTCATGAGGAAGAGGGCCACCAGGTGTGTGGAGGTCCTCTGGACGAATTAGTCTGAGAGGGAGGCTACGTGGGAACTTGAGGATCAGATGCGAAAGAAGTACTCCGAGCTTTTTGGGCAGGAGAGTACTCGTAGTTGTAGCTTCCTTTTGGTTTTGCTCTTTCTTTGGTTGTTCTTTTGTCTCATGGGTTGAATCGTTAAATTCGAGGACAAATTCTTTTTAGGTGGGGAGAATGTAATACCCTGAACATCGTTTCGGCCGCTGCAGCAATGCTGCTTAATATTTTCATATCTTTAAGGTTATTAAACCGTTTACAGATAAAGATATATTTCTGGATTTCTCACTTAAATACCTTCACTTTTTATGTAGATCACTTATTTTTATTTTGTTACCTACATGGTGTAACTTAATGCGCAAAACAGATGATGTTATCTATTCTGGCAAACTAGGCAGCCAGCTTCTAACACACCCCAACCACAGTACAAAGCTCTAAAAATTATAGTTTTTGTACAGCAACTATATATTCAGATTCCCTACAACTTTCATTATTGGGAGGAAAAATATAAAAATCATCTACTACTCCAAAACTACATGCGAATAGCAATCTGTCTCGGATTCCACCTCTGCCAGACAGCAGTCTTCCCGACTCTGCTGCGCCAAAACCCCGCAACCAAAAAAATCTGAAAAACATACAGTAGATAGATCTTGACATCCTCTATAATTTTCCTTTGTCCAGACCCACAGGAAAAATCGTTTCGTGAGTCTAAACTGTGCAAACAATTGCGTTGCACGGATTGATCTATAGGCAGACAGCAGGAATTCCCTAATCGGAGATTCTAATTGCTGATCCCCACCAATTCTTTAGCTAAGAACCCTAATTACAGAAAAATTAGAGGGATTTAGGATGAGAGAGAGTTACCTAGGGAATCCCCTTGGGATCACCCCTCTTCTTTCCTCTTCTTCTTCTCTTCCTTCTCTTCTCCTTCCTTGCTTTCCCCCTTTGCATTAATGGACATGGCAGCAGTTTGGGGGAGGGTGGAGGCACAAGGGGAGTAAGGGGTGGCGGTTGGGGGGAATAAAAGGGGTGGGGGGGGGGTCGGCCACAGTATTTTTATGGGGGGGTGGGGCGGCTAGGGTTAGGGTTGGGGGGTGCGGCCACCCCTTGGGCCTATTGGCCCAAGGTGGCAGGCCCACCCTCCAGACGGCCCACAAAGTGAATTTTAATTATTTTAATTCATTTTTTTTATTTTAACTATTCCTCAGTTTTATTTTCCCTTCCTGCGTTTCATCGAAAATCCTGGCGACTCTGCGATTAGTTTAAAAACTGACGCCAAAACGACGTTCAGGGCATTACATTCTCCCCACCTAAAAAAGATTCATCCTCGAATCTAACTCCTTAACCCACGAGACAAATGATCAACAAGGAGAGAAGAACCAAAAGGAAACTATAACTACGAGTACTCTCTTGCCCGAAGAGCTCGGAGTACTTCTTTCGCAATTGATCCTCAAGTTCCCACGTAGCCTCCCTCTCAGACTGATTCATCCAGAGAACCTCCACACACCTGGTGACCCTCTTTCTCATGACCAGTTCCGGTGAGTCCACGATACGCGCTGGTCGACGCCGAACATCCGCATAACTCTTCTGTCGGCTCTGAGTGGCCAACAGGTTCTGCCGTTTTCGCAAAATTTCCCCGCGATAACTACTAAACCACTTTCTAAATCCATTCTCCTTCTTAAAACACTTTCCTCTATTAATTATAATCGGGACAATATATTATACCCCTTTAAAAGAATTTGGCTGCAAATTCCACTCACATCATTATACTCGAAGCATAAACAATATCTTTTACAAATAGAATCCAACAAAAGAAGAATAAATGATTCTCAAGCAACACACTAGCAATCAGCTTTCCTTCAAAGGACCACGATCCAAATCAAAGGATTTACCACAAATCCTTTTTCACACTCCAAGTAGACAATTGGAGAAAACCACACCACATAAGCCAAGAGCAAAAATCACTCGAAAGACCAAAACAATCATTTTCTTTCCCTCAACTGGAAAAGACTACGCCTCAACAAAAAAATAATTTTATTTGCAGATGACCTCTGCCATAAACATACAGCTTAAACAAGAATCAAGAGAGCATTTTACTACCTAAGATATCATTAATTTCTCAATCCATTTCTTTTAATAATTTAACTTCCTTGAACTAAGAATTTCCAAATCATCGCCCAACACATCAACTCCTTTATCTTAATTGGCAACCTCAACGATATGCTTAAACGAAGTACATCATCTACACCATTGTAGATAGACTCTACTGCCCCCACAAATCATACTCTAGCCTAGACCTCGACCAACGGAATTATTTTGACAAATAACTCTTAATGCACCTCAATCCCTTAAGGATAACAACTCAAAATTCATATCACATCCACACATACTCATTTACTGCACCTCAAGGATGCTTTTCCGGTCATCACACTATTTGGATTCCACTCTAATCTACTATTCCTACACAGAAATACTGGGCATCTGAGGTTCTAGCATAACAAAAGGTAAAGCCCAGACTCAGCTTTCAAGACTCCTACAACAAGCTTCCCGTATAAGATAGGAGAATTCTCAGGTGAAAACCCTACTAATCCACAATTAACATATACTCAATTCTTAACATCAACAAATTATTTGGCTCCAAGACAAACATTCTATTTAAATCAAATCATTCCCAAGGATTATTCCACGAAAACAATATATCATCCAAGGCACCTCAGCATCATGATATTTAAGGCTCCCACAAAACATCTACTAGACCACTACTATCCAGTTGCCATCACACAACAAAAAGGTTTCGCAACCCACAACAATTACCCTGTTCTTAGAAGAAGAGGTAAGAAGAAATAAATTCCAGCACACAAAAAAACCGCCATCATTCACAGTAGCCACAAGACCAAGAGGAAAATAAATAGCGATGAGGCTAGAAAACACAAGATGAGATCATCTGTACCTCAAATACTTCTAGTACACTCTTTCTTTTAATAAGAAATAATATTTTTTTATTACCGCATCCCGCCAGTTCCAACAAAAGATGTTTGAAGACCACAACACAAGGTTTAGATAAAAACTAATAAAATCATTCAACACGTCGCTTTACTCGAAACAATCTCGGCTATCACACAAGTAATAAGGTCCAAAAAGATCCCAACCGTAAATCTTAAATCCTTTAATTTAAATAGTATCACGGAACTAACAAATTTCTTTATTTAGAATATTCAACACCATAATCACAACTACGTACTGTCGATTGCATTAACAACAAGATAAAACACACTTTGCAAGAATCATCATACCCTCTTATCCCCTCATATTTTTTCAAAAGGAACACCATAAATCACTTCACCATGTTCTTATTATCTAAATAAGATTCCAACTACTTAACCTAAAAAAACCTAGAGCACAAGCCACAATATTGAAAACAATCCTTTAACAAGATGATATTAGAACATGACAACCTCACAAACATGTTAGTATAAATCTCTTATTAGATTTCATACATTTAACTCTTACTGATGCTCAACCCTAATTTAGCAAAAAATAATTGCACTCTAGTCATCACTGTCAATAATTGATTATTATTTTTCATCATCGTAACATTAGTGATCCTATCGCTGTTTTGCGATCATAAAAACAGTTAGAAGCACAAATTCAATATTCCACCTTATATTTAGAAATTAGAAAAAATAACTTTAAACATCAATAATACCATCTTTATAAGACAATATTTCACAAGTCAATACATCAACCTTCATCTATTTCTTTATATTTGTTTCAACAATTTAGCATAGCAAAAGTTACATAAATTTAGCAGTTGTACGTGCTCATCAAGTATGTAAAGAGAGGGCATATTAAATGTTAATATTACTAAGGCAATATTCCTACACCTCCTTATTTAACCATCCCGAATGGTCAGATTAATTACTTGAGATCAATCAATCAACAAGTCGAAAAATTTAAATAACCACAATAATCAAACCAATTCTACTTTTTTTTCATATTTCTCAATAACTGCATGAGTTCTAAACATGAATCGATAAATTCTTAACCACACTTCTTCAAGACACTACAACAGGACAACATCATATTAATCAACTTCACTTCTAAAGATGTTAGTAGAAATTAATTATATACCACACTACCATTTCAACTTGATAATTCATTACTTATCAATGATTTATATGATTACCACCTCCTACTTAGACACAACAAAACATCACAAAGTGTTTTAACACTTCCTTTTAGAAAGAGAGGAATCCAACTTCAACAGTCGAACTATCTCAAAAGAAATGCATAGAGCTAAGGCTTCCACAAGTTAACGAACTTCCAAGCTTTGATTCCTTTTCAAAATATCAAAAGAATTAATGAGCCATATTTTCCAGTAAGAAAGATGGTACAAACATGGAAAATATCCATCTCGCCAAAAGCCGCGCGAACTTCCGCCTCTAATACACAGATGCGGTCGTCCTTCGTGGCATGAGCCTCGTCGGCAGCACGAAGCTGCTCCTCCAGCGCCCTCCGTACGCGGATGCGCGCCTCATCCAGCGCCCGGCCGATGGCGACCGCCTAACAGCAGGAGGACATGGATATTTAGCATGCACGCGGTAGGCGATGTCAATGGCGGGCCCCGAAGCTTACCTTCATCCCCGCGGCGCCCACTGTGAGTGCAAGCAGGTCCCCCCCCGCACAACGACAGCGCTCGTCGATCTAGCCTGCTGTCACCACACTCCGCGGCTCTGTTGAGGGCACGGAGCGCCTCTGGTTGTGGCACGAAGTCAGACATGGTGAGCCTTGGAAGCCTCGCGGCAGCATCAGGTGTCCGCGCTGTGTGTTGCGCAACGTCACCGCTGACCTCGCAGACACCACCGCTGCTCGATCCTTGCCCGTGTCCGGGCGACTTCCCCTCTCCTGACATCAACGACGGCATGAGCGAACAAATCGAAGAGAGCTTCGCGAAGTCACGGGGAGAAAAGGAATTACGCCTACCTCCGCCACCCCCATTACGGCGTGGGGAGGTGTCGGCTCAGCCCCTGCCTAGGAAGCAATAACCCCCTCCTCAGTCGGAGTGGCCTCACGGTCGGATCCCAGGCCCCCGCCGACCGCGCCCGCCACATGGAATTGCCCCGCGCGCGAAGGCGATCACACCCGGCGGCGCTTCGCCGCTGGAGAGCCAGATGATGCACCCCCCGATCGCTCCAGTACTTGCATCGGCCGGAGCGGGCGGCATGTCCGCGGCGGCGGCAGTAGGTGACGACGACGAGTGCTCCGTCACTCCAGTTGTCGCCGGACCTGGGGCCGACGGAAGGCTTGTGGCAGCCACTGGGGGCGACGGCGGCGCAGGAGGCAGGTCCTCACCGACCGGCATCGGCGACAAGGCCTCGTCTTCAACGACGTCGCTGCCAAGGCCCGCCTCACCACCTAGGTCCTCGCTGGCCGCAGCGTGACCCTCTGCGCTGCCATGCTCCGACCCGCCCCCTGACACGTCGTCCGGATCAGCGGCCTCTGCCGCTAAGCCGACGGACGGGTCAGAGACAGCAGCTCGGGACCGGGACCTTCGCTGCCAGGGAGACGCCCCCGCCCCGCCGGCACCATCGCGGCGACGGGGTGAACTCCGCACCGGCACTGGGCGCTCTGGTACAACGAGGCCTAGGACTTCGCACACCCGGTTTATCCACCCTAGCCTCACAGGCCCGCTTGCGGTTTCACGCAGGGTGTGCTCTTTCCACATGTATGACCCCACGAAGGCATCGACGACGCGCTCAGCGTCTTCCAACGAAAGCACTGCACAGCCGGTGGGCTGCTGCAGAGACGACACCGAGGGGCGGACGCCATCCCGCCGCGTACCACCTCGTTCATATTTCTACAGGCCGGAGAGCGGAGACACCCCGTACATGGTAAATTCCTCGGCAAGATCACGCATGTTGAACCGAAGGGTGACACTGCCAAGTCTCCGCGCCTGCCACTGATCCTCGCTCACCGGCTTCAGCCCCGGGCAGCAGTCGAAAGCTATCGGCTCACCCCGGCACTGCAGGTTGCTGGTCGGCGTCACGCGGTAGTAGAACCACTGCCGTATCTACCCCTCCCACTTCTCCTTCGTCGCCAGAGCGGGGACCAGATGCGTGTAGCCCGACCGCACCACGAAGTGGACGCTGCCAAAATTGGACAGTGCCCCTCCCTTAACTCTCTTTGGCTGACAGCGCGCATCATGAAGAAGGGTGAATAAGCTTGCGCGGGGGATGAGCCTTCCACTTGAATTGCCCAGGCGAACACCGCCAAGCGGACTATCGCATTCGGGGTCAGCTGCGCCAACTCCAATCCATAAGCCTTCAAGACCTCACCGACAAAGAGCGTCGACGGCATCCGGAGTCCAGCCTCGAAAAATGCGGCGAAGACAATCGCCTCTGACTCCTCGGGATGAGGCTCCACTTCGTCGCGGGCGGGCAGGCGAGCTCCGTAGCGCTCATCTATCTTCTTCTCCCCAGGAGGGCTTCGATTGTCTCCTCTGTGGCAAGGCTCCGCCCTAGCACCGTGGAGCAGTGCCCTTGCGAGCCCCACTTGGCGTCGTACAGCTTGCGGGCCCGCAACGGCTTACGAGCCACCACCGAAAATTCCGCCGCTGGCGGCGTCGCGCTGCACTGGCCCGACGAAGCACTACCGCTACGTCGGCGGCCGGAATCTCCATGGCTTGTCATCCTTCTTTCTGCACAGAGGATTGATGGAGCAGAGGCGGGTGGATTTCGCGCAGCAACACAGATCAACCAAGCGAACGCACGCGGACGAGAGGCACGCCCGTGCGCCAGTAAGGCACCTTTTATACAGCCCCTTCGCGTCCCACGATCGGGAGGACAACCGGCGGGAGCCCATCGATTCGTCGCGCCCACGATCGGGAAGCATAACTGTCCGCGGGATGGCTCGCCACGTGTCCCGCCTCTCTTGGGAACAGACGCGGGCTCGCAGTCACAAGGCTGCTGACATCCCACGGCGCACCAACCACGCAACGCCGCGTATACCCTTACCTCGGGACCGTGCGTACGACTACCGCAGACCGCCCCAGCCTTTTCAACACACCGCACAACGACTCCGGACAGAGCGAGGGGCCGCCCCACGCCAAACAAGGCTTTTTGGCTCCGCAGCACGGCCCCGGCGACAGTTGTGGCTCCGTGGAGGGAAGGCTCCGAGACCGTCAACGACTTTGACGCTTCGACGAAGCCCCCGCCCCGCGCCGGACAAGGCTTTTCGGCTCCGCAGCACGGCCCCAGCGACAGCTGTGGCTCCGTGGAGGGAAGGCTCCGAGACCGTTAATGACATCGACGTTTCGACGAAGCCCCCGCCCCGCGCCAAACAAGGCTTTTCGGCTCCACAGCACGGCCCCGGCGACAGCTGTGGCTCCGTGGAGGGAAGGCTCCGAGACCATCAACGACTTCGACGCTTCGACGAAGCCCCCGCCCCGCGCCAAACAAGGCATTTCGGCTCCGCAGCACGGCCCCGGCGACAGCTGTGGCTCCGTGGAAGGAAGGCTCCGAGACCGTCAATGACTTCGACGCTTCGACGAAGCCCCCGCCCCGAGCCAAACAAGGCTTTTCGGCTCCGCAGCACGGCCCCGGTGACAACTGTGGCTTCGTGGAGGGAAGGCTCCGAGACCGTCAACGACTTTGACGCTTCGACAAAGCCCCCGCCCCGGGCGCCAAGCGACCTCAATTTTGCCCTTCCCGAAGCCTTCACCTCTGCGGGACAACCCCGTGTCCGCCCTCGGCCATGGCGCTGCAGCAGGCAGCCGTGCGTCCGCGCGCCACACCCAAAGGCGCCCCTTCCACTCTGGTGGCCTGGGACGACCCCGGCACCCGTTGCACGTTACACCTTTTCACCCTCACCACAACCGTTCTCACACCTAATGTGTCCCCTACGTTTTCATGGATGCTAGGTTGCAGAAAGAATTAGTGCGGCTGGTTAGTCGGAGGGAGTCTGCATCGACGAGGTCTTCACCTATACACCGCCAACGCGACTCCACTGCAACCACCCAGCGCAAGGTTTCAACAGCGACTCCGCTGCGACCCCCCGGCCTCGACTACACGTAGCCACGAGGACCTACATACGCCAAATCATCTATGCCCGCAACCACACAATGTCACAGGCCGCAGGGACGGAGGGGGCCATAGGACTCGGCAACATGGCTTCGGCCTGTGAAGCCCTTCACCATGAGAGGCTCCTGTTGTAGAGGTGGCCCCCACCTAAACCCAGCTAGCCTGTTAAAGGACGTAGTTGCCCTCGGTCGGAGGCTTCGGTGTAAGGTTACAGTTATAAACACGCTCCTTTACAAGGGCGCAGATATACCAGCCCTTGGGAAAGACCAAGAGGTCATTTGCTCACCTAACTCTCCACTACCATACCCCTCTCTCTCTATTTGGTCTGTAGCCATAACAGTGGTATAAACCGGCAATGCCCGAGGCAATAACTACAACCTCTACTTCTTATCGTTGACTATCCTCATTCATAATAGTCATAGAAGCAAATCATAATCATACAAGACCATCACATAACATAAATCATCAATACCATATATCGAAAGTATAAATGCAATGCTTGACCTATCCCATCCTACAGTGCACCAGTGTGTCAATTTTAATTATTTAATTACTACGGATCTAAAACCCGCTCTGATATCAACTGTAACACCCTAGGACCCACATTATCCTGGGATGCCACTAAACCACTCCACAACTAGCCAATTTATAAGATAAAATAAACTAGCAATAATTTCTAAAACATGACAAGCTAAGCGAAAGCATACTAAAACAAAAAGGTGAAGATAAACGTTAATTAAAGAACAACCGCTAATAATTTTAACCAATTAACGCGAACCACAGCCTAACATTATTAATTAAAAATAATCAACAATGAGGGAAATGATGAATAACTAGAGACTCCACTTAATTATTACAATAGAAACATGATATGATGTGTGACAGTGATGTGCCGCTCTACCCTTCCCATGCATGCTCGAGAATCACCTAGAAGGGGGAAAAGCAAGAGTGAGATAAAAATATCAGTAAACAAACTATTTAATAAGCTAATTAAACTACATTAGTTTAATCATCAATATTTATTTTACACAATGACCACATTTATATCCTCAACCCCAAATCACCACCCACAACAGTAAAACATTAGCAAATAAATCTTATTTGACTATATCATATCCTCAACCACTACCGCTACCAATGATAGTAAAGCATCAACATGTTTACCTCACTAACTTTATTATTTCTAAAGCATCAACATGTTTACCTCACTAACTTTATTATTTCTCACATCCACAACTGCTATCAACAGTTACCACAAGAGAAAAGAACCTTATGCCATAATCACAACCTCTACCATACCACAAGAGATGAACCCCTATTCCACGACCATAGCCACATTCCTCATGCCACAAGTGATTCTCATGAGTCAATTCCATATTACAACTAAGAAGTTGCATTTGTTTGCAAAGTAACTCCACCACCATACCACGCATAAGTATGCAAATGATCTATCCACAATGTAAATGCATATGAATGCAAACATTCAGGGCATTACATATTTTGCAATGTATGGTGGAGTTATTTTACAAATAAATACAACTTCTTAGTTGTAATGTGGAATTAGCTCATGAGAGCCACTTGTGGTATGTCGGACCCCGGAGCAACGACTCCTGGATCCTCTGTGTAAATCGCACTATCCTAGGAAAAACTAGTGCACACAGGGTTAACAGTAATGTATATCATGCAAAAATCACCACCGAATATTATTAAACAACAAAATACGGCCTTAAGGCCAAGTTGTACAATATAGGGGCACAAGGCCAACAAGAGAAATAAAACAGCGGAAAACAGTAAAAGTAGCAGAACAACCCATCCAGCCTCCCACAGGCGAATGACTGTAAGACGCGTCCTATTCGCTGAAGTAGTCCTCACCGTCGCAGTCGCCCTCGAAGTCTGACCACAGATTTAGCAAGGTGAGTACAAGAGTACTCCCAAGGTAAGCAAGTAAATGCTTACGCAAGTTACACCAGGAGATATAACAGAATTGAAGCATGCATAATGGATTTCAAAGGAAGACTTAATAGGGTAAATGTGCGGAAAGCAATACTTGAATTTGAATACAATAATGTAAGTACGAAAAGCTGAACTTTAATATAGTATATGAAACATTGTTTTTAACAAGTAATATCGTTAGCGTAGGCTCCGACCCACACTAACCTATCCACGGGAATCCACCCGGACCAAAACCAAGACCGTCATTTGTTTGCTCAAAAACCAGGTTTTATAAAATCCAAGTCTAGTCTGTGACGACTTTACTCAGCATGTCCATGACCGGGGACACGGCTATCCAGATAGGTTTTAACTCTGCAGAGGTATACAACTTTACCCACAAGACATTCCCTCTTACTTGAGCCATGCGATAAACACACTGCCTTAGGTGTGCGGCGGAGAGTTCATGGCAAGGCTGTTCCAATGTTCCATAGCCAAAATAATCACGCCGCCACTAAGGTTTCACCACAACTTGAATCCACGAGTTGGAGCCCCCTCTGGTGCCATGTGAGACTTCCCGCAGCCTACGTCGCGCTCACATTCAGCCTATAGCGAGACTATGTTTGGAACTTCACAAATTACTTAGCCAGGTCCGTCCCATACCGGACTTGTGGTAGTACGAAGTGACTTCGTAAAATAAATCACAGAAACGGTCCTTAATCCGACTTAGGCTCAACCACATACCCACATGCACGACAATCAACCAGGTGTCACCAAACACGAGGCATGCCGGCACCCACCACCTAACCATTAGCCTAAGTCCAAATCATAAGTTTCTATTTTTATTTTTAAATAATTTTCATAAACCATTCTTGACTCACCGAAGTCAAGATATCAATTTTCAAAGTCTGTCATTTCATGTGAAAGATTGATCCCACCTAAAATTATACTAAGCCAGGCTAAGCATTTCTATAAAATTTTCTAGTCAATACTATGGTACTAACTAGTTTTCAGCTAGGGTGACAAGGTATATGAATTCGAGATTCAAAATTGGCTATAGTCAAAGGATCATGAGCATAACTAAAGTTTAAACTGAATTTAAATTAAATTTAAATAGAAGTACGCATACAAATATAGTAAAATAACATAACTAAATTTGAAATAATAGGTTCAACATGGTCAAAGGTGTAACTTGCCTTGATCGAAATCCTGCTGAGAATCGTCGAACTCAAAGTCTCCGGAATCGTCGAAATCTAACGTAAAGAGCCAATTCAAAGAAAATTCAAAAACAAAATTCAAATAAATTCAAAATTTCAAAATTATGCCACAAATGGATAGATCATGATTTTAGAAAAATTTAGAAATTTGAATGGGTACATTTGGAGTTAAAATGCAAAAGTTATAGCCTTCCAAAGTTTAAATTCAAAATAAAAGAAAAAGGTTATTTTCTGGATTTATTTTTAAACCGAAAAGGATTTATGACGTCAGCAAGAATTATTTTTCTAAAGGAAATTAAAGGATTATGACGTCAGCCGTAGGGTTAAAATAATCGGGGAGAGGCTGACAGGTGGGGCCGGTCTACGGTGGACTGGGTCCAAGAACCGGAGAGAGGGGTGAGGTGGCAGGCAGGTGTGCAGGGAGCGGGGTGGCGCTGGCGTGGCTTCCACGTGCCTGCCACCTGGCTCCACGTGGTCGCAACGTGGCTGCCACCTGGCGAGGGGGCGGTCGGGTGGCGCTGGCGTGGCGCCCAGCTGGCGGCCACGCCTGCTGCCACCTCAGCCCGGCGGCTGACGGGGCAGGCAGCCGGCGGTGGCGCATGGGGATCGAGGGTCGCTGGCGCTCCGGCGGGCGGCGGCGCTGGCCGATGGGGGCAAAATGCAGAGGGGAGCATGGGGAGTTCACCGGTACCTTGCGCGGAGGCCGAGGGTGACCGGAGCGGAAGATCGGCGGAGAGGGGCAGCGGTCGGAGAGGGGCCTCACGGCGGCAGAGGAGCTCCAGTGGCGCAGAGGCTCGGGGGAGTGGTCGCCGAGGGTCGCTTGGGCACCAGCAAGGTCGGGGAGGCGTCGGCGAGGATCGAGGAAGCCCGGGGCGGCCGGGATTGCTTGCCGGAGTGGCTGGAGGCCGACGGAGGAGAACGAGCGCAGGGGGGTTCCGATGCTCGGTTTTGCGAATTGGAGGCACGAGGAGCGGCGGTGTGGGTAGAGGGACCCCGGGGAGTGCTCTTTATAGGCGGGGGAGGGTGGTAACGGCCGTGCGAAGTTCGCCGGAGTTAAAACGGTCGGGGAGGATGAATGCGACGGCGAGGAGAGGCGCAGCGCGCGACTTTATGCCAGGAACGGACGCGGTGGAGGCGGAGGTTTAATTTGCCGTTGGCGCAGGGGATTAAGTGGGAAGGAAACCGAAGCAATCAAAGCTTCGGTTTCGGCTTTAATGGCGGCAGCGGGCGGCGATCGCGTGAGGAAGAAAGGAAAGGGGGCGGGGAAGATGGGTCCGACAGGTGGGGCCCACATGTCGGCGAGAGAAGGAAAACGGGAAATGATACGGGGTCGCCCGATCTTCTCGACGTAGGATGGATACTCGCAGGAGTCTTGTTGAATCGCAATGATCCTCCAATGCCAATGCAAGGGACGAACACTCTTTAATCCGCCAAAACACACTCGCGTCGATTTCGCCGACCACCAAGCGAAGATCTATCGTGCACCCAATTCCCAGCGGAAAGGCTGAACGATCTTGATTGAAGAACACTCCTAATTCCCTCACGGAATTTCAACAACAATGATAAACTCGAACAAAGTTTAATAGATTGATTATTCTCAAAGGTGGTCTGAGCCCTTAGGCTGCCAATACATGACTTATATAGGACCTTGGGACGTCCATAGAGTCCACAAACCTAGTACAACTCAACTCTATATGGTTTTAGATACGAACTCTCACAAAAAGGAAACTAGATTTTACAGCCGTCACATTGTTTCGGCCATAACTTTTGATCCGTGATGAATTTGATATTGGGACTAGATCCATTGCGTAGCCCTTGAAAATATCTTTCCAAGGAGTACAAGAACACCCAAATCGGACTCCGTTTGTGAAAGTTATGACCTTTTTGGTAAGTGCCTGTCAGGCTGTCCCGAACCGAATCCGAATTGAATTCTGAGTTGAATCCGAGTTTGAATCCAATTGGGCTTGTGGGAGGTACGAATTTGGCTGAATAATCTTATCCAAAACTTGTAGTTTAAGTCCTTGGGCTTCTCCCTTTTGCTCTCCCACTGAATGGGCTTTCTTCCTTCATGTCTTTGACACCTAATGTGGTTATCCTCTTTCTTTTGCGTCTCCATTGCTTTGCCATCGACAAACCTAAGAATGCACCATTTAATGACATGAGGTAGTATTCCATTCTTATGAATAACAACATTATATGTAGTTTGGAATGAGTTCACCTGGCAATGTTTGATGCGGCTCAATAACTCTTTCCAGTTGAATAATATATTTAACTGAAAAGTACAAGACACGTGCGTATCCGCATCATCCTCCCCTTTCTCAAGAAAAGCTGTCCTCGGCTTTTGATAGCCTGAAATTGTACTAAACAAAGAATACAACGTGTATGCATGGTATATATATTTGTCATCAACACTTCTTCTGGTTAGCACATCATGAACATCTGAAAGTGTAATAAACGAAAAGAACAACACATACGCATGGTATATGTAAGAGTCAATTGTTGTGCCATTTTCATTATTTTGCATAAACCGATGAATATAGTAGCAACCAAAATATGCATGCATTGCAATATTGTTTTTCACATCATTCTCCCTCCCATAAAAGAAAGTCGTCCTCGACTTTTCTATAGACAAATCATTAATGGAGAAAATCAGATTTATTTGTTCATATATAGGAAAGAAAATTTTGAGCGGCCTTCATGCTTCAACTACGCTACTTTGATTATTTTTACATGGTTGTACATTAAAGATCGAACATGTAGACTTATGAAATCTTTGTAAACAGTATGTGCAATTGTTGAAATTAATCTCATTTTGATCATAACATGGCATAAAAGATTGTTTATCCATAATATGCGATTTCAATTCTGTAAGCTTATCACATGTAATGCAAATTCTGTGAACATAAAATTTGTCATCTACACCATAATCTCCAATCAAATTGAACTTATATGTGTAGGTATAGGTACTAACTAGTGATTTTGAACTTGAAATTTCAGCAACATTATAAATCACACTAGATAGCTCTCTACGATCATCAAACATAATATAGCACAAAGAATCGTTAAGAGATATTCTAGTAAGAACTTCCTTATGAGTAATCAATTCCACATTATGTAAATTGAGTAAAGAAATTTCAGAACATGGAATTGTTGGTTGATCATATGAGTACTCATAATTACTCACCTTTACACAATTAAATTCAGCACTAATAGTGTTACCTTTGTCGTCCTCCTCAAATAATGTAAGCGCTGGGTGTTTAAAATTATTAGGATGCACCCACGGGGCAGCAAGCACTTTATCCCTTCCCGGGGTTATCTCCTCCTCATTTGGCTTCAAAGGTGCCGGTTGTTGAATGTTCAATTCTTCATCTTTAATGTCAATCTGCACAATATGAGAAACAACACTAGAAGTAGATATTAATGTGTTGCTTTCAGATGCATCTTCACTTTGTCTATCTTCTACTTCTCTCTTTTCTTTTGATGTCTCTCTCACACTCTTAATTTGGATGCTCTCAACCTCACATATGGTGGAATCACACAGCTCAGTCTTTTTATCACTCTCACTCAATTTGGCTATGTGGCTCTCATCCTCACATAGGTTGTGGTGTATCTTAGGAGCTATATGTAGTTTTAGAATACTATATATCTCCTTGACCGAAGGGAAAGTCCCATGCTCGGTCATCTTCTCATGTGTCACACTAGTAGAGGCAGCAGAATTGAAGTATGGACTGGGAGAAAACTGTGGTGTACGTATCTCCATAAGTCTCTTCTCCTCTTGAATAGCACAATTCACAAGATCTTGCACACTACCAAAATATTTATGTTGAAGTGTAGCGGCAATCTTAGAATTCAATCCTCTTTTGAAGTATGTCTTTTTTTGTAGTTCACTGATAACACCGGCTCGACGTAATGCATCTTGTAGCTCAAAATAATATTCTTGCACTGTATTACTCCCTTGTGTGATACTCTCCAAATAGCGAAGCAATCCCTGTGCATAATAGGGTGGCGCAAATTCTCTCCTTATGAGTGCCTTCAAATCTGGCCAAGATTTAATGAATTCGTTTCCAAATTGTTGATGCCACCAACTATAAGCATAATCTTCAAATTCTCTAGTGGCACACCTCACCTCTTGGTCTTTGGGAAGCTTTTCAAATCTAAATACTTTCTCTATTCTCCATTCCCACTCAAGATACTCTTCTGGATCCTCACTTCCATAGAAAGGAATAAAGTTATCTTTTTCTTGTTGTGGATGAGTACCCGCACAATATCATTCACAATGTTTGAGCATAACACTTTCATTTGATGATTGAATTCAATGCGGTGATCTTGCATATCTGTCTTGAGTTGCGCTTTCAAGGTGGAAGAAGTGGTGGTGAACTCATTGCGCAAAGTTCCCCTCAAAGTGTGGAATTGAAAACGATCCACCGGGGTATGCTTCTCTTCCATATTATCGTCTCCACCTGTCATGATTAGTGGCACAAAGAACGCACAAATACCACAACATATATTCGATATGTGGAGTTCACTCTATATCACTTTTTCCTTACCAAGTAAAGTTCTTACCTTTCCGAAGTGAATTGAGGCCAAAAAGAAACTTACACTTGGTGGTGGCTACAATAGCAAGTGATGATCAAGCAGATTTAAAAGTGACCCACAATTGCACGGCAAAAGATATTTAGGGAAGCTTGGTATGAAAGTATTTATCCTACACAATCTGAATTTCACGATGTTGTTGAATTAAGTAATAATCCAAGCTAGAAAGTATTGCCTATGTGCCGATCCAAATGATATAAGTGAAGTATATGAACGCACACACAATGATCAATGTGACTCAATGCAAACAAAAGGAATGAGCTAAAGGAAACAATCGGGAATATTAGCTCGTTTTGCACCAAGTACTAGGAGAGACGCTAGCCAATTGCGATAATATGAATTTAAGGGCATAAGATTGTCCAAAGAAATTAAATACACAATCTGAATTTATGGACAAAGATTAAGTCACCCAAATTCGGCCAATGCTTTCTTTTCTTTCTTTCTTTCTTTGTTTTCTTTTTCTCAAGCCGTGGCTCCTCTTTTTTTTTCAATCGGCTGCCTTCTCTTTTTTTTTTGGCTCTTTTTTTTATACTCAAGGCCGAACTAGATTTAATTGTTTGTAGATTCTACGCAAGTCCAAAGTTGTTCAGCAATGTGTAGATAATTCTAGAACAGCCCTAAAGCAATTATCAAAGACTAGTCTCAAGGTTCAAAGAATTTAAGTGAAGATTTTAACAGACGCTTAGGATTCAAACCGCAACAAATTTCAGACGGTCTGAATGTATCCAACTAAGGTTCTTGTGGCAGCTAGGGTTTCTTGTGGCCAAATCAAAGAAGAAAAGGAAACCCAGATATTTTCAGATGTGATATTTTTTCAAGATGCGCAAAGATTTCAAAAAGTAAATTGAATCTACTTTTTTTTGGATGCTAATTGAAAGATCAACTAGCGGATTTTCAAGGGTTCAAAACAACAACGATTAAGCAACGCAAAAGGACACTAAGATCAGCACGTAAACAAAATTTCTAATGGATCAAAACTTAATAAAACTCACGAAAATAACAGATGCGAAACTAGGGTTTGGATTTTTTTGTTGCAATTTTCGTTTTATTGGACTATAGGACAGAAATAAATCAATCTAAAAGTAAAGGGATAAGATCCTATCGAGTAAACCGCGCTCTGATACCAGATGATACGGGGTCGCCCGATCTTCTCGACGTAGGATGGATACTCGCGGGAGTCTTGTTGAATCGCAATGATCCTCCAATGCCAATGCAAGGGACGAACACTCTTTAATCCGCCAAAACACACTCGCGTCGATTTCACGACCACCAGCGAAGATCTATCGTGCACCCAATTCCCAGCGGAAAGGCTGAACGATCTTGATTGAAGAACACTCCTAGTTCCCTCACGGAATTTCAGCAACAATGATAAACTCGAACAAAGTTCAATAGATTGATTATTCTCAAAGGTGGTCTGAGCCCTTAGGCTGCCAATACATGACTTATATAGGACCTTGGGACGTCCATAGAGTCCACAAACCTAGTACAACTCAACTCTATATGGTTTTAGATACGAACTCTCACAAAAAGGAAACTAGATTTTACAGCCGTCACATTGTTTCGGCCATAACTTTTGATCCGTGATGAATTTGATATTGGGACCAGATCCATTGCGTAGCCCTTGAAAATATCTTTCCAAGGAGTACAAGAACACCCAAATCGGACTCTGTTTGTGAAAGTTATGACCTTTTTGGTAAGTGCCTGTCAGGCTGTCCCGAACCGAATCCGAATTGAATTCTGAGTTGAATCCGAGTTTGAATCCAATTGGGCTTGTGGGAGGTACGAATTTGGCTGAATAATCTTATCCAAAACTTGTAGTTTAAGTCCTTGGGCTTCTCCCTTTTGCTCTCCCACTGAATGGGCTTTCTTCCTTCATGTCTTTGACACCTAATGTGGTTATCCTCT
Organism: Melocanna baccifera; assembly: GCA_036346265.1. Lineage (NCBI taxonomy): Eukaryota > Viridiplantae > Streptophyta > Magnoliopsida > Poales > Poaceae > Melocanna > Melocanna baccifera. Next base: position 16,887,757 of record CM070683.1, read on the forward strand.
TTCTTTTGCGTCTCCATTGCTTTGCCATCGACAAACCTAAGAATGCACCATTTAATGACATGAGGTAGTATTCCATTCTTATGAATAACAACATTATATGTAGTTTGGAATGAGTTCACCTGGCAATGTTTGATGCGGCTCAATAACTCTTTCCAGTTGAATAATATATTTAACTGAAAAGTACAAGACACGTGCGTATCCGCATCAGGAAAGGGCGAGGAGGACGGTTGGATGTGCGACGGGTGGCAAGGAGGGGTGATCTGGACGATCGGCTACTGGCGAAGGGGTAAGTGATCGAGGACGGTCACGATTCGATCCGACAACCGTGAGAGAATCCGAGCCGATCGGTGCATTAAGTGGGAGGGAGCGGCTGAGATTTGGTACGGCAACAGAGGGCGGTGCCGATTACGCCACGCGTCACGCGGAGAGGAGAAGGGAGCGGGTGAAGCGGTAAGTGGCCGGGAGCGGCTGAGATCAGACCGGACGGGGAAGCGGACGGCTCGATGCACGACACACATCGCACGCGGAGAGAGGGAAGGTGGGATGAACCGGTAAGTGGTATCGGACGGCTGGGAATAGATCCGGCGGGTGGAGGGGACTCCGATGGTTGACACGTGGCAACCCGAGGAGGGTTTTAGGATTTTAATACCTTTTTGATTTCCAGAAATGAGAATAAGCTTTAGAAAACTCAGAAAAATACCAAATAAATTTTGAAAATTCCAGAAAAATTCAGAGAACCTTCTGGGACTATTTGGGACTTAATAAAAATATTTTCCACCCATTTTGACATTTATTTATTTGTAAAAGCACAATTTGACTTAAAAGGGAAGGTTTTAATTCTTTATAAAATCCTGAGAATATACATAAATACAGATTTGACTTTAGGAAGGTGAAATACATTTATTTGACTTTCATGAAATGCAATAAATTCATTTTGATCTTTTATAAATAGAAGTTTTTAATTTTCTCATGTCAGGACTTGAAATAAACTCCAGGAAAATCCAATAAATTCCAGAATTGATTTTAATATAGGAGTAAAATTTTTGGGATGTTACATGGTATGAGGAATGTGGCTGTGGTCGTGGAATGGGGTCCGTCCTTTGTGGTATGGTAGGGGTTGTGATTGTGGCATGAGATTGCTTTCCCTTATGGTAATTTTTTATAGCAGTTGTGTGTGTGAGATATAATAAAGTTAGTGAGGTAAAACATGTTAATGCTTTACTTTGATTGGTAGTGGTAGTGATTGAGAAATGAAGTAGTCAATCAAGATTTATTTGCTAATATTTTATTATTGTTGGTAGTAAATGTGGTTAAATCTATAATTGTGGTAATTGTGGAAAATGATTGATGCTTAACAACATTTAGTTTAATTAGCTTATTAAACAGTTTACTTGCTGAGATTTTTATCTCACTCCTGCTTTCCCCCCTCCAGGTGATTCTCGAGCATGCATGGGAAGGGTAGAGCGACACATCACTGTCACACATCATATTATGATTAATGTTGTAATAATTTGCAGTCTTTGTCATGAATTTTATTCCCTCATTGATGTTTGTTTCAAAGTAATAATGCTAGACAATAGTTCGTTTTAATTAATTAAACCTTTTAGCAGTTGTTCTTTAATTAATAGTGTTCCAACACCTTTATTTTAGTGTGCTTCCGCTTAGCTTATCATGATTTAGAAATTGTTGCCAGTTTATGTTATCTTATAAATTGGCTAGCTGTATTGAGGTTTAGTGGCATCCCAGGGTAATGTGGGTCCTGGGGTGTTAGAAGATAGATCTCGACGTCCTCTACAATTTTTCTTTTGTCCAGACCTGCAGGAAAAATCATTTTGTGGGTCTAAACTGTGCAAACAGTCACGCTGCACGGATTGATCTACAGGTAGACAGTAGGAATTCTCTAATCGGAGAATCTAATTGCTAATCCTCACCAATTCTTAGGATAAGAACCCTAATTACAGCAAAATCAGAGGGATTTAGGATGAGAGAGAGTTACTTAGGGGATCCTCTTGGGATCACCCCTCTTCTTTCCTCTTCTTCTCCTTCTTTCCTTCCTTCTCTTCCTTCTCTTCTCCTTCCTTATTTTCCCCTTTGCATCAATGGATAGCAAATGCTTGGAGGGGAAGAGGGGGTGCAGGGAAAGGGGGAGAGTGGCGGCCAGGGGTGGGAAAAGTGGGGGGGCAGCCACTTGCTTTAAATTGGGGGGAGGGGGTGGCGGCTAGGGTTAGGGTTTTGTGGGGGGTGCGGCCACCCCTTGGGCCTATTAGCCTAAGGTGGCAGGCCCACCCTCCAGGCAGCCCAGTAAAAGGTTTTTTATTTAATTATTTATTTCATTCATTTTTTTCATTTTATCTCCTGCGATTTATCGAATACCGGACAACTCCGCGAATACGCTAAACTTTTTCCTGGGACACCAAAACGACGTTCAGGGCATTACATTCTCCCCACCTAAAAAGGATTCATCGCCGAATCTAACTCCTCAACTCACGAGACAAAAGATCAACAAGGAGAGAAGAACCAAAAGGAAACTACAACTACAAGTACTTGTGAAAAGTAATTCTGATATACACATGTTTCAAGTACAAAATTCCAACTGCATTGATTTAAGTATTGATAATGAGTTGTGTGCTAATTTCTTACATATATCTTTGCCACAACCAGAAGTTAAACCTGATTCTTCTATTTTAATTTTAAATCCATATGCTGAAATAAATGGTTTTGATTTTGTCAATATGCAATTGATCCATGCTATAGATAAGTTGAATGACATTTCTTCTTCGCACACTTTCGGTTATATTGAGATTGATCGTCCTTGTGAACTGAGTTGTCTAACAAAGAAGTTATTTGAGATTTCCAATTCGCTTTCATTATTTCGTTATAAATTTTACTTAATAGGCGAGTATAATGAAAAGGGAAATTATATGGTTCATCGAATTTGGATAAATTCAGAACTGAAAGGTTCAACTTTAGAGGAGGAACATAATCATGTAGAGAAAACTAATGGCACTAACCTTATTATTTCTAGTTTATCTACTGCTGTTTGTAAGCTACATGAAACCTTTCAAGAAGGGGAGTGTTGTGGGCTGCTTCCATACACCACAACCATTTCCCTATTTACGCCGAAAAAGAATTTACCTCACATTGAGATCATCAATATCAAGTCACAGTCCAATACAACCTTTTTTAAAGAATGGGAGCAAGATGAAGAACATACGCCATCTAGTGATAGTACTACCAATCAGGTACAATCGTTTCTAAGAGAGTTTACTTTGTTTGATAAAGAACTTATGATATTACATAATACGAATTTGTTGCGTTCTTTGTCATGTACCGAGATTTATGATCAAGATCATGCAATACGTGAGACCACACATCTATTAAAACCGAGGACGGTTTTCTGTCAAGAAGGGGAGGATGATGTGACCATGCCACATACTCATACAACCAAAGCTCCCAAGAATAAACAAACGGTGAATTCGTTTCTTCGGTTTCAATTTATTTTAATTGAGAATATGATGCTATCTAAAGATGAAAATGTATTTTTGTCTAGCTGTATAAGGAGGATCGCATCAACGCTATGTGCTCGTGGTTGGGGTCCACCAAAAGGGAAGCCGACCAATATATCAAGACCAAGTCAACACCTTCCCCAACTCTTGCTCAAGGTCACCACGTCACTTTTGGATCAATTCAAGCAAGAGTTCAAGTGGGACACATTTTAGAATTCAATTCGGCCTTCGGATCAATTCGGAGTTAGCCTGATAGGTCGGACTTCAAATGTATATAACTTTTGCATAAAAACTCCGTTTGAGGTGTGCAAGTACAGCAAAGAAAGAAGAGCTCGTCCACTTTCCAATGGATTTGGCCCCACCTCCAAATTCGTTCTGCGCGCATTGGAATCACCAAAACAAGGCGACGTTGACTCAGCCTGATAGGTCCCACTTTAAATGCTCATAGATTTCGCATCAAGAGTCCAATTGGAATGTGTGAGTACAGCATGGAAAGCTTATTCCGTCCTCTTTCCAACGGATCTGACCCCATCCAAAAATTCTTTTTGTGCGCAACGCAATCAACAAAATAATCTTCGGTTTTGGAAACAGAGATAGAATCAGCTATGATTTGAATATTTTCCATGTGTTGAGAACTTTCCATATGCAAGGACCTGCGTGTCCCTATAAATAGAGGCTCAATTGGCCATGTAACTCAGGCTTGTTTCGATTAGTTTTCCACCGTGAAACTTCATCGTGTGTTCTTGTGTCGACTAGACCAACAACTGCGATTGTAGGCCTCAACCCCTTTGTGTTTCCCAGTTGTATTTGCAATAAGATTGCTCTTTCACTTGTTCTTGCTTGTTCTTCGATTGCTTGCAGGAATTGAACCTCGTGTTAGGTCAACCGCGTTCTTGGCATAGTTGATAGCGACTAGGGTGTGGTGTAGCGATTACAGGACGGACTTGGTCGTCTCGGTCAAGTAGCCTCTTCGTCAACGTCATATCAAATCGAATTTATCCTTCTCATCGGAAGATCGGGCCACCCTCTCATCATTATCATCTCCTGGAATACAGACAAGTTGCGGAGGTATAATGTTTAGGCCAATAAAGGCCAACATGAAGCAGCAGAGGCTCCGCATCTTACCGTCACGACAACGAGTCCAATGCTTAGTCTCTGACCTTTTGTACTCGCTCACCCGCGCAAACAAGAATTTAATAAAGTTCGCCGTTTGCGAAGCTATTTGTGCCCCCACCAAAAACGTGCGGAGGCTTGCCTCCGCACGCACTCCCCGGAGTATATAAAAAAAAGACGTGGATGTTTTCCCTACGCACTCTACAGAGTATAAACAAGATGCGAAATTCCGCGCACGCGTCGGTGCCACTACCACGCGTACTCTCCGGAGTATAAAGACGTGGTCGATGTTCCCACGTACCCCACGGAGATCCACCTCCGCACACGCACCGCACGGAGACTCACCTCCGCACACGCACCGCACGGAGACTCACCTCCGCACACGCACCCCACGGAGATCGACCTCCACACACGCACCGCACGGAGACTCACCTCCGCACACGCACTCCACGGAGATCCACCTCCACACACGCACTGCACGGAGGTCCGCCTCCGCACGCACTCTACGGAGTATAAATAAGACGTAGCATCGAGGTCTGTCTCCGCACACACTCTACGAAGTATAAATAAGACACAGCAGGGGGACGCCTCCGCACGCACTCCACGGAGTATAAATAAGACGTAGCGTTGAGGTCCGCCTCCGCACGCACTCTACGGAGCTACTGAGTCTAAACAAGACGCGGATGTTCCCCGCGCACGTTGACGTACTCGCCGGAGCCTAACTAAGTCGTGGTTGATAGTCCCACGCATGCCCCGGAGTACAAACTAGACGTGGATGTTTTTCCTGTGCACTCTACTGAGTCTAAATAAGACGCGGATGTCCTGTGCGCGCGTTGGCGTACTCTCCGGAGCCTAACTAAGTCGTGGTTGATAGTCACACGCATGCCCCGGAGTACAAACTAGACGTGGATGTTTTTCCTGCGCACTCTACTGAGTCTAAATAAGATGCGGATGTCCCGCGCGCGCGTTGGCGTACTCTCTGGAGCGTAACTAAGTCATGGTTGATAGTTCCACGTATGCTCCGGAGTACAAACTAGACGTACATGTTTTTCCTGTGCACTCTACTGAGTCTAAACAAGACGCGGATGTCCCGCGCGCGTGTTGGCGTACTCTCCGGAGCCTAACTAAGTCGTGGTTGATAGTCCCACGCATGCTCCGGAGTACAAACTGACGCGGATGTACACAGCCAACCAAATTATGGCGTTCGGGGTCAACTGCGCCAACTCCAATCCGTAAGCTTCCAGGACCTGGCCGACGAAAAGCGTCGAGGGCATCTGGTGCCCAGCCTCAAAAAATGCGGCAAAGACAATCGCCTCCGACTCCTCTGGGCGAGGCTCCACTTCGTCGCGGGCAGGCAGGCGAGCTCCTGCGACCTCCTTTATCTTCTTCTCTGAAAGGAGGGCCTCGATCGTCTCCTTAGTAGCGAGACTTCACCCCAGCACGCCGGAGCAGTGCCCTTGCGAGCTCCGCATGGCGTCGTACCGCTTCCAGGTTCGCGACGGCTTCCGAGCCACCAGGGCGGACTCCGCTAGCGGTGGTGTCACACCGCGCTGACTCGACGACGCGCTGCGGCTAGGCCGACGACCGGAACCTCCGTGGCTCACCATCCTTCTTCTCAAGCGGAGGGTTGAAGGAGCGGGAGACGTGCGGATTTCACACAGCACGAAAAGAACAACCAGACCAGGTGCGCGCGCGAGAGACGCGTTCGCGTGCCGGCGAATAGCGCTTTATGAAGACCCTCCACCTGCCCACGATCGCGGACGCAACCCACGAGAGCCCCGTTGGTTCGCCTCCCCACGTTTGGAAAGGGCAACCGTCCACGGGCCGGCTCGCCATGTGTCCCGTCTTTCTAGGGAACGGACGCAGGCTCATGGTTGTGCAACCACTGACATCCCACGACGCACCAACCAGCCGGCGCCGCGTGTACCCCTCCCTCGGGACCATGCGTACGGTCGAAGCAGACCACCCCAGTCTTTTCAGCACTCCGCGTGCCGTCTCTGGACTTAGCGAGGACTCACCTCGCCACCACACATCGCGCGGGAAGTGATGGGAATGGGGTCCCGATCTTCTAATAGGTTCTGGATATGTTCGATTTGGTGCAGGCGCGACACAAATCGATTCGACTTCCGAACAACACGTTCCGAACCCCGCAATCGCAGCACCACGTCTCCTCAGGTTATCAACCGTGCGCAGCCCGGTTGACCTCACCAAGAAGGCTAATCCTCGCCTGTGAATCGAAGAACACAAGCAAGAACAAGGTAGAACACAACGGAATTGTAGATGTATTGATCTAGCACTCGAAAATTGGGGTCTTACAAACCGATGAACGGTAAAACTGTTAAAGACAGAATTAATCTAAGCAAAACCCAACCCTAATGGTGGCGGTGGCGGCTGGATATAGAGGAGTGAGGTGCGTGCAAAACCCCTGGATGCGCCCTAACGAGCTCCAACACGATACAAAGCCGAACGGCCCAAAAGACGGTGGCGCAGCACCTTGACAGATTCTGAAAGCCTAATTGTTTCAACGATTCCCATTGACTCAGAAGGAATTTGGACATGGTACCAGATCCATTGGAAAGGTCATCTTCTCAGCTTTCCATACATATGTGGAACGTCCAAAACGGAGTCCGGATGCGATCTGGGCGTCCGTTTTAGTGCGGCCTGGTCCAGGGACTCCGAATTGGATTCGAAGTTGGCTTGAGTTGGGCCTCCAACATGATTCGACCGCCCTTGCTGGACTTGTGCACCTCGTAGCCCTTCTCCAAGTACTTCCAGGTCCTCTCCATAGTTTCTAATCATAATTAAATCATTAGGTAGCAATCGATTCTCAAATGAACAAAAAGAAGTACTTAGAAACAAGCTCACCTGTAAATTCAATTGTCGGGCGCGAGCTCTAGTGATTGGTCCTTGAATGTCAAGTGGAGGAGTGTTGTGTGTATCTGAAGAAGTGATGTCCTCATCAGGAAGCCTGCTCCGCCCCGCGCCAAGCGAGTCTCAACGCCACTCCTCGCGCGTCCGACACCTCCGGCTCCGCAGCATGGCCTCGCCAACAAACATGGCACCGCGAGGGACGGCCCCAAGGCCGCAGATGACTTCGACGCCTCACCGACACGCGACGGTATTACGCAGCTACCCCTTTTATCTACAGCGGGTCACAGGCCGTGGGGACGGAGGGGGCCAAAGGGCTCGGCAACATGGTTTCGGCCTGTGAAGCCCTTCACCATGAGAGGCTCCTGTTGTAGGGGTGGCCCCCACCTAACCCAACTAGCCTGTGAGAAGGCGTAGATATCGAGTGAGGCGGTAATAAGGCATGTGTAATGACATGAATGCCCTCCGAAGGATTCTTGATGTAAGGTTACGAGTGTAGACGCCCCCTGCGAGGTGCACATATATATATGATATCAACCCTTGGGAGAGAGCCAAGAGGATATTTGCTCACCTAACTCTCGACTACCATACCTCTCTCTCTCTGTTTGGTCTGTAGCCACAACACTAGGAAAAACCTAGAGCACAAGCCACAATATTGAAAACAAACTCTTTAACAGGATGATATTAGAACATGACAACCTCACAAACATGCTGGTATAAATCTCTTATTAGATTTTATACATTTAACTCTTACTGATGCTCAACTCTAATTTAACAAAAATTAAATGCACTCTAGCCAATACTGTCAATAATTGATTATTATTTTTCATCATCATAGCATTAATGATCATATCTCTGTTTTGCAATTGCAATTCCACCTTATGTTCAGAAATTAGAACAAAATAAATTTAAACATCAAAAATACAAACTTTATAAGACAAGATTCCACAAGTCAATACATCAACCTTCGTTTATTTCTTTATACATGTTTTAACAATTTAGCATGGCAAAAGTTACATGAATTTAATAGTTGTACATACTCATCAAGTATGTAAAGAGAGGACATATTAAAAGTTAATATTACTAAGGCAATATTCCAACACCTCCTTACTTAACCATCCCGAATGGTCAGATTAATTACTTGGGACCAATCAATCCAATCTATCCAACAAGTCAGAAAATTTAAATAACCACAATAATCAAACCAATTCTTCCTTTTTGTCATTTTCCTCAATAACTGCATGAGTTCTAAACATGAATCGACAAATTCTTAACCACACTTCTTCAAGACACTACAACAGGACAACATCATATTAATCAACTTCACTTCTAAGAATGTTAGTAGAAATTAGGAAATCAGCAACCATGTTCATCTCAATGGCAAGATTAAAGTTGAAACATCCCAAATTAATCAGCCAGATCCGTCCCATACCAGACATGTGGTTTGCACGGTAAAGCCCAGATCAATGACGCACAAAGTTAAATCCTTAAGTCTACCTGGGCGAGACTACCACATCTCTCGAAGTGCTCCAACACTCCCCCATTTACTGCACAATCACTCGTCTGAGTGAAAACCAATTTGTATAACCACCGCCGATGACGCACCAACGTCATGGAATAAATTTTAATAAACGTGGCACCAACCACAGTTCCATATCTCATTAATTCAAATTGATAATTCACATGTGATGATAAACCCAATCGTAACAATAAGCAAAGCTAAGCATTCTATCATACCAACCCATGTGACAAATAACCTAGCATCACTAGTATATTTCCCAACCTATGGTGACAATGGTATCATGGCATTCAAGATTATCAAGGAGGGATGAATTCAATTGGGACGATAACTACCAATACAAGGGTTTGAATAAAAATAGCGATGCAATGTAATTTAAAATAAAATAATTAAATAATAGATTGCAAACTGGGTTCAACATGATCAAAGGACATGATTTGCCTTGGTTATGCTCAGCGAGATACTCTTGGTCTTCGGGCGTAGATCCTACTCCTCCGGAATCCGAATCTAACGAGAGAGAAAATGATCGAAATAAGAAAAACACAAAAAATGATAAACAAATGAACTCCAAAAATCATGAAACCAGAACCAAAAGCTAAAGCTCAATTTTAGATAAATTTAGAAAAAAGAACGGGGTCAATCGGAGCTAGGACGGAGGAGAACGGGCTCTCGAAAAATAAACCCTAAAGGAAATTACAGAAAATCAAAAAAAGTCACTGTGATGTGGACCGGATGCACGGGGAACCCAGTCCACGGTGGACCCGGCACATGGAACAGTGTGCGCAGGGCGGGGCGGTGCTGACATGGCCGAATAGGGCTGGCGTGGCAGCTGCTGGTGCTACCACGTGGCTAGGGCTGACGTGGCTGCCACGTGGCTCGGGGGTAGGTTTTTGCTGATGTGGTGCTGACGTGGCGAACACGTGGCATGCCACGTGGACTTAGGGTTGACGTGGCTTGCCACGTGGGTAGGGCTGACATGGAGGGTTCTGGGTGCGGCGGCGGCGGCTCGATCCGACGGTTCGGGAACGACCACGTGGAGGGATCCGGGGCGCTGGTTTCGGATCTGGAACGGGCGGCTGAGATCGGGCGGTGGGTCTGCCGGATTGGCGGCGCGTGGCACACACGCGGTACGAAGCATCGCGCGTACACGCGGGCGGACGCGTGGGTGCGGGTACGGCGTGTGGACCGAGGCGGGGTGGGCGAACGCGTTCGGTGGGGCGGCGCGCGGACCGAGGCGGGAGTGCGGGCGGAGTTCGGCGACCACGCGGGCGATGTGGCGACTTCGGCTTCTCCGGTGGCGATGCGGGCCCGGTGCGGTTCGGGGTCTGCCGGCGGACGAGGAAGGTCGCAAGGAGGCGACGGAATTCGCCGGCGAGGCGGAGGGTGCGGAAGGCGGCGGTGCTCACTGGAGGACGTCGACGGCGACGGTGATGGCGGCTCCGAGAAAGACGAGGGTGACGGCTCTGGCGAGGTGTCGGACGGCGGCAGCTCCGGCGCGACGGACGGAGGCGGGGAATGGCGGCGCGGTCGGATGCCCGAGACTCGAGGCAGCGGCGGGTTTTATAGGCGCATATCCCGAGGTTGTCCGGAGCGAACTTGGGCGGCGGCGCGTCGCGGGTAGGAGGGTCAAGTGGCGCTAGGGCAACGGGGGCGGGCCCGCATGGGAGATGGCGCCACGTGGCATATCGAGCGGCGAGGACGAGCGGGTGATAGCGGGCGGTGTAGATGGAAGCCGCGTGGCCGATCGAGCGGCTACGCAGTGCGGCTCTTAGGCAGGCGGGAGCGCGCGGTGCGGCTAGGGCACACGCGGTGCGGGCGAGGGTGGTAGATTGGGGCGGCGGCCAGCTGACGAGCGTGGGTGCGCGAGGGAGGCGATGGACGGCTCGGATGGAAGTGGGCAGTGACAAGCGGAGCGGATAGCCGACACGTGTCAACTGCGGGAGCGGCTGGGTCAGGGTAGAGGAGGAGGTGGGCCGAGGGGCGGGGCGGATGGGCCGGGCCCGAGGGAGGAGAAGTGGCCGGCTTGGGTGGGTTTTATGATTTTCCCCTAATTTTCTTTTAATTAAATCCAGATAAAATCGACAGAGCTCTAGAAAATACCAAATAAAAACAGAAAATTCACCAAAAATACCAGAAAATTCATTTTGACACAAGGAACTCAAATAAAATATTTGCAACATATGTTAAAGTTTATTTAATCAGATTAAATCTTTTTAAATTCTAAAAATTTAATTTGAGCTTGATTTAATTTCAGAAAATTCCATAAAATTTATTTTTGAAAACAAAGTTTTAAAAATCCCAGAAAATCAGGATGTTACACCTATTCTTCTAACTCATGAAAAATGTTAGTCCCATAATATGATTATCATTAATTATCAAAATATATCATTGTGTCTAGATTATTTAATCTTCCCTTTGGTAATTGATGATAACCACCACAATTACAAATAATTGAATATAAAACTTTAAACTCAAAGTGTGGTACTACCACCGTTATAAGTCCGGTAGTTCCACACTACCATTCTGGTCATACCGCACTGCGGTAGTACCACTAGATGTACACCGGTACTACCGATTTTTCTGTCAATATACAGTTGGCTTTATACTTTAAATTCAAATGCATATTGACCTTTATCTCGAGCGATATTGATCTTCTTATCAATCTTTGCATACATCTTCAAATATTCAAATGAATTCCGGGACTAAACATGATACATGATCGCTCGATCTTCTCGACGTAGGATGGATACTCGCGAAAGTCTCGACGAATCGTAATGACCCTCCAATGCCAGTACAAAGGACGGACACTCTTTAATCCACCAAAAACACACTTGCGTCAATTTCGCTGACCACTAAGCGAAAATCTATCGTACACTCAATTCCCTATGAAATTTCGGTAGCAATGATAAACTCGAACAAACTTTAGTAGATTAATTTTTCTCAAAGGTGTTCTGCCCTAAAGGCTACCAATACATGGCTTATATAGCCACTTGGGACGTCCATAGGGTCCCCTAACCGAATACAACTCATCCCTATATTGTTAAAGACTTGAACTCCCATAAAAAGGAAACTAGATTCTACAGCCGTCACATTGTTTTGGTCATAACTTTTGATTCGTGATGAATTTGAAAATAAGGCCAGATCCATTGCGTAGCCCTTAAAATAAGCCATTTAGTAATTGCCTGTCAGGCTGTCCCGAATCGAATTCTGAGTTGAATCCGAATTTGAATCCAGTTGGGCTTGTGGGAGGTACGAATTGGGCTTGAAAATCTTATCCAAAACTTGTAGTTTAGGTCTTTGGGCTCCTTCCTTTTGCTCTCCCACTGTATGGGCTTTGTTTCTTCATGTCTTTAGCACCTAATGTGGTTATCCTCTTCCTTTTGCCTCTCTATTGCTTTGCTATTGATAAACCTAAGAATGCACCATGTGATAACATGAGATAATATTTTATTCTTATGAATAACAACATTATGTTTAGTTTGGAATGAGTTCACCTGGTCATATTTCATGCGGCCCAATAATTCTTTCCAGTTAGATAATATATTTAACTAAAAAGTGCAAGACACATGCGTATCCGCATCATCCTCCCCTTCTTCAAAGTCGTCCTCGGCTATTGATAGCCTGAAATTATACTAAACAAATAATACAACATGTATGCATGATATATATATATATTTGTCATCAACAATTCTTCTACTTAGCACATCATAAACATCTGAAGGTTTAATAAACGAAAAGAAAAACATATATGCATGGTATATGTAAGAATCAATTGTTGTGTCATTCTCGTAATTTTGTACAACCCGATTAATCTAACAGCGATCGAAAGATGTACGCATTGCAATATTGTAATTCACATCATTCTCTCTCCCATAAAAGAAAGTCGTCCTCGACTTTTCTAAGGACATAGATAGATCATTAATGGGCAAAATCAAATTTAGTTGTTCAAATACGGGGAAGAAACTTTTGAATGCCTTCCATGCTTCAACTACGTTACTCTGAGTATTTTTACATGATTGCACATTAAAAGGTAAACAAATAGGCTTATAAAATCTTTTTAAGCAATAAGCACTATCGTTGACACTCATTTCATTGTGTTCATGACATGACACAAAAGGTTGTTTATCTATAATATACAATTTCAAGTCAACAAGCTTATCACATGTAATACAAATTCTGTGAACACAAAATTTGTCATCTACACCATAATCTCCAATAAAATTGAATTTATATGTATAGGCATGGGGACTAACTAGTGATCTTGAACACAAAATTTCAGGAACATTGTCAATCACACTAGATAGCTTTCTAGGATCATCAAACATGATATAGCATAAAGAATTATTAGAAGATATTCTAGTAAGAACTTCCTTATGAGTAATCAATTTCGCATTATGTAAATTGAGCACAGAAATTTCAGAACATGCAATTTTTGGTTGATCACATAAATTCTCACAATTACTCACCTTTTCACAATTAAATTCAGCACCAATATTGTTACCTTTGTCGTCCTCCTCACATGATGTAGGCGCTGAGGGTTTGAAATTATTATGATGTACACATGGGGCAGCAAGCACTTTGTCCTCTCCCGTGGTTACCTCCCCCTCATTTGCTTTGAAAGGTGCTGATTGTTGAACGCTCAATTCTTCATCTTTAATATCAACTTGCATAATATGATAAACAACACTAGAAATAGATAATAATATGTTAGTTTCATATTCATCCTCACTTTGTCTATCTTCTACTTCTCTATTTTCTTTTGGTGTCTCTCTCACACTCTTTATTTGGATGCTCTCAACCTCACATATGGTGGAATCACACAGCTCACTCTTTTTATCACTATCACTCAATTTGGCTATGTGGCTCTCATCCTCACATGGGTTGGGGTGTATCTTAGGAGCTATATGTAACTTTGGAATACTATATGTCTCCTTAACCAAAGGAAAAGTCCTATGCTCGGTCATCTTCTTATGTGTCACACTAGTAGGGGCAGAAAAACTTAAGTATGGACATAGAAGGAACTATAGTGTACATCTCTCCATAAGTCTTTCTCCTCTTCAATAGCATAATTCACAAAATTTTGCACACTACCAAAATATTTATGTTAAAGTGTAGCGGCGATCTTAGAATTCAATTCTCTTTTGAAGTATTTCTTCTTTTGTAGTTTACTGGAGACACCGGCCCGACGTAATGCATCTTGTAGCTCAAAATAATATTCTTGCACAGTATTACTCTCTTGTATGATACTCTCCAAATAATGAAGCAATCCCTACGTGCAATAGGATAGCACAAATTCTCTCCTTATGAGTGCCTTCAAATCTGATGAAGATTTAATGAATTCGTTTTCAAATCGTTGATGCCACCAACTATAAGCATAATCTTCAAATTCTCTAGTGGCATGCATCACCTCTTGTGCTTTAGAAATTTTTTCAAATCTGAGCACTTTCTCCATTTGTCATTCCCATTCAAGATACTCTTTTGGATCTTCACTGCCATAGAAAGGATTAAAGTTATCTTCTTCTTGTTGTAGATGAAGTGCCCGCACAATATCATTCACGATGTTCGAACGTAACACTTTCATTTCATGATTGAATTCAATGCGCATATCTTGCGAGAATTGTTAATCTCCGCCTTGAGTTGCGCTTTCAAGGTGGAAGAAGTGGTGGTGAACTTATTGCACAAAGTACCCCTCAACGCTTAGAACTGAAAACGACTTGCCAGGGTATGCTCCTCTCCCATATTTCTTCTAAACCTATCATGGTTAGTTGTACAAAGAACGCACAAATACCACAATATATATACAATATGGGGAGTTCACTCTATCTCAATTTTTCCTCTCCCAAGTAAGGTTTTTACCTTTCCGAAGTGAATTGAGGTCAAAAGAAACTTATACTTGGTGGTAGCTACAATAGCAAGTGATGATCAAGCGGATTTAAAAATGACTCACAATTTCACGGCAACAGATATTTAGTAGAGCTTGGAATAGAAGTGTTTATCATACACAATCTGAATTTCACGATATTATTGAATTAAGTAATAATATAAGTTAGAAAACTCTTGCCTATGTACTGATCCGAAAGATATAAATAAAGTATAAGAACGCACACGCAATAATCAATGTAACCCAATGCAAACAAAGGAATGAGTTAAAAGAAACAACCGGAAAATATTAGCTCGTTTTGCATCAAGTATTAGGAGAGACGCTAGCCAATTACAATAGTATGAATTTAAGGGCAAAAGATTGCCAAAGAAATTAAAAACTCAAGCTGAACTTATAGCATAAAACACACACTCAAGTTCGGCCCTTTTTTCACTTTTTTTGCTCTCTCCTCTTTTGTTTTTTGCTCTTTTTTTGGTTACCCTGCTAGTGACTCAAAATATTCAAATTCATATTCTGAGACTAAAGAGGCATATGAGTCACAAACTTTCTATTTTGAAAAACGCAGGAGTATAAGCTCTCTCCTTTTTTTATCAGCCGAGTGAATGATGCACAAGTCTAATGATCAGTTGAGAGTAAATTATTCAAGAGCATCCCACGATGTAATATCAATGACTAGTCTAAAGGATTAAAGATTTAAGTGAAAATCTCAACATATGCTCGGAATTCAATCTGCAACAAACTTTGAACGGTCCGAACGTGTCCAACTAGGATTCTAGGTGGCGGCTAGGGTTTCTTGCAGTTGAATAAAAAAGAAAAGGAAACCCAAATATGTTCGGATATAATAATTTTCCAAGATGTTCAAAGATCAGATCAAGAATTCAAACGATGAATTGAATCTTCTTTTTTTATGCTAATTGAAATATCAACTAGCGGATTTTCAAGAAAATTGATATGTAAAGATTAAACTACGTAAACAAAATTTGTAAAGGATCAAGACTTAATAAAACTCATACTAGAGTTTGGATTTTTTTTGTGTGGCAATTTTCAGTTATATAGACTATAGGACAAGAAGTAATGAAATGAAAAAGTAAAAGGATAAGATCCAACCGAGTAAACTGTGCTCTGATACCAGATGATACGGGGTTGCCCGATCTTCTCGACGTAGAATGGATAATATATTTAACTGAAAAGTGTAAGACACATGCGTATCCGCATCAAAACCTTTCAATCACTTGACATATATGTTAGTCTATTTTTGCAAACACAAACAATTGAGTATAAAGCAATATGATTCAATGTGAGTATATATGAACTACACAAGTTTTATATACTCAAAGGATATGTTTTAAAATAGAGATCCCAATATATATGGAAAAAAATATGGATCAATACTAATAAAATCACAAAATATAGAGTGAACTCCCCCTAAATGTGTACATACAACAATATATGATAAAAGCATATGCACATATTCATCTTATACTATTGGTAGAGTTTAATCTATATTTTGGATCCAAGGAATGCACTAAGATATAAATGAATGTAAGTGTTGAATGTATATCTCTTTGATTTCACCTTTTCATTCAAATGAGACTAAACCATATCATAATCAATCAAGCACATTAGTCTCACAAATCATTTGTTATTTATCACATCCAAAAGAGACTAAACAATATCATTTTCAATAAGCATATTAGTCTCACAATAGTATTTGTCATTATTACCAAAACCATTATAATAGAGCTTGAACTTACAATCTCCCCCTTTTTGGTGATGATTGACAAATACATTAACAATAATAGCATTTGGATAAAAATAAAAGACTATTGGTGAAATTCCCCTTTTGGCATTGTTCAAGTTTGAAGCATATCTCTCCCCTTTTTATATAATGCTATTATGCAATATTTCTCCCCCTTTTGGCACTTATCATCAAAAAGTAAGGAAAAAGCAGGTTTTACAACGTATGGAGCTTGATACCAAAAGATTTAACATAATAGATAGCATATTCTCCCTCTTTTGCAATTAATCCAATCTTACTAGATTTAGCCAACATATAAATCTAAATCTTGATACCAACTAATTCATCTTAATGCGGTCATAAAGAATATGAAACAGATACATATGACCAATTTGGGTGTTTGATTACTTACTTGATAAGATATTTGAAATAAACTCAAGAATCTTACTCCCAATAGCTTCCTTGAAAGCTTGGACATACCAATTGAGGTGCAGATTTTCAGACTTTGACATTTCAATTGAGCTTCAAAAGCTAGCTGAAAAATTGATTTACAAATATCCAATAAATTTGGGAAAATTTGTCAGTATAGACCAATAACTATGAGCACACTAAAAGATATGAAAATCATAAATCTACTCAAAGCTATGCAAAGTTCAAAATTTTCAGCATTTTGTAAAAATAAGAAAATTGCACAACTTTCTCAAATGAAGTTGAAATGCTTTAAAATTTTGCAGAAACAAATTTTGAACTCCTAAGAAATTTTTTCAACAAGAATTTTTGAAAAAGGAGTCCCCAATCAAAAATTATCCAATCAAAAATCTTTGTAATCCTTTTGCAAAAAGAGAGGTGAAATGCAAAATCATTTTAAATGAGGTCCAAATCTTTTGAAATTTTCTAGATTTTAACTTTGGACTAATTAAAACATTTTCCAAAAATAATTATTGAGAAAAAATTTCTTTCAAAAGATATGCTAAAATGCACTTTGTATGCATGAGGATGAATTTGATTTCGGACTAAAGCTCAAAATGCAACATAATTTAAAATTCATGGAGTTTCTTACTCTCTTAGCTTTGTATGAGTTACAAATACTATTTCAAGCCAAGATACGCAAGGAAATCTAGCGCAAATAGCAAAACTCACAATATGCAAGAATAGATCATTTTAGGTTAAGACTAGATTTTCGGCAAGTTTCAAATGAGTATAACTTTGTAACGGTTGGTCTATTGTAAAACCTTTGAACTAGAGAAATGACCAACCCTACGAGTTTGGTGTTGAAAACTTTTTCAAAAACTCAATAGATTTTGATTTATGAAAATATGTCTTTTTATTCAAAAAGAAGATCATATAAGATCCATTTGAGGCCAAATTTGCTATTTTCTTTCTAAAATAGAAATTATTACTCTAAAAGCATTGGAAAACATTTAAAATACATATTTAAGTTCTTTCATTTAGTTTTTCATAGATTAGGATATTTTAAACAAGAATTTTGACTTTTAGCCAAGGAGGCCTTTTGAAAAGGACTAAACTTGCATATTATTGGATTTTCACTCCATTAACACCAAATCAAGCAAATGAGAATGAAACATATTCACTTTCAAGTTCCATAAATCATTCTGGCAAATTAGGTAAAATATTTTCCAATAGTAATACTTTACCCCTTTTGCTTTAGTAAGCTAAAATACTAGATAAGTTTTTCACAAAGAAAAACTCCCCCTTACACTAAGGGTCCATTTGGCATTTCTTTCTTTTTCCTTTGACACACAAAGGATTCTCCTCCAATTTCATTTTCTTCTCTTTCTCTCCTTATGTCATCTAACACCAAAAATCATGGATATCTCTTGTAAACATTTTGTCCATAATAGGTGTTTCTATCTCTTTTGTGATTATCTTATCTTTTTCATGAAAATCATATACCACTTTGACTTTTATACTACTTGTAATGGCATAAGATACCACTTGTGAAATATTTCTAAATCATAAATGATACCAAGTATAATTAATTCCAATTGTAGAAACTTGATACCACTTGCATGAAGATACCAATTGTAACAGTAAATGATACCAAGTAATTGAGTCCAATTGTAGAGACTTGATACCATTTATGAGCTTAAGCGATATCAAGTATGATTAAATCCATTTGTAGAAAATTTGAAACTGCTTGTGAGTACCACTTTTAAATCCTTCTTGAATACTTAAGGTACCACTTGTAGGAAGATGATGAGGACATGGCTCCGGTGGATACAAACATATTAGCAATGCTTGTTGTTCTAAGTACAATAGTTCCTACGCATCACTTAAATTATCAGGTGATCTTGTTTTTAGAAGTGACTTTATATCATATAAACTATATGATGCTACCTAATGCTGAAAATGCATATTTACGGAGCTATACAAGGAGGATTGCATCAACACTACGAACTTGTAGTTGGTGTCTACCAAAGGGAAGCCAACCAACATATCAAGACCATGTCAACATCTCCCCTAACTCTGCCTTATGGTTACCACGTCACTTTTGGACCAATTCAAGCAAGAGTTCAAGTGAGACACGTTTTGAAATCCAATTTGGCCTCCAGATCAGTTCGGATTTAGCATGACAGGGCCAACTTCAAACGAGCATAACTTTCACATACGACGTTTGAGGTCTATGAGTACTTGATATAACGCTTTTCTCGTCCTCTTTCCAATGGATCTAGCCTTGCTTGCAAATTCCTTCTGTACGACCTGCAATCGTCAAAAGAAGATGCTATACCACCTGTTTAGGCCAACTCGGGCCTTGTAATGCATGGACCTAAGAGGAAAGTGCTACCCCACTATTTATGGCTAAAATACTATTCATATAAATAGTAAAATAGTACCACCCCCTTATTACTTAGTTTTGTGTGGCTTTCACTCCCCTATTTAAGGAGGCCACACCCCGCTAGTTTTCTTGGATTTCATTTATGTTTAGTTTGCTATCGTTACAACTTGTATCTTCAGTTGTGTCAGACGACCACCTGTTAATATCCTCATTCAGAATCCCACCATATTGAGTATTTCAATCTTATTTGCAATTTCAGATTGCTTGTTATCTTGTTCTTGCGTGTTCTTCAGTTGCATGCAGGAATATACCTTCATGGTCAGGTCAACCGCGTTCTTGGTACGGTTGATAACAACTCGGAGTGTGGTTTAGCGATTGCTTAGCATTCTGGTCGTGACCAGTTAGTAGCCGCATCGTCAAAGTCGTTCTCCCCTAAATCGAAGTTATCATCCTATCAGAAATCGGGACCCCGTCGCCTCATCAAGTGGTATCAGAGTTTCAGTTGACTGGGAGGATTTCTTGTATCCCTTATTAGTAGATTGATTTTTTTGTCCTATAGTACAGAAAAATTGCTCTACAAAAAGAATTTATTTCCGTTGTTCAAACCCCATTATGTTTTTCAATTTATTAGTTTTGGTTTGTTAAATTGAGTTTATGTCCGTCTTAGCTTTGTCTAGTTACTAGTCATATCCTTGTTCCTATAAAAATCCGAACAAAAAAATCCCCACATCAAAATCCATCAAAAACACCCCACACCAGAATTTGAATTTTCGGCCAGATCAGCGGTTTCCGTGGCACGTCCACCAAAAATGCTATAACTTTTGTTTCTGATATCTTTTCTGAGTGAAACCACCGCCATTAGATTCGTAACTTCCTTAAAAGATATCTGTGGTGCAAGTTGACCCAAATTTCTAGATTGAATCTGTAATAGTCTGCACTTGTGATTTTTGTGCGATTTTATCTGTCGGTTTCTAGAATATGGTCCCAAAAGAAAAGTTGTAGAAAAATCCGTCAGGAAACAAGAAAAAAAGAATCATAAAAAAAAGAGATAACTGAAAAAAGTTATAGCCAAAATACTAACGTTTGGTCTAGTGGACAGAAATCTGCCATTCTCAGATTTGGGTTAATCCTTGTGCTTTTCAATTCCATATTGTATTCTATTGAATTATCTTGTGTTCATCACTCCTATACGTTGTTACACACTTGTTTTGGCCTTCTCCTGTCCTTGTTTGATCAGCAACATAGGCTAAGTGCTAAATACGAACTATAATTCAATTCTGTGCAATTTTTGAAATTAACTGATTGTTCTCCATTGCTACATATGTAGCCTTCCAAGCTTACACCTTTTACTAACCGAACAGATCACGTCGAACCGGCCCTTGCAATCGCTATACATATCACTTGAGTCAAATTATCACGAACCAGCCACCGGTTACTCCACCTGTTTTGCATTGGTAAGAACTTGTAAGGGCTTGGTAAGAGTTTGAGAGATATGTGACTTGTCAAGCTCTACCTCCTAGTAGTTTATAGGGACTTACATAATTATCGTCTATTTCCATGTTTTCTACTAATCATGACAGGTTCAAGATCACATAGTAGGAATTTTTTTGAGACCAACAACATGTTGGATCGGCTTAATAAGACCATCACCACCATCAACAATAGAGTTGAGATCAGAGATAAATATTTTACCCCTAGCTACTCGACGTGCCATATTTCCTCCAAACTCTTCGTCGAACGAGGATGATGATATCGAAGAGAACAACTATATCAGCCACACTAAAGTTGATTACTCCGATCGTCGTCGACTCCCGCAAAATCAACGAGGTATGTGTAGGTTACAAACAGAGGTACGCGATGATGATGCAGTAACTAATGTCAAGTATGCTTTTCCATCATTTGCTGGTAAATTTGATCCTGATGCCTATATTGACTGGGAGATAGCATTAGACAAAGAATTAAAATATTATGATTGGTCTGATAGTCAAAAGATTAGAGCTGCTACTAGTGTTTTTATTGATGATGCACTACTTTGGTGGAAGTCTCTTGGTAGACATAGAAAAGTACCACAAATTTGGAATGCATTGAAAAGACTTTTGCGAGATGATTTTGTTCCTAAATATCATGCTGATTATTTGCTAACTAGATTGTAACGTTTAAAGCAATGAATTAGAACTGTAAGAAAATACTATCATGAATTAAAGACTTGTTTGTTGCGTTACGGTTTAAAGGAACATGCTGAAGCTACAGAGAATAGATTCTTAAGAGGGCTTAATAAAGAAATTCTTATTCACAAAGAATATAATTCTCTCACTCATTTGTTTATACTTGCTTGTAAGGTTGAAAGTCAGATTGAGGAGAAATTGAGAATGCTTAATGACAAGAAACATGAGAACAAACCCTTGTTTGTGCCTTTTTCTGTGACTAACAACTTGCAGCAAGTTGAGAACCATGCTGAAGAGAAGGGTGTTCACATTGAAAATAAGGAGTTGAATGTTCAACAATAGGTGCTATTGAAAACAAAAGATGAGGAGATAATCACGGTTGAAGATACAGTACTTGCTGTCTCCTTACTTCATCATAAAGATTTGATACTTACAACACCTACATCAACTGAGAAGGTTGATAAAGATAACTATGGTGCTGAATTTAAATATGAAAATATGAGTAATTGTGAAAATTCATGTGTTCAACTGAAAATTCTATATTCTGAAATTTCTTTGCTCAATTTACATAATGTTAAATTGATTACTAATAAGGAAATTCTTACTATAATATCTCGTAAAGATTCTTTATGCTATGTCATGTTCGATAATCCTAGAGAGCTATCTAGTGTAATTAAGAATCTTGCTAAAATTTCATGTTTAAAATCATTAGCAAGTACTCATGCCTACACATGTAAGTTCAATTTGATTGGAGATTATGGTGTAGACAATCAATTTCATGTATATCGAATATGCATAACTTGTGATCACATGGATGAATTGAAGTTTGTTATTTTGAATAACAATTCTGATGTGTTAAATCTTGTTCCTTATGAGAGAAAAATAAAAATTAGTAACAATTCAAATCTTATGTGTTCATCTCTTATTGAACCATCTAGCATTTACAATCTGAATAATGAACTTAATGGAAGGAAACACTTACAAATCTTTTCACCCTTGCTAGATAAATGTGCTATTGCTCGATTGAAACTGATTACTTGGATGAACTTTGCCCATATGTGCTACCGATGCAAGTTTACAACCTCAGATATTTGAATTGCATAAATGCGTCACTTACATTTGCAGAACAAGTTGCAACAAATACTGTGTGAGAAATTTTGATTTGTTCATTAGCTTCCGGGTTACTAATACAATAAGCTTTTATAACCGCGGTTGTTTTATAACATTAAATATGCAACAACGAAGAATTGTTAAAACGGATGATATATACATATACCATGCATACACCTCGGCTTCTTTGTTACCCTATTTTCAACGTATCAAAAGCCGAGGATGGTTTTATTTTCAAGAAGGGGAGGATGATGAGGGCATGGCCTCGGTGGATACAACCATATTAGCAATACTTGTTGTTCTAATTACAAGAGTTCCTACGCATCACTTAAATTATCAGGTGAGCTTGTTTCTAGAAGTGACTTTATGTCATATGAACTATATGATGCTACCTAATGATGAAAATACATATTTACGCAGCTATACAAGGAGGATTGAATCAACACTATGAACTCGTAGTTGGGGTCTACCAAAAGGGAAGTCAACCAATATATCAAGACCATGTCAACGTCTCCTCCAACTCTTCCTTATGGTCATCACGTCACTTTTGGACCAATCCAAGCAAGAGTTCAAGTGGGACACGTTTTGGAATCCAATTCGGCCTCCAGATCAGTTCGGATTCAGCCTGATAGGGCCAACTTCAAACGAGCATAACTTTCACATACGGAGTCCGTTTAAGGTCCATGAGTACTTGATGGAAAGCTTTTCTCATCCTCTTTCCAACGGATTCAACCTTACCTGCAAATTCCTATTTGGGCCAACTCAGGCCTTGTAATGCATGGGCCTAAGAGGAATGTGCTATCCCCACTATTCATGGCCAAAATACTGTTCACGTGAACAGTAAAATAGTACCACCCCCTTGTTTCTTAGTTTTATGTGGCTTCTATTCCCCTATTTAAGGAGGCCGTACCCCTTTAGTTTTGTCGGATTTCGTTTATATTTAGTTTGCCTTCATTGCAATTTGTATTTTCAGTTATGTCAGACGACCACCTGTTAAGATCCTTATTCGGAATCCCACTATATTGAGTATTTCAATCTTATTTGCAATTTGAGATTGTTTGTTATCTTGTTCTTACGTGTTCTTCGGTTGTATGTAGGAATAGACCTTCGTGGTCAGGTCAATCGTGCTCTTGGTACAGTTGATAACAACTCAGAGTATGGTTTAGCGATTGCTTGGCGTTCTGGTCGTGACCGATTAGTAGCCACATCTTCAAAGTCGTTCTCCCCCAAATCAAAATTATCATCCTATCAGAAGATCAGAACCCCATCGCCTCATCAACATTCTTAGCCCTACCTAGTCATACCTTTGCCTTGAGCATCCCTGTAACACCCCAGTCAAATAAAGAACCGGAATGCTACCAAGCTAGAAGTAAAACAAAGTTAACTAATTACGTTAACAAAATTTTGGCAGAGCCTCCCTTGTTTATCCATCCAAATCAGGGATTTCACAAACAGTAACAATTATAATGGACAAACCTCGAGTAACAAATTCAAAGTTAAGCAATTAGATTAAAAAGTACTAAATCATTCAAGGATATAATGCCTAGAGAAAGAGCAAGAGTATCATGAATAATCTAAACTCTTATTACAATTAAAATCCAAGGGTAATAAACAAACGATTCTTAAATAGTCCTTGCGTCCTATGTTTAATTCTCCTCCTTTATTTCCATTATGTGTGGAATGTGCCAGTGCAACTAATTTATTCCTTCCCTTTCCTCAAGCATGTCGATCTCATAAAGGTACCTAAAAAAATAAACAACAACAAGAGTGAGTCCAACGACTCAGCAAATATAATGGATAGTAACAAGTACATTTATAAACATCACTTCACAGAATTTTTCTAAAAAAACAAACAACAACAAGAGTGAGTCCAACGACTCAGCAAATATAATGGATAGTAACAAGTACATTTATAAATATCACTTCACAAATCCATCTATCAACCATATAGTCAAGCCATGCTATGTGATGAGGGGGTGGCCCGATCTTCCGATGAGAAGGATAAGTTCGATTTGATATGACGTTGACGAAGAGGCTACTTGACCGAGACGACCAAGTCCGTCCTGCAATCGCTACACCACACCCTAGTCGCTATCAACCGTGCCAAGAACGCGGTTGACTTGAACACGAGGTTCAATTCCTGCAAGCAATCGAAGAACAAGCAAGAACAAGATAAAGAGCAATCTGAATATTGCATATATGAATGAAGAACACAAAGGGGTTGAGGCCTGCAATCGCAGTTGTTGGTCTAGTCGACACAAGAACACACGACGAAATTTCACGGTGGAAAACTAATCTAAACAAGCCTGAGTTACATGGCTAAATGAGCCTCTATTTATAGGGACACGCAGGTCCTTGCATATGGAAAGTTCTCAACACATGGAAAGTATTCAAATAATAGCTGATTCTATCTCTCTTTCCAAAACCGAAGATTGTTTTGTTGATTGCGTCGCGCACAAAAGGAATTTTTGGATGGGGTCAGATCCGTTGTAAAGAGGACGGAATAAGCTTTCCATGCTGTACTCACACATTCCAATTGGACTCTTGATGCGAAATCTATGTGCATTTAAAGTGGGACCTGTCAGGCTGAGTCAGCGTCGCCTTCCTTTGGTGATTCCAATGCGCACAAAACGAATTTGGAGGTGGGGCCAAATCCATTGGAAAGTGGACGAGCTCTTCTTTCTTTGCTGTACTTGCACACCACAAACGGAGTTTTTATGCAATAGTTATACACATTTGAAGTCCGACCTATCAGGCTGACTCCGAATTGATCCGAAGGCCGAATTGAATTCTAAAATGTGTCCCACTTGAACTCTTGCTTGAATTGATCCAAAAGTAACGTGATGACCTTGAGCAAGAGTTGGGGAAGGTGTGGTCTTGATATATTGGTCGGCTTCCCTTTTGGTGGACCCCAACCACGAGCGCATAGCGTTGATGCATTCTCCTTATACAGCATTTGTTTATTCTTGGGAGCTTTGGTTGTATGAGTATGTGGCGTGGTCACATCACTATGCACGATGATCAAAAAGCTCTTTATCTCTTTCTCTTTTGCATTTTACCGGTAATACAGAGTGTGCATCCGTCGACGTAAACCCATGCCTGTACCACTTGGTATAGGGACCAATTGCCCATACTCCACAAGTATGGGATCTTTAGCCCGTTATGTCATCAACATGACGGGGACCTCGGCCTTAGTCAACTTGTGACTAAGACTTCAATAGATCAACATGATGTATATGCGTGAATGTCTCAATAAAATAAATTTTGCATTCACATTATCCATGCACCAGAATTATTCATGAACATTGTAAATTGTAATCATCCATAGACAGCACCAATACATTCTTCCCACAACCACAACACATATATATGTTCATAATATGGATCAAACATCGACATTCCACACTATCAAATTTAAACCATCGTTATACTTGCCTCTATCGACGAAGCAACGAAATCACGCACGTTTAGAAGCGAAATCGCCTGTCCAAAAAGGTACCTCTCAGCACACATTGCAACAATGAAAACGTGACTCTCTAAGAAAAGATATCGCTAAGCTCCAAAACCCCACAACATCCTTCCCCGCGTAATGGTTCTACAACATTCCCACTGCAGCGGCTCTGCTTAACATTTTTTATCTTTAAAAATATATAACTAATCACAGAAAAAGATACATATCTAGATTCCTCACTTAAATACCTACATTTTTCATGTATATCATATATTTTTATCTTGTAATTAACAAGGTGATATCTAATGCACAAAATAGAGGACATCCTCTGTTCTGAAAGTCTGGACAGCCGACTTGTAATGCGTCCCCAGAACAGATCAAGGCTCTAAAAATTCTGGTTCTTTTAAAGAAGCTAGATTACTGAATTCCCTACCTTTTTCTCAATTATAACCAAAAATTTAAAAATCATCTTCTACCTCTAATTCCCATCTGAACAGCGATTTGTCCCTGTCTGCATCCCTAACGGACAGCGAGAATCCAGACCCTGGTATGCCTAAATTACGTGGCCAAAAAATCTAGAAAAAATACAGTAGATGTGTATCGTCGTCCTCTACATTTTTTCTTTTGAGGAGACCCTCGGGAAAAATCGTTGTTTCACCCGTGATTTGCTGCCACTGCTTGCCGAACTGGATGTTGATCTGGTTTGCTGGCCGAAAACTTTCTGTGCTGCTGCCGATTGCATTTGCTGCCGAGGTGTATTGCTGCAGTTGTTGGCCGAGTCTGATCAGCTGCTACTACTTTTCCAACTGCTGCACCTTGCTGTTTCCTGGTGACCGAGAAAGCTCATGCTGCTGTTGCTGTTCCAGTGTGCTGCTGACTGCTTATCCTGCTATTTCTATACTCTTCAGTTAATTTCCAGATTACTCCTTTTATCTTTTTGCAATGCTAAATTATTGCTTGTTGTTAATTGCACTCTATGTTAACTGTTAGTTGCTATTCGTATTGTGTGATGGTGAATTGAAGATTCTGATATTTGCTCTGTGTTTGAGAAATGAACTATGGATGTGATTGTAAAATTATGGATTAGATGTTTACGACTTCATTGTGGACCTTGTGATCTGGTAACTGAGCAGTATTTTGTAAGTTATATAGTCTTTAGATTTTTATGTAAATCTTGCTCTCTAGTTGATAGTCATGATTATGCTTAATGTTTAGGTGGTAGTAAACTTTATGTTTCCGCTAGTTGTTTAATTATTAGATTAACCCTGTTAGTTAGGATTTATTTTCATGTTGCTGTTCAGTTAGTTCTTTCAGTAAATCTAAAATACCAAAAATATTAGTTTAGATTTACTACTTTATGTCTTCGCTCGTGTTAGATTTACTTTTATTAATTGCTTAGCTTTTGTTTCTTGTCTTTAGCGGTAGCTTTAGTTGTAGATTAGAGTTAGTTATCTTCTCGTCCCATCCTCCCTCTTCTTCCTCGTCTCATCTCCTCTCTTCTCATTTCCGGTTCCTCGTCCTCCCTCCTACCTCAGTTCTCTCTCGACGTCTTCTCTCTTCCCTCTCTTCTTGCTATTCGTCTACCTTAGCCCCCCGCTTGCTTCTTTCTATCCTCGCCTCCTCTCTTCATCTCTCTTCCCCAGTCCATTCCTTTGTCTCCTCTTCTTCTGATCTTTCTTGCTGCTTCTCTCCCTTTTGGAAGTTTAGCTAGGATTTTTCAGTTTCCTTTCTATTTCACCTGTTTGTGCGACTTAGCTTTGGTTTGGTGTCATGTCACCGGTAGTCTAGTCCCTGTGGAGAACACGACACTTGCCGCTATCAAGGCGACAACCCGTTCACTTGCGGGTGTGCACTTTTGCACGATCAATCGCTCAGGAGCTGCAGTCATATCGTTGTGCGGTAGTTTCGTCATTCAAACTCTGGTACTACCATTTTCAGAGAGACTAAGTGTATCATGGTCGCACTCTAGAAAAAATGTTCTGCCAACTACACGTCGGTACTTCTGGACTCCGGTAGTCCCGCACTACCATTTCGGTCATACCGCACTGCGGTAGTACCGCTAGATGCACACTGGTACTACTATTTTTTCTGTCAATGCACAGTTGACTTTAGACTTTAAATTCAAATGCATGCTGACCTTTGTCTCGAGCCATATTAATCTTCTTATCAATCTTTGTATGCATCTTCAAATATCCAAATGAATTCTGGGACTAAACCTTTCAATCACTTGACATATATGTTAGTCCCTTTTTTGCAAACACAAACAATTGAGTATAAAGCAATATGATTCAATGTGAGCATATATGAACTACACAAATTTTATATACTAAAAGGATATTTTTCAAAGTAGATATCCCAATATATGTGGAAAAAGAAATATGGATCAATACTAATAAAATCACAAAACATAGAGTGAACTCTCTCTAAATGTGTGCATACAAGAATATACGATAAAAACATATGCACATATTCATCTTAGACTTTTGGTGGAGTTTAATCTATATTTTTAGATTCAAGGAATGCGCTAAGATATAAATGAATGTAAGTGTCAAATGTATACCTCTTTGATTTCACCTTTTCATCCAAATGAGACTAAACCATATCATAATCAATCAAGCACATTAGTCTCACAAATCATTTGTCATTTATCACATCCAAAAGAGACTAGACAATATCATTTTTAATAAGCATATTAGTCTCACAATAGTATTTGTCATTATCACCAAAACCATTATAATGGAGCTTGAACTTACATAGTGATTAGATGTTAGTATTTACTTCTAATAACTTATTTGCCTTGTAATAGAGAGATGGTAGCTTGCTCTAATTTAAGAATGAGTCAATACTCCTAGTTTACTTCAATATATTCTTGCTCACTAAAAGACTGGATATTAACAGTACTTCTGCACAATATCTTAGATATCCTTTTACTTTCTATTTTGGAATTGATGGGGGATTGTTAGAAATAAGCCCATAAAATGAGGCTCATTTTCTTAATTCCAAAGCATGCAATGTTTAGTACCATATTACTAAGGCAAAGTGAGAGAAACCAATATATAAGGAGAAGTCTTTGAATTATGGATATGGATGTATCAGAATGGTTTTGGCTAATCATACACGTGCGCGCGCACACGTGCGTATTCGCGTATTTTCACATGAAAATCGCGTGACTTGTGACTTGCGACACGTGACCGTGCCGTGATGTGACACGTCACTTGGCAGACTAAATCCACTTTTATTTTTGCTAAACCATACATCTCTCTCTCTCTATTTGAATGAGATTCAAATGTTTGAATTGGGGCTTTATTATGTTTGATGATATAGTTACCAATGGGTAAATAAATTGTTAAATATATCAGTTACCAGTGAGTAAATGAATGTTTTAATAATATTAGTTATCAGTCTGTCTATATATATATATATATATATATATATATATATATATATATATACATATATATATATATATATACACATATATATATGCCTAGAGACGTACAGAGCATACCGCCAAGAATCTATCTACCTCCATTCTCTTTCTCCTTGTGCTGTTATGATGCGACGTTTGAACCTCGTCGACTCTTCTTCCTGGCGTGCACCATGAAGAAGGGGAGCGGTATCTCCGAGCCGTTGCTGCCGTAAAGACCTTCATGGGAGCGGCAATAACGTTTTTGGGCAGCACACATCTGCGTGACCACTCACTGCACTGCGTCATCTACGTTCTTCACTGCATCGAGTTTGCGTTACTTCCTATTCTTCATTAAGCCCAACAGTAAGTCGTTCGTGCGTTCGATCGACTTTGATACTGTAATATCTTTCTGTTTTCTTTTCTGAAGTACAATGAGTAGCCTGCTGTTAATTATGTGTTTTGCATCACTAGTTTATTGTATTTGTCTCCTAGTAAAATTTAGAATTAAAATATTGCCTACATTTCCAATACTATGCACACTGCACACGCGCTTAGCTGCAATACCACCTCCTCATGTGAGGCTGCGCTGCTCCAGTCAGGCCAAATGTCTACGTTGTCCACCTCCATGTGCTACCAGCTTCCCGCCAAGAAACATGGAAACCTTCATTCATGCGAAAGATACTAGTATGGATGGAAAGCTCAAGAAATGGGGATTCTACTGGTATAACATGCATAAGTTGATTTTTTGTCCTTGTGTGAAAGATTGAGACAAGACAATAGAGCAGTAGGGATTCTTTTTAGACGTAGTAATGGAGGATTCTTCATTTTAGCAGTGTTGAGAGAGAATGTGAGGGAACGGAGGAATAGATAAGATTAGATTGACTTGAACGAGACTCCAGTGACATCTTTTCTACCCTCAAAAGTCAAGAAGGACCATAACATTTGCTTGGCAGATGAAATGCTGCTATTTATGCTCGGCCAACATATATCCAACTAAAGAGGTATTTAGTCTAGAATATCTAGCAATGTTATCGGAACAAGTAAATGTTGTATATACCGAGGGCATTATCAGAATTTCACAATTGATAAAAACGAAAAAAACAGGGGAGATGGGGCCCACCTGTCGGTGGGCTGGGCGTGAGATAAGAGGAGCAGTTCCTCCTCTCTTTGACCCAAGCCACTCGGGGCTTCCCGATTTGGGGGCGATGGCGCGGGCGGTTCGGAGGGGCGGCAGCACGGGCGGCCTCGGCGGCGACAGCGACGCGCCGGCGGGCCCGGTGGTGGCCTGGTCCTCTCCCATGCGTGACCCACTCTCCTCTCCTGTGCGCTCCTCTCCCGTGAAGCCTGCTCAACCCCGAGCAGCGCGCCCCCGTGCGACTTGGTCCCGATTCGGCTTCTCAGGGGGCGACGCTGGCTTGTGCGTTTTGGGCGAAGAGGAGGGGGTGGTGGCAGCCCAGGATCCTCAGATCCGACCGTTGGAGGCCACCACCCCAGTGGTTCTTCCACTCCTCACTCGGCTATAAAGAGGGGCTTGCTCTTCTTGTGTTAAAGCATCCGAAGAAGTAAGCACTCTTTCTCCTCACCTCTCTGACTTCCTGTGCTGGTGTGTTCGGTTTGTGTGGTTGCTTGGCATCCAGGGCCAACTTCAGTCTCCGTTGGTACTTGACGGTGTGGGGTTGGTCGACCCCTGCTGAGTTCTTGTGCGACATCCCCTACCTTCGTCTTTGTCGTTGTGTGTGTACTCATTGTGGCAAAGTGGGCTTTGTATCTCCGTTGCCTAATGTCCTCTCTCACGGCAGTGTAGGGAGGCAATAGGTTTTCTGGGACAACGCTTCAAAGCGTGCCTAGCTCCGTGATCCTCGTGGTGATTTTGAATATCATCGGTTCTGTGAGTACAATATTTAATTTACTACAGTCTGTGTTTAATTCATATGTTGGTGACTGCAACAGTGGGCTATACTGCTCTGTGATGATTGAAATCATATGCTGAGATTGGTTAATTTAGTCTTTGAGCTCTAGTTAATATTGATTCTGTCATTGCTATTAACTTGAACTTTGCAAGTTGATGTTCAGTTGTGTTTGTGTGTGTGTGTGTCTATATATATATATATATATATATATATATATATATATATATATATATATATATATATATATATATATATATATATATATATATATATATATATATATATATATATATATATATATATATATATATATATATATATATATATATATATATATCTAACAAATATATATATATATCTAACAAATATATATATCTAACAAATATATATATATATATATCTAACAAATATATATATATATATATATATATATATATATATATATATATATATATATATATATATATATATATATATATATATATATATATATATATATATATATATATATATAGTCTTTAGATCATACTAGTTTCTTACATATCTAATTGAGTCACAGCTATTGGTAACTTCATTCATATGCTCTGGTAATATTAATTCTTTGGACTATTGTGCTGTTGACCGAATTACATATTTGTTAGATATATATATATTTGAACATTAGGGTTGCAGAATTTAAGTTTAGAGCTCAAAGACTGAATTAAAGTTGTTGAATTTACGGTTTGCAGAGTCGGTAGATTGCTTCTAGTGTGCATATTGCATACTAGTGCAAACCACCATTATCAAGATTGTTGACGACGTCAAAACAAGGAGAAGACTCCATCCGCAAGAACCAAAGGAGAAGGAACCTAGATGTACCGGAAAAAGATCGGGCCATCCCTACGCATCAACTAATTCTTAGTTGGTCCGTATCATCTTGGTATCAGAGCGTGGTTGATCACGGTACGTGCTTGTGTTTCTTGTTGATTTCAGGATGTCAAGAGCAAGTAGAAGAGGTTCAAGCGGCTACCACAGTGATGAATTGGATGAACCACTCAGTGATGATGTACCACCTGCTATACGAACTCGAGTTAAGGTGCTTGTCGAACACATCAAATGCCGGGAGGATGTCATGCGTACTTGTTGTAGGGGTGGCCCCCACCTAAGCCCAGCAGGCCTGTTAGAAGGTTATAAGGCCCAAAATGGGACATGTATAATGACATAAATATTCCTTGAGAGGGGTACTCATATGTAATGGTGAAAGCACTCCTCATGTGGATATATATATGCAATATAGGCCAGGGGTGGAGATTGCTCACCTAACTCTCCACTACGACACTCTCTCTCTGTTTAGTCAGTAACCATAACAGTTGGCGCCATCCGTGGAGACGACAAGAGCAAACCTCAGGATCTCGAGAAGGATGGCACCTAAGAAAGCTTCATCATCAGCGATGAAGAAGAAGGAAGGGGACACGGCGAAGTCCCGCGTCAACACCAGGGCTTCGGCATCGGCGGTCGTGGGCATGGCAATCACGAGCGTCGATGCTCACCGCGTGATGATCAACTCCAGCAGTACCGGCTGGGTGGCAGGGAACGGTAACGTCGGCCCCTGTGGAGGCACGATCAACGTCCCTACACCCGGTGTGGGAGTGCCGAGCGGTTCCGGCGGTAACACGGGCCTCGTCATCGACATCGGAGTCCACCACGCCGACGTGGAGGGCAATCCAAGACCGCAAGCCATGGTCACTGCTGTCCCGGCAGCGCGACCAGCCATGGCGCTGCGGCAGGCAACTGTTAGAGCTCGGGCCTCAGAAGTGCCGCCCCCCATTGTGGCCCACGTGCAGCAGCTGCAGGGGAGCCCTCCACAAGATGGGGTCCCAGAGGGGGCCCAACACCACATCATTCAGCGTCATCTCCGGAGGCTCCTCGTTGGGGACCTCGGCACAACCGCTTCCGAGAGTGGCGCATGGTGAAATTACCTTCACGCTAGCCGACGCCCGGGGCGTGGAGTTTCCCCACCAGGACCCTCTGATCATTCAAGCTGACATCGCGGGCTGTGACGTTAGGCGTGTTCTCGTCGACAGGGGCAGCTCCGTGAATACCCTATTTGCGGAGGCCTTCGACCGCATGGGGATCCCTTGAAGTCGCTTGGAGCCATCGGGGACCCCACTCCAAGGTTTCGGGGGCCAACCACTGAGGGCATTGGGCCAGGTATGTCTCCGAGTCTCCTTTCGCCAGGGTAATAACGCTGATCGTGCAAAACTGCACACCCGCAAGTGTACGGGTTGCCGCTAAGATAGCAGCGAGATGTCGTGTTCTCCACAGGGACTAGACTACCGGCGACATAACACCAAACCAAAGCTAAGTCGCACAAACGGGGGAATGAAAAGGAAAACTGAAAATCCTAGATGAACTATGGACTAAAGAAGAGAGGGAGAGAAGAACAACTGAAGTTGCAGAAGGGAGAGAAGAAGCAAGGGAGGACTGAAGGAGAGGAGAAGACGAGGGATTGGACTGTGGAAGAGAGAAGAAGAGAGGCGGCGAGAAGCAAGA
The DNA here is from genome assembly GCA_036346265.1 of Melocanna baccifera. Taxonomy (NCBI): domain Eukaryota; kingdom Viridiplantae; phylum Streptophyta; class Magnoliopsida; order Poales; family Poaceae; genus Melocanna; species Melocanna baccifera. The sequence continues at coordinate 16,921,756 of CM070683.1, forward strand.
AAGGACAGAGGTAAGAGAGAAGAAGGGAGGTGAGCTTGTATTACTAGTAGATAGAAGCAATAGGGGGCTAAGGGAGATTGCTAGAGAGAGAAGAGATGGAAGAGCGAAAGGAGAGAGAAGGAGGCACAGGGAGGAAGAAGATGACTCTGGGAGGACGACGCACTAAGACTGCACTAAAACCTCAACTAACCGACCCAACCTTAACAGCACGCAACAAAACAAAGCATTCATATAAAATAAATCTAACAACTGAAATGACACAAAACAGCAAATCTAATCTTTTTGTATTTTGTTTTGTTTTAACAAGAGCTAAATAGGACAGCAAACTAAAAATTAAATCTAACTAAAACATCTACTCTAAACCAACAAGCAATTTACAAATTGAAATACTTGACCATAAAGCCAAAACTTATGAATATACTCAGACTTCATGATGAGGACATCCCCATTACATATACATCTTCCACTCCAAGCATGCATGAGAATGTCCAAGAACCTGTGGGCCCAATGACGAGGGCAAGAGCCAAGCTTTTAAACAAACAGGTGCTTTTGTTTCTTAAAGAGTTTCCTTTAATTGATAATGAACTTGGGATACTACCTCATGCTAGTATTTTATGTATTCTTAGGTATGACTCCTGTGAAGACTTGAGAGAGCTAAAGGGAGGAGCCTAAGGACTTAAACTACAAGTTTTGGAAAAGATTATTCAGCCAAATTCGTACCTCTCACAAGCCTAATTGGATTCAAACTCGGATTCAACTCAGAATTCAATTCGGACTCGGTTCGGGACAGCCTGACAGGCAGTCACTAAAAAGGTCATAACTTTTACAAACGGAGTCCGATCCAGGAGTTCTTGTACTCGTTGGAAAGATAATTTCAAGGGCTACGCAATGGATCTAGCCCCAGCATCAAATTCGTCTCGGATCAAAAGTTATGACCGAAACAATGTGACGGCTGTAAAATCTAGTTTCCTTTTTGAGAGAGTTCGTATCTAAAACCATATAGGGTTGAGTTGTACTAGGTTTGTGGACTCTATGGACGTCCCAAGGTCCTATATAAGCCATGTATTGGCAGCCTAAGGGCTCAGACCACCTTTGAGAATAATCAATCTACTAAACTTTGTTCGAGTTTATCATTGCTGCTGAAATTCCGTGAGGGAATTAGGAGTGTTCTTTAATCAAGATCGTTCAGCCTTTCTGCTGGGAATTGGGTGCACGATAGATCTTCGCTTGGTGGTCGGCGAAATCGACGCAAGTGTGTTTTGGCGGATTAAAGAGTGTTCGTCCCTTGCATTGGCATTGGAGGATAGCTACGATTCATCAAGACATCCCGCGAGTATCCATCCTACGTCGAGAAGATCGGGTGACCCCGTATCATCTGGTATCAGAGCCAGGTTTACTCGGTAGGATCTTATCCCTTTACTTTTAAATTGATTTATTTTGTCCTATAGTCCATTAAACCGAAAATTACCCCACCAAAAAAATCCAAACCCTAGTTTCGCATCTGTTATTTTCGTGAGTTTTATTAAGTTTTGATCCATTAGAAATTTTGTTTACGTGCTGATCTTAGTATCATTTTGCGTTGCTTAATCGTTGTTATTTTAAACTCTTGAAAATCCGCTAGTTGATCTTTCAATTAGCATCCAAAAAAAGTAGATTCAATTTACTTTTTGAAACCTTGTTCTTGCTATCCACATAAGATCTTTGTGCATCTTGAAAGAATATCGCATCCGAATATATCTGGGTTTCCTTTTTCTTGATTGATTTGGCCACAAGAATCTTAGTTGCACATATTCAGATCTTCACTTAAATCCTTTGAACCTTTAGACTAGTCTTTAATAATTGCTTCAGGGCTGTTCTAGAATTATCTACACATTGCTGAACAACTTTGGACTTGCATAGAATCTACGAATAATTAAACCTAGTTCGGCCTTGAGTATAAAAAAAAGAGCCAAAAAGAAAAAAAGAAGGCAGCCGATTGAAAAAAAAAAGAGCCACGGCTTGAGCAAAAAAAAGAAAGAAAAAAAAGTAAGAAAAGAAAGCATTGGCCGAATTTGGGTGAGTTAATCCTAGTCCATAAATTCAGATTGTGTATTTAATTTCTTTGGACAATCTTGTGCCCTTAAATTCATATTATTGCAATTGGCTAGCGTCTCTCCTAGTACTTGGTACAAAACGAGCTAATATTCCCGATTGTTTCCTTTAGCTCATTCCTTTTGTTTGCATTGAGTCACATTGATCATTGCGTGTGCGTTCATATACTTCACTTATATCATTTGGATCGGCACATAGGCAATACTTTCTAGCTTGGATTATTACTTAATTTTACAATATCGTGAAATTCAGATTGTGTAGGATAAATACTTACTAACCAAACTCCACAAAATATCTTTTGTCGTGCAATTATGAGTCACTTTTAAATCCGCTTGATCATCACTTGCTATTGTAGCCACCACCAAGTGTAAGTTTCTTTTTGGCCTCAATTCACTTCGGAAAGGTAAGAACTTTACTTGGGAGAGGAAAGAGTGAGATTGAGTGAATTCCACATACATACATATCTTGGTGTTGTTTCGTGTTTCTTTGCACAATCTAACCATGTCAGCTGGAGGTGATAATATGGACGAGGAGCATGATCTGAATGTTCCGGTGACTCGACTCCACTTCCAAGCTTTGAGGGGAACTTTGCGCAATGAGATCGCCGCCACTACTAACATCTTGGAAGGGCAATTCAAGGAGCAGATCAACAACTCTGTGCAAGATATGCGCATTGAGATGAACCAGCAAATGATTGTACTACGTACAAACATTGTTAATGATATTGTGCGCGCGCTTCGTCCACAACAAGAGGAGGGAAGCGTTCATCGTGGGGGAGCCATTCCTCCACGAGACGAGGGAGCAACTGCTCCTCGAGGTGGCCAAGAGGCTCAACAAAGGCGAGATCGCGTGATGGCAAATACCATTCGCCCACCCCTACCTGGGGGTGGCTTCCATGGTCCGGGGAGGGGCCATCGACATGGAGGCCGTGGTGGGAGAGCAACACACTTCGACGACGACGACTTTCTGCACTACGACGATGGCTACCACCGTCGTAATCGTTACGGCGATGAACGGCCAAATGAGGAGAAATTTGGTAAGCTTAAATTTACAATACCATCCTTCTCAGGTACACATGAGCCCGAAGAATACCTCACTTGGGAGCTCAAGGTGGACAAGGTGTTCTGTTTGCACAATTATTCTGAAGAGAAGAAAATTCACATGGCGGCACTTGAATTCGTTGATTATGCGTTGATTTGGTGGGAACAAGTGCAAAATCAAAGGAGAGAGAACAATGAACCACCCATTACTACATGGGAGGAGATGAAGTACCACATGAGAGCAAGGTTTGTTCCTAAACATTATAAACGTGATTTATTTGACAAATTGCAGCAGATGAAGCAAGGCACCTTCACGGTAGAGGAATACTATAAAGAGATGGAAATGGCCATGATTCGAGCTAATGTTTATGAGCAAGAAGAGCAAACAATGGCATGATTTCTTGCTGGTTTACACCCTCCTATCAAGCGCATCACTGAATTTCAGCCTTACAACAACATGGTGGAGTTGGTACATCAAGCAACCAAGGCTGAAAGACAAGTGTGACAAGACATGCGGGCAACAAGAATATCATCCTTCATGCCTCGAACAGCACCTACAGGAGGTAAATCCACATCTCATTCCAATTCATTTAAAACTAAGCCCTCTAGTGGAAGTTTTGCTCCTAGTACACGTGCTGCCCCAAGTACAAAGAATGCCACTCCTTCCTTCTCAAAGAAAGGACCAAACCCTTCTTCATCATCCTCTATTGGTTCTACGGCCAAGAGTAGCTCCATCCAATGCTTCAAGTGTCTTGGTCGCGGACATATGCAAAAGGATTGTCCAAATAACAAGGTAATGTTAATAACTGAGAATGGAGACTATGATTCTACTAGTGATGAAGATGGAGAGTGCCTAGCTGATTTCGAGGCAAATGAGGATGGCTATGGGGGAGAAAGAGGCGAGGACACGCTTGGGGATGGGTATTGTGACCTCGAGTCCAGTCCTATCCTTGTGTGCACTCCTTCGGTATTAAGCGTTCAAGCCAAATCCAACCATGAACAGCGCTGCAACCTCTTCCAAATAAGAGCTCAGGTAAGCAAAGATGATAAGTGTTGCAAGGTTATTATTGATGGAGGTAGTTGTCATAACCTAGCTAGTAAAGAACTTTGCAACAAACTTGGATTGAAATATAAGAAACATCCACATTCATACCAAATTCAATGGTTGAATAATGATGGTTCTATGAATGTTGGATACACTGTTGATATTAGCTTTCAGATTGGAAATTACCAAGATACAGTAGAGTGTGATGTGGTCTCTATGGATGTTTGTCATTTACTTTTGGGGAGGCCATAGCAATATGATAGGTCTGTGAATCATGATGGTAGAATAAATCAATATAAATTCATGTGGAATAGCAAAGAAATAATATTACGGCCTATGACCCCTTCTCAAATTGTCATTGAAAATGCTCAAAAGAAAGAAGTGCAAATAGGGGGTGAGAGAGGGAAGGAACAAAAGAATGAAATTCCGCATAAGGCGAGCGCGAGAAAAAAATTGAAATTGAGTGGGAAAGCTAATATTGAGGGAGAGAAAAAGTTAGTGATGATGGCAACAAAATCTGAGTTGAGGGAGATGAGAGAAGACCCCACTATGTTTCACTTTGTGTTGCTATATAAAGAAGCTTTGATGACTACTAATGACTTAACCTCTCTTCATAGTGTTGTCTCCCAAGTTTTGCAGGCTTATGGCGACGTGTTTCCAGAGGATGTACCCGCTGGACTACCACCTATTCGAGGTATTGAGCATCAGATTGACTTGGTTCCAGGAGCCCCTCTTCCAAACCGTCCGCCCTACCGCACCAACCCCGAGGAGACAAAGGAGATTCAGCGGCAAGTGCAAGCACTTTTGGACAAAGGGTACGTACGTGAGAGTCTTAGCCCTTGTGCCATTCCTGTTATTCTTGTTCCTAAGAAAGATGGTACCTGGCGAATGTGCGTAGACTGTAGAGCTATAAACAACATAACTGTTCGCTATCGTCATCCTATTCCTAGACTAGATGATATGCTTGATGAATTAAGTGGTTCTACTATTTTTTCTAAGATTGACTTGCGTAGTGGATACCATCAAATAAGAATGAAATAGGGAGATGAATGGAAAACTGCTTTTAAAACGAAGTTTGGCTTGTACGAATGGTTAGTGATGCCTTTTGGGTTGTCCAATGCTCCTAGTACTTTCATGCGCCTAATGAACCATGTTTTAAGATATTTTATTGGAAAATTTGTGGTAGTTTATTTTGATGATATCTTGATATATAGCCGCTCTTTGGATGATCATGTTGAACACATCAAACAAGTGTTAGAGGTGCTTAGGCGAGAACAATTGTATGCTAATCTTGAGAAGTGTACCTTTTGCACTAGTAAGGTTGTGTTCCTAGGCTATGTTGTTTCAGCTCATGGCATTGAAGTAGATGAATCTAAAATTGAAACTATTCAAAATTGGCCTACACCTGTGAATGTTAGTCAAATTCGTAGCTTCCATGGACTTGCTAGCTTTTATCGACGATTTGTGAAAGACTTTAGCACCATTGCTGCCCCCATTAAATGAATTAACTAAAAAGGGAGTCACTTTTGAGTGGGGACAAAACAAAACAAAGCTTTTGCTGAGTTGAAGAAATGTTTGACTGAAGCACCATTGCTTGTTTTACCTGATTTCACCAAAACCTTTGAGATTGAATGTAATGCTAGTGGAATAGGTATTGGTGGTGTTTTGATGCAAGAAAGAAAACCTGTTGCATATTTCAGTGAGAAACTTCATGGTGCACAATTGAATTATCCAGTTTATGATAAAGAATTATATGCTCTTGTGCGTGTGCTAGAAATTTGGCAACATTATCTTTGGCTTAAGGAATTTATCATACATTCTGATCATGAAGCTTTGAAATATTTGAAGGGTCAAGCAAAATTGAATCGTAAACATGCTAAGTGGGTAGAATTCATTGAAACTTTTTCTTACATTGTCAAATACAAGAAAGGTAAAGAAAATGTGGTAGCTGATGCATTGTCTAGAAAACATGTGCTTTTCACTCAATTGGAAGTAAAAGTTCCAGGATTAGAAAGCTTGAAAGAGTTATATGCTTCCGATCATGACTTTTCAACACCGTATTATAATTGTAAAGATGGCAAAGGGTGGGATAAGTTTCATGTTCATGATGGTTTTCTTTTTCGCATGAACAAGCTATGTGTTCCAGAATCGTCCGTGCGTTTGCTACTATTGCAGGAGTCTCATGCAGGAGGACTTATGGGACATTTTGGAAGAGAGAAGACGTACATGATGTTAAGTGATCACTTCTATTAGTCGAAGATGAGGCGAGATGTCGAGAGGTATGTTCAACGATGCGTCACGTGCCATAAGGCGAAGTCGAAACTCAATCCACATGGTTTGTATACTCCACTTCCAGTTCCTAGTGTTCCTTGGGAAGACATTAGTATGGATTTTGTGTTGGGATTGCCTAAAACTAAGAGGGGGAGGGATTCTGTTTTTGTTGTTGTGGATAGGTTTTCTAAAATGGCACATTTCATTCCCTGTCATAAGAGCGATGATGCGTCGCACATAGCTGACCTATTTTTCAGGGAGATTGTGAGATTGCATGGTATGCCCAGGACTATTGTTTCAAATCGCGATGTCAAGTTTATGAGCTACTTTTGGAAGACTTTGTGGGCCAAGCTTGGGACAAAGTTGTTGTTTTCAACAACCTACCACCCACAAACAGATGGACAAACGGAGATGGTGAATCGTACACTCTCAATGCTGCTACGGACAATGATCAAAAAGAATTTGAAAGAGTGGGAAGATTGTCTACCACCTGTTGAATTTGCATATAATAGGGCAGTGCATTCTACAACTCAACTATGCCCATTTGAGGTGGTGTATGGTTTCAAACCAATCACGCCACTTGATTTAATGCCACTTCCCTTACAAGAACGTACTAATATGGAGGCTTCGAAGCGTGCTGATTTTGTGAAGAAGCTCCATGAAAAGACTAAAGAGGTAATTGAAAAGAAGGTACGTGCTTATGCTTCTAAGGCTAACAAATCTCGCAAGAAAATACTTTTTGAACCAGGTGACTTAGTGTGGGTCCACCTTCGCAAAGACCGCTTTCCGGAGAAGCGAAAATCCAAATTAATACCCCGTGGTGATGGTCCTTTTAAAGTACTTGCAAAGATCAATGATAATGCATACAAGATAGAGCTTACAGGAGATGACTATGGGGTGAGCACTACTTTTAATGTTGCTGATTTATCATCATTCTTTGGGCAAGAAGACATAGAGTCGAGGACGACTCCTTTTCAAGAGGAGGAGGATGATGAGGACATCCCCATTACGTACACATCTTCCACTCCAACCATGCATGAGAATATCCAAGAACCTGTGGACCCAATGACGAGAGCAAGAGCCAAGATTTTAAACAAACAGGTGCTTTTGTTTTTTAAAGAGTTTCCTTTAATTGATAATGAACTTAGGATACTACCTCATGCTAGTATTTTATGTATTCTTTAATCAAAGATCGTTCAGCTTTTCCGCTGAAAATTGGGTGCACGATAGATCTTCGCTTGGTGGTCGGCGAAATCGACGCGAGTGTGTTTTGACGGATTAAAGAGTGTTCGTCCCTTGCATTGGCATTGGAGGATAGCTACGATTCATCAAGACATCCCGCGAGTATCCATCCTACGTCGAGAAGATCGGGCGACCCCGTATCACTTCACAAAGGATTTGCAAAGAACTATAGGACCACCATGCATAAATATGAATTTAAACCAGGCATTTCACATCATAGCAGTGCTACTACTAAACCTGTGCAATAATTCATCCATTGAAATACCAAATGCACTTCATAGATTTTATATAATAGAGCTACAGGTTCATCAAGCAAAATCACAATTCTCAGCCAGACATGTAATAGCATATCAAAGCATAGTAAGTTATATAAATCTAAACCAAATCCATGCATTAATCCAGCATATTACAGTCCATAATCAAACATTCAGCCTATTTATAACAATAGCATAAAAACCAATAACAAAAATTAGACAAAGTTTGGAAAACTTAAACCAAAGGACGGACGACAATTCGTTGAAGAAAGTCTGTAGATGATGTAGTGTAGAGGAAGCAGATGTAGCAGCAGATGTAGTGGTAGAAGAGCAGATGTAGAGGATCAGCAGCATCATCAATCAGAATATCATCATGGACCAGCATGTAGAACAGCAGCCACAGCAATCATCACCGGCCAACAGGGAAGAAATCAGCAGCAGGAATTGGAGCAGCAACCAGGGAGCACACTTCGGCCAGCACCAGAGAACAGCAGATCAGTAGCAGCGTCCGGCCAATAGCAGAGCACTCGGTAGCAGCAAATACAGCAGAAAATCACAGCACAGCAGCAAATCCAGCAGCAAAAATAGCAGCACTGCAAGGGGGGAGGCTTCGGCAGGGGACAGCAGCCATAGGGAGCAGTGGAGGTGGCTCTCGGCAGCAAGTAATCACAGCAGGCAACGGTAGCAGCAGTGGGGTTGCACATCACACATCAGCAGCAGCAGTCGGCCGAAACTGCAAGAAACATCACAGCAGCTCCATTCGGACAAAACACAACAACAGCAAGCAGTAGTCAACCGGAACAGCAGCAATCGGCAGCAGGGGTACAGATCAGCAGAGGGGGAAGCTCCGAACAGCAGCAGCACACAGCCGAACAGCAGCTCTGCAACAGTTCGGCAGCAGGGAGTCACAGGAGCAGCAGCAGGAAATCAGCAGCAGGGGGAGGGAATTTGGAGAGAGAGGAGGCGGCTTGGTTCTGGAGTGAAGGGCGCAGAAAGGGGAGGGGGAAGATGGAGTTGGGGGCTTGGGGACAGTGGGTGGTGGCTGGATGTGTGTTGGAGATGGGGATTTAGAGGCAGTCAAGGAGGGTTTTCGGCTGGAATGGAGTTGGGGGCTGGCTTGAGGTTTCAATCTGGAGGGGGTGAGGGGAGTGGTGGCGATTTAGTGAAGAAGGGAGGCGCAGTGGTGAGGATCTGGAGGAGGCGCTACATGGAGAAGGGGGTTGGGGTTGTCGGCCGTGGAGGAGATGGAGTGGATGGGTTGGAGGTGGAAGATGGTGGCGGCTGGGTGTGTGTAGGGTTGCAGCTTGCCTTGGTGACTGGCTCCTCTCCCCTTTTATATGAGATCTAAGGAAAATTTTAGAGCTCTTGCTATTCTGCATTTTTAGCCTTTGGCTTCTTCCGATTTTTCAACTCTAGATCCTTTCCATTGAACCGATCTTTTGTGCATTTTGTGCCTCTTCGCGTCGACCTGCAATTAAATTAACAAACCATGTAAACAATCCAATTTGAAGGCATATAATGTATAATCGATGAAATTATTGCCTATTTTGCCAATCAAAGCAGGGTTATGACATAAAAATAAATTACAAATATGATGCACATCAAACGCCAGGAGCGAGGACGTCGTCTTCGATGTTGCGGACATTCCGAACCCGTACAACGTCATACTGGGCCGCCCTATCCTCAACTCCTTCGGGGCGATCCCGCATCATGGCTTCTTGTGTATGAAGCTCCGGGGCCCGCGGGGTGTCTTCACCATCTTCGGTGACCGAGATCTCGCCTGGCGCGTGGAGGCTCGTGCCAGAAGCCCGCACCACCAGGTGCACACTCTCATCGACAAACTCAAGGCGGACGCGCCGTCCGCTCCAAGGTGGACGCCCAAGCCTCGACCGGAGGGTGGGGTCAAGAGGATACCTCTCCAGGCCGAAGGTCAATTCGTGTCCATCGGTGAAAACTTTTCCCCGGAGGCGGAGAAGGACATGCTTCGGGTTCTCTAGAGCAACGCGGATGTCTTCGCATAGTCCCCGGAGGACATCAAAAGTGTGGACTGCTCCCTCATTAAGCATAACCTAGCGGTCCGCCCTGATGCTAAACCGGTCAAGCAAAGGCTTCGACATATGTCCATTGACCGGCAGCAAGCGGCCAAGGTGGAAGTAGCGAAGCTTCTCCAGGCCGGAGTCATTCGTGAGGTCCAACATCCGGATTAGTTGGCCAACCCGGTCTTGGTGAAAAAAGCCAACGGCACCTGGCGTATGTGCATCGACTTCACTACCCTCAACAAGTCATGCCCGAAAGATGAATACCCCTTGCCCCGCATAGATCAACTAGTTGATGCCACCGCGGGCTGTGAACTCATGAGCTTCTTGGACGCCTACTCCGGCTACCACCAGATCTATATGGCCAAGGATGACGAGGACAAGACCAGCTTCATCACGTCGATAGGGATATACTGCTTCGTCAGGATGCCCTTCGGTTTAAAGGATGGAGGGGCAACCTTCACCCGCCTCATTGCGTTAGCGCAGGCTTCTCAACTTGGGAGGAACGTGGAGGCTTACGTCGATGACGTAGTCGTCAAAACCAGGCAGCTAGCCTTCCACGGCCAAGATCTCTAAGAGACCTTCGACAACCTCAGGAAGACGAGCATCAAGCTCAATCCGGACAAGTGTGTATTCGGTGTGCGGGCAGGCAAGCTCTTGGGCTTTCTGGTGTTTGGACGCGGCATCCAAGGCAACCCTGACAAGGTCGATGCGATCCTCACCATAGAGCCACCCAAGATGACAAGGGAAGTCCAAAGACTTGTTGGCCGCATTGAGCCATTTCTTGTCTAGGGCAGCGGAGCGGGGCTTGCCATTTTTTAAGACCCTTCACGGCTGTGATGGGTTTCATTGGGATGACGACTGCATAAAGGCCTTCGACGAACTCAAGAGTCATCTTGCAAGCCTCCCCACTTTGGTCGCCCCAGCGCCAGAGGCTCCCCTCCTGCTCTACCTCGCCGCCTCAACGACAGCGATCAATGTCGTCCTTATCCTTGAGGAGGGCGCTCTTCAACGCCCCGTGTACTTTGTCTCCGAAGCCCTTCAGGGCGCCAAGATGTGGTATACGGAGCTCGAGAAGTTGGCATATGCGCTGGTCATGGCCTCAAGGAAGCTCCGACACTACTTTCTGGCTCACCCAATCACCGTGCCGTCCTCGTTCCCCCTGGCGGAGATGCTACACAATAAGGAGTCCACAGGGCGCATTGGCAAGTGGGCAGCCGAGCTCGCGCCGTTCTCCTTAACGTATGCCTCGAGAGCAGCGATCAAGTCCCAAGTTCTCGTAGACTTCCTCGTGGAGTGGACCCCCTCGGCCCAGCCCACCCAGCAGCCACAGGACTCGGTGTGGATGCTTGACACTGATGGAGCCTACGGCATTTTTGGCGCAGGCGTGGGCGCAGTGGTTACTACGCCAGAGGGACACCGCCTATCGTACTCGGCATGTCTTGCATTTCCCGCCACCAACAACACGGCCGAGTACGAGGCGCTACTCTTTGGCCTCGCGAAGCTCAAAGCTCTTGGCGCGCGATGAGTCCTCGTCCGCACTGACTCACGGTTGGTGGCGGGCCATGCGGACAAGTCATACCAAGCCAAGGACCCTGAATTGGTCAAGTACCTGGCAGCCATAAGAGCAAAAGAGCGACACTTCCAGGGTGCCACAGTCAAGGCCATTCCTTGGGCAAAAAATGAACAAGCCGACGTCCTCACAAAAGCCGCCAGCGAACAGCTCCCCACTCCCGAGGGAGCGTTCTATGAGGTCCTGCCCACGGCGGCCATCGCTCAGGACAACCGTGATGCGGCCCTCATCCACCAGATTACTCAGCAGGGCGACTGGCGAGAACCTATTTACGGTTTCTTGCAGGGCATCGTAGAGCCTGACGATCTTGTCGAGCTCCGGCACTTACAATGTCGTGCCAGGTCCTTCCAGGTTCTCGATGGAGTAATCTACAAAAAATGAGTCTGCGCACCACTTCTACAGTGCCTCTCACGCGAGGAAGGAAAGCACCTCCTCGTGGAAATTCACGCAGGACTCTGCGGCTCGCATCTGGCACCGAGGTCGCTCGTTGGCAAGGCGTTCAGGCAAGGCTTCTACTGGACGACCGCCGTTGCTGATGCCCAAGACCTCGTGCACCGGTGTCAAGGCTGCCAATGAATGGGGCAGGTCATTCACAGACCCCCGACCAGCCTCAACCCCATTCCCCCAGTATGGTCGCTGGCACAGTGGGGCATCACGTCATGGGACCACTTCCTCGGGCCCCAAGAGACCTGCGGTTCATAGTGGTCGCTTTAGAATATTTCTCCAGGTGGCCAGAGGCTATGGCTCTGGCTAAGGTAACCTCGGCAGCCATGCAGCGCTTTCTCTGGCAGAACATCATATGTCATTTCGGGGTGCCCAAGGAGATCACCGCCGATAATGTCCTGCAGTTCGACTCCGCCCCGTTCAAGGAGTTCTGCGACAACTCGGGCACCCACAGTCTAACAGAGCAGTCGAGCGGGCGAACGGCGCCATCTCCACCGGAGTCAAGAAGCGTCTTGTCGGGCTACCAAAGGGCAAGTGGCCAAGCGAGCTCTACAGTGTCCTCTGGTCCCTCCGCACAACGGTGACACGCCCGATAGGATTTACGCCGTTCAAACTCCTCTTCGGCGATGAAGCAATGACGCCTGAGGAAATCAAGGCTGGCTCGAGAAGAGTCCTCGCCCAGGCGCCCGAGGAAGAACGTCAGTTGTCCCTGGACCTCCTTGATGGAGAACGAGTAAACGCAACCCAGCACGTCACAAAGTACGCACGGCAAATGGTGCGCATGCGCGGTCGCTCCATGTACCCACGAGGATTCCAACCGGGGGACCTCATCCTCAAAATGGCACTCCACACGGGAACAGTCGGCAAGCTGGAGTCTAAGTGGGAAGGCCCGTACATCGTTGTGGCAGCTCTGCAGCGGGGGCCTATCGCCTCGCCACGCTGGAAGGGGACAATCCGCCACACATGGAACACAGACAGGTTGCGACGGTATTATGTTTAAGGCAAAAAGGGAAGCACGTCGAAACATCGGCACCCTATCTATTGTAAGACACTCGCTCACGCAAACGGGAGATCAATAAAACCGATCATTCGCCAACCTCTCGTCGAGGTCCGCCACTACAGGCACTCTGCGGAGTATAAATAAGACGTAGCATCGAGGTCCGCCTCCGCACGCACTCTTCGTCGGGTGCTCTGAAATCCGTGCGAACGAAAACGCGGCACCGGAGCAAAACGCGTCAAGAACGCGCCCAATGGACCTCACACGCGCCCTAACTCGTGCCGGTATGCGTTTCGTGAACTTTCGAGCCGGTGTTAACATTTCCTCCAAAACGGGCTCGTCGGGTGCTCTGAAATCCGTGCGAACGAAAACGCTGCACCAGAGCAAAACGCGTCCCAAACGCTCCCAATGGACCTCACACGCGCCCTAACGCGTGCCGGGATGCGTTTTGTGAACTTTTGAGCCGGTGTTAAAATTTCCTCCAAAACGGGCTCGTCGGGTGCTCTGAAATCCGTGCGAACGAAAACGTGGCACCGGAGCAAAACGCGTCAAAAACGGCCCCAATGGACCTCACACGCGCCCTAACGCGTGCCGGCATGCGTTTCGTGACTTTCGAGCCGGTGTTAAAATTTCCTCCAAAACGGGCTCGTCGGGTGCTCTGAAATCCGTGCGAACGAAAACGCGGCACCAGAGCAAAACGCGTCAAAAATGGCCCCAATCGACCTCACACGCGCCCTAACGCGTGCCGGGATGCGTTTCATGACTTTCGAGCCGGTGTTAAAATTTCCTCCAAAACGGGCTCGTCGAGTGCTCAAAATCCGTCGCGAACGCAAAACGCGCACCGAGCAAAACGCGTCCCAAACGCGCCCAATGGACCTCACACGCGCCCTAACGCGTGCCGGCATTCGTTTCGAGACTTTCGAGCCGGTGTTAAAATTTCCTCCAAAACGGGCTCGTCGGGTGCTCAAAATCCGTGCGAACGAAAACGCGGCACAGGAGCGAAACGCGTCCGAAACGGCCCCGATGGACCTCACACGCCCTAACGCGCGTGCGGCATGCGTTCGTGAACTTTCGAGCGGTGTTAAAATTTCCACCAAAACGGGCTCGTCGGGTGCTCAAATCCGTTCGAACAGCAACGCGCACCGAGCAAAACGCGTCCCAAACGGACCCAATGGACCTCACACGCGCCCTAACGCGTGCCGGCATGCGTTTCGTGAACTTTCGAGCCGGTGTTAAAATTTCCTCCAAAACGGGCTCGTCGGGTGCTCAAATCCGTCAACGAAAAGCGGCACCGAGCAAAGCGCGTCAAAACGGCCCCAATGGACCTCACACGCGCCCTAACGGCGTGCGGCATGCGTTCGTGACTTTCGAGCGGTGTTAAAATTTCCTCAAAACGGGCTCGTCGGGTGCTCAAAATCCGTGTGTACAAAAACGCGCACCGGAGCAAAACGCGTCAAAAACGGCCCCAATGGACCTCACACGCGCCCTAACGCATGCCGGCATGCGTTTCATGAACTTTCGAGCCGGTGTTAAAATTTCCTCCAAAACGGGCTCGTCGGGTGCTCAAATCCGTGAGAGCGGCACGGAGCAAAGCGCGTCAAAGCGGCCCCAATGGACCTCACACGCCCTAACGCAGCATGCGTTCGTGACTTTCGAGCGGTGTTAAAATTTCCTCCATAACGGGCTCGTCGGGTGCTCAAATTCGTCTGCGAACAGCAGCGGCACCGAGCAAAGCGCGTCCAAACGCGCCCAATGGACCTCACACGCCCTAACGGCGTGCGGCATGCGTTCGTGACTTTCGAGCCGGTGTTAAAATTTCCTCCAAAACGGGCTCGTCGGGTGATCTGAAATCCGTGCGAACGAAAACGCGCACCGAGCAAAACGCAAAATGGACCTCACACGCGCCTCTAACCCAACTTTCGAGCGGTGTTAAAATTTCTCCAAAACGGCTCGCCGGTGATCAATGGACCTCACCGAGCAAAACGCCCCCAAACGCGCCCAATGGACCTCACACGCGCCTAACGCATGCGGCATGTGTTTCGTGACTTCGAGGCGGTGTTAAAATTTCCTCCAAAACGGGCTCGTCGGGTGCTCCGAAATCCGAGCGAACGAAAACGCGCACCGAGCAAAACGCGTCCCCAAACGCGCCCAATGGACCTCACACGCGCCTAACGCGCGCGGTGTTCGTTCGTGACTTTTGGCCGGTGTTAAAATTTCCTCCAAAACGGGCTCGTCGGGTGCTCAAAATCCGTCGAACGACAAACGCGCACGAGCAAAACGCGTCCAAACGCCCCAATGGACCTCACACGCGCCCTAACGGCGTGCGGCATGCGTTCGTGAACTTTCGAGCCGATGTTAAAATTTCCACCAAAGCGGGCTCGTCGGGTGCTCAAAATCCGTGCGAACGAAAACGCGCACCGGAGCAAAGCGCGTCCCAAACGCACGCAATGGACCTCACACGCGCTCTAACGCGCGTGCGGCATGCGTTCGTGAACTTTCGGCGGTGTTAAAATTTCCTCCAAAACGGGCTCGTCGGGTGCTCAAAATCCGTCGCGAACGGCGGCCGCACCGAGCAAAACGCGTCAAAACGGCCCCAATGGACCTCACACGCGCCCTAACGCGTGCGGCATGCGTTCGTGACTTCGAGCGGTGTTAAAATTTCCTCCAAAACGGGCTCGTCGGGTGCTCTGAAATCCGTGCGTACAAAAACGCGGCACCGGAGCAAAACGCGTCAAAAACGGCCCCAATGGACCTCACACGCGCTCTAACGCGTGCCGGCATGCGTTTCGTGAACTTTCGAGCCGGTGTTAAAATTTCCGCCAAAACGGGCTCGTCGGGTGCTCTGAAATCCGTACGAACAAAAACGCGGCACCGGAGCAAAACGCGTGAAAAATGGCCCCAATGGACCTCACACGCGCCCTAACGCGTGCCGGCAGGCGTTTCGTGACTTTCGAGCCGGTGTTAAAATTTCCACCAAAACGGGCTCGTCGGGTGCTCTGAAATCCGTGCGAACGAAAACGTGGCACCGGAGCAAAACGCGTCCCAAACGCGCCCAATGGACCTCACACGCGCCCTAACGCGTGCCGGCATGCGTTTCGTGAACTTTCGAGCCGGTGTTAAAATTTCCTCCAAAACGGGTTCGTCGGGTGCTCTGAAATCCGTGCGAACGAAAACGCGGCACCGGAGGAAAACCTGTCAAAAACAGCCCCAATGGACCTCACATGCGCCCTAACGCGTGCCGGCATGCGTTTCGTGAACTTTCGAGCCGGTGTTGAAATTTCCTCCAAAACGGTCTCGTCGGGTGCTCCGAAATCCGTGCGAACGAAAACGCGGCACCGGAGCAAAACGTGTGAAAAATGGCACCAATGGACCTCACACGCGCCCTAACGTGTGCCGGCGTGCGTTTCGTGAACTTTCAAGCCGGTGTTAAAATTTCCTCCAAAACGGGCTCGTCGGGTGCTCTGAAATCCGTGCGAACGAAAACGCGGCACCGGAGCAAAACGCGTCAAGAACGCGCCCAATGGACCTCACACGCGCCCTAACGCGTGCCGGCATGCGTTTCGTGAACTTTCGAGCCTGTGTTAAAATTTCCTCCAAAACGGGCTCGTCGGGTGCTCTGAAATCCGTGCGCGAACGCCGCGCACGAGCAAAGCGCGTCCCAAACGCTCCCAATGGACCTCACACGCCCTAACGCTGCGTGCGGGATGCGTTTGTGAACTTTTGAGCGGTGTTAAAATTTCCTCCAAAACGGGCTCGTCGGGTGCTCAAAATCCGTGAACGAAAACGTGGCACCGAGCAAAGCGCGTCAAAACGGCCCCAATGGACCTCACACGCGCCTAACGGCGTCGCGCATGCGTTCGTGACTTTCGAGCGGTGTCAAAATTTCCTCCAAAACGGGCTCGTCGGGTGCTCTGAAATCCGCGAACGAAAAGCGCGCACGAGCAAAACGCGTCAAAAACGGCCCCAATGGACCTCACACGCGCCATAACGCGTGCCGGGATGCGTTTCGTGAATTTCGAGCCGGTGTTAAAATTTCCTCCAAAACGGGCTCGTCGGGTGCTTTGAAATCTGTGCGAACGAAAACGCGGCACCGGAGTAAAACGCGTCCCAAAAACCCCCCAATGGACCTCACACGCGCCCTAACGTGTGCCGGCATGCGTTTCGTGAACTTTCGAGCCGGTGTTAAAATTTCCACCAAAACGGGCTCGTCGGGTGCTCAAAATCGTCGAACGAAAAACGCGCACCGAGCAAAACGTGAAAACGGCCCCAATGGACCTCACCGCGCGCCTAACGCGCGTCGGCGTGCGTTCGTGAACTTTCGGTAGGTGTTAAAATTTCCTCCAAAACGGGCTCGTCGGGTGCTACAAAATCCGTGCGAACGAAAACGCGGCACCGGAGCAAAACGCGTCAAGAACGCCCCAATGGACCTCACACGCGCCCTAACGCGTGCCGGCATGCGTTTCGTGAACTTTCGAGCCGGTGTTAACCAAAACGGGCTCGTCGGGTGCTCTGTAATCCGTGCGAACGAAAACGCGCAATCGGTGCAAAACGCGTCCCAAACGCCCCCAATGGACCTCGCACGCGCCTTAACGCGTGCCGGCATGCGTTTCGCGAACTTTCGAGCCGGTGTTAAAATTTCCACCAAAACGGGCTCGTCGGGTGCTCTGAAATCCGTGCGAACGAAAACGCGGCACCGGAGCAAAACGCGTCCAAAACGCCCCAATGGACCTCACACGCGCCCTAACGCGTGCCGGCATGCGTTTCGTGAAATTTCGAGCCGGTGTAAAATTTCCTCCAAAACGGGCTCGTCGGGTGCTCTGAAATCCGTGCGAACGAAAACGCGGCACCGAGCAAAACGCGTGAAAAACGGCCCCAATGGACCTCACACGCGCCCTAACGCGTGCCGGGATGCGTTTCATGAACTTTTGAGCCGGTGTTAAAATTTCCTCCAAAACGGGCTCGTCGGGTTCTCCCAAATCCGTGCGAACGAAAACGCGGCACCGGAGCAAAACGCGTCAAAAACGCCCCCAATGGACCTCACACGCGCCTAACGGCGTGCGGCATGCGTTCGTGACTTTCGAGCGGTGTTAAAATTTCCTCCAAAACGGGCTCGTCGGGTGCTCGAAATCCGTCGAACAGCAACGCGCACCGAGGAAAACTGTCAAAAACGGCCCCAATGGACCTCACATGCGCCCTAACGCGTGCCGGCATGCGTTTCGTGAACTTTCGAGCCGGTGTTAAAATTTCCTCCAAAACGGGCTCGTCGGGTGCTCCGAAATCCGTGCAAACGAAAACGCGCACCGAGCAAAACGCGTCCCAAACGCCCCAATGGACCTCACACGCGCCCTACGGCGTGTCGGCATGCGTTTGTGAACTTTCGAGCGGTGTTAAAATTTCCTCCAAAACGGGCTCGTCGGGTGCTCAAATCCGTCGACACGCAAACGCGCACCGAGCAAAGCGCGTCCCAAAACCCCAATGGACCTCACACGCGCTCTAACGCATGCGGCATGCGTTTACGTGAACTTTCGAGCGGTGTTAAAATTTCCTCAAAACGGGCTCGTCGGGTGCTCTGTAATCGTCTGACGAAAAGCGACACCGAGCAAAGCGCGTGAAAACGGCCCCAATGGATCTCACACGCCCTAACGGCGTGCGGCATGCGTTCGTGAACTTTCGGCGGTGTTAAAATTTCCACCAAAACGGGCTCGTCGGGTGCTCAAAATCCGTCGAACGAAAAACGCGCACCGAGCAAAGCGCGTGGCGGCCCCAATGGACCTCACACGCGCCTCTAACGGCGTGCCGGCGTGCGTTTCGTGAACTTTCCAGCCGGTGTTAAAATTTCCTCCAAAACGGGCTCGTCGGGTGCTCTGAAATCCGTGCGAACGAAAACGCGGCACCGGAGGAAAACCTGTCAAAAACGGCCCCAATGGACCTCACATGCGCCCTAACGCGTGCCGCCACGCGTTTCGTGAACTTTCGAGCCGGTGTTGAAATTTCCTCCAAAACGGTCTCGTCGGGTGCTCCGAAATCCGTGCGAACGAAAATGCGGCATCGGAGCAAAACGCGTCCCAAACACCCCCAATGGACCTCACCGCGCCCCTAACGGCGTGCGGCATGCGTTCGTGATTTTCGAGCGGTGTTAAAATTTCCTCCAAAACGGGCTCGTCGGGTGCTCAAATCCGTGCGAACGAACGCGCGCACCGAGCAAAACGCGTCCCAAACGCCCCAATGGACCTCACGCGCCCTAACGCGTGCGGGATGCGTTCGTGAGCTTTTGAGCGGTGTTAAAATTTCCTCCAAACGGGCTCGTCGGGTGCTCAAAATCCGTGCGAACGAAAAGCGGCACCGAGCAAAGCGCGTCAAAACGGCCCCAATGGACCTCACCGCGCGCCCTAACGCGTGCGGCATGAGTTTCGTGACTTTCGGCCGGTGTTAAAATTTCCTCCAAAGCGGGCTCGTCGGGTGCTCTGAAATCCGTCTGCGAACGCAAAACGCACCGAGCAAAACACGTCAAAACGGCCCCAATGGACCTCACATGCGCCTAACGCTGCGTGCGGCATGCGTTCGTGAACTTCGAGCGGTGTTAAAATTTCCTCCAAAGCGGGCTCGTCGGGTGCTCAAAATCCGTGCGACAGCAGCGACACGAGCAAAACGCGTCCCAAACGCCCTAATGGATCTCACACGCGCCCTAACGCGTGCGTGATGCGTTCGTGAACTTCGAGCGGTGTTAAAATTTCCTCCAAAGCGGGTTAGTCGGTGCTCAAATCCGTCGCGAACAAAAGCGCGCACCGAGGAAAACTCACAAAAACGGCCCCAATGGACCTCACATGCGCCCTAACGCGTGCCGCCACGCGTTTCGTGAACTTTCGAGCCGGTGTTGAAATTTCCTCCAAAACGGTCTCGTCGGGTGCTCCGAAATCCGTGCGAACGAAAATGCGGCATCGGAGCAAAACGCGTGAAAAATGGCCCCAATGGACCTCACACGCGCCCTAACGCATGCCGGCGTGCGTTTCGTGAACTTTCAAGCCGGTGTTAAAATTTCCTCCAAAACGGGCTCGTCGGGTGCTCACGAAATCCGTCGCGAACGAAAAGCGGCACGAAGCAAAACGCGTCAAAACGCGCCCAATGGACCTCACACGCGCCTAACGCGTGCGGCATGCGTTCGTGAACTTTCGAGCGGTGTTAAAATTTCCTCCAAAGCGGGCTCGTCGGGTGCTCACGAAATCCGTGCGAACGAAAACGCTGCACCAGAGCAAAACGCGTCCCAAACGCTCCCAATGGACCTCACACGCGCCCTAACGCGTGCCGGGATGCGTTTTGTGAACTTTTGAGTCGGTGTTAAAATTTCCTCCAAAACGGGCTCGTCGGGTGCTCACGAAATCCGTCGAACGAAAAGCGTGGCACCGAGCAAAACAGCGTCAAAACGCCCCAATGGACCTCACACGCACCCTAACGTGTGCGGCATGCGTTCGTGACTTTCGAGCCGGTGTTAAAATTTCCTCCAAAGCGGGCTCGTCGGGTGCTCAAATCCGTCGCGAACGAAACGCGGCACGAGCAAAACGCGTCAAAAACGGCCCCAATGGACCTCACGCGCGCCCTAACGCGTGCCGGGATGCGTTTCGTGACTTTCGAGCCGGTGTTAAAATTTCCACCAAAACGGGCTCGTCGGGTGCTCAAATCCGTCGCGAACGAAAACGCGCACCGAGCAAAACGCGTCAAAAACGCCCCAATGGACCTCACACGCGCCCTAACGCGCGTGCGGCATGCGTTCGTGAACTTTCGAGCCGGTGTTAAAATTTCCACCAAAGCGGGCTCGTCGGGTGCTCAAAATCCGTGCGAACAAAAGCGCACGGAGCAAAGCGCGTGAAAACGGCCCCAATGGACGTCACACGCGCCCTAACGTGTCTGCGGCATGCGTTTACGTGAACTTCGAGCGGTGTTAAAATTCCTCCAAAACGGGCTCGTCGGGTGCTCAAAATCGTCGCGAAACAGCGCACCGAGGAAAACTGTCAAAAACGGCCCCAATGGACCTCTCATGCGCCCTAACGCGCGTGCGGCATGCGTTCGTGAACTTTCGAGTGGTGTTAAAATTTCCTCAAAACGGGCTCGTCGGGTGCTCAAATCTGTGTGAGCGAAAATGCGGCACGAGGAGCAAAGCGCGTCCCAAACACCCCAATGGACCTCACACGCGCCCTAACGCGTGCCGGTATGCGTTCGTGACTTTCGAGCGGTGTTAACATTTCCTCAAAACGGGCTCGTCGGGTGCTCAAAATCGTGTGAACGAAAATGCGGCACAGAGCAAAACGCGTCCCAAACACCCCAATGGACCTCACACGCGCCTAACTCGTGCGGTATGCGTTTACGTGAACTTTCGAGCGGTGTTAACATTTCCTCCAAAACGGGCTCGTCGGGTGCTCAAAATCCGTCGAACGAAAGCGCTGCACCAGAGCAAAACGCGTCCCAAACGCTCCCAATGGACCTCACACGCGCCCTAACGCGTGCCGGGATGCGTTTTGTGAACTTTTGAGCCGGTGTTAAAATTTCCTCCAAAACGGGCTCGTCGGGTGCTCTGAAATCCGTGCGAACGAAAACGTGGCACCGGAGCAAAACGCGTCAAAAACGGCCCCAATGGACCTCACACGCACCCTAACGTGTGCCGGCATGCGTTTCGTGACTTTCGAGCCGGTGTTAAAATTTCCTCCAAAACGGGCTCGTCGGGTGCTCTGAAATCCGTGCGAACGAAAACGCGGCACCGAGCAAAGCGCGTCAAAACGGCCCCAATGGACCTCACGCGCCCTAACGCGTGCGGGATGCGTTCGTGACTTTCGAGCGGTGTTAAAATTTCCACCAAAGCGGGCTCGTCGGGTGCTCAAAATCCGTCGCGAAAACGCGGCACCGAGCAAAACGCGTCAAAAACGCCCCAATGGACCTCACACGCGCCTAACGCGCGTGCGGCATGCGTTCGTGAACTTTCGAGCGGTGTTAAAATTTCCACCAAAACGGGCTCGTCGGGTGCTCTGAAATCGTCTGAACAGCGGCGCACCGAGCAAAGCGCGTGAAAAACGCCACAATGGACCTCACACGCGCCTAACGGCGTGCGGCATGCGTTCGTGAACTTTCGAGCGGTGTTAAAATTTCCTCCAAAGCGGGCTCGTCGGGTGCTCAAATCCGTCGCGACGAAAACGCGGCACCGAGCAAAACTCGTCAAAACGGCCCCAATGGACCTCACACGCCCTAACGCGTGCGGCATGCGTTCGTGAACTTTCGAGCGGTGTTAAAATTTCCACCAAAGCGGGCTCGTCGGGTGTTCGAAATCCGTCTGACAAAAACGCGCACGGAGCAAAGCGCGTGAAAAATGGCCCAATGGACCTCACACGCCGCCCTACGCGCGTCGACGCGTGCGTTCGTGAACTTTCGGCCGTGTTAAAAT
The DNA here is from genome assembly GCA_036346265.1 of Melocanna baccifera. Classification (NCBI taxonomy): domain Eukaryota; kingdom Viridiplantae; phylum Streptophyta; class Magnoliopsida; order Poales; family Poaceae; genus Melocanna; species Melocanna baccifera. The sequence continues at coordinate 16,944,176 of CM070683.1, forward strand.
TTCCTCCAAAGCGGGCTCGTCGGGTGCTCAAATCCGTCGAACAGCAACGCGCACGGAGCAAAGCGCGTCAAAACGGCCCCAATGGACCTCACACGCGCCCTAACGCGTGCGGCATGCGTTCGTGACTTTCGAGTCGGTGTTAAAATTTCCTCCAAAACGGGCCTGTCGGGTGCTCTGAAATCCGTCGCGAACAAAAACGCGCACCGAGCAAAAGCGCGTCAAAACGCCCCAATGGACCTCACGCGCCCTAACGGCGTGCCGCGGCATGCGTTCGTGACTTTCGGCGGTGTTAAAATTTCCTCCAAAGCGGGCTCGTCGGGTGCTCAAAATCCGTGCGAACAAAACGCGCACCGAGCAAAGCGCGTCCCAACGCGCCCAATGGACCTCACACGCGCCTAACGCGTGCGGCATGTGTTTCGTGACTTTCGAGTCGGTGTTAAAATTTCCTCCAAAAGCGGCTCGTCGGTGCTCAAATCCGTGCGAAGGAAAACGCGGCACCGAGCAAAACGCGTCCCAACGCGCCCAATGGACCTCACCGCGCCCTAACGGCGTGCGGCATCGTTCGTGACTTCGAGCGGTGTTAAAATTTCCTCCAAAACGGGCTCGTCGGTGCTCAAAATCCGTGCGAACGAAAACACGGCACGGAGCAAGACGCGTCCAAACGCCCCAATGGACCTCACACGCGCCCTAACGCTGCGTCGCGGCGTCGTTCGTGACTTTCGGCCGGTGTTAAAATTTCCTCCAAAACGGGCTCGTCGGGTGCTCAAATCGCGTGCGAGCAACGCGCACCGAGCAAAACGCGTCCCAAACGCACCCAATGGACCTCACACGCCCTAACGCTGCGTGCGGCATGCGTTCGTGAACTTTCGAGCGGTGTTAAAATTTCCTCCAAAGCGGGCTCGTCGGGTGCTCAAAATCCGTGCGAACGGCGGCACGGAGCAAAAGCGTCAAAACGGCCCCAATGGACCTCACACGCGCCCTAACGCATGCGGCATGCGTTCGTGACTTTCGAGCGGTGTTAAAATTTCCTCCAAAACGGGCTCGTCGGGTGCTCTGAAATCCGTGCGTACAAAAGCGCACCGAGCAAAACAGCGTCAAAAAACGCCCCAATAGACCTCACACGCGCTCTAACGGCGTGCGGCATGCGTTCGTGAACTTTCGAGCGGTGTTAAAATTTCCTCCAAAGCGGGCTCGTCGGGTGCTCAAAATCCGTCGCGAACAAAAACGCGCACCGAGCAAAACGCGTGAAAAATGGCCCCAATGGACCTCACCGCGCGCCCTAACACGCGCCGGCGGGCATTTCGTGACTTTCGAGCGGTGTTAAAATTTCCACCAAAGCGGGCTCGTCGGGTTCTCCCAAATCCGTGCGAACAGCAGCGGCACCGGAGCAAAGCGTGTCCCAAGCGCGCCAATGGACCTCACGCGCCTAACGCGTGCGGCATGCGTTCGTGAACTTTCGAGCGGTGTTAAAATTTCCTCAAAAGCGGGTTCGTCGGGTGCTCAAATCCGTCGCGAACAGCACGCGGCACCGAGAAAAAACATCAAAAACGGCCCCAATGGACCTCACATGCGCCCTAACGCGTGCCGGCATGCGTTTCGTGAACTTTCGAGCCGGTGTGGAAATTTCCTCCAAACGGTCTCGTCGGGTGTTCCGAAATCCGTGCGAACGAAAACGCGGCACCGGAGCAAAACGCGTGAAAAATGGCCCCAATGGACCTCACACGCGCCCTAACGCGTGCCGGCGTGCGTTTCGTGAACTTTCAAGCCGGTGTTAAAATTTCCTCCAAAACGGGCTCGTCGGGTGCTCTGAAATCCGTGCGAACGAAAACGCGGCACCGGAGCAAAACGCGTCAAGAACGCGCCAAATGGACCTCACACGCGCCCTAACGCGTGCCGGCATGCGTTTCGTGAACTTTCGAGCCGGTGTTAAAATTTCCTCCAAAACGGGCTCGTCGGGTGCTCTAAATCCGTGCGAACAAAAACGCTGCACCAGAGCAAAACGCGTCCCAAACGCTCCCAATGGACCTCACACGCGCCCTAACGCGTGCCGGGATGCGTTTTGTGAACTTTTGAGCCGGTGTTAAAATTTCCTCCAAAACGGGCTCGTCGGGTGCTCTGAAATCCGTGCGAACGAAAACGTGGCACCGAAGCAAAACGCGTCAAAAACGGGCCCAATGGACCTCACACGCGCCCTAACGTGTGCCGGCATGCGTTTCGTGACTTTCGAGCCGGTGTTAAAATTTCCTCCAAAACGGGCTCGTCGGGTGCTCTGAAATCCGTGCGAACGAAAACGCGGCACCGGAGCAAAACGCGTCAAAAACGGCCCCAATGGACCTCACACGCGCCCTAACGCGTGCCGGCGTGCGTTTCGTGAACTTTCCAGCCGGTGTTAAAATTTCCTCCAAAACGGGCTCGTCGGGTGCTACAAAATCCGTGCGAACGAAAACGCGGCACCGGAGCAAAACCTGTCAAAAACGGCCCCAATGGACCTCACATGCGCCCTAACGCGTGCCGGCATGCGTTTCGTGAACTTTCGAGCGAGTGTTAAAATTTCCTCCAAAACGGGCTCGTCGGGTGCTCTGAAATCCGTGCGACAACGCGCACCGTAAAACGCGTCCCAAAAACCCCCCAATGGACCTCACACGCGCCCTAACGCATGCCGGCATGCGTTTCGTGAACTTAAGCCGGTGTTAAAATTTCCTCCAAAACGGGCTCGTTGGGTGCTCAAATCGTGACGAACAGCGCGCACGGAGCAAAACGCGTGAAAACGGCTCCAATGGACCTCACACGCGCCCTAACGCGCGTGCGGCGTGCGTTCGTGAACTTTCAAGCCGGTGTTAAAATTTCCACCAAAACGGGCTCGTCGGGTGCTCGAAATCCGTGCGAACGAAAACGCGGCACCGGAGCAAAAGCGCGAAAACGGCCCAATGGACCTCACACGCGCCGTAACGCGTGCCGGCGTGCGTTTCGTGAACTTTCAAGCCGGTGTTAAAATTTCCTCCAAAACGGGCTCGTCGGGTGCTCCCAAATCCGTGCGAACGAAAACCGGCACCGGAGCAAAACGCGTCAAAAACGGCCCCAATGGACCTCACACGCGCGCCTAACGTGCGCGGCATGCGTTCGTGACTTTCGAGCCGGTGTTAAAATTTCCTCCAAAACGGGCTCGTCGGGTGCTCTGAAATCCGTGCGACAACCTTGGCACGAGCAAAGCGCGTCAAAACGGCCCCAATGGACCTCACACGCGCCCTAACGCGTCGCGGGATGCGTTCGTGACTTTCGAGCGGTGTTAAAATTTCCTCCAAAGCGGGCTCGTCGGGTGCTCAAAATGCGTCGCGAACAAAAACGCACCGAGTAAAACGCGTCCCAAAACCCCAATGGACCTCACACGCCCTAACGCATGCCGGCATGCGTTTCGTGAACTTAAGCCGGTGTTAAAATTTCCTCCAAAACGGGCTCGTTGGGTGCTCTGTAATCTGTGCGAACGAAAACGCGGCACCGGAGCAAAACGCGTGAAAAACGGCCCCAATGGACCTCACACGCGCCCTAACGCGTGCCGGCGTGCGTTTCGTGAGCTTTCAAGCCGGTGTTAAAATTTCCTCCAAAACGGGCTCGTCGGGTGCTCCCAAATCCGTGCGAACGAAAACGGCGCACCGAGCAAAGCGCGTCAAGAACGCCCCAATGGACCTCACACGCGCCCTAACGGCGTGCGGCATGCGTTCGTGAACTTTCGAGCCGGTGTTAACCAAAACGGGCTCGTCGGGTGCTCTGTAATCCGTGCGAACGAAAACGCGGCATCGGTGCAAAACGCGTCCCAAACGCCCCCAATGGACCTCACACGCGCCCTAACGGCGTGCGGCATGCGTTCGTGAACTTTCGAGCGGTGTTAAAATTTCCACCAAAGCGGGCTCGTCGGGTGCTCTGAAATCCGTCTGACAGCAAACGCGCACCGAGCAAAACGCGTCAAAACGCCCCAATGGACCTCACACGCGCCTAACGGCGTGCGGCATACGTTCGTGAACTTTCGAGCTGGTATTAAAATTTTCACCAAAACGGACTCGTCGGGTGCTCAAAATCCGTCTGACGAAAACCACGGCACCGAGGAAAGCGTGTCAAAACGGCCCCAATGGACCTCACACGCGCCCTAACGGCGTGCGGCATGCGTTCGTGACTTTTGAGCGGTGTTAAAATTTCCTCCAAAGCGGGCTCGTCGGGTGCTCGAAATCGTCTGACGAGCAGCGGCACGAGCAAAACGCGTCAAAACGGCCCCAATGGACCTCACACGCGCCTAACGCGTGCGGGATGCGTTCGTGACTTTCGAGCGGTGTTAAAATTTCCTCCAAAGCGGGCTCGTCGGTGCTCTGAAATCCGTCGACAGCAAAACGCGGCACCGGAGCAAAGCAGCGTGGCGGCCCCAATGGACCTCACACGCGCCCTAACGGCGTGCGGCGTGCGTTCGTGAACTTTCAAGCGGTGTTAAAATTTCCTCCAAAGCGGGCTCGTCGGGTGCTCAAAAATCCGTCTGAACGAAAATCGCGCACCGAGCAAAACGCGTCAAGAACGCCCCAATGGACCTCACACGCCCTAACGCTGTGCGGCATGCGTTCGTGAACTTTCAAGCCGGTGTTAAAATTTCCTCCAAAGCGGGCTCGTCGGGTGCTCCAAAATCCGTCGCGACGAAAACGCGCACCGGAGCAAAAGCGCGTCAAGAACGCCCGATGGACCTCACACGCGCCCTAACGGCGTGCGGCATGCGTTCGTGAACTTTCGGCGGTGTTAACCAAAACGGGCTCGTCGGGTGCTCTGTAATCCGTCTGAGCAGCAGCGGGCATTGGTGCAAAGCAGCGTCCCAAACGACCCCAATGGACCTCACCGCGCCCTAACGTGTGCGGCATGCGTTCGTGAACTTCGAGCGGTGTTAAAATTTCCACCAAAACGGGCTCGTCGGGTGCTCTGAAATCCGTGCGACGAAAACCACGACACCGAGGAAAACGCGCGTCAAAAAACGGCCCCAATGGACCTCACACGCGCCCTAATGCGTGCGGCATGCG